>JAVUPR010000258.1:2615000-3829790 GCA_036785695.1 Gentiana straminea | reverse complement strand
AAAAAAAAATCCTCCTATTTTTCGAGACGAACCTTTAGGGACGATACATTAGGGACACACGTCGTCCCTAAACGTAAAAGCGGGACGACACATTGTTTATTAGGGACGGTACATTTTGTCGTCCCAAAAAAAGCGTAATTGTAGTAGTGAAGTGCAGCTGACTCCCATATAAACCTTTAGAAAAGGAAAATTACTCTTCTCCCACAATTATCATAGAATCATATCATTTACATCATATCTTTCATAACAGCACAAATTCGTGCATTTTGATGATCTAGTCACAATGTGAATCCAGAAAAATTGTTCAAAAGAGTCCAAAAATATTTTTAAAAGTAAAAAAAAATATTTAACAGGGTCCATAAATTTTTTTTTATAGGTAAAAAACTTTTTTTTTTTTTTTTACGGGGTCCATTGACGGATTGGCGGAAAGAATACCTCCCGCCTGCATCTGGTTATCCAAAGAAAAAAAAACACTTTGAATCAACCATTCAGAGAAAGTAAATATTGTCAAACTTTTGTCTCAACATGTTTTTCATTGAAGAACGAAAAGAGCAAATGAAAATGTCATAATATTCAAGCTAACATTCGCCAAACCACACTAGAAACTAAAAATTCAAATAGATGAAATTGTACTAAATTTGCATAATAGAATAAAAGCAAGACCGTCTCGAAATTCGCCATTAATGTCACATAAATTCCTTACCCGATGCCCAAACAAATAAAAACACATATTGGTATGTTCATTATCACAGTTGATTTGGTGTTTGAATCTCCTCACCATAGCCCATAGCCTCTGTCTCTGCGGTTATTCCAATCCTCTTCCACCATACATGTCATGGATTGCCAGTTCTTTAATGAAACAAGACTCACCAAATGAGGCCTATAATGATTTCGTGATCCAATATTCCTGTAGGTTCCTTGTATAAGATTGCAGACAAATAGCCTTCCATTTGACTGAATAACCAACTCTCCATTCCGAAAAGCAACTGGTATAGGCACTCCATTCTTCGGGTACACATCAGAGCTGATGATATAAGTAGAATATGCCCACAAATGCTCCCAATCATCATTCAATGTCCATATTTTGATCCCAGCCAACTCTGTTCTTGGAAGAACTTGTACTAAAGATACACGGCCACCAATGTCTACCAGATTCACATCGTATGTTTGACGACACAATGTTATAGGGACCGGACATGGCATCATCTTAAATTCTTCGTTTATAATATCAAATCTCATGATGTCGCAAGAAAATGTGGTTCCATGATAGTGGCATGTTTGTTTGAAGAATTGAGTAGGCTCGACCATCCAATAAAGATACATGTCAATTAATACGGGACTAATTTGGGAAATCCTATTATTTTGTGTGCACGGGTTCCTAATATCTCTCCATATTGGATTAGACTCCAAATTAAGTATCTTGTATTGGACTATCCACGGTTCAAGTGGTGATATAGTTACTCGCCAAAGACTGCAATACTCTTTTCGTAACGGATGGAAAAAAAAATTCCAAAAGGTTCACTAAAAAAAACGTTTTCCTCGAGGAATTATGTTCACCATATTACGGTATATAGGATTATAAATTATTATTTTTCCATCATTTCCTTGGTCGATTATTAAGCCATTATGAGAAAATTAGAATAGTACCTTTATGAGACGGTTGGTATACTTTCTGAATCTTTGTTCTTTTTTCTCTCTGTCAAGTTCCCAACATCTATCCACCAACCAACCGTTTCGACCTTTCAAAAACATGGGAATACTACATCGGATGTGCAAGTCTCAGAATTCTCTAGTTGAGGTGAAATCTCTCCATTTTTTACAAACACATCGAAATCGAAGCACATCCTTTGCCGGAAGCCAGCATAAAATGCCAATAATTAATTCATCGGGAATATATGATTCACCAAGCCGGAGAATCTTCGCTTTTCTTTTTAGTCTTTCCCGTTGGCGTGATGTTGAACATGAACCTAATTGATTCTCCATGTAATAAACGAAGTGAAATCTCGGAAATGTTTTGATGCTTTGAACCTTAATTGCGCTCCGGCCCGTCTATAAGGGAAAAATCGAGTTAGAGCAGTTGAAACTTTAAAATTTTATTTTCTCATATATCGACTTTGTTCTGTTATATTGAAATATTATAAAAATAACAAATTTATACCTGTCGGACAACAAATTTGGTTTTTGCCGATATCTGCCAAAACCCCAGATGCACAAATGCCTAGCTTCTTACAATGAATCACATTAATAAATCACCGAGGTCTTCTTAGGATTGTATATCAAAACCGGATATACCGAGATCTTCTTAGGCTTCTAAGGATTGTATACCGAAACCAGATTTACCGCGATCTTTTCAGGATTGTATAACAAAATCGATGACTGCTAGATCTCTCTTCTACATTTATTTTCACAAATGTTTGGATTTCCAAATCGACAAAAACTCTTTCGATGTATGCCACAATTCTCAAAAGACAAAGAGTAATTTTAGTACTTTAATAGTATTCTACTCTACTAAAAAGGTATTATACTAAAACCTTGTGTTGAACATCGAGAAAGGATGCTCCTTTTTATAATGTAAGAATGTCCTTATATTGCAATTAAAATGTCCTAACGTTAATCCGGATTAGTTAGGCAGCAAGTTGTTTCGATCAGATACGGAAACTTTAAGAAAAGAAATATAAAAAAAATTGTCGTTACGTTACAAATAAAATACGTTAGATCGCAGGAATCAGTAAAGCGTCATTTATACAAGAGAAAGTGACACGTGTTGCAGCATGCATGCAAAATCAACATGCATGTGGACACATAATAAGTGAATATATAGGGAAATTTTAAAAGGGCCTGGTCAAAAGGCAAGCTTTCGGAATTACCAAGTTTCAAGACTTTTAAAGGATACATATCGGTGCGAAAGCTTTTTACGTGCGTAGTGGCCCATTTTAGAACGTCCGCATTCCTATCGGCTTGATGCATCAACTGTGATTTGCGACCAAGCGAATCCAACATAAAATTTCATGGAATATATATGTATATGGGTGTTTTAGAGTATGAGTGATTTATATTGTTAAAAAAAGGATGTTGTACGGGGAAAAATAAATGTTTTCAAATTTTCCCATTTATTAAATATGATAAGTAGCCTAACATTTTTCCGTATCCTAAAAAATAATTAAATCATTATCTATAATGGCACTATATCAAACTCGTAATTTGTCTTATATTCATATGTTAAACCAAAATAAAATATGTAAAAGTCTTAACGCACTATATTTTTTTTTTTTCCAATTTTACCTTTGCATTTTTTCAATGAATGATTTGATCATTTTGGACAGAATGATGATTAGCTAACATACATAATTTCAGCCTGAAACGTAAATTGGGCTTCTCGCCCGGTATAAAGTCAGAAAAATGCCCAACATTCTGATCCAAATTTTACTAAAAATTATTTCCTGACTAAAATTCGGTGAGAATAGCAGTAAAATATTTATTTCGTGTGACCTATTATGTTCCCGAATATATCACGTGAAGATACGAATTATACTTGTAACATTTAAAATTAAATAAATTACAAACTTTGATTATCATTAACTACTATCGATATCGATCTATAATTGACGTCAAGCAACATGTCCGGATCTTTAATTGTTCGAGAAAAATTAAGGTTTTTAGTTTAACTTTTTTCGCGTGAACAATTACCGTGTAAGTAAATCATTTCACTATATCAATATCACATCAGTGGCAAATTGCATGTCAAATGTAAACGACTATTTTCTTATATCTGATAGCTGATATTCTTTTTCTAACACAAGATTGAAACGAACATTTCACTTTCACAAAAAATAAATCTTAGAGTAAACATTTTTCATATGATGATAAATTTCGGATCCTATCATCGAGGGAACAATGGATCCAATAATTGATACATAAATCTATGCATGCATCATAATATCATTCAATCTTCACAAAGATGAGCATCTCGTTTCGAAAAACAACGAACCGAGTCAAGGCATAATAGATTTATGTATCGATTATTGGATTCACCGTTCATAATAATAGGCCAGCCGACCTAGAAAAAAAAACACATTCATTTATACATATGTATATGTCAAATTGATGTGATAGTTTTATTGGATATTTATCTATAAGGATTGGTTCGAGTACTTAATGGAGCATTTATGACACTAAGCGAATCTTATTTGTTTATAAAGACACAAAACGAGTAACCTAGTACAAAACTATCATTTTTTTCCTGGAGCCGAAAATGTCTTTTTTTTCTCGGACGTGATTTTTTTTTGAACGCTAACGAGACATCGCGGTGTCTCCGCATCGCGATGTCTCGCATCGGGGGTATCTCGCATCGGGGGTGGTCGTGCATCACGGTGTCACTTCATCGCGGTGTCTCGCATCGCGGTGTCTCGCATCGCGGTGTCTCTCGCAATGCGGTGTCACTTCATCGCGGTGTCTCCCCCGCATCTCGGTGTCACTTCATCCCGGTGTCTCGCATCGCGGTGTCTCTACAACGTGGTGTCACTTCATCGCGGTGTCTCGCGTCGCGCGTGTCCGACTTCATCGCGGTGTCACTCGCATCGCGGTGTATCTTCATCGTGATGTCTCGCATCGCGGTGTCACTTCATCAAGCGGTGTCTCCGCAACGCGTGTCACTTCATCGCGGTGTCTCCTCGCATCGCGGTGTCTCTTAATCGCGATGTCTCCGTATCGTCAAATGTTATAACATCGCGATGTCTCGCATCGCGGTGTCACTTTATCGCGATGTCTCCGCATCGGGGGTGGTCACCGCATCGCGGTGTCTTCCGTATCCGGGTGGTCACCGCATCGCGGTGTCTCTGCACGTACTCTGAGAGGCGTGGCCACCGCATCGAGCGTGGTCAACGGATTCGGGCGGTCAATGCATCGCGGTGTCACTTCATCGAGCGTCTCCGCATCGCGGCACACGCGTCTATGCTGGCACACCGGAGAAAAAAAACGAACAAAAAAAAAAACGCCCTTAAAAAAGACGTCATTAAAAAAACAACCAGAAAAAAAAAAAAAAAAAAAAAGTATGCCATAAAACAATACGCCCAAAAAAAAAAACGCTTAGAAAAAGAAAAGGAAAAAAAGAAGAAGAAAAAACATTATAAAAAAAAAAAAAAAGCAAAACAAAATTAGAGTAGTTTGGTCGATTACTAATTACAGTATCCTTATAACCAAATAAGATTTTTTAAAGGTCCCTATTTTTCTTAATTAAGCAATACGTAGCTATTTTACATTTACCCTAAGTTTTATATGATGATCTATTATTTCATGTATTGACCCGTAATGAATGGTAATATATAAACACTAAGTTTAAAAGATAAGAAGTCCGATAAATCTCCAATATGTATCTTCAATTTTCTGGAGCCCTTCCTGCCTTACACATGCTAATCTAACCGTGTGAATGATGTTTCACTCTACTAATACTACAATGGGATGTTTAAAAATTAAATCTTTTAAATGATTAAAAAAATCTCATCAATCATAATTTCTTTATGAAATTTCTTTACGATTCAATTATAGACGACGTCATATAATTAGTTAAACACATGTATAAACTAGATGATAATACAAGATGTCATTTTATCAATAGATAAACCTAAAGTGTATAAAGAAAGTGTTGAGCAATAGATAACGACAAGAATGAGAAGATCGTTTGTTTAGATTTGGTTGTTTTAAATTTGATTTATTATTGACTTGTTAAGATTGAGCTTGTTACCGAGTGGCGGATCTATCTATATTTGGGCATGTATCACGCGACCAAGAATATGTAAGATTTTTTTAATATTAAAAACGATATAATTTTCGTCAAGTAAAAAATTATAGCTAGACACCCAAGATACACGGTGTCAACATCAAAACAAATTTGATTATAAATCTGCCTTGGGTTTGTTGCATATATTTGTTGTTTTAGATAGAGTTCAAATTTGAATAAATAAATGCCTATAAGTAAAAGTATTTTCACACCTAGAAAACACTTGCCACAATTCATTCTATTTTCAGTTTCACGTTTTATTTTATTTTTTTCTATTTTGTTTAGGAGATTTTTTCTAATTAATTCCGACTAAATTTTAGGCATAATTTTAAATAGTTTGGTTAACGAATTTTCGTCCGGGTGCAAAAGATCAAACGTATTTTTCGACCTGTAGACGTGGCCTGAAAATACCCAATATCCAAACTCAAATTCGATTAGATAAAAATTATTTTGTGACTCAATTCCGACCAGAATAATATATAGGTGTGAGAAGATTGATTGCCGCTCCTATCGACAAATAAGAAACTGATGAGTAGATGTACAATGAATAGGAAAGATAAAAGAGATATGAGTGGTGATAAACAAATTGTGATCATCTGCTGTATTTGCGCGCTGTATCCTCTACTGTGTGTAAATCTATGTTTGAAGTGTTTTTATTTTTTATTTTTTTGAGATGTGAAATTCTCCTTATAACCCCCTCCCCATGTAGACAGCAGCCTGTTGTGTGATATAACACAGCAGAGGATCTGCTCTCGTGATAAGCTCCTCAAAGGTTTTTTATTTTTTATTTTTTATATATATACCAAATATGCATTGAAATTTTTTAAGGAATCGCAAAAAAATAGAAATTCTATAATAATGGCAAATGATGAATCCGGTTAATTCTGTGAAAATCAGACTACGTACGGGAACGTAAAGACAAGAACCGATTGTTTTATCAACCTCGTTAAAGGGGAATGAGCCAAAAGTCTCTACTTTTTAATACAAAATAAATAAACACGACACACTCATTTTTTTAAATAAGTAAAAAGCGACGAACAATATCCGACGGACAACTCTACCCCTTAAAGTAGCGCGCGACACAAAGATACCTCCCGCTGCTTTCTTTTTCTTTTTCTTTTAACAAATCGTAACTTCGACGTAGTAACTCCGATCATCAAGAAATTTTCACCAAAATTCATGTTTTTTTTCGCTTCTTTTATTTTGAGATCTCATATGATACCCTTCCGACGTAAATTTTGCAAGCGAAAAAACATTTGCATTAATCGGAGCGTTTTTCTTATAAACAACCGTAACTTTTGATTTAGAACACCGATATTCAAAATTCTTTCACCAAAGTTCATATTTTTTATCTTAATTTTGAGATCTCATACGATACCCTTTCGACGTAGTTATTGAAAGCCGAATTTAGTCGCAAAGATTTACACTAATACAATATCGCAACACGGTATCGTAACATCATTGCCATTACAATTACCATTAACAATAGCAGCTGTGGGATTAGACAAAAATCATGGACTCGGCAAGTTTTACAACACCGACACCCAATATTCCTTTATGGATTAAAACGGAAACAAACCGTAAACTAAAAATCATTTGGACAATAACGTAATCACATTAACACCCAAAAAAGTTGTGTATTTTCAAATAACACATTCAATCACAATGGAAAAAAATTACAACATATATGATAAACAACTTTAACATCAACATATATGATAATTAAGTTACATCAAGGAAATGATTACTCATAAAATTTCTATTAAAAAAAACATAGATTTACAAGAAAATATGGCTCTTAGGCATGTGATGGTCTTGATTTTTTGTTGTATACTTGTGGTGAAACACTCGTTAAGCTGCGATTTTATACGTTTTATAGCGATATATTTTATGTCAATATTCCCCATATTCTTAGGTTTTTCATAGAAATCGAGCTTATAATCGATTAATTGAGTAAATGGTGTTTCTAAAAGGTTATATTGCAAAACGTAGCGATTTATGTGCTTAAATTGTGATTTTATGTTATTTTGGGATTGTGTTACGCTTTGGTATATTTTTCTATGTTATAGATACACATTTTGGCATGCAAGAGGATTAAATGATGAGGTTTTGCATGGAAGAGAAGTGAAATGGAAGGAAGATGGAGATAAAGCTTGGAATGAAGCTTTCAAGCAGCCGAACTTCCGATGCAGTTCTTGATATGATATACACTGATTTGACTCTCGACCTCAAGAGAAGATTTGTAGGGCTTGAAGAGAGGATTCTACAGGATTTTGAATCACTCCATTCCGACTTACGAGGCCCGAGATATGAGCGTTACAAGTTTGGATGCTGTTGCTGAAACTACTGGAAAATCCCGAAAACTACTCGTAATACGACGGGCTAGTCAAAAGGCGTTTTCTGAAGAAGAGTCCTGAATGAAAGTTGTAGAGTTTTCCGAGAGCTTAATTATGACATTTGGATCATAATTTTTGGAGGTCTACAACTCAAGATATGAATTTTAGAAGTTTGAGTTCAACATCTTCAAACTAGCGTCCGCATTAAACGTGCGTCCAAGGCAGAAATTGATACAGAGAGTTCGACAAGCAAGCAAACGCACGTTCCATCTCCGTCCACTTCGTATAGACGAGCGTCCATTGTGGCAAACGGGCGTCCAAACCACCGAATTTGAGCAACCGACTTACGCATAAACCGACATAACCGACCTACTCTTCTATTTAAACACAATGCCTCAACCCTAATTGATACAATACACGCAAAGCAGCAGCCTTTTTCCTGTAACCCTATGCGATCCAAGCAGTGAGCAAGAAACGGTTCGGCCGGGCCGAGCTTCATGCTTGGCCACCGGTGGTTAGATTAGGGGTGTTTCTCTTTTCTTTTTCGTTTTTCTTTCTTGTTGAACAAGGCCGAGGCACCATGGACGGGCCACGAAGCTTCCCTCTTTCCAAACTCGCACCTTAATCTCTTTTCTATGGATATTTTGTAAGTTTTAATTAAGATTGTTTCTTTCTTGTGTTTATTTGTATCGTGCAATTTTATATCGAGAGATGATTGTATGATTTGATGCTACCATACGACGGAAGTCGGTGTAGTTTAGATCACCATAGAAAGATTAGATTTTTAATCTATACATAACGGAAGTTCGTAGGTTAAATACCTAGATTTACGAGGATCACAATTAGAATTAATTCGATGCAAGATTATCTTAGATTGGAATTGAGGGATATCACCGTTACCGGAAAGATAGGATTTTTCACGTGTTTATTTCATTACGTTGTTCTTGTTCTCTTTCATGTTTTGTATGGTTTATGTTAATCGAATTTAGATAACGGAAGTTGATAGATTCGTTAGATTGCCGTGAGAGAGATTGACAATTATTATTCCAACAAACGGAAGTTGAGGGATAATGTTGTTAGATTAGGATTTAATCCATATCTTTGATTCGTATCGATATTAGTTAAGACCGGAAGGTAAACTAATTAATGGCGTGATAAATCGGAAGAGGAAACGCTTCTTTAGATAAGATAATAATCCAAGATAACTTGTGAATAAATATTTGTCTATCTTATTTCCTTCGGTGGGGTGATGGTTGTTGGAAATAGGTTGGTCATGGTTTGTTTATGGTTGGTCGGCTTGTTAGTTAGTTTTAATCGTTTTCGTAGATGTAGTTTTATTTATTTTGTCCGCAACTATATTTCCCGGCTTTGGACCGACAATCCTCTCGTCCCGTTACTTTTCTCGTTTTAGTTTAGGTTTAGGTTTAGTTAATAAAGAAGAATTAATTAGATTAGATTCAACATCCCTTTTCCCTGAGGATCGATACCCGTACTTATCCAACTTTACTAGCAACTACCCGGTATTCGGCCGGTTAGGAGGTAGTTTTGCATGGTAGTATAGGTTTATAAATTTTCTTTTGTTTTAATGATGCAAAATCCCTCCCAACAAACACCAGCATTGCCTCACCATTTTAAATCAACAAATTTTTAATCACCTGGCCAAAACCACCGCAATGACACCTTTTACTAACAATACATTGTGATATTAACAAGATATCGTGCTCATATAAGGCTCATTTAAGGCTTAATTCAAGAGACTACTTCAAGGCACATATATTTGGCTCATATAAGGCTCATTTAAGACTTAATTCAAGTGGACACAAGATCATATCCGGATCATATAAGGCTCATATAAGGCATAAAATATCGCAAGAATAAAAGATCATATAAGGCACACGGTATCGTAAGACATACAAGATCGTGCTCATATAAGGCTCATTTAAGGCTCAATTCAAGGGACTACTTCAATAAGTGGAAAGAAGTTGTAAGTGGGGAGAGATGAAGTATATTAGCAAAGATAAATGAAAAGTAGTAGTAGGAATTAATGGAGATTAAAAATAAATAAACCATGAAGGAGAGAAGCCACAGAGCCTTTAAGAAAACTAGAAAATGAGATAAAGTCCATTGTCAATGCAAGAACCAAGAAGAGCAAGAACATTTGGGTGACAAACTTGCCAAGTGTTACTATCTCTCGTCAAGAATTCCTTCTCTTTCCTCTCATCATTTGATATCTTTGTTAGCATTTTCACTACTATTGCTTGTCTATCTCTTAAATCTCCTTTATATACCTTTACATATCCTCCTTTTCCTACCATATTCTATGTTCCCCACCCACGAAAAAAAACAGAGTAAGAACAAATATTCTAAAATTAAAAAAATAAATTAAGGAAAATAGATTGAAAAATGAACCTGAGCTGAACCCATTCCAAGCGGGTCTCTGAATAGGGGAAGATTAGCTGGGCTTCTTTCTTGGAATAGAAATCAACCAAAGAGTTGCCAACAAACACATCATCGCCAAGGCCTCTGCTGATGACAAGTGCATGAATTAAATTGCCCGTCTCAATATTCCTTAAACGAGTACAAGCTTTCAAAATTGTTACTACTACTTGCCCGTCCGCCTCCATTTTATGGTCGCATACCATCCGTCGAAATAAGCGGAGCAACATGAAGCCGATCGTGTTGTAGATGGCAACCTATCATAACACTCCAGTGCAATCACATCTCAATACAAACATTTCAAAGAAACAGGTTTTTGTGCATGGTTGATTTCCAAGTCGACTCTTCCCGAGCTTCATCAACTTCTTCGTATAAGTACTTCATCCTCTTCCTCAAACTCTTCAATGTTCGATAAGGACAATGAAGTGACACAACAGAACAGGTTCGTCCGGTGGCGGTGATTGTAGGAGGTAGCGGCGGCAAGATGGAGAGGATGCGGCGGGCACAGAGAGATGGAAGCGGCGGTGGCGGTGGATTGGAGAAATTTGGAGGGAAACGAGGAGTGTTTTGGATGGTGTGAGAAGAGACGAAGGAGAGATGAGCTTCAAAGAATCCATATCCACTCGAGTTTTGTTTAAAGGCAAGGACCTGTTCTTGCCGTCTTCGTTCAATTGGAAAGTCTTGGTTGTGAATTGCGAATGTTAATGTATGGGTAAAGTACGGCGGTAGAATTTTTTTGTCCTTATACTAACAAAATAATTATTACATGATTAAATCTTAATAACGTAATTGTAAAAAGTTGGACTATAAAAATTTTTTTCCTAAATCAAACGATACACCGAGTCTTTTATATATGAGAGAAGAGAGATAAATATTTTCTTCAAATATGAAGATAAAATTAAATACCATATAATATGTGTCATTCTAGAGTATAAAACATATGAATAGGAATAAGTATCATCGTTGTGGATAAAATTCAAAAACATAACACCATACAATATGTGTCATTTTAGTGAGTAGTAGCTCGATATCACTTTCGATTCAAAACTTGATTAAACTCGATCAAATCAGCTCGAACTCAAACTTTAAACAAGTCATACACGTAAGTACAATACAATACTCGAGCCTAATACTTGCAAGCAAGCTTGATTAGATGTGTAGATGCAATAATAAAAACATATATGCATATGTATACTTGCTTACATACGATAATTTGATTAGTTTGATAGAATGCAATTTTCGGTTATTTTGTCATTTATCAATCACTTTCTATTAAAAATATTATTCAATAATCGATCAAACATCATACGCCGATTATATTTTGGTACAAAGTATATGTTTCAATCGATTTGCACGCATATAACCTTTTAGAACCCTACACAAGAACTTGCCACTTCTTTTACGAACTCTGTTTCGCAACCAACATTTTGTTTTTGTTTTTTTTTTTCTTTTTCTTTTTCTTTTTCTTTTTTCACAAACCATCCATACACTTGTTGTACAAACTATATGTTTCACAGCAAACTGTTCGTTTTTGTTTTACTTTCTTTAACAAACCATCCGTACTCTTTTTCTACAAACTATCTTGTTTCGCAACAAACTGTTTTTTTTCTGTTTTTTCTAAACAAACCATCCGTACTCTTTTTGCACAAACTATCTATTTCGCAAATCAAGTGCTTTAGGTATTCCATACCTTATGTATGTGTACATATTAGACATCGTGTATACATTCGATAGCTGTTCATCCGACTCAAGAACCAATTACCTATTAGTGAATATTATGTGAATATTAGGTAGTTATTGTGAATATCATGTATTAATGACTATATATTATGTACTAATTGTAGTATCATAGTCCTTGTACTATATATACACTTGTAATACCATTCTTTCAAAGTGTGAATAAAAACAAACCATAATTTCTTAATTCTATTCTCTCAATATGGTATCGGAGCCTCAGTAAACTCTTGCATCGCCACTTCTCCAATTTTTTTTTCAAACCCTAGGCCGCCTCTCTTCTATTCGATCCTCTCTCCTTCTTCCTGCTTGATTCTTCGTCCCTCTCCAAGCTCCTCTCCAATGGCCGACTCCTCCCCCATCACCTTCAACTCTGCCACACAAACTCCGATCAAACTCGACTCTACGAATTATGGTATTTGGATCTTGCAAATGGAACCTCTTCTTGTTGGCTACGATTTAATTGGTTATGTTGATGGCACCAAAACTCCCCCACCAAAAACAAGCAGCCGACGGCATCACTAAGGTGAATCCCGACTACACAACGTGGAAACGTCGTACGCCTTTCTCCTTCATACCATCATTGCCGCGTGCACTCCTCGTGTAGTCTCTTTCCTTCGTAAAGCTACTACATCTCGTGAAGCATGGGAAATTTTGAAAAATACGTATGCTAAGGCATCTAGGGGTCGTATTCGAACCGTTAAAGATACCCTAAAATCAATGACACGTGGGTCACAATCTATCTCTCGAATTTATGTACGCGGTTAAGAACAAGGCCGACGAATTATCTCTCGCTTGATAAACCCATGGATGATGAGGATTTAATTGATTTAATTTTGGAAAACGTTGGTGATGAGTATCGTGATATTGCTCGAGCAAAGGCAAGCACGTGACACTCTTATTTCTTTCGAAGAATTGCATGAGAAACTCGTTGAACTTTAAGGTCTCTAAAACACACTCCTCCACGCCGGCCAATTTCACCCCAAAGACGCCACCCCGCCGCCTACCGTCCACCTACCTCTCGGCCCGGCCTTCTCCCTACCCCGACCTCCTCTAATTGGCGTAACTCAGCCCCTCCACAGCCCTCTCAAAAACCGGCGCAACTACTCCCGCCCCCAACCCGCTCAACCTCCCTTTCGCCCCCATGCTCAAACCGGCAACTACTCCCCAAACTACTCTCCCAAACGCCCCTACCTCGGTAAGTGTCAATATCGCTACACTCAAGGACACTCACCTAAGTTTTGTCCTCAAATTCAACAAACCCCAAGCTAGTGCTTCTCAAGGAAACCGTCCACCCTTCCCCACTCGGCACCAAGCTCATCTTGCGCTCGCCGCACCTACTTCCTCTCGATACTCACCATGGCTTCTTGATAGTGGCGCCACTCATCATGTTACAAATGATCTCCGTAATCTCTCGCTCCACACTCCTTATCTAGGTTCTCGATGACATAATGGTTGGTGATGGTAAGGGGCTTAATATCACGCATACCGGTTCTACCTCTCTTCCTTTATCTCGCTCCAAATCTTTTCATTTACGTAATGTGCTTTGTGTTCCCGCAATGTCTAAAAATTTATTGTCCATCTCTCGCTTATGTCGCTCTCATAATTTATCCGTTGAATTTTTACCCACCGAATTTCTTGTGAAGGACCTACGTACGAATCAACCTCTTCTCCGTGGTCCAGCTAGAATGGTCTCTATGAGTGGCCCAATCAACCCCCGCTTGCCTTTGCATCCACCAAAGCACCGTCCAAAGATCCGGCACCAACGTTTGGGCCATCCAAACCTTCTCAAATTTTTAATAAAATTCTTAGTATGTTTAATTTGTAGACTACCGTCTCATCTTTGTCGCACCGTTCGCTTGTTTGGAAAATAAGAGTCATAAACTCCCCTTTCATTTATCTACTTTATCCTCTTCCCGGCCCCTTGAATATTTGTTTACGGATTTGTGGACATCTCCCCGTTTTATCCTCTCGATGGTTTTAAGTATTACTTAATTCTCGGTTGATCATTTTACACGCTATATTTGGTTTTACCCCTCACTCGTAAATCCGATGTTGCCCCCACATTTATTCGCTTTCGTGCTATTGTGGAGAAATTCTTTAATCACCAATTAAGGTGTTGTATTCGGATAATGGTGGAGAATTTATTGGACTTCGTGATTACCTCTCCAAACGGCATCTCTCTTTTTACTACTCCCCCGCATACTCCCGAACATAATGGCCTCTCTGAGCGTCGGCATATGCATATTGTTGAAACTGGTCTCGCCCTCCTCTCTCATGCCTCTCTCCCCACCACGTTCTGGCCATATGCCTTTGCTACCGCTGTCTACCTCATTAATCGAATGATTACACCTGTTCTTAATCTGAAATCGCCATATGAACTCATATTCCAAAAACCCCCAAACTATCAAAAGCTTCGTGTCTTTGGCTGCCTGTGCTATCCATGGCTTCGTCCATACACCTCTCATAAACTTGAACCTCGGTCCAAACCTTGTATATTCCTTGGTTACTCTCTCACTCAACACGCCTATTTCTGCTACGACCCAGGTACCTCCCGCCTATATGTTTCCCGCCATGTTAAATTCGTTGAGACCGTGTTTCCCTACGTGTCCCATCCCACTCCTACTGTTTCTCCTACTCCATACATATCTGACTGGCTTCCCACACCACCTCCCACACCCTCTGCTTCTCCTCCTCCTCCTTTGGCCGAAGACCCCCCAGCCCAACCTCGTCCTCCTCCTCTCCCCCACCCCCTCCCCCCCACCGCCCCCAACTCATTCTATGCGTACCCGCTCTCAGAATAATATCTATCGCCCAATTCAAAAACTCAATCTTCATACTCATATCCCGCCCTCCCCGGCCCATGATACCGAACCCACCTCCATCACGCAGCTCTAAAAATTCCCCAATGGAGAAACGCGATGCAGAGGAATACGATGCTTTGGTCCGTAATCACACATGGGGATCTTGTGCCCTATGACCCGTCTCTTAATATCATTGGCTCAAAATGGATTTTTCGGTTGAAACGACATCCCGATGGTTCTATTGATCGCCACAAGGCTCGCCTCGTGGCTAAGGGCTTTACTCAACGCCCGGCATCGATTATTCCGAGACATTCGGGCCCCGTTGTTAAGCCCCCCACTATTCGAGTTGTTCTTACACCGGCTTTAACGCAGGGGTGGTCTCTCGCATACCGGATATTAATAATGCGTTCTTGCAGGTGGTCACCTACAGAAGTCGTTTACTTGGCCCACCGGCGGTTTTGTTGATTCTACACGTCCTAATCATATTTGCAGAGCCCCGCAAGGCGCTTTATGGTTTAAAACAGCCCCCAGTGGCCCGGTATGAGGAACTTAAACGCTTCTTATTGGCGTCCCACTTCGTAAATTCTCATGCCGATACGTCCTTGTTTATTTTTAATTCTCGGGAATGTGTTACTTTATGTTCTTGTCTATGTCGATGATCCGATTGTTACAGAAATGATTCGGTTGCGTTGGAAAAATTTATTAAAACTCTGGGAGCCAAATTCGCCCTCAAGGATCTTGGCGAACTTGCGTACTTTCTTGGCATTGAAATCATTCGCAATTCCACTGGCATTATTCTCTCTCAACAAATACACATGACCGAATTACTCACCAAGCTTAATCTGCAACATGCGACCCCGTAGCCACGCCTTTACCAAAGGACATTTCGATTTAAAGTCCACCGCCGGCACACCCCCGATGATCCTTCTACTTATCGTACGGTGGTTGGCGCCTTCAATATCTTACATTTACTCGCCCCGACATTGCATTCGCCGTCAATAAACCGTCGCAATTTATGCATTCTCCCACCGATAGTCATTGGGGTTATGTCAAGCGTCCGCTTCGTTATATTGTCGGTACGACTAACTATGGTATTCAATTATATCGACATTCCCCCTTACTCTTCATGCGTTTACCGATGCCGATCGGGGTGGTGATAAAGACAATTATGCGTCTACAAGTGCTCATGTGATTTACCTTGGCCGAAATGCTATCTCCTGAGCTCGAAAAAGCAAACCACCATTGCTCGTTCATCCACCGAAGCGGAATATCGAGCCGTTGCCGTCGCTACGCGAAATCGCTGGCTTACCTTCCTTTTGAAAGACCTTGGTCTTACTCGTCGGCTCAACCAAAGATTTATTGTGACAATCTTGGCACTACACGCTTTGTTCCAATCCCGTTTTCCATTCCCGTATGAAACATGTGGCAATTGATTATCACTTCATTCGTGATCAAGTTCAACGTGGTTCTCTCGCGCATTGCTCATGTCAACGCGTTCGATCAACCGGCCGATTGTCTAACCAAGCCTCTTCACCGCCCGGCTTTCCAACATCGCCGTGACAAGTTAGGTCTCGTCCCTCGTCCAACTTGAGGGGTGGTATTAGTGAATATTATGTGAATATTAGGTAGTTATTGTGAATATCATGTATTAATGACTATATATTCTGTACTAATTGTAGTATCATAGTCCTTGTACTATATATACACTTGTAATACCATTCTTTCAAAGTGTGAATAAAACAAACCATAATTTCTTAATTCTATTCTCTCAATATTAAGGACAAGTTGAGTACTTACATTGCACACGACCGTAATCACATCATGATGAGTGATGAGGGTCAACATTTTCATGCATTTCACACGTTTTTCACCCCATTTTAAAGCGTTTTGGGTCGTGAATTCATCTTTTAGACGCTTAATCTCGCGTATTTTATCACTCTTGGTTCCACATCGCACATATTAGATAAACCTCATTTTTATTGTAAAATGTGGACATTTATTACACACACGGGTACATCGTACCCAACGGAATTACGCTCTCGTTGTGCTTGTTTGTGATTTCAAGTTTTAGGCCATGAAGGAGTGTCAAAAGATGTTTATGGATGAATGAAGGTGAATGTGAAGCAAGAAAATCAAGCGAAAATGAAAAAAAATTGGATTTTTATGATGAGAAATGGGTCAAGCCCATGCTTGGATTTGTGAAGTCTATGCCCGATTTCATATGCCCACCTCAAGCCCATGCCTGGAAGTTCGAAACCTGGGCCTTTAATGATGTTGTAGTTCAACTTTCATTCTACATGTGCTGAACCCTGCGCCTGAAATTTGAAGCCCGGGTCTGAAATCTTGCTGTTTTTTCTACCAGCAGTTTTGTTCACATTTTTCGGGCTCCGCACTCATTTTGGCAAGCCTGGGCTTGCTTGGATGAATTTCATGGGTATAAAACACCTTAGAGATGGATTAGATACACTAGAATATTCTCTATCTATATTAACACCTTTTTAGCATAAAAGTAGTCTTAAAAACCCCAATCTTAGCTAGCTAATAGAGAGAATAAGTGGAATCGATGCTTGGGCTTTCTTCTCCAATGTGTAATTCATCGTCTACTTAGTGATTTTCCATACGATTGAAGCTAAAGAGCATTCTTCTCATGGGTTTTTCTTCAATTTAGTACTAAACTCACTTTCTCCTTTTAATTTTTTGTTTCATGAAGTTTATTGCTCTTCATTGCTTTTATTTCCTTAGTACTATGAGTAGCTAAACATTCATAGCTAAATCATGTGAAAATTGAAGAAATCACCATCTAATTGATGAAATTGGGAATGAGTAATTCTTAATTGTTGTTGTATCGACAAATTCGTGTCTTAAAACTTGTTCTTAATGCTTGAATTAGTCTGTACACCTAGTTCATGATCACACACACCACTTTTATAAATGTATGTTGCGAACGGGTGTGGGAAAAGGGGTTTTAAGATCGTTTCTTATAATTGACCGAGTTGTTTAGATTCAATTAGTGAGACGAGGTTTATCGGTTGTTTAAACGAGCAACTCTGTAGCGTTAATCTTGTTTCGGTCGCTAAATCCTTAAAGGCGGACCGTTGAACCGGGCAAAAGGTACTAGGTTGTTCAATGGCGTCATCATAGGAATTTGCACCCACGAATGAGTCGATATAATCGTAAGGTATGTTGGTTGGTTAAACTCATTCCCGAATAATCGATTGTAGTGGCGAAAGTATTCAATTGATCATGGTTTGACTATGTTTCTCTCTTTATATCTCATTATCTTTTGTTTAACCATCGTAGTAGTATAATTTAATCACGAACAACCCTTGATTAACCTAAACTAAGTACAAAAAAGATTTTGGTACTCGATTGATTTCTCGTGGGATACGACCTTACTTTCCACTATGGTGCATCCGACCCGATACACTGTCGGTTAAGGTTGGACGTCACTATTTCGGTAGTCAATGAGCGATTGAGAAAAAGTAAATAAAGAAGATTGTTCGCGAAAATCACAACTACACTAGCAAGCGGACTAGGTCACCGTAGTAAAGCTCAATTCGTGAGCAAGGTCGATCCCACGTAAACTTGTTCGATAATTATGCAATTAAACTTAGTTATAAAATTCAAGATTACGGGTGGTTTGTGGTCTTTGACCAAAATAAACGCGGAAAATTAGGTAAAAAGAACAGCTTTATCAAATCAAGACGAGTTTTAACCACTTTTAAGAAAGTAGATCGAACCGAACTAGTTAATTATTCCCTAATCGTTTCCTATATTGATCATACACTTTTGTCATTAAAGTTTCAAGAATCGAATCAATTATCGCGTATTTTACTAAAGTGGTTCATAGATCGTATCGCGCACGGACTCTAACCCTATGAATAGCTAAACGTCTACCGTACGCGGGCTAGAACAATATTAACTAAACACGAATTAACAACTAGAAAATACACGAATTAACAATTATTATTTATTTATTTATTTTTTTTTTGGTTACATGAACCAACAAGCTGAAGAGAAAAAGAAAAAAAAGGAGATAAGCCGAGACACAAGCCCCTAAAGTCTTCCTCCCGAATAGTCCGGGCATTCTTTGGAGGCTCTTGCAAATTGATGACACCGTAGAGGACTTGATGCCCCGTCTTTGCTAAATGATCAACAACCTTGTTGGCTTCTTTTTTTTCTTTTTTGCTAAAACATGAATTTGACCTTCCGATTCCCCTCAAGCATCATGTTTATATTTTTGATATTTTTGGCCAGACCGTCTTCATTCAAGCAGGGCCGGCCCTATGCTAAGGCCGGCGAGACCCGGCCTTAAACCCAATTGCGTAGGAGGCCAACAAGATACGTTTCGTTAAAAGTTAAAAAAAAAATTCGTATAGATTTAATCCGATCCAACCTAATATAATATTTTAATTTTCATTTTTGATAAAGACCAAATTTTATTTTACTCTAATTGATAAAAACCCTAATAAAAAAATTTATTTGACCCAAAAAAAAAAGATATATACAAACAAGTTTTTTGTTTTTTGTTTTATGACTTTATCTATATTATTAATTTATTATATATATCTATATTATATAAAAAAAAAAAGCACACACAAAAATAAATAAAACAAACAAAAATGATAAACTCATTTTTCACTCCTAAGCTCCGGCCCTCCCCTTCGCCCCGCATTCGTTTCCCCAAATCCCCCTTGAGCGCTTGAATTTTTTTTTTTTTTTTTATTTTTTGTTTTCCTTTCCTTCTTTCAATTTCTCATTCATAAACGATAAATTCTATTCTCAAATTCTCAATTGAGAAGAATATGGTTAATGAAATCGACAATTCTATTTTGATTAGTGATTTCGTCTCTAAACGTGTTGCAAGATCGATCTTGAAATAGTAATATGTAAGTATGTTTTACGTATACGTATGAATTTGGTTTTTGTTTCTAAATATGCTAGAAAAGACTACTTTGTAAAGACGTTTTGAGACTATCAATAATATTAAAAAAATGTGATAAAACAAAGAGAATTGAATGATCTCAAAGCGCACGTATAAAACGTTTCTTTAAAGAGATGTTTTAAGATCTCTCTCGTGATTCAACGAAAGACTACTTTTAGAGACACAATATGTTTGTACCGATGATGCTTCTAAAAAAACTTCATTATCTTTCACACCGAATGCCGACGTCTCTATATATATGTACAACGAAAAGATATCGTACCTCTTCACGAAAGAACAAACCAGCTTCTTTTCAAAGGATGTGTCCCAATGAACACGCACAACCGAAATGATGTGTCCCAATGAAAAACCAGGTCGAACCCCGTTTCTTTTCGCGACACCGTCGCACTCAACAGCGCAACAACACATTCAAAACAAAAATAAAAACAAACTTTGCGAATAAAATATCTAACAAATAACTCGAATTTTGTATTTACGTACGTTAAAAACGCGATAAGGATATTTTTCAAAAAAAAAAAAAAAAAAACTTCAACTAAAAGCGCCCAATTCGAGACTTGCCTTAAATCCAACAAATGCGTTTTAAAAATTACAATTCGCCCGTATACGTATCCAATGGAAAGATTCGAAGTATCCGTCGAAAGATCGGTATTCGATACGTATCGAATACGAGATACTCGCAGGTAAATGAAATATCCGTGTATTTCACCCTGGTCATCTCTCCAATTCTCATCATATTTCGTGTGGAACATTGTAAGTTTCCATTCCTCGATTCATCGCTTATTATTTGTCTATATCGATTACTATTGCATTTCCGAGCTTAATTATTTATAGGGGTAAATCAAGTTTTCATTTTGAATTAATTGATCCGTAGAGTAAAGGAACTCAGAATTAGCGTAAAGATTTAAAGTGTTATTTCAGAATCTCCACATTACGGTCAGACCACAACAAAATTTCCGCAGAAGAGGATCTAGGACGCATTATTTTCTAATATAAAATTGAATAAAAGTGAGATAAGACACTCAAGTAAAGTTGACGCGTTTAATACTTTTAACACTAAAGTTATAATATTTAATTTGATATGTAAACAACACAAAAGGTCGTAATATTCTTTTCGAAGAATCGTTGTTGGTTAGATAATGATTGCATAATTAACCATTGGATAGTCAATTTTTATTCGTCGGTTCAACCGTTTAAAAGCAATGCTATTATAAAATTTTCTTTATAATTCAGTGGTTAAATAAAATAGTGTATTTAAAAAAAAATTATGATGCTAATCCTTAAGAAATATGAAAGCTAGTTCTACTAACATCCATCTTCCAAAAAAGATTATAATATATTATCCCCCTCTCATATTGTAAGGTACTTTTAAAGTTTTCGTACGGTTTAAGTAATTTTAATGACAATAATATAAAATACTACATTTTAGCTATCGTTAATATGAAAGGTTGTTGGATTAAAAGAAAATTAGGGGATAAGAGAAAGAAAAATGTAATAATTATTTTATTAATATTCTAAAACGTCTTATATTATTATAAGACATATACCGATATACGATATAAACACACATGTTACATGTATATATATGAACATAAAAAGACTCATTGAAGAGCCGATAATACATACACCGATGAGTCAATCTGCAAACACAAAAAGCCACCCCGGAAAAGTCTTTAAAATCGTGCGCCGGTATTCAATTTTCTATCAGCCATTGAAGATGCCCTTCAAAATATCATCAACCAAACTCAACATCCGAATTTGACCTCGTTTGAAGACAACATTAGAAGACACAAAGATAAAGATGAAACCAAAAGAAGATATATATATATAGTTGTATCTGAAGTTAAATAGTTTTAGTTTAAATAGATTGTTTATTTAAAAAATGTGTTTATCTCTGTTCAGTTATTATGTTTACTGGTCATTATCTTTTAACCTAGAAATTCACTATACATGCCACATGTAACTCTATAGTTAGTTCAATTCAACAAAACAACAAATTCCAAAGACTTTTGAGTTGTGTTATTCTGGTATTTCTTTATATATATACACTAGTGATATACATAACAACGGTTGCCACAGCGCATAATAATCGACAAATGTGACGACACAACACACTTACGTACATTTAATTATAGTAGACCTCCGTTATAATATAAGTATTATATCATTTGTCATGCGATACGACCACCGCCGACAGCATCACTCTATATATATGTACACGTCCAGATATATATATATAAAGAAATAGTACGTCAAATGGCATCAGAAACAATGTCATGATAGACTTTTTTGAATTTGTGAAATAAAGGGGAAAAAAAATATGTTACAGTTGGAAGTGGTGGTTGAAAAGCACTTGACAAAAAGAAAAGGATAGGGCATAATAGTAGCCCAGTCGACAAGGAAATTCATGTTTATCATCCTTGACTCCACTCAGGCCGACATATTGAAAATGACATTAGTAATTATGTTTATCCATGCTTAAATTTTATATTTATATATATATATATATATATATATATATATATATATATATATATATATATATATATATGCTATATGCAACAACGACACAGTGGTCACTACTGGAGCCTTAAGATGCGAAGGTCTGGGTTCGCGCGTCCCTCAATTGGGGTAAAAAGCGTGCGTACGTGTTTATAGTGTTTTATATGTATGTATGTATATAAATTGTATTGATGTTAAGAGTTCAATAATATAATAATGCTATAAATTGTTTTGTCAAATTTATTTGTTTCGGTTCAGTTTGATTGACGTTAAAGTGTATTGTGTAATTTTATTATAATTATTTTATTATGAAAATAATGTTACTCTATTTATTAGACATGATCAGCCAATAACCATGTTCCTAGCTAATCTATAAGATTTTATTCTTTCATTGTTGTGTGTCGCATTCTATCATTTATATTCATATTTATCGGACTCAATGATTCATGCTTATACCAAATTTGAGGATTTACATTTAATATTTATTTACTCTCTCTCACACAAGAGGGGGCAGACATTGATTAGGATTTAATCACAACTTTTCACTTTGCATATAACCGAAAAATCACCGCTGTACTATAATTGTTCACAAAACGGTGTGATAGGATATATTATAATCATATAATATTTAAACAAATTAAACAAAACAAAAAAAGTATGAAAATTCAAACCATATAATCATAAGGAATCCAAAGTGCATTAACTTTTCTATCATTTTCATTCACTACTTCACTACCTACTTTTATACTCCAAATTCATCTTCCATATAGGAAATTTTCGCCTGGTGTTTTGATTATATATTTGCGGAGTAATTATTTACCCCGAAAAGCATTCCTGTTTTTAACAGTAAATAGTATTTAAATTTAAAAATACAATTTTTTTTTCGGTGTAAATATTTTCTACGCACAAAACTAATCCACTAAAGACAAATTTACCCCTTCAATATTGGGTCGCTTCACACCATTTTGTGTGTGTCTGTGTAAGTTGGTCATGATATTGAATGCATCCACAACAACTCTACGTACCAATTAATTACTATTATTTTTTGCGACAAAAAAAAGTTACTATTATTTTTATCTTGTACTACTACCTAACTATCCCAACTGTGACCGCCGATCCCAAATTTTCGATCTCAGCTTTCCCTAGCTTTTACCGACGTGGAGGGCAGTTCGACCACATATTTCAACCGAGGAGAGAGAACACACAATTTCTATTTGAGCGGCTACAATTTTGTGTGGTCGAGCTGCCCTCTACGTTGCCAAAGTCGGGATCCCAAATTAAAAGCTGAGGCTGAGGATCCCTGTAACCGCAAGTTTTAAGTTCCTAATCCATTTAAATTTTATTTTTAAGGCAAATTTTAAAATACTCATAACCTTAATAATAAAAACCGTAGATTCGGAGCAAGGGAATAAACGAAATAAATCACTGTAATCGTTTTCCATATCATGAAAAGAGGTAATAAATAATTTCATATGCACATGAATGGAATGCCATATGGTCCTACGTACTAGAAATTTTATTTTCTCAAATGATTATCAAATGATATGGGATACATGCAGTCTATATACAGAAAAAGCGAAGAACCTAATGTATTATTAGATATCGATATCAAAGTGTGATAAATATCATTGACACTCTAATAATGCTAATTAATAAATCGCTTAAATAAATAAGTTCAAACTTAGTCGTGTATAATTCAAAAAAAAAAACTTAGTCGTGTAAGGATTCCTCCACACACACAAAAAACAAAAAAAGGGTAGATTAGTCATATAATTGATTTTTTTACAACGCAATCGTTGTACGAATCTTGTATCAAAAGACAACATTACAACCTTTCATTTCGAACATCTCGTACACAATAAAAGTGATACATGAAAGAAAATAAAAATTGAGAGGCTATCGTGCATTCCACCCGATACAATTTTCATACAACCGCTCGCACCATAAAATCTCACCGTATTATTTGGTCTAGTTAAAACTTTAGGCATGTTTTTTATTCCGAGTTTAATTTTATTCATATAATTAACTTGGATTTTAATGCCCTTTCAATCAAGGACGTAACTACGGGATAGCTTATATAAAGCCATTTCATCATCCTGCTTTTATTTTACATATACTAAAAACCCTATATATTAGATTTCAATCTAACATATTCGATCATACAAATATAAATAACAACGAAGGCCCATGTGTGGGGCTAGCTGAGGAGGTAGGGCTCACCCATCGACGAAAAAAAAAAAAAAAAGTTTTCACACAACAAATCTATATAATCCAACTTAACTTATCACAATGTCTTACTCTGACCAACCGTCCCAATAGTCTGAATATAGCACGTTAACCTACCCAAGTTTTAACTCTTAATTTGCTCCATCCACTAGCCACCTTCACGTCAATTTCTGGCTCTGTCATTGCTTTTCGATAGTATGCATGCATGGTTTTAATGAGGATGAAAAATATACATGCATTATAGACCAACCAAAAAAGCACCGCGAAGCAAAAGCTTATCAGGAGGATTTAATTTAGGGTTGCTGAAAAAGAGACCACAAAAGAACAACACCGTAATGTGCTGAAAAAGACTGATTACACAAGCACTAGCTAGATAGTGATTGTACACTATTATTAAAGGGCTCATGTCATTTTGGAAGTATTTCGTTTCAATAAGATAACTTTGATGAGGACCATTTGTTCATCTGTCATTTCATGTTATTATTCGAAGAATAATGATACTGACACAATCTATTATCATGATCAACTACAAAGATAATCGTCATGTCGTTAATTGTGATAACGACACAACGATCGCGCCGTATTATTCATCTTATTCGAAAGAGATATAAGGCCGAGATATAATTGACTTGATAACTTCAATTAACCATTTTCGGTCACTAACTAAGCATCGGATCTATTATTACACTAAGTATAGTAACACCGCTTGACATGAGTTCGAGCGTAACAACAACGGTTGTGACACTAGTGCAAAAGAAAGAATACTAAGATATAATAGTTGAGATATAATTGACTTGATTACTTTGATTAACCATTTTAAGTCAGTAGTTACTGAATCTATTATGACACTACCAACACTGCTCGACATGAATTCTAGGGCGTTACAACACCAATTGTAACACCGGCAGAACGTGTGATATATACCCTTGATTATTATTATTATTATTATATATCACGTTTTTAATAAATCCTATGCAAGAAGATAGTGAATTTTCCTCTCCACAAAAAAAGTAAAAGAAAAAAGGAAAAAAAAATAAAGATTGAGAATTAGGTAAGCCGTTCATTTCAAAATTGCTAGTCAGAGTTAGACAAAAGATGGCCCAACCACTGGTCTGATCGCTGTGAATTAGGAACCTTGATGCAAACAACAAGTGGACCAAACCGAAGAAAAAAGCCAGCCAAAAACTACTAGGGGACCGTTTTCTGCAATTTTTTTTCAATGTGTCCTTTTTTATGAAAATTAATTTTCCTTTTACTTTTTTTTATAACTAGAGCATCACTTCACTTTTCTTTGCCTACTAAAAATATATAGTTATATTGAAATATGTTATTGAATAGCCGGAGGCTATGATACTCTTAAAAGGTTAAGCACTAACCTTGAGGCTCTTCACTCTATCTGGCCCCTCACCGAGCTGGAGAATGTAATCGTGATCCCCAAGCAGCCTTAATCACGGGGTTTGTCACAGAGGCAGGTACACCCGCCTTCTTTGCGAATCGAACCAACGACCTCTTAGTAAGGCAGCGCGCACTACGCACCCAAGCCCCTCACCAATCGGGCAAGTATGTCCAGGGGACGAGGCTATGATACTCTTAATTGTAGGCGAGGTGGTTGCGATATACCATGCTGTATTTTACGTTATTGACGGGTTTTTCTCGGGTGATATTCGAGGGGGATTCTTTGACTATTCATCTGCGCCTGTTGTCACCGGAGGAATTAAGATCGTTCAACAATTGGAGCAATTATAGAGGACATTTGACGTCTGTTGCCTTTTTTTTTTTTTTCTTCTCGTTTTCCATTGTTATGAGACGGAGAAATATGTAACGCCCCGCTCCCGGATACCGAGCCCTTATCCGGAAGAGAAACGTTCGGCGCGTATAGCATTAAATAAATCTAATATTATACGCAAGCCTCTACGTCGTCGTATCAAAATAAAAGCAAACGGAAGCTAAAAAGACTCGGGTAAAAACATAAAAGCTACTATGAATAGAAATTAACCATACTAAAGATGGATAGACAAATTACAACGACGAATAATCCAAATACTTATACAATACGAGGTCTTAAGAGTACAAGTACAACAAATCTAAGTAAAAGAATACAACTACTAAGACAACCTCTACAAGAAAGAATTAAGCTCCGTCAAGACTCCAAGTCTTCAAAACTCATCATCAACACTTGCTCTACCTCGCTCGTCTTCTCACCCCACAACGCATACAAACATAAAATGCAAAGGAGGTAAGTACAAAGTACTCAAAAAAGTGAGAAGCTATGACAACAATTATAATTTATAAAGAAAAGATATTTTAATTGATTAGTTATTTATGTGTGACCGACTCAATCTAGTGGTTCATTTCATGTCCATCAACATGAATTGACTAAACGTTTCTAACTTAGCTTATCTTTGTTACATCATGAATAACAAGGGCACTACGCCTAGTAATAGGATGTACTAGACAATCGGGTGCAACCTACTTAGAGACACGCTCTAGAGCCCCGGGAATATCCGAGTCCCGATAGTGTGATGACCGGCGAGTGCACCGTACGCTTTATCCGGCCAATCGATTGACCGGCGTGGGTACGCCGCCTACTTTGTCCGGTCGTAGAACACATCGCGATATTGTACTATGCCTTACCAAGCATTGCATGATGTTTAAGATTTTAAACTAACACATACGTTCGATTAGATGTTTAACTAGCCACCTAAGTGTTTTCACATAAGCTCCCTCACATCTCCTACTCTCGTACTTAGACCCCTAGACACGGACAGTCCCAAGAATTACACGTACATCGATAAACCCTAGTTTATCGAAGCACAAGGCAAATCCGAAGCTTTCGACGGTCCCACCTTTCTTCTTTTGGGAATCCATGTGGTGCCGGAACTAAACGCATCAAAAGCTAATTCGCAGCTTTGTCACATTTATACAATATTAACATTTCATGTTTGAAGGTTTAAAATGATCAAAACATGCTTATAACACTAAAACGATAAAAACAAGAAAAGGAATTAAAAACAAGCTCGTACGCCCGTTTGGAAGCCCGGACGCCCGTCCACTTAAAACCGCTACATCCCGAATCAAAATTAACACCTCGTACGCCCGTCCGAAATGCAACCAAGGCGTACGCCCGTCCACACGCGAGCGTACGCCCGTCCGACTCCGGGTATCGGCTAAACCCTAAAATCATCAACTTACGATTTCGAACCGTTTCCAACCCAAATAACAGAAAATTAAGCACAAGAAAACTCGAGAAACATATCTAAACATACCATAACATCTATGATCCTTTGATCAACGAGAAACACACCTTTCTAGCACCTACGCATCTTAAAAACATGATCTAAACTTTACGAATCATAATTGAGATCATAAGAAGAGCCTCTTACCTTAAAGGCCTGCAAAACCAACAGCAAAACACCAAGCAATCGCAACAATTGTTGATCCTCAACCCCCAAAACCTATTTGATCAACAAAAACCCTAAAACCCTATTTTTCCTTTCAAAAACGAAACTGAAAAAGTGCCATAAACTGCAGATTACCTGGGTTAAGTGCCACGAAACTATTTTTAGAACAATCTACGTTCCAAGACGATCGTTTCGACTACTCATGGCTGCGAAACGAGCTACGATTAAAAGATACGAATTTTCCAAGAATCGGATTCTACGAATACCAAAACTAGGGCTAAACCGAAAACTTACGGATCAAGGATATTTTATTTTCCAAAGTTGCGTCTCCTCGCGCTGATCACTTTTCTCTCTTGCGGCATCTTGATCGATGAACGGATTGATCACACGGTTGATGCCTACTATTTCGCTTTCTTCCCCGCGTCTTCTCATGTTTCCGCCGTTCCTCTTCTTTTTTTTTGTCAAAACTTGCGTGTGAAATAATGAGGGAATAATTGGGATTATCTCTTTTTATAGCCAATAATTAAATCCTTTATAATTAATAGCTAAAACCTTTTAATTAAATCCCTTTTATTCAAATAAATAGGATAAATAACAATTAGGTCATAGTAAATACGCCCAATGACTATTTTACCCTTTTACGAAAAGTCGGGATGTTACATTCCTCCCCTTAAGAGGAGTTTCGTCCTCGAAACTCGAATGTAACCGGGAGGTGCTTGAACACCGGACTTTGCAAAGCGTTTCGTCTCTTAACTCGTACGCCTT
The DNA here is from genome assembly GCA_036785695.1 of Gentiana straminea. Taxonomy (NCBI): domain Eukaryota; kingdom Viridiplantae; phylum Streptophyta; class Magnoliopsida; order Gentianales; family Gentianaceae; genus Gentiana; species Gentiana straminea. The sequence continues at coordinate 3,800,868 of JAVUPR010000258.1, read as the reverse complement.
CTTCTTCTTCCATCTTCCAACCCTTCCACCCGTCTTGAGCTATCTCGAGGTGGCGACGATCTACTTCAATCTTTCGTTGACTTGCTATGTCAAATCGGTCTTGTATTCTCGTTGTCGCTCCACTTCATCCTAGAAACTCGTGTTCTTCTATCTCTATCTTCATGAAAGATTTCCAAAGCATCGTTCCAACTCTTGTACATCTTAGTCGCTTCCGAGATGAATTGTAATTGCCATCCCGGGTTCTCATTCTTCTTTGTCCTTCCCAATCTTCCGCAATCGGTACCCAAAGTCGATTCCGATTCCAATGGTTGTCATCTTCATCTAACTTGTGACCATTGGTCCGGTTTGGCTCCACCACCGACTTGTAACTGAGACAACCGGATCTTTGCCTTGTTTCATCATGAACTCATCAACTGTCTCGAATCTTGCAATCATCGGTTTACCATTCTTTGCTTGCTCCCGCCGACCTATGTCCCGAGCGCTTGAGCTTCCCAACCGACTCACAAACTTCCCCGGCATACTCGACTTCCTTCGATCTCAACTACCATCATGGCCCCACAAGCTTGCCGAAGAACGGCAAGGATCCCGGCCGAAAGACTTCGAGACTTCTCGGGGATGGAGAACATGTTTTGCCATACTTTTTCTCTCGGAGGTCCGATCCAATCCTTGTGCCTATTAGGGTTAGCTTGGAAAATATAAGAAGTTGAAAAGTGACAAGTTGAGTACCAAGGTGGTATGTCAACTAGATAAGCCAAGGAAGGATACAATGCACTTGGAATAAGGAAGGTTGCTTGGGTTACAAGCGTAACAAAATGATTCCATATTAGGGAAAAATTGAAGGTGGTTCCAAACTGAAGAATGAGACATTGTATCATAATACAAAAGGTAGCCACTAGAAGAAAAACAAAAAGAACACCTTGCAGATGAAGTTCCTTTGAGGGAGTGAAATTCTGCAAGAAACAGTGGTCTACAAAGACTTCAGAGGCAACTGAAAAGGATGGTAATGAGCTTTCATATAAGCTTTAAGAAAGCGGAGACGTTAAAGGAAACATCACCTGATGGACTTGAAAATAATAACTCCAAAGAAAAGAGAATGCTAAACTTGAGGACAATTAGGCAGGTGACCTTGATTGTTAAACACTTGGTTAACAAAATGGATGTTGGCGAGCTAGGAAAATCTTCAGTTCACATGAGTTTCATAGAGGAAACATCACACAACATGAAAACAAAATAAAGGTGCAAGGTCGAGCACCGTAAGGACCGAAAAGGATTTAAATCAACAGAGAACAAGAATCTCAACATACGAAGGAGCCATGAGACAAAACGAGTACACCAAAAGGTTTCGTAATAAAATAAACACTTGTCAAGAAGTATCCAAGTTTGCGTAGTCAAAGAGAGGTTATCTCAAGATTTAAAAGAAGTAGAAATTTCCCTCAAGAAATTGTAAGGGATTAACAAAAGTTTGAATAAGTAAACGGCAAGCAAGATTTTGAATGAAGAGGAAACGACACTTAAGAATTGTCGGATAAGGTTTGATTTCAAAGAATTAATTCAAACTTTCAAAGGAAGTATAAACGATATTTAATGATTCAAATCAACGGTTCAAGGTTGCACTACTCGAGAGGAATAGTACACTGCCAAAGATTAAATGCTCAAGGTTATTCCTCGTGTGGGAATGCAAAGGTTAGAATAAAATGGACTTTCAACCAGTATGACAAAATTGTAGTAGGAACGCCAATACGTACGATGGGAAGTCAAAAGGTGTACATGGCGGTTCATGGCTCTAAATGGCCCGAAAGAGAGTTAAAACCGAAGGGTACAAGGTACAATAATCAAACGGAGATCAAAAGTTTAGAACTCAAAAGTCGGTTGGCTAGTTAGGTTCGTAAGGCACCTTGGCAAAAACTACCTTCTAGTTGAAACTAGTCTAGCATAAAACGCTAGAAGGTTAAAGATAAGTAACTCGAAGATAGATGTCAAGATAGGGTTAAAGGTCCCAAATGGTAAGAAGATGAGATGCATACATCGAAAGAATAAGTAGCATCACCAAAATCAACACTACCCTTAAAGGGAAGCCGAGAATAAACACAAGTAAGAAAAATGTTCGACCTCATAAGGCTTAGTCAAACTTGAATTTGAAATGAAGGATGGGAGTGTGACACCGTAGTTCCAAGAGATCTTGTTTCTTGATTTGAAAAGAAAGAAGGCATGAATTTGCTCGTGCTAAGGGCTCAAGGTGATATATTTCGAGGTAATTCATGGCAACAAGTGGATAGAATTTGTTGAGTTTAAAGATCTCAAGTGAGGAATTACATGAGAAACAAATTACTAGAAAAAGGTATAATTACAACAGTACAACAAGTGGTCCGAACAACAAGCATGGCATGCTTTGGAGGATAGCATCTTGGTTATTGTTTATAACCGCAAAAGAAACAACAATGTTAACTTTAACGATTCCTACTAAAAGGTTTAACTCGAAGGAGGTCAAACTTCGAGGAACTACTAAACATGACAATCATAACTTACTACCCTCTTAGCCCGATCCCAAGTCGAAGAGGTGAAAAAATTCCTTTTTGGTTGCCGTGTATGATATTTACTCCGGATCTGACATTATCAGTTTTTACAGAACAAAGGAAGAGGAATTTGAGCATGATACAAAGAGATAAGAGTTAGATACTAGAGTTTTCTAGATGATATAAAAATTTTAAAATTTTTGGATGGAAATAACTTGGTCAAAAACATTTATTTCTGATAATTGCACAAGCTGTCAGAATTTCCAGAATCATAAACACTGAGTTGAATTGCAAATTGATATCAAACGAAAAAGAATCTGAACTTAATTCCAAAAGGAAAACTGTAGATAAAAGTCTTATCTGCAACATATCAAAAATTCAGATCATTTGGAGGTGTTTAACCTGTTCAAAACAGAAGAAGAAGCGAAAGTGCTGCTGCAGATTTTCTGGACAGAGTGTCCAGCATAAACACGAACTTTCTGAAAAATCCATAACTATTATCGAGTTGAAGTAAAAAAAGAAATTGTAGATAAGACAGAAATCTACTTTGCTGAAAATTTTCAGAATTTTTTAGAGTAGTGGAAGACTGTCTTATGTTTAAGGGGAAACACGGGAACAAAAGTATTCACTCATTGTGGATAAATCCAAACACGAGAATGATGAAAAGTATGTGCCAAAGTAAGAGACCTTTAACACTATTAGTTGAAAGGATCAAGAGTATTTGGAAGGAATAAAATTACACATTGAGTTCATATAGAATCCATCTCAAGCAAAGCAAAGGTCAAAGAATGTTAATGAACTCAAACCAAGTGATGGTGAAAAGATAAAGTGGAGGATTTGTAGAGTTGAATCAAGTATCATTCTCTACAAAGTTAGGCCAAGATATAAGTAAACTTAGATATTCGTGTGTAGAGTAGTTGAAGGCATTCCATTAGGGAAAGTAAGGAAAAAGGAAATCAACCAAGAGGACCTCGACTTTAAGGTGTAGGCATAAAACTCCGATCCCAAAGCTTTACTTAAAACGGTTTCATTTAATCCTATGTGACCAGTTACGGTTTGGAATCTTCAAAAGAAGAGAGAGTTTCTACTAAAGATCCTAGGAGGAACAAAACCTGAGGTGATCACATAAAGGATGTGAACCAAAGACTCAACTCAACTTTCGTCCAAGAAGACTCTTCACATGGTTCTAATGCAACCTAACCACGGTTTAAGGATTCTTAGTCATACGAGGATTACCACCAAGCTCAAGTTCTAAAAGGTCTGAAGGAATCTTATCTTAGAGGAAAAGAAGCCTAGGATAGAAAGGATGCTTCTCTCTGATACCAACTGTAACGCCCCGCTCCCGGATACCGAGCCCTTATCCGGAAGAGAAACGTTCGGCGCGTATAGCATTAAATAAATCTAATATTATACGCAAGCCTCTACGTCGTCGTATCAAAATAAAAGCAAACGGAAGCTAAAAAGACTCGGGTAAAAACATAAAAGCTACTATGAATAGAAATTAACCATACTAAAGATGGATAGACAAATTACAACGACGAATAATCCAAATACTTATACAATACGAGGTCTTAAGAGTACAAGTACAACAAATCTAAGTAAAAGAATACAACTAGTCTAGTACAACCTCTACAAGAAAGAATTAGAAGCTCCGTCAAGACTCCAAGTCTTCAAAACTCATCATCAACACTTGCTCTACCTCGCTCGTCTTCTCACCCCACAATGCATACAAACATAAAATGCAAAGGAGGTAAGTACAAAGTACTCGCAAAAGTGAGAAGCTATGACAACAATTATAATTTATAAAGAAAAGATATTTTAATTGATTAGTTATTTATGTGTGACCGACTCAATCTAGGGTTCATTTCATGTCCATCAACATGAATTGACTAAACGTTTCTAACTTAGCTTATCTTTGTTACATCATGAATAACAAGGGCACTACGCCTAGTAATAGGATGTACTAGACAATCGGGTGCAACCTACTTAGAGACACGCTCTAAGTAGCCCCGGGAATATCCGAGTCCCGATAGTGTGATGACCGGCGAGTGCACCGACGCTTTATCCGGCCAATCGATTGACCGGCGTGGGTACAAATCTACTTTGTCCGGTCGGAGAACACATCGCGATATTGTACTATGCCTTACCAAGCATTGCATGATGTTTAAGATTTTAAACTAACACATACGTTCGATTAGATGTTTAACTAGCCACCTAAGTGTTTTCACATAAGCTCCCTCACATCTCCTACTCTCGTACTTAGACCCCTAGACACGGACAGTCCTAGCAATTACACGTACATCGATAAACCCTAGTTTATCGAAGCACAAGGCAAATCCGAAGCTTTCGACGGTCCCACCTTTCTTCTTTTTAGGGAATCCATGTGGTGCCGGAACTAAACGCATCAAAAGCTAATTCGAGCTTTGTCACATTTATACAATATTAACATTTCATGTTTGAAGGTTTAAAATGATCAAAACATGCTTATAACACTAAAACGATAAAAACAAGAAAAGGAATTAAAAACAGCTTCGTACGCCCGTTTGGAAGCCTCGGACGCCCGTCCACTTAAAACCGCTACATCCCGAATCAAAATTAACACCTCGCACGCCCGTCCGAAATGCAACCAAGGCGTACGCCCGTCCACACGAGCGTACGCCCGTCCGACCCGGGTATCGGCTAGAACCCTAAAATCATCAACTTACGATTTCGAACCGTTTCCAACCCAAATAACGTAAAATTAAGCACGAAGAAAACTCGAGAAACATATCTAAACATACCATAACATCTATGATCCTTTGATCAACGAGAAACACACCTTTCTAGCACCTACGCATCTTAAAAACATGATCTAAACTTTACGAATCATAATTGAGATCATAAGAAGAGCCTCTTACCTTAAAGGCCTGCAAAACCAACAGCAAAACACCAAGCAACCGCAACAATTGTTGATCCTCAACCCCCAAAACCTATTTGATCAACAAAAACCCTAAAACCCTATTTTTCCTTTCAAAAACGAAACTGAAAAAGTGCCATAAACTGCAGATTACCTGGGTTAAGTGCCACGAAACTATTTTTAGAACAATCTACGTTCCAAGACGATCGTTTCGACTACTCATGGCCGCGAAACGTAGCTACAGATTAAAAGATACGAATTTTCCAAGAATCGGATTCTACGAATACCAAAACTAAAGCTAAACCGAAAACTTACGGATCAAGGATATTTTATTTTCCAAAGTTGCGTCTCCTCGCGCCGATCACTTTTCTCTCTTGCGGCATCTTGATCGATGAACGGATTGATCACACGGTTGATGCCTACTATTTCGCTTTCTTCCTGCGTCTTCTCATGTTTCCGCCGTTCCTCTTCTTTTTTTTTTTTTGTCAAAACTTGCGTGTGAAATAATGAGGGAATAATTGGGATTATCTCTTTTTATAGCCAATAATTAAATCCTTTATAATTAATAGCTAAAACCTTTTAATTAAATCCCTTTTATTCAAATAAATAAGATAAATAACAATTAGGTCATAGTAAATACGCCCAATGACTATTTTACCCTTTTACGAAAAGTCGGGATGTTACAAAATATCCATGCACATTTGTTTGCAAATGAAGGTTTAAGTCTTGTTGAGAGTAAGATCTGGGATTCATCCCCTCCCTCCAAGTCAATTTGGCTTGTATTTGTGATTCTAGGTGATCAATAAAATTGCTTTAAGCCCTAGAAAAAGGAATAAAATATGTTATTATGAAGAAGATAATGGTTATTAATGAGATAATAAGAAAATATTACACAATGAAAATATTGTATTGTAATTATTTTTGATCAAATAGTACAAAGACACGTTGTACATGTAGAAGTTGAGCATTTGACGTTATGTTTCATTTAAATGTCCTAAAAGCACGAAATCATAGTTAGGGGTGAAAAATATTAATATAAGTAGTACTTCCTCTTTTTTTTTTAAAATTTGTTTTGTTTTTATTTTTCTGTCATTTTTCAATACCAATGCAGCAATATTATTTTTATTCACATTTACCCTTCATTTTAATAATCCAAATTTTGGTACAATTTTTCATGCACAATAAGTGAAGAATAATTTTGTTATTTTACCTTATTTTTCAGACACATTAATCACCTTCTTAGTTTGTGTGAATCTAACTCAAAAAGTGTAAATATCCCCAAGTTGTAATATTCCGACTTTCGTAAAAAGTGCGTACGTGTCATTTTGCGAAAACGTAATTAATATTCTTTTTCCGTTTCGTTGGAGTTAAAATCCTTTGAATTGTAACGGTTTCGGTCTACGGGTTGTTCGAGGGTATTTGAGTAAATTCGGGTTTAAATGATAATTAGGTTGTCGTATATAAACGGAAATATACTAAAACCTAATCATTTTTCCTAAAACCCCGAATTTTGGAGCAGCCGCACTTCTCCCCCTCGAAAAGAGAAACCGCCGTTTTGGGCATTGAAACCGTCAATTCTCGATCCTTAATATCTCATTCGTTCCTCTTCCGTTTTCGATCATAGCATACCGTTGGAATCCTCGTGACGAGAGCTTCGCATCGGTACCAGGATCAGCAGCTAGTTCCGAGTTTTAGGCGTAAAAGGTAAGGAGAACCCTTACGTTTGCGCTTTTGATTATACATTGGTTGTGTTGAATTCTTGTTGCTTTGGTGATCTAAATTGTGTTAATTTGATGCCTAAATGATGGGTGATGTTCGGTATGGGTGGTAGTTTAATTCGAGTGTTTTTGGTCGTGAAAGTTTGGGTTTTTGTTTGAAAAACGGATGAATACGATGATGTGCAAAATCGCTCGGAAAATCGCCAGTCGGACGGGCGTCCGGTTTCCGGACGGGCGTCCAACCTTGGACGAGCGTCTGGATACCTCGGACGGGCGTCTGAGGTGAAATTTTGATACAGGATTGAAAGGGGGATGTCTGGACGGGCGTCCACTATTTTGGACGAGCGTCCAGGGACTTCAGACGGGCGTCCGGTCCTTCGTACGGGCGTCCACCCGGAGCCGGTCTTCCAGCCTTTGTTTAATTTGGCTTTCAACTATCGTTTAGGGTTGTTTAATCAACCTTAAACCCTTTTAAGTGTATTACCATCTTATGATAACACCTTTAAACCTTACTTAGGATAGAATTGGTCTCTTGATCATGCGATGAGTGGTGTCGGTAAGGAGTGTTATCTAAATGAACTAGACGGTTAGTTAATCACCTATTACTACACAACTTACTAGATAAAAGATTAAACACCATGTGGTCTTGGGTAGATCCCGAAGATCTATAGCGTGATGTGTGAACAGACAAATAAAGTGAGTGTCCTATCGGCCCGTGCAGCCTATAGCATCGCCGTATGTTCATACTATCGGAACCGGTGATTGTATCCCGAAGATTTCAATACGTTCCGGGGTTATTGTATCCCGAAGATTTCAATATGTCACGTTCCACCTTGATAGCATGTTGTAACAAAGATAAGCTAAGTAGCTACAAGCTTTAGGCATATTGGGAGATGTAACCTTTATGCGTAGAATCGAGTTTGTCTTGTCTTTTCAATTGAAATCTAATAATAAACTTTGTATATTCTAAGCTTAAACGTACTTCTCTTCCTTACCGAGTATTACATACTTACCCTTTGTGCATTTCTCGTTATATGTGCTTGGGGGTGAGAAGGCGGACAGATTACGAGTATTACGAGGAGTATGTCCCCGAGAGGATCTCTCGAGCTTGATGTTTCATTCCATGCACTTTCTTTTACATTTGAAATGTTGCACCGTTTTATATACTTTGTTCATAGCACTTTGGGATGACGTGTGTTCATCTTTATTTCTTATTTCATAGTATTTCGTTTGGACTTTCGAGGGACTTCGCTTGTATTGTTTTGATACACTTTCGACTTTTAGTACCTTTTCGTATTCTAGTATCTTTATGGATATTCATTACCCGAGCATTAAATTCCGCGCACTTTGATTGTATTGATTGTAGGCTTACATATATAAATGAATTAAATTTTATTTATATATGTGCCGAACGTCGTATTTCCGGATAAGGGCTCGGTATCCGGGAACGGGGCGTTACAAACTTGGTATCGTAGATACGTGTTCCTTAGGCTTCTATTCCTTGAGTTTAACTCAATCTTATCTTTAGATCCTTAGTAACACTCGGTTCTCTTGGTTGTCGTGATGAGTAGAAACACAAGATCGAAGACTTTGGCTCTTGGTAATCGCCATCCGAGAGGGGTGAAACCTCTGTGGGTCGTCGCAGCTTGTCACCACCGCCTCGCACAACCTACACCTTCACCCGAGCCGGAGCAGATCAACATCGACTCCACCACCACCTCCTCCACCCGTGGTTAACCATGCAACCGTCACTTTGGCCTTCTTCGTATCAACCCAGTCGGGGCGCAAAGCAGAGGACGGTTGTTTATCCACCACCAAGGACACAGCACCACATCGCTATCCCCGCATGGTTTTCAAGCAGCCTACGCACCTCCCGCCGTATCCTCCGCAAGCCTGTATCCTCCTTATCGCCGAGCATCGTTCCGTATTACTATCAAGAATGTACCGCAGTACCCCTTGGTCATTCCCCGGTCTATCACCTTTCAGCCACCGGTTCAAGAAGAAGCAGCAGATACCCTATGGTTACCCTCCGGTTTACCCACCGCTAGGCCGGTTGTTGAGTCAAGCACCATCGCAGATTGGCACACTAGGCCGAGAAGAAACCGTATGCAAGATTTTTATGGGAATGTGGAACATGCAAAGGCCGAGGAATGGATCGAAGTTTTGAGAAATCGTGTAGAATATAGTGTCCCCGAGACGGAGATGGCCCAAGCTTAGCGGTCGGTTTTCTTTTAGGTTCACCGAGTCTTGATAGATGCGCTCGTAGTAGCAATGCCGCAAGGTAACAGATTGGGCGGCTTTTAAAGCCATGTTCTACAACGAGTACTTTCCGGCAACGGTACAAGCGGAAAAGGCTAGCCGCTTCGAAACTTGAACAAGGTAATCACATGACAAAGTTGTCCCAAGACACAAATCGGTTCAATGAGTTAGGAAGGTTTTATCCGGAGTTGATGCAAGTGGAAGAACGAAAGATGGCCCGTTACAAGGACGGTTTGGCATACGGGATTCAACCGGGCATGCTAGGCTTTACCGCAAGGAATATGGCGGAGCTACCGAATAAAGCCTTGGAAGTCGAGACTTTCGTGAAGAGAGCTACAAAGTGGTTGTTGGTAATAAAAGAAGCTTTGAAACAAGTCGTGCAAGCAAGGCGCAGGGGCTCCGCAGCAGCCAGCTCAGAGGTTTCCCACGCACGCAGCTAGCTAGACCACCGGGTGGTGCCCCACCAAGCCATGTGCCACCGCTGGCGCACCACCGGCGCCTAGGCCACCGGCTACCTCGTGTTGTTTCTTTTGTGGTGAGCAGGTGGTCATTTCTCCAGAATTGTCCACGCAGGCAGCCGCGTGCTCAGCAGTCACCCTAGTAGAGCAGTCCGAGTAAGCAGTGTGCGTATGTTTGCCGTTGATGCCGCAGAGGTTGAGCCGTAGGATGATGTGATCACAGTGTACCCTTTATGGTTGCTTTGTTCTTTTGAGTTATTTATAGCATGCTTGGAACATGTTGTAACTTTAGTTAATTGGACAAATGCATGATAGGTATGATAAGAGTAGGCAATCTAAGAGTCGTGGCCTTATTTGATACAGAGCTTCAATCACCTTTGTGTCCTCTAGATTGCTAAGAAACTAGATTTACCTACGGAGCCTTTGAGAGATACTATGGAGATTGTTACACCCCTAGGCAAGGTAAATAAGGTGGTTAAGGTGATACCACAAGTGGATGTTCGTGTAGGACCTTATCGTTGTAAGAGTGACTTCACGGTCATGGATTTCTCGTACTTCGACGTGATTCTTGGGATAGACCGGCTATCCAAGAATTATGTTCACTTGGATTGCAGTGGCCAAGAGAGTCATTTTCGTAGTCCCGGGGAAATCGATAAGACTTATCGTGGAACGTTTACAAAGCCAGTGCAAGAAGAGACATCCTATCATTTCCGCAACCAAGGCCATCGTGGCATGTCGAAAGGATGTGAGGGCTACTTGTTGTACGCAAGTGGATGTGGAACAAGTAAAACCTAAGTTGGAAGATACTAGAGTGGTCGAGATTATCCGTAGGTATTTCCGTATGAGTTGCCAGAAAACATGCGCATGACAGGGCCATTGAGTTTGAGATACGCTTAGTTCCAGTGGGCGGCACCAGCTTGCCAAGGCACCATACAGATGGCACCGGCTGAATTGAAGGAGTTGAAGGCTCAACTCAAGGAGATGTTAGAAAGGAACATCATTCACCCCGACTTCACCTTGGGGAGCACCAGCTTTGTTTGTGAAGAAGAAGGATGGCAAAGATGCGGATGTGTATTGACTACAGTGGCCTTGAACAATCCGACTATCAAGAATAAGTATCCACTACCGAGGATAGATGATCCGTTCAATCGCCTGTGTGGTCGGAAAGTGTTTTCAAAGATTGATTTGCGGTCGCTACCATCGCTAAAAGTTAAAGTGGCGTATATTCCGAAGACAAAGATTCAAGACTAGATATGGACATTATGAGTTCCTTGTTATGCCTTTTGGACTCACTAATGCCCCATCCGCATTTATGGATTTGATGCAAATGGGTCTTCATGCCTTACCTAGATAAGTTTGTGATTGTCTTCATTGATGATATTCTCGGTATACTCTAGTGGACGAGGCGGAGTACGAGGAACATCTCGCGGATTGTTTTGGAAACGTTGAAGAAGGAGCGATTGTATGCAAAGTTTTCCAAGTGTGACTTTTGGTTGGACCAAGTGAGCTTCTTGGGTCATGTCATTTCGTGTGATGGCATTCAAAGTTGATCCGGCCAAGATTGAGGCGCTAAGAGTTGGCCTACACCGACTACAAGCTTCGTAGGTTAGAGCTTTCGGGTTTGGCCGGTTACTACGTAAAGTTTGTGAAGAATTTCGCAAGGATAGCCACTCCACTCACCGTACTTACACAGAAGAACACCAAGTTTGACCGGACACCCGAGTGTGAGTTAGCATTTGAGTTGTTAAAGGACAAAGTTAACTACAAGACCGCATATGGCGCACCCGAGGTGTTCGATGACTATGATGTCTACACCGACGCTTCAGTAAGGGTGGTCTAGGTTGTGTGTTGATGCAGGAGGAAAGGTCATTGCCTATGCATCTAGCAATTGAAAGTACATGAGAAGAACTATCCCACACACGACTTAGAGTTGGCAAAGCAAGTGGTTTTCGCATTAAAGACTTGGAGGCACTATCCGTATGGGGTCAAGGCTAGAATCTTCACCGACCACAAGAGTTTAAGGTATTTCTTCACTCAGAGAATTTGAATACGAGGCAAATGGAGATGGCTGTAGTTCGTGAAGGACTATGACTTGGACATTCAAGACCACCCGGGAAAGGCAAATGTAGTAGCAGTATGCCTCGAGCAGAAACCAAAGGGCTTTAGAGCCCAAATTGAGGCTATCACAAAGCAGGGGTTGATGATTTGCGCTTAGCGCATTTGATCGATTGAGGATCGTCGCTTGCAAAGACCGTTGTTGGCTAGATCGTAGTTGATGGACGAGATCGAGCAAAGCAAGATGAAGATGCGCTTTGGTTGATTTGAAGAGGGTTGCAAGAGAGAAGCCTACAAGCTTGGCTATGTGTTGGATCGAGTGGAAATCGTGGTATCGTGATCGTCTCTCGTGTGCCTAATGTTGGAGATCCGAGACAAAGAGTTATGGAAGAGGCACACAAGATTGCTTTTGCAAGGCATCCAGGTTCTACCAAGATGTACAGGGATTTGAAAGAAAGATTTTGGTGGCCCTCAATGAAGCTGAGATAGCTAAGTTTGTTTCGAGTGTGACGTCCGTCGAGAGTGAAAGCCGAGCATGGAAGCCAGTGCGGGATGCTTAAGTCATTGGATATCCCGTAATGGAAATGGGAAAAGATCACCATGGACTTTATTTCGGGTTTGCCTAAGACGAAGGGTGGACATGACTCTATTTGGGTGATCGTTGATGATTAACCAAGTCGGCTCATTTCTTGCCTTTCAAGATGAATATGCCCTTGGCAAGGATGACGGAACTATATATGGACAATATAGTGAAGCTTCATGGAGTTCCGCCTCCATTGTTTCGATCGGGATTCGAGGTTCGTCGCCGGGTTTTGGCGAGCTTACAGAGGCATTTGGTACCCGGTTGGATTTGAGTACAACAGCCATCCTCGTACGTATGGTCGGGCCTCCGAGAGGACTATCCGTACACTCGAGGATATGCTTAGAGCATGTGTCTTGGAGGTAGGCGGATCTTGGGTAGATTATCTACCGCTGCGTAGTTTGCTTACAACAACAGCTATCACGCGAGCATGTGCATGCCACCGTTTGAAGCTTTGTATGGTAGAAGATGCAGACGCCTTTGTTTTGGGACGATGTTGGGGAGAAACAAATTTCACCGGGCCGCAGTTAGTTGAGCAAGCCAAAGAGAGGGTTCGCTAGTGAAGAATCCGCAGATAGCCCAGACAGTGTAAAAGTTGCGTATGTCGACGGAGACCGCTCGAGTTTGAGGTTGGTGATCGTGTTTACTTGAAGGCATCACCAATGAGAGGAGTTAAGCGATTTGGTCGAAAGGAAAGTTGAGCCCGAGGTATGTTGGGCCGTTTGTGATCCCGGAGAGGATTGGACCGTTAGCCTATAGACTTCGCCAAGCCGTAGTCAATGTCCGTAGTTCACAACGTCTTCCATGTTTCGATGTTGAAGAAGTGTTTGACGGAGACAGAGGTTGAGTCTACAAAGGATCCGAGATACTTCAGACAACCTCGCTTATGATGAAAAGCCGATTAAGATTCTCGAACAGAAAGAAAAGATGATGGTTAAGAGGAAGATGGTTCAGCTTGGTTCTTGTTCAAAGGAGCAATCATACACTCCGAGGAAGCAACTCGGGAAGTCAAGGTGATATGATCAACGAATTCCCGGAATTTTTGGATTTACTGTGCACGTTCTAGTTTCGAGGACGAAACTCCACTTAAGGGGGGAGAATGTAATATTCCGACTTTCGTAAAAAGGGCGTACGTGTCATTTTGCGAAAACGTAATTAATATTCTTTTTCCGTTTCGTTGGAGTTAAAATCCTTTGAATTGTAACGGTTTCGGTCTACGGGTTGTTCGAGGGTATTTGAGTAAATTCGGGTTTAAATGATAATTAGGTTGTCGTATATAAACGGAAATATACTAAAACCTAATCATTTTTCCTAAAACCCCGAATTTTGGAGCAAACCGCACTTCTCCCCTCGTAAAAGAGAAACCGCCGTTTTGGGCATTGAAACCGTCAATTCTCGATCCTTAATATCTCATTCGTTCCTCTTCCGTTTTCGCATCATAGCATACCGTTGGAATCCTCGTGACGAGAGCTTCGCATCGGTACCAGGATCAGCAGCTAGTTCTCGAGTTTTAGGCGTAAAAGGTAAGGAGAACCCTTACGTTTGCGCTTTTGATTATACATTGGTTGTGTTGAATTCTTGTTGCTTTGGTGATCTAAATTGTGTTAATTTGATGCCTAAATGATGGGTGATGTTCGGTATGGGTGGTAGTTTAATTCGAGTGTTTTTGGTCGTGAAAGTTTGGGTTTTTGTTTGAAAAACGGATGAATACGATGATGTGCAAAATCGCTCGGAAAATCGCCAGTGTCGGACGGGCGTCCGGTTTCCCGGACGGGCGTCCAACCTTGGACGAGCGTTCGGATACCTCGGACGGGCGTCCGAGGTGAAATTTTGATACAGATTGAAAGGGGAATGTCCGGACGGGCGTCCACTATTTTGGACGAGCGTCCAGGGACTTCGTACGGGCGTCCGGTCCTTCGTACGGGCGTCCACCCGGAGCCGGTCTTCCAGCCTTTGTTTAATTTGGCTTTCAACTATCGTTTAGTGGTTGTTTAATCAACCTTAAACCCTTTTAAGTGTATTACCATCTTATGATAACACCTTTAAACCTTACTTAGGATAGAATTGGTCTCTTGATCATGATGAGTGGTGTCGGTAAGGGAGTGTTATCTAAATGAACTAGACGGTTAGTTAATCACCTATTACTACACAACTTACTAGATAAAAGATTAAACACCATGTGGTCTTGGGTAGATCCCGAAGATCTATAGCGTGATGTGTGAACAGACAAATAAAGTGAGTGTCCTATCGGCCCGCAGCCTATAGCATCGCCGTATGTTCATACTATCGGAACCGGTGATTGTATCCCGAAGATTTCAATACGTTCCGGGGTTATTGTATCCCGAAGATTTCAATATGTCACGTTCCACCTTGATAGCATGTTGTAACAAAGATAAGCTAAGTAGCTACAGTAGCTTTAGGCATATTGGGAGATGTAACCTTTATGCGTAGAATCGAGTTTGTCTTGTCTTTTCAATTGAAATCTAATAATAAACTTTGTATATTCTAAGCTTAAACGTACTTCTCTTCCTTACCGAGTATTACATACTTACCCTTTGTGCATTTCGTTATATGTGCTTGGGGGTGAGAAGGCGGACAGATTACGAGTATTACGAGGAGTATGTCCCCGAGGAGGATCTCTCGAGCTTGATGTTTCATTCCATGCACTTTCTTTTACATTTGAAATGTTGCACTGTTTTATATACTTTGTTCATAGCACTTTGGGATGACGTGTGTTCATCTTTATTTCTTATTTCATAGTATTTCGTTTGGACTTTCGAGGGACTTCAAATTGTATTGTTTTGATACACTTTCGACTTTTAGTACCTTTTCGTATTCTAGTATCTTTATGGATATTCATTACCCGAGCATTAAATTCCGCGCACTTTGATTGTATTGATTGTAGGCTTACATATATAAATGAATTAAATTTTATTTATATATGTGCCGAACGTCGTATTTCCGGATAAGGGCTCGGTATCCGGGAACGGGTAACTAACTCTAACTGCCTCATAACCATATTTTGGAGAAGGTGTTTGATAATTTGTTCCATTGAGCATTTGATCACCTTCTTAACACTTGATTGATCACACCTTCTTATCACTTGGTTGACTGTATAATCTAATACACCCCCTCAAGCTGAAACTGGGGTGAAGCTTGCACTTGATTGATCACACCTTCTTATCACTTGGTTGACTGTATTGGAAGGCTTGAAACTGAGTATGTGCCTAGGTTGTTGAGCAGATAGTGAAAGATAGGGGAATCCAATGGTTTTGTTAAGATATCTGCCAGCTGGTGTGTTGTCCTAACTGGCATTAACCTTAGAAAGCCTGCTTGAACCTTTGCTCTTCTAATATGGCAATCTATTTCAATATGCTTAGTCCTCTCATGAAAGATAGATTCTTGGCAATGTGAATAGCACATGCATTGTCATAGAAAATGAGAATAGGCAAATTAACTGCTATATGTAAATCCTTCATTATGTATACTAACCATTGGAGTTCACATGTAGCATTGGCCATTGCCTTATATTCAGCTCCAGAGGAACTTTTGGCTATAGCACTTTGCTTATCTGACTTCCAAGAACTGGTGTTGTACCTAGGAACATAATATATCCTGATATGGATTTTCTAGATTCCTCACATCCTGTCAGAATCAATGTATCCTTTTAGTTGAAGATCGTTGTCTGTTTCAAAAAGAATTCCTTGACCGGGATTGCTTTTCAGATATCTCAAAAGTCTGTTGGCAACCTGCATATGATTTATTGTAGGATGGGACAGAAACAGACTAAGTTGTTGGACTGTATATGCTATATCTAGTCTTGTGAAAGAAAGGTAGATCAGCTTTCCTACCAAGGACCTGTAGATTGTGTTGTCTGGTAGTAGTTCAGAATCCCCTGATGACAATTTTTGCTTTGAATGCATTGGTGTGTTGACAGGTTTAGATTCTAGGAATCCATACTCTTCCAACCGATTCAAAGTGTATTTTCTTAGGTTGATGTAAATCCATTTATCAGATCTTGCAACTTTAATGCCTAGGAAGTACCTTAAGTTGGCAATATCCTTGATTTGAAATTTTTGGTGAAGGATCTGTTTAACCTCCTGTATTTGGATTAGTGATGAACTTGTTGCTATGATGTCATCCGCATAAACAAGAAGGGCTATGAAATTGTCATTTGTTCCTCTAGTGAACAGGCTGTGATCATGTTGGAACTGGACAAAGCCAATGTCCTTCAATGCTTCTGTCAATTTTGAATTCCATTGTCTGCTAGCTTGTTTCAAGCCATACAATGATTTGGTCAATCTGCATACTTGATTAGGTTTTTTTGTCTTGAATCCAAGTGAAGATCCGTGTATACCTCTTCATCTAGTTCTCCATGTAGAAAGGCATTATTAACATCCATTTGATGGATGTGCCATTGTTTGGAAGCTGCTAGTGCCAACAGTGTTCTGATTGTGGTTACATTTTCCACGGGTGAGAATGTCTCTTGATAGTCTATACCGTAGGTTTGTGTGTAGCCTTTTGCTACTAATCTGGCCTTATATCTCTCTATGGAGACATTAGCATGATACTTGACTTTGTACACCCATTTGCAGCCTATAGTAGACTTGCCTAGGGGTAAAGATACATTTTCCCAAGTATTTGTTGCCTGCAAGGCATCTAATTCTTTCTGCATTGCCTCTTTCCAGCAGTCATGTTTAATGGCTTGATTGTATGTCTTAGGCTCTTGAATATGATCTGTCAGGCATACAAACTTCTTATATGCATTGGTAAGTCTGATAGGAAACTATATTATTAATCTGATGTGATGATCTTCGGGTAAGAATGACATATTCCTTAAGATAGGAAGGAACATGTCTTTGTCTTGTGGACCTCTTTGTATCAGATTGTACCACTGGTGGTTGGTTGTCTGTTATTATTGGAGTAGATGTTGTATCCATGCTTTGAGGAATCTGAACAAACTCATCTGATGCTGCATCATATGGCACTGGTAATGGAACAAATGCTCCTTCTGTGCCTGTCTGTCTAATGTGTAAAGGAAAAATATGTTCATAGAACTGCACGTCCCTAGATACAAAGATGTTCCTAGATTGTTTATCAAGCATAATATGTCCTTTGGTGAATTTAGGCACCCCAAGATACACACACTGTCTAGCCCTAGGATCAAACTTTGATCTATTATGTGTAGGTGTACAGGCATACACAAGGTAACCAAAAACTCTCAATTCATCATAATCAAATTGCTTCCCATACAGCAAGAAGTGTGGTGTATTAAGTTTAATAACTGGGGATGGAGTGATATTAATCAAGAATGTGGCATGCAAAACACAGCATCCCCAATAGGACAGGGGTAAATTGGATTGAAATTTTAGAGCTCTAGCAATATTCAGGATGTTCTAATGCTTTCTTTCTACTATACCATTTTGTTGTGGGGTATCCACACAAGATGTTTGGTGTATGATACCTCTTACAGCATAATAATCAGGCATATGAAACTCAGGTCCATTATCAGACCTTACTATCTTAACATTCTTTCCAAACTGAACAAGAGCAAATTGAATGAAAGACTAAACTAATTGCCTAACTTCAGACTTGTGTTTCAACAGGAAATCCAAGTATATCTGGAAAAATCATCCACTATAGTTGAGAAATATGAATGGCCATGCACAGTCTGTTGTCTATAAGGCCCCCATATATCAAAATGAACAAGGTCAAAAATATTTTGCTTGACTCAAAGGAAATGGATTTCTCTTTTGTTTAGCTAGTTGACAATCATGACAAACACCCGAGTTATGTTTACAAGAAGAATCAAGAAAAATCAAATCTAAAAGCCTTTTATTTGACAAATGACCAAGTCTGTAGTGCCAAACTTGTTCTTTAGTGATTGTAGATCATGTCTTCTTCCAAAGACACATTATGAACTACATTGTTAGTGTGTGACAGCTTCTGATCTGTACATAGCACATATAAGCCTTTGGATATCTTAGCTGATCCAATCAATATCCCAAGTTTCTTGTCCTGTATCAGACAAGAATCATGATTAAACATAATAGATAAAGAAGGATTAGCTGTTAGTTTGGCCAATGATATCAAATTGAAGTGAAAATCCGATATGTGTAATACATTGGTAAGAACGTCATTCAAACATACATTACCAATGTGTGTGAATGACACAGTAGTACCATTGGGTAAACCAACTAACATATGAGATACATGTTTAAAAGATTGCATACAAGCTTTATCATTGACAATATGATCTGTTGCACCAGAATCTATTATCCATGATAAAGGCCTGATAGAACTAGACAAACCTGACACATCTGCAGTAGGAACAAAGTTGTTGGTCAAAACTGTAGCTTGATTGGCCATATTATCATAGGAGTCCACCTTTTGAGTATCCAGTAACTTCAACAATTGCTGATACTGAGTTTACTCAAGGTGAAAGTATCGAATCTTGACTATAAATAATTGAACCTTCAGGATTGCCACATTGATTGCCACATTGATCCTCTGACACAACCACTACCATATTCACTTTACTTCTTGGTTTCCAACCGGGTGGAAAACCATGCATCTTATAGAACTTGTCCACGGTATGTCATGTGTAGCCACAAAAGGTGCATTGTATCTTTTTACCTGTTTGATTAACCCCTACATTTTTCTTGAAACTTTCATTGTTGCCACTCATTGATCTATTGAAATCCTGTTGAAACCCTGAACTTTGTGGATTTGAACCAGTATTATTGTTGTTAAAGGCCCTATTGTACAAAAATGCAGCCTCTGGATACATATTCACAGTATCCCTTTGATCTTCTAATTTTAAGGCCATAGCGAACACAGTTTCTAGGCTAGGTACATGGATCATTAACTGAGCTTATGTCAAAACCTGAGAAAATTCATTATTCAAGCCTCTCAATAATTTCACAACCCTTTATGTTTCTGAATAACCTGTAAAGGTCTTGATTACATCACAAGTGCATCTAGGGGTACAAGAACAGACTGGATCATGCTTCATGATTACAATTTCATCCCATAGACCTTTCAATTTGTGAAATAGATAGTAACATCTGAATCTCCTTGTTTCATAGCATGAACTTGATCCAATAGATCTCCCAAACAAAAAACATCTAATCTAGAGAACCTCGATTGCAAATCTTGCCAAAATTCTCTAGCAGTCTCCTTATACATTACGCTCTGAGCGATATTTGGCATTACAGAATTTAGAATCCAAGTCTTAACGAAATTGTTACATTGAAGCCAAACCTGGAAATCTGCAGAAGTGATAGGAGGCTTGTGAATCGAACCATCAATGAACCCAATCTTATTCTTGGTAATCAAAGCCATCTTCATGGAATAACTCCATGGATGGTAATTCTTGTTGTTCAACAGAGGTTGAACTAAAACCAGAGTAGGATTCTCATTGGGATGCAGATAAAATTGGATCCCAGGAAAGATACCTTGATTCTCCATGATTCTTCAAAAAAAATATGAAGAACTGCAACAAGAAGCAAACAGAACGAAGAAACTGATCAAGAACAGCGGCAGGAACCAAGCAGAGCAGTAAAACAGCTCCCCCAAGATCAGAAAGAGTAATTTCCAGAGATTTACGCTAAGAAGCAACTCATCATTGCTCTGATACTATGAAGATTTTGTAAAGCAAACTCAAGAAAAGAATATGAATGCAGGAAAACTGGAAATTTTCATTGTTTATGTTCATATTATTGATTGTATATATATAGTAACGTCCCTAGTGTCAAACTGTGATAGAGATTATGGTTGATGAGATCTCTAATCGCTTTAATGAAGTTTGATACTTAAATTTCTCTAGTCGTATGTACTGTCAAATGTGACATTGATAGTATGATTAGACTAGCACGTATTGGATGTCTTCTATCTTATTAAAGATAGGGATAGATCTCATATATCGAAGTGTAGAGACACTTTGACTGTACGTGGACGTGTAATAGAGAATGTGTATGTTAGACTGACCCACATACATTAAGTGTCGCACTATGTGGCAGTTGTGTAATTATCCATAAGACCGGAGTCTACATGGCATCACGGTGTGGATTGTCATGCTTTGACACTATTGAGGTTTCCCCTAGCCATGGGGCGATCATACAGTAGTGATTGGGTGTGATATTGAAGCATGCGGAGTATACATGTTTGGTCGTCCGGGAATCGTGTATCTTATGATTAGGAATGAATATCCGAAATGGCCTTCTTATAAGGATCGTCTAGCTCTCGAGAATCTTTGCAAAGTGGGAGTAAATGTGTTATTCCGAGAGAGCATGATATCCAGATTATAAGATACGATCGTTAATGTACTGACACTCGAGATACGATCGTATGGATATTATTACAGCGGTAGGATTGTAATGTACTGTTTCACATGAAAGGTAGTAGTCATTGCTTTTGACTCTTTCGATGATTGGGGGTCACGGTGTGCTGCTAGACGTTATCCCGTGATCGTTAGGTATAAAGGGCATTTTCGTAATTTGAACTTTATGTCTACGGCCAACATATTCGGAAGCCTATCGGATCACACACACAAGAACATCAAGTCGGATTGAAATGCGGTTATAGTTGATGACCAAATAAGGAAAATTTATCTCAAGACTATAAAGGTTATAGTGGTAAATTAATATGGTTGTATTTATTTATTATGAATAAATATAATACAATATATTAATTATATTCCGGATGCCAATTATTGGCAATATGGGGCGCCACTTCTAAGTGTATTAGATACACTTGGATTGTGCAATTTAATTAATAATATTACCATAATATTAATATTGGATATTAATTGATTTTGAAAAAATAGATTTATGGTAATAAGATAAATATATTCAATATAAGATATTGGCAATATTTAGTTTTTTTATATTTAATATAAAATATTATAATAAAATAGATAAATCAATCTAAGTGATTTTCCTTATTTTATTGTGAAAATGTTTTTCTCTTTCATCTATCTTCTAGGAAGCTTCTCCTAATCCGATTAGGGGACATTGGGGCGCCTCTC
This sequence comes from Gentiana straminea, assembly GCA_036785695.1. NCBI lineage: Eukaryota > Viridiplantae > Streptophyta > Magnoliopsida > Gentianales > Gentianaceae > Gentiana > Gentiana straminea. The sequence continues at coordinate 3,779,361 of JAVUPR010000258.1, read as the reverse complement.
ACCCTATATAAGAAAGGGGTTGGTTAGCTCTTTTGTACATCACAATTCCAAGAGCTAATTGTTCTTGAGAAAATAGAGAGCTTCTAGTAGTGAGTTTAGATAGAGATAAAAAGGCCGGTCTAGCAGCCGGATTTTTCTGATAGCAATCCAAGGAGGATTCCAGCGAGGAGTTCGTGTAGATTATCGATAGAGGCCGGACGCGTGGACGGCTTGCGCACAGTACTACACTCCATTGACGGTCAAAGCGTCGATCTTATAGATCAGCCAAGGTATATACCGTCAAACTACTTAACGTGTTTATTTTATTAAACGAAGTCGGTCTTGGGATCGGAAATCAAAATTTTAAATTCCGTTGCGTTAAACTAGTGATTTCCTAACAGTGGTATCGGAGCCAACTTCGAACTTATGCAATAAGCACTAATTAAATTGTGTAGTAATTAATCGATAGATGCAAGATCTAGATTCGCGATAACGAAAAAAAAAAAATATTCGGGTTGGAAGCTCGGCTGATTGGCGGCGGCTCCCCACCATGCGGCGGCCGGTGGCGGCGGCGCCCTTAGGGTGCTGCCGTCGGCTGGTTGTCTCGTGGCGGTCCCGATTTTGTTTTTTGTTTTGCGATATTTATTGTGTATTGATATCTCCTTTGTTTAGTTGTGTCATGTGGCTAACCAATAGTTCAAATGTTTGGACCATTAGAATGCTACATGGCATTAAAATAATAATGGTATTTCCAAACTTTGTTTGGAATAGGCCTAGGCCCTTTCTAAATATTTGATTTGAAAAAGGGCCTAGACCTAGGCCACTTTCAAAATTTTGATTTTGGAAAGTGGCCAGGCAAATCAACGTAATACATACCACTTGGTAAAACCTTTCTACATCGGTTGTATTTTAAAATTTCACGTAGGCCCTTTACAAATATTTGATTTGGGAAAGGGCCTAGACCTATGCCACTTTCAAAATTTTGATTTTGAAAAGCAATCATGCACTCAACCAAATTTTGTTTAGACATATGTCTTTTGGTTTAGGAACCAAATGCATCCCTTCTTGTTCTCAGGAAACAATAGAGACCTTTTAATTTTGATTTTAATTTTGAATAGTTCCAAATTAATAAAATTGAAATTGAAATCGATTAAAAATTAAATGTTAATTTTATTTTCAATCAAGTCATTTAATTAATTAAAAGTTAATTAATTATTTGATGTGATAAAATAAGACGCATAAGTAGTTAAATTTTAATTTGATTTTTTTTCACAAGATATAATTGTATCGATTAGATGTGTAGATATAATATGATTATATGGACCCCGATTGATCATGGACTCGACCAATAGGATAGATGAGAGTGATTTTCTTTATGTTGTTTTTTTTCAAATTGTCCTAGGCCGTTATGAAGAACGTGACCTAGTTTACCTTTTGCATTTATCTCCTTCCCGTTAGATCCTCCTCGTGTGCGGCGGGTGTAATTATTTATTAGATAAATTTATTATGTAACAAGAATGGAGCAAGAAGACGAAGACCAAAGAAACATAAAGAACCCATTGGCGTACAACAATAAAGATCCTATTAGGCGGTTACAGCTACCCTAAGTTTGTGACCCGCGGTTTCGTCAGTTTGTATTCGAAACCGCACCAAGGAAAAGTCCATGATCATACCGGTTATTTTGTGCGCGGAGTGTTGTGTATGTTTTACTTTATATGATATAGTAGTAATATGCACATAGTAGATGAGACCATAATTAAATCAAATTAATTAAGTGAATTAATTTAAAATTTATTCCCACGACAAAAATCGAGCCAAAATGTCTCCCAATATTATAATGACGGTGAAGAGCCCTTGTTCGGATCCAACTGATCGACCACCGTCGAGAGTTGACCTACCTAAGGTATATCGTCGTTATTGAGATATGACCGTATGAGATCTCGTGAATATTGGGTTACGACTCGACTAAAGTCCTTCGGCAATTGGCCACTGTCAGGGCCGTCTGACTTTAGAGACAAGGGGTTGACTACCACATAGAGATGCGGACTGTCAAAGAGTTGACTGGTCAACCACTGGGAGTCGCATAAGATGCGACTGGTAGAAGTACCTACCTTTCGAAATTGCCAAGATTGATCGACCACCGTCGGGGATTGAGGCGACTAGATTGGATCCCAGCCACTAAGGAATTAATTAAATTCTTGAAAACCAATTGGGAATAGTTGGCTAGTGGGAGCAAAACCTAATTAAAATTTTAAGTGCAATTTTAGGGTTTTGAATACATGAACTTTTATTGAACCTTTATTATTGTTGTAGAAAATGTCAAACAAATTGAACTTTCGTTTTATCATCGACAATAAGCTTGACGAAACCAACTTTCTTGACTGGGAAAGAAACCTCAAAATCATTTTGAGGCACGAGAAGATTGGCTATGTCTTGGACGAACCCATACCGGAAAAGCCCGCAGAGGGCTCGACTATCGAGAAGTATAACAAGCACTATTCTGATAGTACTGATGCTACATGTATCATGCTTGCTTCTATGACACCTGAACTGCAGAAACAATATGAGTCTATGGACGCCTACTCAATCTTGGTCCACCTAAAGGAACTCTATGCTTCTCAGTCTCGCACTGAGAGGTACGAGGTCTCGAAGGCCCTATTTGGTTGTAAGATGGCATCTGGGACTGTTGTAGGGTCGCATGTGCTTAAGATGATCGGGTATATAGAGAGGCTTGGGAAGCGGGGCCACAAGTTGGAATGTGAGTTAAGTGTTGACTTAATTCTGCATTCTCTACCTGATTCGTACTCACAGTTCGTGATGAATTATCATATGAACAAGATAGATTGCTCCCTTGTGGAGTTATTGATGAGGAATTGTGGGGAAGGGAAAGCAAGTGTTGCTGGTCACTTCTAACAAGGGCAAGGCAAAAGCCCAAAAGAAGTCCAAGAAGGCGAAGACGGCACCTAAGTCAACGCCTAAGATAGTTAAAGACAAATCCAAGGATGCTTGCTTCCATTAAGGTGAGACCGAACATTGGAGGAGAAACTGCAAAGGCTTCTTGAGTACCAAGAAGGGGCACTCTGATGCTTCGACTTCAGGTATGTTTATGATTGAGATCAATATTGCTTCTTCTAAGTCTAACCATTGGGTATTAGATACTGGTTGTGGTTCTCATATTTGTACGAATATGCAGGCAATAAGAAGAAGTAGAGAACTGAGGAAATGAAAGGTGGACCTACGCGTTGGAAATGGAGCAAGTGTTGTTGAACTAGCCGTAGGAGTTTATTTTCTTTCATTGCCAAGTGGGCTAGTACTAGAACTCAATAATTGTAATTTTGTTCCTACTCTTACGAAGATCATTATTTCTATTTCTGCATTAAATGTTCAAGGATTCTCTTTTACGTTCAAGAATAAATGTTGGTCTTTTTCACGTGATGGAATTTTTATGGTACTGGCATACTTAGCAATGGTACTGATATGAATGTTGATGTACTTAATATAAACAACAAGAAAGCCAAAATAGATTACTTGAATGAATCCTACTTATGGCATTGTAGACTTGGCCATATAAATAAGAATCGCATTTCCAAACTCCATAAAGATGGAATGTTGGATCACTTCGATTACGAATCATTTGATACATGCGAAGCTTGTTTACTTGGCAAGATAACAAAGTCACCTTTTAGTAGCAAAGGGATAAGATCCAATGACTTACTTGAGTATGCGGCCCAATGTCAATTCAAGCCAAAGGAGGATACTCTTATTTTATCACCTTCACTGACGACCATTCACGCTATGGTTATGTATACTTAATGAAGTATAAGTAATTCATAAGTGAAGTTGAGAAACAACTAGGTAAAGAAATCAAAACACTTCGATCCGATTGATGTGGAGAATACCTAGATGGAGAGTTTCAAGGTTACTTAAAGGAGAATGGGATTCTACCTGAATGGACACCTCCCGGGACGCCTCAAATGAATGGCGTGTCTAAAAGGAGGAACCGCACCTTGTTGGACATGGTGCGATCCATGATGAGCTACGCAGTTCTCCCAAAATCATTTTGGGGATATGCTCTAGAAACCGCTTCCTATACATTTAACTGAGTTCCATCAAAGACGGTTGAGTCAACTCCCTATAAAGTGTTCAAAGGGAAGAGACCAACACTGGGTTACATGAAACCTTAGGGATGTCCCGTTTATGTGAAACGGACCATGACTCACAAACTGAAACCTAAATCTGACAAATGTCTGTTTGTGGGTTATCCTAGGGAAACCAAAAGGTACCAATTTACCACCCTGAGGAGCAAAAGGTGTTTGTTTCCAGGACTGGCCACTTTCTGGAGAAAGAATTTATTCTGGATAGGGTCAGTGGGAGTAAGATTGATCTTGAAGAAATTCAAGAACCACTTATGGACAACAGTCCGTTGATGGAAGTAGAGAAGACGCCACACACAGCTGTGACGCCAACCTCTACCATAGACACACTAGCACCTCGAAGATCCACCAAGGAACGCCGTGGACAGGTATACAGGCGTAAACCTCATGGAAGATGAGGATCCTAAGACTTACGATGAGTTGTTATTAAGGCATGACAAAGAGAAATGGCTGGAGGCCATGAATTCTAAAAAGGAATCCATGAAATACAACCAAGTTTGGAACTTAGTTGATCCACCTAAAGGAATAGTTCCTATAGGGTGTAAATGGGTCTTTAAGAGAAAGACCGACATGGACGGTAACGTGACTACCTACAAGGCTAGGTTAGTGGCAAAAGGTTATAAGCAAAGACAATGAGTTGACTATGACGAAACCTTTTCGCCAGTTGCCATGTTAAAATCCATTAGAATTTTGCTCGCTATTGCAGCATACCATGATTACGTAATCTGGCAGATGGATGTGAAAACAGCTTTTTTTTAACGGGAACCTGTCTGAGGAGGTGTACATGACACAACCTGAGGGTTTCACAACCAATGACGCCAGGATGGTGTGCAAATTGCAAAGATCCATTTATGGATTAAAGAAAGCTTCTCGGAGTTGGAATCTTCGCTTTGATGAGACAATCAAACAGTTTGATTTCATCAAGAATGAAGATGAGCCCTGTGTTTACAAGAAGGTTAGTGGGAGTGTCATTGTGTTCTTAGTGCTTTATGTAAACGACATATTGCTCATAGGGAATGATGTGCCTATGTTACAGTCAGTCAAAGTTTGGTTATCCGGGAACATCTCAATGAAGGACTTGGGTGAAGCAGCCTATATCTAGGAATCAAGATCTATAGAGATAGATCAAAGAGGTTGCTTGGTCTGTCACAATCCACCTATATAGACAAGATGTTGAAGAGATTCAGCATGGAGCAGTTAAAGAGAGGATTGCTGCCCACGTGTCACATGGGGTCTATCTGTCAAAGGAAATGTCTCTTAAGACATAGGAGGAAAGGACGCAAATGAGTAGGATCACTTATGCCTCGGCTATTGGGTCCATCATGTACGCCATATTGTGCACTAGACCATATGTCTCGTACCCTTTTAGTATGACTAGCAGGTACCAGTCGAATCTAGGTGATGGTCACTGGATTGTTGTCAAGAATATTCTCAAGTACATGAGAAGTACTAGGGATATGTTCCTGATCTTCGGGAATGATGATTTAGTATTACGAGGTTATATAGATGTCAGTTTTCAAACTGACAAGGATGACTTTAACTCACAGTCTGGATTTGTTTTCACCTTAACGGAGGAGCAGTGAGTTGGAAGAGTTCCAAGCAAGAGACTACTGCAGACTCTACAACGGAAGCTGAATACATCGCAGCCTCGGTGGCGGCAAAGGAAGCAGTTTGGATGAAGAAGTTCATTACTGAACTTGGTGTGGTTCCCTTCCATTAAAGGTCCAGTGCCACTGTACTATGATAACAATGGGGCAATTGCTCAGTCAAAGGAACCGAGGTCTCATTAGAAGTCCAAACATGTGCTACGGCGCTATCACTTGATTAGAGAGATAGTAGATAGAGGAGATGTAAAGATAGAGAAAGTCCACATGGATGATAACATAGCTGATCCGTTAACCAAGGCATTGTCACAGGCAAATCATGAGAAAATGTTCTCATGCACGGTCTTAGGCATATGGGTGATTGGCTTTAGGCCAAGTGTGAGATTGTTGAAATGGTGTCCTAAACCCAATCGAGTTGGACCGGGTCGGGTCATTTACAGTCTGTTTTAGTTCATGTAATAACTTTATAATGATTAATAAAAGCACTTTTGTTATTATATATTGTTTATGTTCATATTATTGATTGTGTATATATAGTAACGTCCTAGTGTAAAACTGTGATAGAGAAACCATGATAGTGATTATGGATGATTAGATCTCTAATCGCTTTAATGACGTTTGATACTTAAATGTCTCTAGTCGTATGTACTGTCAAATGGGACATTGATAGTATGATTAGACTAGCACGTATTGGATGTCTTCTATCTTATTGAAGATAGGGATATATCTCGTCTATCGAAGTGTAGAGACACTTGGACTGTACGTGGACGTGTATTAGAGAATGCGTATGTTAGACTGACACACTTACATTAAGTGTCGCACTATGTGGCAGTTGTGTAATTATCCATAAGACCGGAGTCTACATGGCATCACGGTGTGGATTGTCATGCTTTGACACTATTGAGGTTTCCCCTAGCCATGGGGCGATCATGCGGTAGTGATTGGGTGTGATATTGAAGCATGCGGAGTATACATGTTTGGTCGTCCGGGAATCGCGTATCCTATGATTATGAGTGAATATCCGAAATGGCCTTCTTATAAGGAATATCTAGCTCTCGAGAATCTTTGCAAAGTAGGGGTAAATGTGTTATTCCGAGAGAGCATGATATTCAGATTATAAGATACGATCGTTAATATACTGACACTTAAGATACGATCGTATGGATATTATTACAGCGGTAAGATTGTAATTTACACGGTAACTGTTTCACATGAAATGTAGTAGTCATTGCTTTTGACTCTTCCGATGATTGGGGGTCACGGTGTGTTGCTAGACGCTATCCCGTGATCGTTAGGTATAAAGGGCATTTTCGTAATTTGCACTTTGTGTCTACGTCCAACATATTCGGAAGCCTATCAGGTCACACACATAAGAACATCGATTCGGATTGCGGTTATAGTTGATGACCAAATAAGGAAAGTTTATCTCAAGACTATAAATGTTATAGTGTTAAATTAATATGGTGGTATTTATTTATTATGAATAAATATAATACTAGATATTAATTATATTAATTAAAGAATATTCCGGATGCCAATTATTGGCAATATGAGGTGCCATTTCTAACTGTATTAGATACACTTGGATTGTGCAATTTAATTAATAAGATTACCATAATATTAATATTGAATATTAATTGATTTTGGAAAAATATATTTATGGTAATAAGATAAATATATTCAATATAAGATACTGACAATATTTAGTTATTTATTTATTTAATATAAGATATTATAATAAAAGAGATAAATCAATCTAAGTGATTTTTCTTATTTTATTAGGAAAATGTTTTTCTCTTTCATCTATCTTCTAGGGTGCAACAGGATGCCCTAATTCATCATCTTCTTCTTGGTTCGGTTGACAAGGACTATATTGCATCCATTCAAAGATACCGCCGGCAAGCTTCTCCCAATCCCTTGTTGCACCATCTGTCATTCTCCGCGAATCACCACCGTCAATGCGTCGATTAAACTTAATGACAAAAATTTCACGCTTGGAAGGCGGGTCTTATCGGGTACGTCACGAGTGCCACCCCTCGCCCGCCGCCGTCCTCGGCTGATACCGCCGGTCGCTGCGGCTCTGTCCGGCACACTTGTTATGGGTGCAACGGGATGCCCTAATTCATCATCTTCTTCTTGGTTCGGTTGACAAGGACTTATATTGCATCCATTCGGCATACGGATAATTCGAAGCAAGCTTGGGACACCCTCCTTAATACATATGGGAAGCAAAGTAGGGGCGCCCGACATACGATGTCGATTTCTCGGTATTTTACCGGGATGACTTGGCCGCCTCTCACCATATTAAAGAATCTTGGTATATAAGAAAGGGGTTGGCTATTGCATGAGAAATTTTTCTTGCGCACATCACAATTCCAAGATCCCGCTTTCGGCCCCTACACCTTATTTCCCCTACTCCCAAGCACCAGAGTGAGAAAATCCCAAGCCCAATCGAGCTTTCTCATGCTTCAAAAGGCTAGTTCGCCAGTGGTTTCAAGGTCAGAGAGTTGCAGTCCTAAAAAGGTCCACCCCTTATGGTCTAGCAGAACTCCCCTTATCAAGGATTTTTTTAGATACCAATCCAAGGAGGATTCCGGCGAGGAGTTTGTGTGAATTATCGATAGTAGGCCGGACGCTTCTACTTATTGCGATTCCTCGGACGGCTCCCTTTTTCGCTCCACTTTATGTACTACGTTATTTATTCGGATGTCCGGACATCTCCCGTTTATTCCGTTGATGATTTCAAGTATTATGTTTTGTTTGTTGACCATTTTACTCGCTTCATGACGTTAGCTTGTAAATCCGATTTTTTTCTACCTTTGTTAAATTCAAAAATACGTAGAAAAGTTGCGCGCCCAAGATATATACTCTCCGAAGCTTCGACGGACAAAGCGTTGATCTTATAGACGACGGCCAAGGTATATACCGTCAAACTACTTAACGTGTTTATTGTATTAAACGAAGTCGATCGTGGGATCAAAATTCAAAATTTTAAATTCCGCTGCGTTAAATTAGTGATTTCCTAACAGCGCATGTCATTCTATCTCTCTTAATCCGTTATAAAACATTCGTTCTATGTCCATCATCGTCGGTATGACACATGTCGTCTATGCTCTCATATATTGTGGACATGGTGAATGTCACCTATTCTTCTATATGTGATCCTCGGCATCAGACATCCTTTATGTCCATCAAGCGAGCATTTTGGGCATTACTCCATGAACTGTAATTGCTCCAACCCGAGAGCTCTTCCTCATCACCGTCCTCTACTTCCTCTCACCCCGACTCCAGCGGTGATTCCAACTCCTCTCCCCGCTTCTACCTGGCCCCATCGACCACTCGTTCTCGAAACCAAATCGCTTTTCTCCAAGACTTACGCATCACTACTTTATTACGTGGTCAACGTCTTTGACCACCAATTTACCGCGCAATAACTCACCCCCACGAGCACACTATATAAGGGATTATCATCTTCGGTATAAATTCTTACTATGGGTTTTGTTAATTCTCGTGGTGATCCGTCGTCGTTTGTTTGTCAAGCGTACACAATATTATACGCTTGCAATACATTTGTGCTCACATGTTTCGTGTTGAGGTCACTTTCTCGTATGGGCATAGAAATTTCTCTCGAGGTTCAGACAAATCACCCCATTGTCTCTCCGGCGTTTTCTAATCTTAATCGCCGTTTTGGGGGCGGGTGTTGAGTTCTAGCTCAATTCATGCAGGCAAACTCGTTATCTATCCGGCACCTCCACTACGGGTCTATCTCTCACGTTTTCCGATTCCGATTGGGCGGGCAATGTATTTTACATGCCCGGCTATACTTCTACTTCGGTTATATAGCCTTCTTGGGTAGGAATGCGATTTCTTGGAGCTCCAAGAAGCAAACCTCGTAACCGAAGCGTATGTGTTGCCGACTTGCGGCGGATTATCTTTCTCGGTTTTTTGGTTCGTTCTACACCGTCCATTTACCCGAATTATTCTCAATTATACAACTCGGAAGATTTCCAACATTGTCAGATGATAAATTTGACTTTCATGAATTCACCCCTTCATCTCCACCAAATTGGGTCGATCCTTTAATCCGGTTTAACCTATCCAATTACGAGAGTGTAACCAATTTGATAATTTTATATAAATCGTAACATGCTACAGTTTACTCATGCCGCGAGTAGCTTAAATTAATGTGGAAAATAAAAACTTCTAGATATATGTGCTCTTATGTGACTTATGACACATGTGTGATAGTTCATGAGCACAGACTATAAACTTTCAATAATAATTCATATATATATATATATATATATATATATATATATATATATATATATATATAAAGTGCAATATGAAGGTCACATAATCTTAGTACACATACGTGGTCCACAAACTATAACCAAGGCACATGGAAATGGAAGAGCATTGAAGTAATATAACGTGGAAAATTGAAGTTGGAAAACAATGTTACAACTCCTTCGTCTATCTCATTTATAACCATTTTAGGATAGACAATGGGGTTAAATTCAACTACTATAGATGTTACCACTATCTAGAATATAAGGAATTGTGGTCCATTTGTTTTTTAAGACTTTCATATTTAGTACATTTCAACTATTAATTAAGGGCCTAGTTATTCAAAGATGATTTTTCTAAAAAATTAGGGTGTGAATTTTGTGTAATTTGGGATAGAATTTGGATAATTTGAAGGACCTAGCATTCAAGGACAGAGTCACGAATTGAAGCAGAGTGTATTAGTGGACTATATTTGGATAATTGAGTGTACATGTTGGATTGAGATAATCCGATATATTAAACTAGATTATATACGGTTTTTTTTTTATGTGAACGAAATCCGGGTGGCTTAGGAACCACCCCCACCACGCCCCCTCCCTCCCCTCACCTTACTTGCTTCCCTCAATGTCTAGTGAGGTCGTTCAGAGCTAGGGTGATGTATAAGGATACAGATACGTAGTACGGATACAAGATACGTGAATCCGTATGTGATACAATTATATAGGGCATATGTGTATATATTAATTAAAGGGGCCAGAGGCCAGAAGGACAACAAAAGATGCAAAATGAGAAAAAAAGACAAGAAAAAAAAATAATGGTTGAGAAGGACGCGCGCGTATTCTTACGTGTTACTACGTTTGGTTATATCGTATTATAACAAGCACATACGTAAGTAACGTGTGCGTTTTTCATTCTCGACCACTATCTTTTTTTCTTGTCCTTTTTCCTCATTTTAGATCAAAACAAGTCCTTTACAACCTTTAACCTTTAATTAAATTATACGGACCGGTTCCCTTAGTATTTCATTAATTTGAACATTTTTTTTTATTCATCATCTGATTAGTATTTACTCAATTTTGAACACGATAAATCATTTCACATATTCGAGTTATAATATGTGTATACAAATTCCGTATCCAACTTTTAAAAATTAATAAATTTATCCTAAGGTGTCTAAATATCCGATGCGTGTCGAATCCTGATTTTCACCATGAAATGCATTAACTTGTACGGTTAAGCCGCATTTGATTCCCGATTAGTCATGACATATTAATCCATAGAAACATAATTATTTGTTTCTTATAAAAAGTAGAAATTTTAAGCCATGGTTATAGAACAACCTAAACCAATGTCTTTGATTGCAATTCTGATTTACTACAGTATAGTGTCCCCATGTTGTGCAAGGATATAAGAAAGAAAGAGAGATATATAATGATGGTGAATGAGTCAGGCCTTTTAAATAGTATAGGGACAAGAAAATAAAAAGAAAAGAAAAAATTGTCTAGTGCTAGAGGCCTCAATGAATTAAATTTCGAGTAATATTACTGACACAATTATTTAAGCATAACGAGTAACATACCATGTGTTTTATCCAGTTTCGACCAAAAAAAAAACATAACATGTGTTTATACTATTGATCATTACGTGTGACCTATTGATCATGCATAATGTATACTTGTTATAATCACTTATGTAAAAGCAAGTTGTGTCTGAGTGTTGTGACAGTGAAATTTTAGGGTGGTCCAGGTGTAAGTTTTGGACCACCAAATCAGCACTTTCAAAGGGATACATTGGTGAAAAGTTTTTACAGGTAGGGGCTCATTTTAGAATGTTGGATTCCTATTGGTTTTGGCACCAACTAGGATTTGCACCAGGTCCAACATAAAATTTGTGGTTGTGAGAAAACATAGCATAACCCTATTGAAGTATGGGTGTAAACGAGCCGAGCTGTTCACGAGCATCTCGACGCTCGGCTAGAGAAATACTCGTTCAAATATGATTTAACCAAACCCGAAACGAACTTGAGCATTTCATCAAAGTTAACCAGCCGAACTTGATCACTTTAATAGTTAACATTTTTCCGGGATGCTCGAGCTCTAGTTTGAGCTTGAAAGTGCTTAAAATTGTATCGAGCATAATCAAGCTGAACTCAAGCATAATTAAATCTTAATCAAGCCGAGTTTGAACATCAATGTTTTGAGTTGTTGCTCGACCTGATAAGTAAATATTTGATTCGACTCGAATCGTTTACACCCTACCGTCGATTGCCATGCATAGTTACTGACACAATCATCCAGTCATAATAAATGATACAACATCGTTTTACATCATTCATCATTATGTATGACTATTTATCATGACGCAGACTCGTCATAACCAATTATATAAGAGAATATTGTGTATAAGTAATTGTGCCAGTAGAATTACTCCAGTCATGAAAATACAACTACCACAACAATTTTGATATAACAAATGATACAACACGTATTTACATCATTGATCATGATATATGCTATTATGTTCAACATATGTAATCAAAGATATAAAAATGTATTAAGACACTCGTACTAATACAATTGTTGTGACAATAACATCACCGAATAATGAATTAATCAAAGCAAATCCAATTAAGTAGGCATGCAATGAAACAAACGCAAAGTTCTATCAAAGTCATGGTGGTGTACCTCATGGGTGACAAGAGCTGCATTCACATTGTATTCTTGCATAATAAAGAAGGGACAGTTGTACCTCTTGGTGGCCATACTCATAACCTTCCAAATTACACCCATATTTTATTACTAGATTGGACTTGTCTATATATTTTAGGATAATCATAGATACACATAACAAAAAAATCGTTTAATAAATATTCAAATTAATTAAATCAATAGTTTTTTATTCATACTCTTGAACATGCAATATTTTTTATTAAAAAAAGACTGAAAAAAACAAAAATCTATGACATCTCACTTCATTAAAATCTTCTCAGTAGCAATAACCCTAATGAAAATCCATTAAGAGGAAAGAGTAAGGTCGTTTAATGTTGAATTTCTTAATAAAAAACCAATCTATTAGACAAAAATTAAATTTTATTTCGTATTTTTCCTATAGGTATTCATTTCTTATTCTTTGTATCTTAGATCATTTCGTGAATATATAGTCGGATATTCCTCACTATTCGCAGTACTTAGTAACACCGGTTGAGCATCCACTCGTTTTGCAGTTTGTCTCGGTGTATCCCAATCAAACAATCGGTTATCTATTAATCTATGGGGCTTATTTGATCAAAGCCTTCATATCACTTAGAGTGATTTTCCAATAAGAGTATAAACGTTTCAAATCAAATATTTACTTATCGAGTCGAGTAATTTCTGAAAACATTGATGCTTGACTTTGGCTTGATTATGCTCTACATAATTTTCGAGCACTTTTAAGCTTGCACTCTAGCTTGGGTAGCTTGGGAAAAATGTTGAGCTACGATGTGCTTGAGTTTGGCTCATAAAAAACTGTACAAAAGAATACATGCACATATATTCAATAAATTTTATAATGCTCGATAATTAAAGCTCATTAACATATCGAGTCAAGCATTCAAATGCATGAGTTCGACTCGCTAACCTTAATGAATTGTTTGAATTGAGCTCAAAATCAATTAAACCATATTTGAGTGAGCATTTCACAAACGTACAAATAAGCGACTCGGCCCGTTTTGCGCCCTTAGTTTTGATAACACTCATGTTTTTCATTATTTCATATACATTACAAGAATGTAAGTAGGTACATTGTAGATCATTCATATATATTTATAGGAGAAGTGTATTTTCTTTTTCAAAAAAGAAAAACTCATACATACTATACTATCGTATCCTTTATTATTCACGTATCTGTATCCACGTATACATATCATCCAATCTAGGGATAATTTTTTTTGCATGGACTCTTTGTTAGAACGGTTCGTCGGATGATTGTCTCGTGTACAAAGAGATGAAATTGTTTTTGTCTCCTTGTACATGCACGTGACAGTCATCCGACGACCCATTCTAACTGAGAATCCATGCATCAGAATTTTCCCCGATCTAGCTTATTAGGTAAAAAATCATACAAAAATCACTATGTACTATTTATTGAATAAGAACACATGCACATGCATCAAAGTGCGGTTATAAAGGAATCACCATTTCCACCAAACCCTATACTGTGCACTAGTCCATTGTTTTGGTTTCATATCAAGTTTAAGCCAACAAGATTTTGCCCCACAAATGCATTGAGAGTTAATAGGGGGGTATGTGGTGGGGGTAGGGGTAGGGTAAGGGGGTGAAGTTAGGGGATGGGTATATACAAGAAAAAGCCAGTTAACCTTTACTGTTCACAAGGTGTTGCAGTTAATGTTTTCACAAGTGTGGACAAAATCTAACATCATATTTGATGATCAATCAAGTTTCACCTCTGTCAACTTAATTATGTGTTTTTTTTGGTACAATATATATTAATTATATCCCACTTTAATGATTTACATCATTTACCACTGCATGCCCAACATGTTTCTTAACTATATATGCATGCATGTATTTTTTTAATTTCTTGTTTGCCATCACATCAATTTGAAATGTTATTGAGTTTCCTTCTGTATTTATTTTCTTAAATTTCTAATGGTATCAGAACGGGAAGTCACGAGTTCGAACCTCTCTGCAGACATAAAACCGCTAATAAAATTTGTTTCAAGTGTTGAACCTCTTTTTAAAAAAAATTATAATAGACCCATATTTTTTTAAACAGAATATGCCCACATTTGAGAGACGTGTTGAAATATATAAATGATAATTATATACCTCCCTTTAAACTTAAAATTTTGGGAGATATGGTAATTAAACACTCACGCCATCAATTTGAAATGTGATTTGGGATGTTTGAAAAATATGCATAGCAGCTAAAAGATTGATAAATTGACCATACTTTTTGTGAACCGACAAAACTATGCTTTAATCATTTTTCTTGTGACGATCTCATTGGTTTTTTCTGACAATCTCGTTGGAATTTCGGCAGCCTTGTCACCGATGAGATTGTCGGAAAAAACCGACAAGATCATAGTTTTTACCCGCAGTCAATTTTCTAATATTTTCACTACAAAGCAAATTTATCAAGAGATAGGAAAATTGAACCTATTGTTCTAATATGTGACAATCACGTCGCTTTTTGTGACGATCTTGTTGGTTTTGTGACGTTCTCATCAGATTATTAGCGGGTCATTAAATTTTTGATCGCCAAAAAAACCGACAACACACCCGAAACCAACAATTTCATAATTTTGTCACTTTGAAAATATATATACAGAGTCAATTATCCAAAATTTTCACTGCAAAGAACAATTATTAGTTTTTTCAAATTTTCTTTCCTCAAAAAAAAAAAAAAAAGTTTTTTCAAATTTCCAAAGTGATTTGTACGGATGCTAATTAAAATGACAAGAATTTTTTTTTTCTTGCAAAACTGACACACTGATATTTGAAAATGAAGACATAAATGCAAAGAAGAAGGCTGTGTGGACCAAATTATTATCCTTTTTCTTCGGTTTTTTGCTTTGCCTATACCTGCACTTTTTCATTTGAGGGCCTTCCTTGTCTACATAATCATTAATATTTTTATTTTATTTTTGCAAATGGTTTTTTTAAAGGGATTTTCAAGTAGTTTTATCTTCGAGTTACAGCAGTGAAACACGTTTTTTAAGTATAATAATATTACTGTCACGATCATTAATTTACAACAAATATTTCCACATGATTTGTCATTGCCAATGGGACTCTAGATTGCACATGTATGGATGCGTGGGAATGCAGATACAAGATACGTTGGTACGAGTGTTATGTATGAAATAAGATATAATTCATAAGTCGAGGACATATGAGTAATTATAGATTCAAAATATACGGACCGATTCCCTTCGATTTTTGTAGTAGGTCTTTCATCATTTTGGACGGTATTCCATTAACCCTTTACCGGTATTTACTCTATTTTTAACGTGGTTTTTCATTTCACCTATCCGAGTTATAGATATGCATATGCATATACAAATGCCGTATCAAACTTTAAGAAATTACAAATCCGATCTAGATGTGTATATATCATAACTATCCGGTTCATATATGCGTCGGTTACGTATCGGATACAATACATGTTAAAAGACTTAAATGTTATATATTATAACACATTAACATTAGTCGTATTATAAAATTTATCGCATACTAATTCGACATATGAACATCATTGGAAAAAGAAAAGAAAAAAAAAGGTAAAATATACCAAATAAGGAATTATTTTGTCTCTGTGGCATGCATGATTGTCGCACGAACGATCATCGGATCATGATCAACTGAAAATAATAAATGTTTATTAGTTATTAGTCTAAATTAATTTTAACTTTTTATGTAATTTCTCCAAATGTTTGAATATAATTAACTGTTTAATTAGGCCAGCAAAGTCAAAAGATTCATATAGGTGGTCTTTGTATTATTGACCACTAAAGTTAGAAATATGTCACTAAGAAGACAACTGGAATCCTTTTGTTATTTGTTATAATATGGTATTATTCTATTATAGGGTCAATTTTCATGTTCATTCACATGTTAAGTTAGGTTTTTATCGGATTTAGATAGAAACCATACAAATAATTGTGCATTAATAAGAAGAGTAACGTTACTGTCATCATCAATATGACGGGAAGTTCTTCTATGGTGAGTCTATTTGAGGAGTAAAACATGTGAATCAATCAATCGAATCCAGAGGTAACGTAAATGAGGGCCTACTTGCACCGTCCAAATGGTGGAACCGGACCGGGCCGAAACCGGAACCGCCGGTTTTAAACGATGCGGTTTGGTTTGACGAACGCCGGTTTTTTTCAAACCGGCGGTTTCTTCGTTCAAAACCGGCGGTTGCCGGTTTGGGCCGGTTTCGGTTTACCCCGGTTCAGATCACGGTTCCGGCCACGGTTTTAAAATTTCATAATTTTTTTTTTTTCATTTTCACATAATACTTATTATTTTCACTACAATAACAAATTATTATTCTTTTCACTATAATTACTAAAATGAGAGTAATATATATATATTTTAAACAGTTTTCTATTCGGTGTTAAAAATAATATTAATATTGTGTTATTTTATTTATATGTAAATAATGTTATTTTAAAAAAAATGTGTTATTTTTTCAACGCTTGTACCGGTAATTCGGTTGTCTACGTATTTTTTATATGTAATTGTGTCGTAGGCACAACACATATAAAAAAAATCAAAGCGAACGTAGTTCTTATTGTTTATTTTTTAGTTTTTTTATAGTTTATTGTAAAGGTTTTTATAGTAATTTTTATTAATGTTTTTTTGAAGTCTTTTATAGTTTTTGTAATAAATTTTTTGAGTCGGTTTTAAATATACGTTGATTATAAATGTTGTTTTATTAAATATTAGGTGAGATATATTGTGTTGTTTTTTTTATATGTAAATTGTGTTATTTTTTCAACGTTTGTACCGGTAATTCGGTTGCCTACGTATTTTTTATATGTAATCGTGTCGGAGGCACAACACATATAAAAAAATCAAAGCGAACGTAGTTCTTATTGTTTATTTTTTAGTCTTTTATCTATTTTTTTATTTAGTCTTTTATAGTCTTCTTATATGTTTTTATAGTATTTAAAGGTTTTTAAAATGTTTATTTTATTGTAGTCTTTTATTGTATATATATGTGTAATGTTTTTGTATTTTATAGTTTCATACAATTTTTTAGGTTTGTATATGGTTTGTTTGGGTGTTTTTATACTACCTTCGTCCCATAAAAAGTGTCCATAACGGAAAAATGAATTGTCCCATAAAAAGTGTCCATTTAAATTTCCAATACATCATTAAATACATTTTTTCCAATCATACCCCTATTTTAACATTTAATTTTTCATAATCCTTTCATATTCCAAAACAAACATTTATGATTAGTTAAGGGTATATTTGTCTATTCATTCTTAAAATACAACACATTAATTATTTCCTTAATCTCAGTGTCCAACAAAAAGTGGACACTTTTTGTGGGACGGAAGTAGTAGTTTCTTATAGTTTATTTTAGTTTTGTGTAGTGTTGTTATGGTTTGTTATATGTTATTATTGATTTTTGTATTCTTTATAGTATTTTTTTTAAATGCTTGTTTTATTGTAGTCTTTATAGTATTCTTATGTGTTTTTATTATATAGTTTCATATAATTTTTTAGGTTTGTATATGGTTTTTATGGTTTTTTTTTTATAGTTTTATATACTTTTTTTTTTTGGGGTGTTTGAGAGAAAAAATAAAAAAAATAAAAAATAAAAAATAATTAATAGCCGTTGCATAAATAGCCGTTGGGCCGGTTCCGGTTACGGTTCCGTTCCGATTCCGGCCGGTTCCAGCAAAGCCGGTTCAAACCGGCGGTTCCGGTTCCGGTTTCGGTTCCAATAATCACAAACCGGTACAAACCGGCCAACCGGCGGTTTCCCAAACCGGCGGTTCCGGTTCCAACCGGCGGTTCCGGTTCCAACCGGCGGTTCCGGTTTTGGTTGGCCAGGTCTAGGCTACTCGTGAGCTACTCGTACTCGACTCGGTAGAGAGTTCGATTCGATTCGGTTTTTTCGAGTTCGAGCTCGAGTCGAGCTACTCGAATAATTAACCGAGCCGAGCTCGAGTTTTAAAATGTAGTAATCGAGTAGCTCGCGAGCTTATCGAGCTTGATTAAATAATTATTTATCTAATTAAATTTATTAACTTTATTATAAAATATTATTTTTTATAATTCAAAAAATATTATTCGAGTCGAGTATTAGACGAGTCGAGCTCGTTCTTGCCATATTTCATTAAAAATTAAATGAATTCTACGAAAATAATTGATCTTACGAGCCGAGTCGACCTATATCGAGTACTTAGCAAGTCGAGTTCGATTTTGCCTTTTTATGGTTCGGTCGAGCTCGAGCCAGTTTCGAGCTAGAACCCTAGAGAGTATCGACTCGACTCGGCTCAATTACACCCCTAATCTGGACTACACAGTTTCAACTCAAATTCAAACTGTGTGGTCCAGAATCATCCACGTGTGTCTACGGTGCAAATGGGGTGACTAGGGAAGAATTACCCCAATACGACACATTAAATGTCATAACATGATGTGACGGAGAAATCTCTTCTGAAGTGAAGAGTAACGCTATTGTTACTATCATTCTGATATAATAAATGTCACAATATGATGTGACAGTGAAACATCTGATGATGTGGCATTTGTTTAATTAAGGAAGGTCTCAATAATATCAAGAGTACGACTGTCACTACGATACCATTGTTTTAACCACTGAGTTATACCTCTGGGCGATACATCAGATTTTTATTGACTGTGATGTATGATATATGATCGTTATGAGACTCATCATGATGAAGTCGACTCCATCATTTTCACGCGGTTATTTCTCATATATCAACACTACACCTCAATATATTAAGAATAATTGTTGAAGTAGATTAACAAAATTAGTTTCAACACGAGAAACGCATGTCTTAAGATGTAATTACTAAAAATAAATTAAATCTGTCAAAAATTTTAATTATATATCACCGTGGTTTGTTATAAAATGCTATGAACCACAACCCAATAACTTGATTTAAGGTATTAGCTAGTGGCTTGAGAATGTCTATAGATGTCACGTTTTGATTCTCCCGTAAGTTGTCGTGTTAAAAGAGCTTAAATCAGACATTTTCACATGAGTAAAAATTAAACTCTGCAGATACCATACACCTTAAGTGAACATTGAATTAATCACATTAATAACAAGCTATTATTGTGATTGATTACATAATGATTTTTTTTGCAAGAAAAATTTCTTAAATCACAACCTAAACTTTCACTACCTAGCCTTATAGTGAGTTTCTAAAGCAAGAATGATTTGAAAAAGATGTTTCGCCTTCCATTGTGTCTTATTTTGTATCGAGATTATTTTTATTTCTTAAGTTTATATACGATTAAAACTTTTAATAGCACTCGAAGAAGATCGTAGAAAACCATTTTGATATGTGAAACAGAGTCAAATTATTCAGACCTATTAAATTAAAAGTGATTCTCAATTCAAATAAAAGTGATTCTCTATCTGTAAAATTGTTGCACTGCTAGATTCACTTTTCACATTACACGTGGCAGAGAATCTGATGTGAAATGAATTTTAAATTCAATTATTAAATAAATATTAATTAGTGTTTAATGTCCTAAAATAGAGAATTTGTTAAAAATAAATTATGCAGGATAATAAGAGAGTGTTTGATTATAGAAGAATAACTAATTGTACCACTACCACTAATCTCCTCCTAGTGGTTTTATGGTGGTCGAGGATCATCATGTCACACCTGTCCATCAATGAAAATCCTTATAAGAAGGGTAAAAATGTAAATTAATGGCATTTATATTTTATACGGTGGGCCCTTATGTGTTTTGTTGCTTTCCTATTGGTCGTGCATCACCAAGTCATATTTGATCCAGAATAATAATAAAATTTCCGATCTCCTCCATGTGCCTTCCAAAAGTTTATTTTCTTGCACATGTATATTAAGGTGCAAAAACTAGTTTCTTGTGAGATTTTTCATTATAATTATCAAGCTAAAATAAATAATTAAATAAATACACTCCAGCTATACTTCATATCCAAGTTGCCTGACTTCTCTTTGTGGATGGGACCAAAATTAAAAATCTAGGGAAATATTATATTCTACATGTTGTTAATGAGGAAAAATAAGAGTTTTTTTCATGTGATATTTCATTTCATTTTTTTTTTTTTAGAAGATTCAATTTCTATTAAGACAATGAAAAATAACACCAAATTGTATTTTTTTTTTTTTTTAACCTTTTTATACTTTCATTTTGTTAATGTAAGTGAAAACCTCATTTTATTAATTTGTGTTAAAAAACATAGATACACAAGATATTATGAGTTGAAATTAGTAAAAGCTGCCATAATCAAGCCATTTAATAAACGGAAATGATTAATCCACCGGGTCGGTGGATGCTTTAAGCACCGATAATGCATCCTGGCCATTGATTGGTAGATTAAAAAAACAAAAAAATAAAAAAGTTTAAAGCAACGGCAGGATTAGAATCTCGGTGGATGTTTCGGTGATAATAGTCGGTGACCGCAGCACTCTTGTTTAATAAAATACCAGAAAATTTGAGCTGCATCAAAATTTGTATTATAATCTATACAACATCAAAAATGAATAAAATTTACTCTTTTATGAACCGGTGCAACCCATCACACCACCAACAATCCCCGCAACTTGAATCTTTCCGCCGACTCCTACAACAAACCCCGATCAACTTTACATGGGTGATGGTACAGTTTGACTATTACACACTCGGGTTCATCACTTATTTCATCTCCTTCTAAATCTTATGTTCTTAATAATGTGCTTGTTGCCCCCTCTCTTTACAATAATCTCTTATCGGTTGCCCAGTTTGCCAAAGATAATTCCGTTTATTTTGAATTTCATCATAATTATTTTCTTGTGAAGGATTACTCGGGCCACATCCACCATCGGGGTTACCTTAAAGATGGTCTCTACCACTTCTCCAAATCATTCAGTCAATTTCCCGTTCAAGCTCTTGCCACTCGTTGCTCTTTCGTCCCTCAATGGCATCAACGTTTAGGACATTGCTCGTACCCGGTTCTTCGTCAAATTTTAGGTCACAATAAAATTTCGGCTCCTTCAACCGCCCCTACATCTATTTGTGTTGCTTGTCAAATGGCCAAGAGCCATCGTCAGTCGTTACCTGTGTCGTCCTTTACTTCTGTGCGTCCTTTAGATTTAATTTATTCTGATGTATGGGGCCCTTGTGCCGAAGACTCTATTTATGGAAATAAATATTATGTTAGCTTTCTTGATGATTTCACTAAATTCTTGTGGCTTTACCCTTTGCGTCGAAAATCTAATGTCGAGTCAATTTTTCCTCAATTTAGTGCCTTGGTCGAACGTCAATTTAATACAAAAATGAAATCCATTCAAACTGATTGGGGTGGGGAATATCGTCGCCTAAGCACTTTCTTTACATCTATTGGTATTGACCATCGTTTGTCTTGTCCCCATACGTCCGAACAAAGTGGTGCCATTGAGCGACGTCATCGTCACATTGTCGAAACAGGCCTTGCTCTTCTTGCTCACTCTCATCTTCCCCTTCCCTATTGGGAAGATGCCTTTCTCACCGCCGTCTATATCATCAATCGCCTTCCCACTAAAGTCCTTGATCATAAATCTCCCTACGAAATGGTTCATAATCGCGTTCCTGATTATTCCTTTTTCCGTGTCTTCGGCCGTGCATGTTGGCCTTATCTTCGCCCTTACAATAATCACAAAAAACTCGACTTCCGATCCAAAACCTGTATTTTCCTCGGTTATAGTCCCAATCATCATGGGTATAAATGTCTTGATCTTTCCTCGGGCCGCATCTATATTTCTCATCACGTAGTCTTTGACGAGTCTTCCTTCCCCTACACATCCACAACCACTGCCACGTCCTACGCTCCTGACTCGGTCGTCCTACCTTCGGCTCTAGCCATCCCTACTCCGGCTGTACCCTTGGCTCCTTCCCCATCTTCACCCGAGCCATCTCCACCCTCCCCCGCTTCTAGCATTAATCCGAATTCTGAATCCGAGCCCTCTTCTGTCGAGCCATCCTCCTCCGATTCCCCTCCATCTCCTGCTCCGCATCAAATAGTCACTCGATCCAAAACGAATACTCTTAAACCCAAACGTCTTGACCCCGACTTTGTCCGCTACCCTCTTCCTAAAGCTTTCACTGCCACCACCAATGACCTTGAGCCTACCTCTAGTTACCGAGGCCTTAAAACACCGTGCATGGAGGGATGCCATGAGAGATGAGTTTAATGCTTTGGTCCAAAATGACACATGGGACCTTGTTCCGTATTCTCCGTCTCAGAATCTTCTTGGTAATAAATGGGTATTTCGCGTTAAAAGACATGCTGACGGTCATATCGAGCGCTATAAAGCTCGCCTTGTTGCTAAGGGCTTTCATCATGAAGCCGGTGTTGATTTTTCAGACACTTTTAGTCCGGTTGTCAAACCGGTTACTATTCGTACTCTTTTATCACTTGTTGTTTCACATGAATGGGTTGTTCGATAGGTTGATATTCAGAATGCGTTTTTACATGGGTTTCTTACTGAGGATGTGTATATGCAGCAGCCCCAAGGCTTTCGACATCCTGATTATCCTCATCACGTTTGCAAGCTCAAACGTAGTCTCTATGGTCTTCGGCAGCACCTCGTGCATGGTTTTCGATTCACCGATGTTCTTCGGCAATTTGGTTTTCGGCCTTCCACGACTGACACTTCTCTATACATATATCGTCGTGGATCTCACTCTATTTTTGTCTTGATTTATGTCGATGATATTTTGCTTACGTACCTCTCGGCGCTCTCGTTCGGCCAGGTTATTGACTATTTATCCTCGCACTTCCCGGTTAAGGATCTTGGCTCCTTATCCTATTTTCTTGGCGTTGAGGCGCTCTCAACTCCTCATGGTCTTCTTCTGAGTCAACGCAAATATATTCACACCTTATTACAGCGTGCTGGTATGACGACGGCCAAGCCGTGTGTCACGCCAATGGCTTCTAATCTCCGCCTCAGCCGTTTTGATGGTCAACCGTCCTCTGATGCATCTCTTTATCGTAGCATCGTTGGTGGCCTTCAGTATCTTGGTTTCACTCGCCCGACATCGCCTTTGCTGTGCATAAAGTTAGCAAGTTTATGCATGCTCCTCGGGATGCACATTGGGCTGCCGTGAAACGCATTCTACGGTATCTCAAGCATTCGATTTCTGATGGTCTGCTTTTGACACGTTCTCCTACCCCTAATTTGCGTGTGCCTTCACGTCGATTGGGCATCCGACCCGATGATCGACGCTCTATTGGTGCCTATTGTATCTTTCTTGGCTCCAATTTGATTAGTTGGCGCTCTAAACAACGCGGCTAGCTCATCATTACTCAACATTTAATGAAATACACATTCTATATTTTTAATGTTCAAGTCACTCTAATACAAGATAGATATTCTGTAATTAAATTAAAAAGTAGTAGTTAAAAGTATTAGACTTTTAAAAACATCATACTAAATCTATCATCGTCTTTAAAAACGTCTCACTTTATTCGTATTTTTAAATATTGTTGTACCACCTTAGATAAATTTAATAGGATACCCATAATGTTCAATACTTTTGTATCTACCCCAAGTCCCATAATGAAATGTCACAAGTTGCTACACTTGATCCTAGAAGGATTTTCTTTTCTTTTTTTTAAATTATTATATATAGAGATAACAATAAGACCATTTTCTTATATCTTTCTTCCTCGATCTCCCTCTCACTCCCATCTCAAACTTTGTCTCTCCATTCATTTCTTAAACAAAATAAATAACCAGAGAATTTCAAGATTTTTTTTAAAAAAATGTTTGAAGCTTCCATTTTTTTTGTCTGCAACTGAAGTAGCCATCCAAAGGGATCGCATTGATCTCATTTTTTTGTTTCTTTTTTTTTTTTTTTTTTTTTGTGGCAATTTAATTAGCTAAATTAATGGGATCATGCTATCCCTTTGGATACCTCCTTTGGTAGCTCTATATCTAAAGTTTCTGCTGGTTGCATATTCATCTTCTCCAACTTTCCGGCGGTAGATTACGCCGCTCCGGCCACCTGAACTTATTTTTCCGGCTGGTATATAATTATAGGCTTCAACCACCATGTAAGAAATTCATGCCCTTTGTTTTTTGTGCTGTCTTTTCCTTGATTTTTGGAACAAAGTTCTGAACATATTTATATATATATATATATATATATATATATATATATATATATATATATATATATGTTTCTCCAATAAAAAGTTCAGTTTATGTGATGATACTTCCAATATTTAAGGTTTTTTTTTTGAGAGATTATGATTCAAAATTCTATTAGATCAAATGTTATAAATCCAAATATCTGTGTAATTCTCATTTATGTGCAGTGAATTATAGGATAATTTATTCTCTAATTATTTTATCTTAAGTGCTTGCAAATCCAGCTTTAACATCTATCAAGTACATGTATTATCTAACTGTGGTCACATGAGAATCCAATTAAATATGAAAACTTTAAATCGTCTATATGACATCATATCAAACCTATTTTCGGAGGACACCGTAGAAGGTCGAACCTTAAAAGGCCTATGATGTGTTACTAAAGACGTACACCCAAATTTTATGAGAGTTTTTAGTGACACAACTTCAAACCTATTTTCAGAGATATTCTGAAAGGTCGAACCTCAAAAGGTCATGCCCGTGTGGTGTTACTAAAGACGTGCACCCAAATTTTATGAGAGTTTTTAGTGGCATCACTTTAAATTAACTTGTTTTCGGGACACCACAATAGGATTAAACAACTGGAAAGTCGTATCATACTCCGGTATGGTATCACGATAAATGTTGTATTGTGCCATTAAAGGCTCTCAATTATTGTTTGTCGCACAAATTAAATTTCAATGTTATGCAAAGAGTTCAATTTACTATTTCGTTATCCATATATTCCCTACGTCCTACAAGGGTTTCTTTTCATTTCTCTTCTTTTTTCTTTTTTCTTTTTTGGTTTTCTTCCATAATATATATATAAGAACGAAATTTTATTCTATAACGGTTATAACATGATTATATGAGATGACATGCATTATAACACACATTTTTAGTCTCTTTCACATACTAGAAGTGTGCATAGTGAAAGATAATAGAAATGTATAAATATTTTTTTTTCTCTTACCTTAATTTATTATTATTTCAACGACTTTTAAATTAATGAAACTCAAAGTGTATTTCATATTTTTTTCATTAAAATTTATGATATTTTTTCTTATTCTTAAAATGCTTGAAAACACTAAAATACAAGTTCAAAGAAATTACTATAAAGTACTATCAATGTTTCCATAACATGGTGCAATTATCAATCTCGGTAATAAAATTTTACTTGTCTTTTAAATACTAAAATGAATGTATACACACACTTATTAGTACAAACTTGATTAAAAAGGTTTACTTGACTGAGATATATATATATATATATATATATATATATATATATATATATATATATATATATATATTGAAGATGCAGACATTCCACAATTTATGGATACTGTAGTAGTAAGTTTTTTTTCTTTTTTTCTTCTGACAAATACAAAATACTAGGAAAAAAAACACAGCATTGACTTATATTTACTGATGAAATTCTTGAAGTTTTCAAATACTTCTTGACCATTTCTTGACCATTCAACATGCTTTTACCGGTTCCTGTTTTAAAGAGGAGAAATTTGTTGGATGGAGGGTGTGGATGGGAAATTCTTATCCGATGAGTCTTTGCGTGCACGATGAGTTGGATGCGCGATATGTTTATAAGAAGATAAATGTTAATTTGTCTTCGTGTACACATGTCGCGCATCTAACAAATCAGTGCACGCAAAAAGAGTGCGGGTAAGAATTTCCAGGTATGGATACCCTTATTTACACGGTAAAACACGTTGTATAATGTAAAATCATTTTCAGAGGAAAAAATGTTTTCGAGTCATGTAAACAAGAAATATTAATTAGTTGTATTACCACACAAAATTCCCTTATAAAGAAGACAACCATCTAGGATTGGATTCTGATTAGATAAGAAATATTAATTAGTTGTTTGACAAGAGAGTTTTTTAGTGTGACGGTTTTCTCAAAAGTCATACACTACGACCACGTGTTTTTACTTTTTTTTTTTATTAAACGAGACCTTTTATTAAAAGATGTTAAAAAAGATCGTACAATGTCTTATCATGATCATACCCTTATGCCAAAATACGTAGATGAAACATAGTCTTGCCTCTTTAAAATCTATGAGTGGCAAACTCAGTGTGGGAAAATCTTGTTCATAGGAAAGAGTACAACACCATATGTTTTCAGAAAATGAAGCCTCCCCCAAATTTTTTTTACAAGAACAAGCTGAAAATGAGAAAATTGTCAAAAGAGCATAATAATCTGTAGGTCCTAGCCCAATGTGGTAATCTTGAAGAGTGCTTCATCCATGATCTTTCTCTTCTTGCATATGCGAAGGTGGATCAGCTCCAGCAAGTCATTATGTCTTTCAATTCACAACATAGATGATGAAAAATAAGTAAATATCTGCAAGTCCACATATTTTTACTCTATTTCATTATGCACACTCTTAATTACTACGTGAAAAAAAACAAGAATATGTAAGTAGTATAAAACTAATTTGTGACATGTCTCTCTCACACACACACACACACACATATATATATATATATAAATAAAATCAAGACGTCAAAATCACACACAAATCAGTGGAGTTTTATATAGTATCAAAGATTTAGATAAAAATAATAATATTTAAGTGTCATGTAATTAGTTGAGTGTTTAAAAGGCAAAGGAATCCAACATGTGGTTAGGTGTGACCTTTTCTTTTAAAACGTGCCTTCTTAAACCGTCTTTTATGATCCCTTTTCTCACATGCAAATACAACCTTTAACCCTTACCCATATATATCGACACACATCTCACATGAATAAGATTAGGTAAACATCTTTTATAAACAAGTTTAAGACATAATGATGTAACATGTCTTAAGGCAAGAATATCATGTCATATGCACCAAGGGGCTGGCTCAGAAGAATTTCCGAATGAAAGCATCGCAGATAATTCAAAGATCCAATAAGGACATTAGTAGTACGTGCAAGGATCGCAGATAATTCAAAGACCCAATAGGAACATTGGTATTGTTTTTACATGTTTTGACATGAAACTAAATCGTTTTAATACAATTTTTTTCGCATCTCAATGGGTACTGCCCCCCACCCTAACCTCTCTGGGTCCGCCCATGTATGCACCCTATATGACATTGAATGTGTATTGTATTGATGGTAATGTTACAAATGTACAACCACTCAGTTACAACGGGTGACGCAAGTTAATTTTAAACTATTGATCATGATGTAATACCAATTGATCATTATATACACTTATCATAATCAAGAGTGACAAAATAAGTTGTGTAACATGTTGTGACCGAGTGATTGTGTCTTTTCAAAATATGTGCTATACGGAGTAGCATCAGAGTTGTTGATGTTATTTTTGCAAAATAACGACGGTGGCAATGACGTTCATAGGAACGTCACCAAGCACTGACATACATCATGTGTGGTGTCGAAAATAAAATAAATTCAATAAAATATGGTGTCAAAAGTAATTTCATAATGCCAATAAAACCGCCCTAGAAATATGTCACATGCATAACTTTCATCAACTTTTCATAGCATTACTTTTCTTTAAACCTGGGCTGAGCTGGGCTGGTGGTGTTACTGGGCAAGCATGGATATGATTGTTGGACAGCCTAGTAAACCTTATATGTGTTTGAAATAAATAAATATCTTATGTAAATGAGTTTTATCGACACGACGAAAATAATTCATTGTTGTACTAGGAAGACCGACATTCGTGCTCCGTACGAGCATGATCCCGTTTTTTCACTAACTAATTGTAAGCAAAATTTCAGTGAACTGTTGATAAAAGAAACCATCAGAGAATGCAACAACAAAAGCATTAAACTAGAATATTTATATTACATCATTCACTACTACAAAATTGGACATAGGTCACACTTAAGATATGAAAACAATCACAGTTTCAATAAAACCGTGACAACGAAAAAATATATATCACATTTACAGTTTTCTATCACACTTATTGAAAAACTAAGATAAGTTATATTAATCAATCTCATTTTTAAAGTGTGACTTAATTGATATAATTTTTCTGTCACAGTTATTGAAAAACCGAGATAAATTATATCAATCAATCTCATTATTAAACTGTGACTGAATTGATATGATATTTCTGTCACGGTTTCTAAAAAAGCGAGATAAATTATATATATCAATCTCACATCTAAAACAGTGACATAAATGATATGATATTTTTATCACAGTTATTGAAAAAACGAGATAAATTATACCAAACTATCACACTTTTAATCTGTGACTAAATTGGTATGATATTTTTGTCACGGTTATTGAGAAAGCGAGATAAATTATATCAATTAATCTCATTTTTAAACTGTGACTGAATTCATGATATTTTTGTCACAATTATAGAAAAGGTGAGACAAATTATATCCACTAATAAGAAAAGAGATATAGATCACACTTATCTAAAGATAAGGATCACACTTTTAAGAGAACCGAGACAAGTAAAATGTTTATATATCACACTTAAACTTTTTATCACAAGCATTATTAGGTGTGAAAAAAAAAGAATGATCACACTTTTTAGGTGTGATTGAAATAATAATAGATCTCGCTTTTAAGTGTGATAACAACTACTAAAATAGATCACGCTTTTAAATGTGTTGAAATTATAATCGATCTCGGTTTTTAAGTGTGATAACAACTATAATAGATCACGATTTTTAAGTGTGATAACAACTAAAATAAATCACGCTTTTAAATGTGTTGAATTATAATAAATCTCGGTTTTTAAGTGTGATAACAACTCAAATAGATCATAGTTTTTATTATCACGGTTTTTAAGAAAACTGAGACAAGAACATCAATCAATCACGGTTTTTAACTGTGATTAAAATAATATGATATTTTATAATCATATCTTAGATTAGTGTGGTCGAAAATGATAATATAGTAGGCATCAACCCAGTGGTAATTAGTGTGGTTCCTTAATCCAGAGTATCCGAGTTCGAGTCCCGGTGGCAACAAAAGATATGTGTGCGTTTATTTCGTTTTCGTAAAAAAAGAATGATCACACTTTAATATAATAAAAGATATGTGTGCGTTTATTGAAATTATAATATATCTCGGTTTTTAAGTGTGATAACAACTACTAAAATATATCACGCTTTTAAATGTCTTTGAAATTATAATAGATCTTGGTTTTTAAGTGTGATAACAACTATAATAGATCACGCTTTTAAGTGTGATAACTACTAAAATAGATCACGCTTTTAAATGTGTTGAAATTATAGTAGATCTCGGTTTTCAAGTGTGATAACAACTAAAATATATCACAATTTTTATTATCACGGTTTTTAGGAAAAATGAGACAAAAAACAATCAATCACAGTTTTTGACTGTGATTAAAATAATATGGTATTTTATAATGAGATTTTAGTTTAGTGTGGTTGAAAATTAGAAGAAAGAAAACATCGGTCTAGTGGTAATAAGTGTGGCTCGTTAATCCGGAGCATCCGGGTTCGATTCCCAACAAAGACAAAAAAATATGTGTGCTTATATATTGTTTTTGAAAAAAAGAACACTCTTATTGTTGTGATTTAAATTATAATAGATCACGGTTTTTAAGTGAGATAACAACTAAAATAGATCACAGTTTTTAAATGTGTTTTAATTGTAATAGATCTCGGTTTTTAAGTGTGATAACAACTACTATAATAGATCACGGTTTTTAACTATGATAACAACTATAATAGATCACAGTTTTTAAATGTGATAAAATTATAATAGATTACGGTTTTTAAGTGTGATACCAACTATAATAGATCACGGGTTTTAAGTGTGATAATTATTATAATAGATCACGCTTGTAATCGTGATTGAGTTAAAGTCTTTATGTCACACCTCAATATGCCACACTTTGGAAGCCGTGACTAATGTAAATATATCACACTTAAAAACCGTGATCTTTATGCTTTTTTGTAGTAGTGATTATATATAATAGTAGAGAAACGACATATTAGAAAACCTAGCCGTATACTACACCATACATACATATTTATATCTAAGAAGATACCGTCTTTTCTTTTTAGTACATAAGCAAAATGATCTAAAAGTTATATTTTACGCTAGAGACAAAGCTTTTTTTGGTCTATGCATAATCAAAAGCACCCGATAAGCATGCAACTTCAGGATTTTTTGGCTAGAGGCCTGGATTAAATGAGGACTGAATAACCTACATATATTGTTGTTCATTAAATAGACAAAGATGTGTGAATTAATGACCAACAATATACTTTAATAGTTTCCCCATAGACAAAACAAAAGACATCATAAACTATTTGGGTGGCATCAAAACATGTCCATTGAACAGCCACCGTATCATGGATGATTAGTCAATCTTCTCTCTGTTCCTGTTCTTTTTCACAGGACTCTTGATCGCCATGGCGGCAACACCAGAACTGTTTCCTTCTGTGTCCAACACAACTTTTGCTGAGGTTGGTTCTGCTGCGCAAACCTGTGGGTTGTCTGTATTTCTGTAAACAAGCTTATCTTTAAACTTGTTGTTTGATCTTGTTTGGATGACAGCACCATTTCTTGTGAGACCTCTTCTAGAACTTTTTTGGTACTTGGCGTGAAGAAATCGGCTTGCATATTCATTTCTTTTTCTTGCATCTGCTCAGGCTGTATATCACCAGCTAGAGTTTGTTGAAGGCTCAACATTGTCTCCAAGTGCAATATCCTTGGTAGAAGGGTACAAATCCTCGTATGCATACAACTTCACAATAGGAAATGTCCTCATATTAACACCCCTGACAAGTCTGTCATAAACTTTGATAAAACACACGACATGTTTATCTTCCACGGCAGCTTTTATCATTGCCTCAAGGAATGGCAACTGCATCAGTAATAGATGAAGAATGTAAATGAACACCACAATACGTAAATAAAACAGGTAGTAGTAAAATTTTCTGTGTAAAAATGTTCTGATGTATAAATTAATGATATATGTAAAAGGCCACTGGTAATGCAGAACAGAATAAATATTACCATAACTGAATGTGTTATTGTGTTATGTAATTTTCTTGGTTTTCCTTGTATGAAAACAAATAGCAGATATATATTATCGACTGTGGAAGGGAATAAATTTCAAGGTTTCATAACTGACCAGCAAATTTTTTTCCTCAAGTTGCACAGCATCACAACCAAGCAAGATTTCAGCATCAGGTGTGTATAAATCAGCCGGAAGCGAGCCTGATTCATCACGTAAGCGTACATCGAAGTGGCACCTGTTTAATATCTACATATACCAGTATACGTTTAGCTGAATCTCAAGAATGTGGTAAACTAATGTTGAAGAAAATGTTTTTTATATTTACCTATATTTTACAACCATATTTTCTTCACATGAAATGCACCATTCTTCTGAACCTTCTTCTGCATTCAAGGACCTGTTACAGCAGGAACATGAAGGAAACCAAAAGCTTTTCTAGCCTGCAATAAGGGAGATCTTTCCTGCCACCCAACAGGTTTTTATCTGCGGTTGATGTTCAATGATTAAGTTAAAAGACCGCAATAACAACAGATAGAATAAATGCATATAATTTAAAAGACAACCAACTTACCGTATCAATGGAACTGAAAGCTAAATTAATCGGTATGAGGTCTTCACCTATGGTGTTTCCAAGAACATTGTAGGATCCTTGTATTTTCTATCATTCACCAATCCAAGAATTTCATCAACATTCTCTTTGTACCTAAAGACAAATTGTCTTCACATTGTTACCAAAAATGGGATACAGGAATGCTCAAACGCTAGTAATTATCTCTCACAAAATTTGGTCTACAACAAATGAATAAATTCCAGGGATGAATAACATGTAAGAATATATTTATAGTAGTCATACCATTGCTTCAATGGAGCAGCTTATGATATCGGAGGGTCTAGAAGGAAACTTGTAGTATGTTTTGTGGACAATGATAACATAGAATATATGTTATAATAAAACTGCTAACATTTTCATAGGCAGTTATTCTATTCAATTGTGTTTAAAAGAGGACAAAACAGTAGTATAACCATAAAGGCAACATTATAAAGAAGGAAGAAGTTCATAAACCCCGCCTTTCGGCGTTAACATGTCTGCCTAAATGAAAAAATAAAGACACAGTTAAACACTTACGAGCACAATAGATAAAAACAGGTAGCAGAATGAAATATTTTTTTAGGTTATTACTTGAGAAAAACTTTTTAGGTTATCATGAACAGGGCCGGCCCTATGCTAAGGCCGGCGAGACCCGGGTCTTAGGCCCAATTCTGTCGGGGGCCCAACGGTACATGTTTCGCTAAAAGAAAAAAAAAATCGTGTAGATTTAATCCGATTCAACCTAATATAATATGTTAATTTTCTTTTTTGATAAAGGCCAAATTTTTTTTTTACTCTAATTGATAAAGGCCCCAATAAAAAATTTTACTTGACCAAAAAAATATATATATACAAACAAGTTTTATTATTTTTTTGCATTTACGGATTGTAAAAACGCGATAAGTGTTGGAAAAAATGTAGTACTTAGGATTTGACAGAGAATTAGAAACTCCAAGGCACGTTAATAACGTTGTCTTTTAAGAGATGTTTTGTCCCACACGATTTGTCACTAAGGGATCAAATGAAAATCTCTTTCAGGATACGATGGGGGTGTTTGATTCAAACAGTGACTTGTTTGAATCAAACCCGAGAACACTCAAAGTTTTTCTAATGATGTTGTCAAATTTATGGATTTTCGTCTTCATACTTATGTCTTTTATAGGTTGCAAGTATCCCATAAACGAATGGATGTACTCCTTGCACCGGATGAAAGCATGAAAGCATGCAACCCTTACACAAAAGGGTAAGTACATATCAGTTCAAAAATGCGTGTATCTGAAAATGCATATCCCTTCATGAACTGATGCATGCAGTGGTTCAGGTCGAATCCCGTTTCGTTGCGATAACATTAATTCGTACGGCAACTCGTATGCAAACGATAACCAAAATATTTATTTATGAAAAAATATCTAACAATAAGTATGTTTTAAAAAAAAATCAACTAAAAGACCCAATTCGAGGGCTTGGTTTTAGGCCCAATACAAGTGAGGGCCGGCCCTGATCATGAAGAGAACATCCCATTTAAAACAGATACACGCTATAATATTAAACCATTAATCAGTTAGAGCGGTTAGGCCATCCTCTTTCCTCTAGTAGAGCATGATAACAGACATTACCTCTCTTTATCTCGGTTCCAGCTGAACCGAAGCACATGCCTCAATCAAATGCAAAATCCTACACACAACTCTCTATAGATGAATTAAACGGTCTCTGTTGTTTTTTGAAACCTTGTTGTATCTTTTCTTGGAACATCTAATAATCGTTGACTAAAACTTTCACGGTGTGAAAAAAAGTCTTTTATTTACACAGCAGTAGAAAATAACCATAGACAGACCAATAGGCATGCGAGAGCCATCAAGAAAAGAACAGTAAGGGCCCCAAAAAAATTCAATACCAGAATCATAACACGACGATGAAATTATGTACCACACACGCAACTGCAGTTTAGAAATTCCAATACCCATGCACCCTTAAAATCATGGGAAAATTTTGAAAAACGCAGCAGAATGACAAACACACATAAACCCTTTTTTTAAAAACCATAACCTCATCCTCATACTACGTTAATTTAATACTCATCTTCATACCCAAACACACCACAAATATGTTATCTTGAAAGCACAAATAAAAGACTAAAAGCCATGCCGATAGACTGTACAAACAAAATACAAAACCCACACAATACCCTCTTAAAGCATCATCATTTTACCCTCTTACGATCCAGACACCAAACCATAGAAGGAATGGCAAACTCATCGAAGCAACAAAGCCATCAAATAACATACACAGTAATTAGGAATGCAAGATTACAGTAGGTAATTAAGTAAAGTATTATCATTAAATGTTGTGATTTTGCGGCGTTCTGCAATTAGAAGTGGAGGATTATGTATGTCGTGCTCAAGTTCAACGCTCACAAGCTCTGCTCCGTATTTCCATGTTGTCATGATGATTGGATGCTTCCTATTATGATTTTTGCAATGCATTATAACCAGCACTACAACAATAAAAAAACTGAACAAACAATTACATGTCTCATCATAACTATTAGAATATTTAGCATCAAGAATGAAGTAATGATCTAAAAAAGGAATGCAAGAATTGGTATTTGTTTCTTTGGATCTAGGCATACACATTAGTTTGTGGTATGAAGTGTACATAACAATGCTAATTCAGTAAAAGAATAAACTGTTTAGCTTGCAGCCAATATTAAACCTAAAGAGCAATGTTCCTTACTCATCATTTACAAGAACATAATCTCTTGCCCAACGTCCTTGTTTGACATATTTAATGTGGAACCTCTTAACCACCAAAGCTTTAATAGCTGCATATAAGACGAATAACCACCTTGTTATCACATCTTTGTAATAGAAACCATTAGGAATGTCTGAATAAATAAATAGTCAGTGTCTTACTAATGTCATCTTCTCGATCAGCATGCCTACCAAATTCAGCAAATTGTGTGTAGTCAAAATGACACGGTAGAATCGCAGGCATATCATCCATTATAGGTTTGAAGGGAGTTGAATTGTTTAGGTACCACGTATACAAATAATCCCCAATTTGATATTCTTTTTTTGTACGATGAATGCTGGCATTGGATATATAGTAACGTTTGTTTGGAAGTAGACTCCGCTCAAAATAAGCCACATCACGCCAAACACAACAGCTGGGACTTTGTTTCCCTGTTTATAATGAGCAAAAAGTTCACTATCATGTCACATATGTTGTTAACAACTCTATGTAATTTGTTAATACCCAATTAAAACAGTATACCATCATATCAGCGAGCCAATAGTTTCAATATATCGTTGGATTAGTAGTATACTTGCTTGTTTCCACTGGATGTCTTTCAATAACCTGGAGTAAT
The DNA here is from genome assembly GCA_036785695.1 of Gentiana straminea. Taxonomy (NCBI): domain Eukaryota; kingdom Viridiplantae; phylum Streptophyta; class Magnoliopsida; order Gentianales; family Gentianaceae; genus Gentiana; species Gentiana straminea. The sequence goes on along the minus strand of JAVUPR010000258.1, from coordinate 3,743,528 downwards.
ATAGTCCACTTGTTTTTCATTGTGCTAACTTCCACAGCAGAATACATTGTTCGTGGATTCCTTGCCTTTGTGTATAACATCAAAACAAAAGATGAAATAAATAAATTTTGTTGATTTGTACTATCAATACTGCCTATACGAAAAACTCATACTGCAATATTAAATAGAACTACAAAGAATCAATTTATACACAGTAACAATTTCATTGCAATTCTTCTTCAATGGCAATTATTTTTTTTCTAATATTTTTCTAAACACGACATTTTTGGTATTGTCTGTAGTGTGCTTGTCAAAAAAAAGCTGGATTAATCAAAACTCTAACTGAGGCTGCTGTTTTTGCTCGTGATAAAGCAACATATAATTGACCATGAGAAAATACTAGTTCTTTTAAATATACACCAACTAAATAAAGTGTTTGTCCTTGTGCTTTGTTAATTGTCATAGCAAAGCAAAGCCTTATAGGAAACTGAATCCGTCTATAAGATACCGGATAATATTCTTCGTTGGTAGGTTGTAGAGGTATCCTATGAATAAATACTTATTTTCCCGCAAAATCACCATTCTAAATCTCAGCATGTATGACTCTTCTTTTTAAACTTTTACATATCAATCTGGTTCCATTACAATGGCCTTCACTTGGATCAAGATTTCTAAGCAATACAATTGGTGCATCAATTTTCAGATGAAGCCTATGCGGTGGTAAACCATTCGGTGACAAGGAATTTAATAGATCCGCATATTGCCTCTGATCCGATTCATTAACTGCTTGATCATAACTTAGATATTCATATGAAGCACTAACAACATATGAATGATAGAGAAAGAACACAACCAAGCATATTAAATTGCCTAAACAGAATTTGATAGGTGACACTGAATATCTAACATATTTCAGGAAACTAACACACGACCTCATATTAATACACACCACACCAAGCAACGAATACAACCACAGCCACAGCCCAAATATGCATTCTTAACTTAGAAGTAAATTCCCCCAAACATACCAGTAAGAACTTTTTTTGATCTGAATCACCCAGCAAGCTGATGCTTTTTACTTGTAAAACCCAACTCAAGAGCAGCGTAGGATGAGAGAACTGAAAGCACTGATGGTCATATTTAAAGGCCAATTAGTTACGGTCCCAGAAAAATGAACAAAAAAATAAAAACCAACTGTTCAATTTAAAATAAATTTAACTTGTACGAACATCCCCAATTTTCTTCATAGCAAACAACATGCATCATCAAACCTACAGCAATCTGTCATTTCTCACCAACTTCTCAGAGGGTTTGGCAAAACACTCTATACCACCTCTACCTAAGCACCATCGGGAATTAATCTCAGCCCCAAACATGAGCAGTTCATGTATCCAGCCACGAAATTGCCCATCTTTCCGCCTGCAGAAGATCAAATCGGACATTGAAAGGACGGAGGGGTGATGGCCAGGAAAATAAAGGGGTTCAACCATTGGAAAAGAAAAAAACAACAACTCCCGTCCTTTTTTTTCGTAGTATAATATAAACTAATATATATATATATATATATATATATATATATATATATATATATATATATATATAAAGTGACTAAATTTTTTTTGGGTAATCCATTCCTCTGCTATGTTGCTGGGCCTAAACCAACTAGAACAGAATATCTTTAACTTTAATCTACCAGCCCAACCCAAACAAAACCCCAACAAATAAAATCAGTTGATTCCACCAGAAATACAAATACAAACCAAATTAATTGGAACACTTTTGCTCCAAATGGAACACGTCACCCCTTTATTTACTTTCTTATTAATAGCAGGAATGTCACCACAAATTCACTACCATAACACCATATATATTATTTTTTTCGTGGGGTGAATAGTCTCTCCTATACTGATGTTATGTATCTTACGGGAACATCGGTCAATACGGCGACAAAGGGAGCGCAAATAGTAGTAATGTTATATTTGTTTAACGAGAACAGTGACGTTGACGTTTCTATTCAACATTTTTTGGTAGTAGTTGTAGGTCACCGGTACAAATTTTCACTACCTTACATGAACAATAGTCAGGTGATGATTTTGGAATACATTACTTGCCGTGACGCTTCTCGTGTTTAACAAGAATCAGTGGACATTAACGTTTCTACCCTACATTTTCTTAACATGTGATGAGTTAAGACTATTTTTATAGTGCCCGAAATATGAAGAAAAAAATCAAAAAATATAATGTCTGAAACAAGTTTATGATGCAAATATTAATTCACGGTTGTCATTCATTCACGATCATTATGTATAGATAAGAAAATCACTAAGTTTGTTGAGTGAATGGTTGTATAAATATACTCCATGTATTTCATGTGTAAAGTGTGATTATGAAGTTTATGGCATATGATTATGCGCCGGTTAAAATGCCAAAACAAGCGTTCCCCTCTGACTGCAGTCTGCAGATCACACCGTGTAATATGTCAGGGGTAATCCTACAACTACAATCACTCAGTCACAACGTAAGAGATACGCAACCTGCATTTAACCTTTTATTATAATATGTCTACATCATGGTTAATGGATATGATCAAGGGTGTAAAAATAGGTTGTGTCACACGTTGTGGGCTCGTGGATGAATAATTGTGGTTGTAGCATCTTGGTAATGCTACACACAAGGGGCAATCATTCGGACACATGTTACACACAATGTATTTGCACCATTGATCATGACGTATGACTCATCATAATCAAAGGTTAAAAGTAATGTGTTACCCGTTGTGGTTGAATGATTGGAGTTGTAGCATTAGGGTAATGCTACTGCCACAATCACTTAGGCACAACAAGTTGCACACAATATTTTTGCACTATTGATCATAATGTGGGACCTATCATAATCAACGGTTGTAAGTAGGTTGTGTTGCCCGTTGTGACTGAATGTTGTGGTTATAGCATTAAGGTAATGCTATTGCCGCAATCACTCAGAAACATCAAATAATAACACATTATATTTTACACAATTAATCATGATGTGGGACGATTGGTTATGATGTAAGGCTCATCATAAACAAAGGTATAAAAATATGACGTGTCACTCGTGTCTGAATGATTGTGACAATCGCATTACTCATCGTGAGTAACGAATGGTGAGCACACAAGGCTCCATATAAATCCAAGAAGGAAAATGTTATATCCACAAAAAAATGGACACAACACATCTTACAACATTGATTATGGTGGAGTAGTGATAATGTAACAACAAAATGATCATAACATTGTACACAACACACTTTGGGATCATTGAATATGGTGCGGGACCTATTGAATCATATGGGTACCAAAAAAATCAATAGCTTAAAAGTTTGTTGCGACTTTCGTTGTGCATATTTTGTTGTGGCACAAACATTTCTCATTATGGTGTGATCCCATCTGGCAATAGATCATCCACCACAATCAATGTGTAAGATGTTGCGTGTCCTTTTATTGTGTCAATTTTATTGTGGAAATGACATCGATCACCCATGCAAGAAAAAAAAACAATCTCATCTTCCTTTTCCCTTGTAGTTCTTTGTTAACATGCATGCTTGATACATAAAAGCTAATTCATAACAAGTAACATATGATCTTTGAGCTTCAAAGTCGTTCATATCTGAGTTTTAGAAATTCGTTTTGTTTGATTTTATGGGAAACCCGGAGAAGATGTTAATTTGGTTTCAAACTTGATGAATATGTTAAAAGTGAAGAAAAACAACAATAAAACAAGATTTGAATAACAAGATATGAAGGAAAATGAAAAACTTGATGAAGAACTTGATGAATGAATTTGAATTCCAGAAAGGCGGGGAGAACTTAAGAAACTTCCCAACTTGATTACATTCAGATTACTCGAGAGAAAATGTAATTGGGATTCTTAGTATTGAGTTTACAATGCTAATTTCAGTTTATATAGGCTACACAAGCTGAATTGATCCTAACTAACTTCCTAATTAACCAACTTAAGGTGTTCGATGAAACGCTTCTTTAGTCTTCTTTAGCAAATCAGCATTTTGAAATTAGCAATGGTTTTAGGACTCTAACAAAGTAAATTTTCCGTAATAAAGTGAAAATATATTTTAATGTGTCTTGTCTACTCATTAAACACTAGATTTTCAACAATGTGCAAAGCACTCTTACTGTCATAATACAGTGACAGTGACTCTGTGTAAGATATCTGAATAATGTAAAGTGTATCGTGTATTATCATTATGGACTTAACATTATTAATGCTATGTCTATAACAAAACTATCACAACAATTTTACACCATTAAACGAACCGGGAAATCTTTTAATTTATATGAGACACATGATCAATGTTTTAAAATTGTAAGTATAACTTTGTTATTACTATTCTTTTGTGTATATTGCATTTTTGTTAAACAATTGTACTCTAGCTATATGCTTTTAGGGGTGTAAACGATATCAGTCGAATCAAACATTGAGTTTATTGAGTCAAGCGTACTTCAAATTTTACGAACTCGAGTCCGAGCACGAACTTAACATAGCTATCGAACTCAATTTCGATCACGAACACCTTCAAACTCAAGCATAACTCGAGCTAAGTTGAATTAAAGAATGTATGTGTTTTTATCTCAAAACATTACAACAAATGTAAAATAATCTTTATGTATTTCTTTTCTAATTCACGGAGAACTTCGAAATTATCGATTTACACACATAATTTTAATTCGAACGTGCTCGCAAACTTACAAGTTGATTACAAAAATGTTTAAAATTGACTTATTTAGCATTCGAGAAGTAATCGAGTCGAGTCTTCTCGATCTAAACATTATCGAACCGAACAATTCAAACAAAAAGACGAATCGAACTCGCTCGAACAGCTAACGAAGAGTTCATTCACACCTCTATCATGCTATCATGTGAGGCAAAAGCTTTCACTTTCCCAACCACTTCCACTCCAATGTCCAAACCCTAGAGCTCTGTAAACAACCAAATCCTTTCGATTAATGGCGACATTTCACCTTCGCAGCTTCACGATCCTCATTCTCTACCTTGCTTTCTTCCCCACACTCCTCTTCTCACTCTCGCTTCCCAATTTCGACGGCAACCTGTTACTCACAGGCGACGCCAAGCTCACAACCGGCGACGGCACTTCCGTACAGCTCACCACCACAAACGCCACCTCCGGCCTCATACTTCGAACAAATCCGTTCAAATTTGCAGCATTTCCGCGTTCGAGGCGTAGTAATCTTAATCCTGCGTCGTTTTCCACTGATTTCACATTCTCGATTACTCAACACAATGGAGATGGACTCGCACTTGTAATGGTTCCTGCAGATTTTCTACCTCGGTTCAAGCACGAGAGCTACGGATTATCTAAGGAAAGTAAGTATTTCGCTGTTGAATTCGATACTTTTGTGAATGAAGATGTAGGTGATGTAAATGCTAATCATGTTGGTATTGATGTCAATAGTCTTGTTTCCATGAAAACGAGTAACGTTTCGTCGATCGGATTGGTGTTGAACAGCGGTGTGAAATTGCGTTCATGGATCGATTATGACTCGAGTGGGAAGCGATTGGAGGTTAGATTGAGTAAATTTGGTTCTCCAAGGCCTTATAGTCCACTATTAGCTTGTATAATCGATTTAGGAGAGATGTTCAAAGGGCAAGAAGTGTTGTTTGGATTGAGTTCTTCGAACGGAGATGGAAATGGAGATTCATTGCAGAGTAGTGAAATCTATTCATGGAAGTTTAAGACTAGGGTTGTTCCGAAATGGCTGCATTCTAAGCCTGTGGATCCAAGTACATTTTCGAATGAGAAAGCAAAAGATAAGGTGTATTATACGAAGAAGAAGAAGGGGTGTTTGTCAAGGATTCTTTTGAGCTTGATCTGTGGAATTTCGGTTACGTTATGTGTGTTGTTTGTGTGGTTGATCTGTGCGGGTAACGATGATCGTGTTACGGTGATCCCGATGAATTTGGCTGCAAAAACAGGGGAATTCAGGTATGCAAAGATTAATGTAGTTGTGGATGATAACTCAAAGTATTAGCGCGTAATAATCGCGTGTTCTTTGTAATTTGTTGTGTGCTTTCAACTAATCTTGTATAACTTCATGATGAATCCTTATTGTTAGAAGTTGTTGTTGTTGTATGTTGGAGCCTTTTTGTATTTGACTAACTCTATTTCTTGTGTATTTGGCTTTCATTGCCCTTTATTTTATTGCTTACTGAAATGGGAGCCTTGTTTTCTCTTAGAGGGCAATTATGTGCACCCTACCCTACCCAGTCTACCGCTGCACCCCGCCTACCGATGCATCATCATCATACCGTTTTCACATAATCAACATTATGAAAGTCACTTCTAGAGCCAAAAACCGATTTTCTCAAGGTCGATTCATAATCGATTTTGCGGGAAGTCGGTTTTTTGTACCAGAACCGACATCCACTAGGTCGATTTCACTGTGATGCATAGGTAGTGTGGTACACCGATAGAATCAGTATGGTGCAAATAAAGGCTCCATGAGTAATGCAATTGCCACAACCATTCCGATACAACAATTGTCGCAACCTGATGTGGTAATGGAACCTATGATGATGTGGCATCTATTTAAAGATGGTCCTGATGCCAATTCATGCACCCGTATCAGTTTGTGACATCTGTTGTGTCAGAATTGTTATGACAGTCGCAGCGTTACTCGTTCTCTTGTTTAACAAATTGTTGGCTTTGATCCAAGTTAATGTAGGTAATTAGTAAAGATAATTCTAGCTCATGGACATGTACTTTAAGCTACTCAAGGCATTTGGTAGCATGAAAACAGCTAATTGAAAATTTCTTGGTATATATAGGAGCAAGATTTTAAGTTCTGAATACAGCTTTCAAACATTGTAAGTCAAGAACATAAATGCACATGATTACCTTCTCAAATGCATGAACAGAGCCGCTCGTGAATAAATTTGAGTTTGGTTCGTATAAGCCAAGCTTCCAAAAAACAAAAATAAAACAAAAATAAAACTAGCAAGCCCATTTTGTTATTTCACTCTTGGAGGCGGGAGTTGCTGAATATCAATAGAAGCTGTACAAGAGGAGGTGGGATCGTTTGAGCACGGTTCGAACTTTTCCAATAGATTAACGAACAAAGTTTAAACATAAAATTCAATTCGTTTATTAAACAAACAAGTTCAAGCTTATTGGTAATATTAAATAAAATCAAACCCAAACATTCGATATTTGGCTCGGCTCGACTTGGGTTGTGTAAACCTCCAATCTTAAGTTTAACAAAGCAGAGGCGATCCAGAAATTATATTTTTTTCAACTACAAAACGATACTTTTAAAACCAAAATTATGTTGTTTTAATACTAAAAAAATTCTTCCGAATTTCAATGGGGTCACGCAACCCCACCCTTGTTAACATAGATCCGCCCCGCAACAAAGTGAATTTGGAATCCGCATATACCAAAACTTCTCATAAGAAACTTGAAGCCGAGAGGAAAAATAATAAAGCATTAAATATATTATCGGACTTTTATGATCAATCGCTTAAGAAAATCACTTTAAATTGCTATAATATGCTCTCGCGGTAAAAACATCGGTCAAAGTGATTTGAGTTATATGGAAAAGTGAGGACTACGTCATGCCTCGGATAATCCACACCTCAAGGCGAGACACTATTGAGCGGGATATACTTGTGTGTTGTCTCCACACGTGTAGAACACTATGAACCACACAGTTTCAATCTGTATTTAAACTGGTTCTGATCGTTTCACTCGCCACTTCACCTCAAAATACACTTTCCACACAAGTATTTCCCCTATTGAGCATCTTGAACTATTTATGTGGCTGAGAGGCCACACATCGTGTCGGTGTGTAGCCGGTGGATTTGACAACAGTCTTAAAAATGGAAACAATATTTATACGATACTTTAATGTGTTGTGAGTACCGTTGTTCTTTTATGCGTTCTGATCTTCAATGACCTTTTAGCTCTGATTTTGAAGAAGCATTCGGAAGTAGGAGTTGCTTGGTTTGTTATGCTTCTTTGACACCTATGGAAGGCTAGGTGCAATAGTATTTCAAGGGTGTTTCTGTTTATGTATCATGAATTATTGCTAGTGTGTCACTGCAAGCTGTTGAGTTCATTGAGGCCGTAGCCTTAAGTGAGGAGGTGGTGAATCATAGACATTCATACCGTTGTGTTGTGTGGAGTGCACCACCTTTGGGTGTTTTAGAAGTGCAATACGGATGCATCGACGGTAGATGGTGGGTCAGTTGTTGGTTTTATGTTTAGTGATAACACGGGTTCTCTTGTGGCGTCCTATTCGTCTCATTTTGATCCAAATATTGGAGAGGAATTCTTGGAGATGAAAGATATTCATCTTGTGTCTGGTTTGACCTCTCCTTATTGTTGAAAACAATTGCTTGTCTTGCATTATGTCGCTATCTAGTGCGTATGAAGATCTTTTGGTATTTAGATGCCTCGCTCGAGATTGTCAATCTTTTTATCTTATTTTGTGTTGATTATATTTTCTTTTGTTAGACGTATGATTAATTTATTAATGCATTTCGTCTTATTTCTCGCGCGCGGGGGAGGGGGAGTCGGCCATCTTACTTGTGGCGTAGCATTCTGGAAGGTCGGGATCTCCTATACAATGGGCTGAGGTGAAGAGTGGGCGATGGGGAGTCGGTATATGTTTTCCTGGATGCATGGACTATTAGGCAACCTTCGTTCCGTATACCTTTCGCAGAGCATGAACTTCCGGCGGATTCCACTGTTTCAGCTCTCTTTATTCCCGGCACTAGAGCATGGGATGCACATCGGGTTCGACAATTATTTAGGCCTTGGGAAGCAGATGCTATATTAGAGACTACAGTGGCTCCTGGGGGACATCCGGATCGACGCATCTGGCATTATGATCGTCGAGGCGTATACACTGTGCGGTCAGGGTATTATCTGGCCTTATCGCTCTATCAGTCATCGACAGTGGTAGGGCCGTCTACTTCAGCAGGGCAGAGTAAGATTTGGAGAGACTGTTGGCGGCTTGCGGTCCAACCACGTATTCAGCACTTCTTGTGGCGATGTTTGCATGAATGTCTTGCTATTGGCCAGGGCTTGCGGCGGCGGAATGTGGGGGATGGTGTTTGCTTGGCATGCGGGGAGACTCTGGAAACACTACGGCATGTGTTTTTTGAATGTGAGATGGCAGCTCGAATTTGGAGGGTGTCGCCATTTAGCGGGATTTTACAGCGCCTCCACTCCGCTACCTTTGCGAGTTTTTTAGTAGGTTGTTGGAGGAGCAGGGGGCTGAGGGCGCGGCAAATTTCATGTGGCTCATGTGAAGAATCTGGAAGGCGCGCTGCTCAGCAGTCTTTGATAATCAGGCAGTGTATGTCTCGGCGATATGTACGCGGTCTCTGGCAGCCTCAGATGAGTACATGTAGCGGCCATGATAAGCTATCGGACCCAGGCGTCGATGCCCCATCTACCTGACAAATGGGCGAGGCCTCCGATGGGTGTGGTCAAAGGCAATGTTGATGCATCAGTCACAGAGGCTGCGGCGGGTATTGGAGTGATTTTCAGGGACTCAAATGGCACTATACTCCACTCCTTTGCATATCATTTTGACCCAGGTGATCCGGTGGAGTACATGGAGCTTACGGCTATCTCCCTAGCCTTAGAAGAGGCGGTGCATCTAGGGATTCGGCGAATAGTGGTTGAAAGCGACTGTTTGGCGTGAGTTTCGATGCTTCGGCGGCCAAGCGCATGGACCTTACGGCTCAGGGTTGTTTAGTTCAAGATTGTTTGGCTCTTCTACCTAGTTTTGACGCTGTTTCTTTTTCGTTTATTCGACGTATTGGAAATGCCCCTGCGCGTTTTTTAGTAGGCATGACATTTATTTGTATCTACTCGTACATCTTGAGGCTCCTTGCCTCCGGGTGACGTTTTAAACGCTTGTTTGGCGGATCTTGATTAATAAAAAAAAATTTACTCAAAAAAAAAATTTACATCGTACGAGTATAAAATAGGAAAAACTGTGGACATATAATAATAATGAATAATCATAAGTAAAAAAGGAAGGGAAAAGTGATCAAAAAAAAAAAAAAAAAAAAAAAAAAGGAAGGAAAAAAAAAGAAAAAAACATCTTCCCTCTTTTTTTCCGTTGGTCAACGTGGGGGAAATTGAGTGTGAGTTCAGCTGACCTTTACAATCTTAGCTCAATGATCATAACATCGGAAAGAGCATACCCCTCCGATACCAAGTACAGTAATTTTCAATTATTATATTATACGTGGGGTGATGTAATAAGAAGATCCCCTCCCGCCTTCTGCTTCACCTGCATTAACTGATTCCCCCCCGCCAATCCCCACCTCGTATTTATGGAGGTGATTCCATTTCCTTTTTATTTTTATTTATTTTTTCTTTTTATTTTGGTAAACACAGAGTAGGTGTTTTTGAGTGTGTGAATCTTTTTATTTTTGGCAATATATATATATATATATCATAAACATGGATATTCGACAGTTAATTTGAGTTTTTTTTTTTTTCTTTGGTTGGAATTTTCTAATTGGTGGGTTGTGGATTAATTACAGCTACAAAAAGAGGTGGAGGGAGAAAAAAGAGAGCTGGCTTTGAGGAATTTGATTGGTGTGAGAGAAGAGGCGGAGGAAGAGGAAAGGGTATTGCTATTGGGTGGAGGAGAAGGCGGAGTACAACAGCCTCAGGCGGCGGAGGAGGACGGTGATTTCGTTGAAATGGAAAGAAATCAAAGCCATAACGACGCTGACGGTGGTGGTGGTGGTGGCGGTGGCGGCGGGGATTCAAAGAGGAGGAATAATGATGAACATTTGGACGTTCAAGTTCCTGAGACTGCACATCAGATTAGCCAGGGTAATCCCCTTCTTTATTTCAACGCCATTCGTTTTCTCAAATGCGTTTTTAGCGGCACCATACCAAATTTACATGCACTGCATTATCATTTTTGGAAAATCGATTCGATTATAGAGCTGAGAATCGCCTTTCCGGTGATTGAATTGATCATCATTGGGAATTCGTTGGTTGAATGTTCTGTCAGAAAGTCGATTCTCAGCTATGAAATCAACTTCTTACCCATTGTTTGTCGGTCGAATCCAACATCATTGGTCGAATGGTTGATCATCGGGAATTTGTTGGTCGAATCTACCTTCATCAGTTGTCGAATTGATCATCGGGAATTTGTTGGTGGAATCGACCATCAAAAAGTCGATTATCATCTCTAAAAGCAACTTTCCACCTAGTGTTTGTTGGTCGAATCGAACATCAGAAAGTCGATTCTCAAATCACCTTTCAACCTATTGTTTGTTGGTCGAATCGATCATCAGGAATTCATTGGTCGAATCGACCATCAGAAAGTCGATTCTCATAAATCAACTTTCCACCTATTGTTTGTTGGTTGAATCCTACGATCGGAAAGTCAATTCTCAGCTCTGAAAACCAACTTTTAACCTATTGTTTGTCGGTCGAATCGAGCATCTTTTTTCAGCTCTATCGGTTGTTTTCAATTCTAAACCTCTAAATTCAACTTTTCATTGGTCGATTGTTTTCGGCGTGGTATAGAGTATCTGATGCATTTGTGTTTTAACGGATTTATAATTGCTCCATTATTGCACTTTCTTTTGTATTCTTTTTGTGTGTACTTTTTTTCACATGAAATTTGTCATGCTACTACAGTTTACTTTTGTTCCATTGCCATTGAAATTTCTTTTAGCTTTAGAGTGTTTAATTTCAGTTCTTTGCAAACTGCAGATTCTTGGTTCCAGGTGGGATTCGTTCTGACAACCGGTATAAACAGCGCGTACGTGTTAGGCTATTCGGGTACCCTCATGGTTCCTCTGGGGTGGATTGGAGGTGTTGTAGGGTTAATTTTGGCAACAGCAATATCTTTATATGCAAACACTCTTGTTGCTAAACTTCATGAATATGGAGGGAAGAGGCGTATTCGATACCGGGATCTTGCAGGAGCTATATATGGTATATGTATACTGAGCTTGTAATGAAAATCTTGATGAAGAAAATGTAAAGGAGCCTTAATGGCACCACACAAAACATCAACCGTGGAATCATACCTGGACGTGAGGTTCGAACGTGGATATTCGACTTGTGGGAAGTCAAACCTCATGTATGAGGTTCGGTTCGGTTCGAATTTCCACTCGTTGAACCTCATGTATGAGGTTCGACTTGCTACTGGTTGAACTTCATTGTGGTGCCCCAAAAGTTGGTTTGGTGTGTTGCCCCGAAAGACTCCCGAAATGTAATCAAGATCCTGAAATTTATGGTTAATGTAATTGTTTTGCAGGTAAGAAAACTTATTCTCTTACTTGGGGACTTCAGTATGTGAATCTTTTTATGATCAATGTTGGATACATCATTTTGGCTGGCCAAGCGTTAAAGGTGAGTGAGTTTTGAACTAGCACTATAAGTGAGTCCGGTTACTCTTAAGCTACTCGTATTCGACTCGTAAAAGTTTTTGATGCGATTCGGTATTTTTCGAAGTTCAAGTTGATCTCGGGTTTTGGAATCTTGTAATCAGATGGCCCTCAATATATAGGTAAAAGAAAAGAATTTCACTAAGGGCGGCTTTACCCGGTGCGGGTAAATATGGATCCGCCTCTTGGTACTTATGTCTCCAGAGCTATGCATGTATTATTTTTGTGTTCTCTAACAAAAATGAGCTCGAGTTTCGTCTTCAAAACCAAGTCATGGTCCTAAATTCTCTCTCTAAAACATGTTAATAATCCTAAGATGCTTCATTTGCAGGCTGTCTATGTTATGTTTAAAGATGACCATGTTATGAAGCTTCCACATTTCATTGCAATAGCTGGAGTTGCATGTGCCCTTTTTGCCATTGGGATACCCCATTTATCTGCTCTAAGGATTTGGCTTGGATTTTCAACCTTCTTCACTCTTGTCTATATTGTTATAGCTTTTGCCCTTTCACTTAAAGATGGTAAGATCTGTTTCTTTTATCGAGATTAAAAAAGACGCTTTTGATCCCTTTTGCTTCTTGTTTTTTTTCACTTGTATCCCCAATGTTTCATTTAAACACTTTTATCCCTAATTTATTTATATATTTACCGTTTCAGTCCATTTTTGGCATGTGTCATGGTCAAAGAATGCCTTACCTTTAACGCTGGTTGTTTGACATGGATGATTCTTGTGTGGTAACTCCATTTGAGGAGTTACCACATAATGCTCAATCTGGACCGTTGCTTTCCATTCTCGTTGTGCACTGTGCGGTCCAGATCGTGCCACAAGTGGTAACTCCACCTCAAATGGAGTTACCAGACAAGAATTTACTGTTGGTCACAAGGCAATTTGGACTGAAAATGTATTAAACGTGTTATATTTTTAATGCTCAGAGCATGTCGTACCTTCAATGTGTACGGTCATTGTCCGTTTAACAGGGATAGAAGGGCAATCAAGGGATTACAGCATTCCAGGTACAAAAACAAGTAGAATTTTCTCTACAATTGGTGCTGCTGCAAACCTAGTTTTCGCTTTCAACACCGGCATGCTTCCAGAAATACAGGTATAAGTTAAAGTCTGCCTTTTTTCTTCTTGGTCTGAGTATGATCCGCCACACACTCGTTGTGTGAAAGAGATCCGACCGTAGATTTTTTTTCCCACAGGAGATTAGAACGCCGTTATGATGCATGGATACTTTTGTCTGGTAGCATGACTTGTATCCAACCAACATGTATGATGTATCCCATAGCATGATATCTTATCACAACACCCCTGAAGTGGTTCCTCTTAGAGATTCCATGTTCGAATCTCGATATATACGAAGATAATCTAACTTATGTGGCTTATAGTACACTAAAAAGTGTGATATTTATCGTTTCTGTAATAAAAAAATAGCATTTTTTGTTTGTTTGTTTGCTTGTTTTATCGGTGTTTTAAGACGACTGATCCTTAACTGTCATGAAAAAAACAGGCAACAGTGAGAAAACCAGTGGTTGAAAACATGATGAAAGCACTGTATTTTCAGTTCACAGTAGGTGTATTTCCAATGTATGCAGTGACCTTTATTGGATATTGGGCCTATGGATCAAGCACTTCAACCTATTTGCTCAACAATGTCAACGGCCCAATTTGGGTCAAGACTTTTGCAAATTTATCTGCTTTTCTCCAAACTGTCATTGCTTTGCATGTACGTAATTCCCTCTCCTTTTTACCTCTACTGTTATTTTACACACTTAAATATCACTTTTCTTTTCTTTTACAGAATCTTTATTTTAAAATTTATAATGCGTAATTTGAATAGGGATTTTGTATTATCTTTCATCATGCACACCTCTACTATGTGAAAGAGTAGAAACGTGTGGTTAATAATGCATGTCACTTGGTATAACTATGTTACAACCGTTGTAGGACAAAATTTCTCCATTGAAGCAATTCTTTCTATTCAGAGTTAAATACATTAGAATCTCTACAACATACTGTATTTTGTGTTGCGGAATTTAAAGATTCTGTATTTTAGAAACTTGAATAGAGATTTTGCTGTGAATGATTTGGATTCCTATTATACAAGTGCACGGCATCTAGTGTAGGCGCTCTCTAAGCAGAGATTATTGATGCAGATGATTTTTTTGGTGAATCCGAATGATTTGGATCTCTATTTTACAGATTTAACTTGTTTCAGAGACACCTTGCTCTATCTACTACCTCAAAACATCACGATTTTCGTGTTCTTTGCAGATATTTGCAAGCCCGATGTACGAGTACTTAGACACCAAGTTCGGTATATCAGGAAGTGCAATGGCTATACGAAACTTATCCTTCCGAATAGCCGTACGAGGCGGCTACATCGCCATAACGACGTTCGTCTCAGCCATGCTACCATTCTTGGGAGATTTCATGAGCTTAACGGGTGCCGTTAGCACATTCCCTCTCACATTTATACTTGCAAACCATATGTATCTTGTTGCCAAAGGAAATAAGCTAAGTTCCCTACAAAAGAGTTGGCATTGGTTTAATGTTTGTTTCTTTGGGTGTATGTCTGCTGCTGCTGTTGTTGCTGCATTAAGACTTATATCTGTGGATTCTAGTACTTATCATGTTTTTGCAGATTTATAGTTAGGGCGTTTTTATCGACACCACGATGAATCTATCGTGATACCATATTTCAGGTTATGTTTGACTTTACAGAGGTCGAAAATGGATATTTGAACCTCCATAAAGTCGAATGCTAAGTTTACATCCGACTTTCCAAATTTTGCATGTCGGTGTGGTGCCCCGAGAGTGGATTCTTTTGGTGCCAATAACAACTGTCTTATAGTTAGGCGTTCGTTAAAGACACCACTGCGAATCTATCATGATACCATGCTCCATGCTAGGTTTGATTTTACAGCAATCGAAAATGGACATTCGACCCCCGTAAAATCGAATGTTGAGTTTAGATATTTGACTTTTAAGATGTTGAATGTGATGCCGTGAAAGCAGATTCGTTGTGGTGCATTTAACGATTGTCTATTGTTGGGCAGGATGAAAGGGTTTGCAATTATATGTCAAAATGAATATATTATTGGTAGTTGTATGTTTCTTTCTTCATCAAGGTTATATTGAAATATTCTTGTACATGTTCTTTACATAATTTGTATATTATGGTTGAGAATCGGATCTGTCCTAATGATATATGCCATAGAATCAAGGTTCGATTCTCATCTTTGTTCACTAGAGTTGTTAACGAATCGAGCTGAGTATTTGTTGTTTGAACTCAATCTCGTCTTGTTTAGTTCAAGAGCGTGTTAACGATTGTTGTTTACTAACGGGAACAAAAACTCATGTTCAAGATTGACTCGTTTAAAAGACACGGTTCAGGCTTGAGTTTGAGCTCGGCTTGTTAAACGTATTTTTTGTCAAGCTACTTGAATTCAACTCGTTAAAATATACAAAATTCAAAGCTAATGCATAATTATACATCAATATTTTATCCTTTATACCTAATACAAAGAGAAGGGGGTTGTTGTGGAGCTGCCACGTGCCCCCCTCTATTGGCTGGAAGGTTTTGCTTTTGTTTTTCCCCCTCCTCCCCCTCTTCCCCTTTCCCCTTTCCCCTTTCCCCCGGGGTAGTGCCGCTTTCTTTTCCAGTTATGTTTGTGACCCTTTTAGCGGCGTTTCTTGTATACTTGAAGGCTTCTTTTTTTTTTTTTTTTTTTTTTTCCGGAAACGAAATGAGGGGGCGGGGATCATTCATTTTTTATTGAACAATGTTTTGGCTTTTTGTTACACACATGCTTTTGATATATTATGATTCGTGTTATCAAGTCTTTTACGGTGTTCTCCCATAGTAAGCGTTTTATCCATGTTTTAAAAAAAATATAAAAAAAATTTGCCTACGTCATATATTTATTTCCAACGTTGTGTTTGGAATGCTACAATTATATCGCTTTTCCTTTTGATAGCGCGATGATTCCCGTTACTACACGCTTTTTATTTTATCTCACAACTTACCACCTTATATTACCGATGGTTTACTTTTCCGACGGTTTTCGCATAGTATACACGTCGCCCACGATTTGTGTCATATTCTCCCTCCCCCCTTCCCCCCCCCCCCCCCTTATTTTTTTACAATACGTAATCTTCTTTGGTTATATGTGAGTTCGTTTGTGTTTTTTTACGTCTTCCTCACCGTTTTTAATCCGTACATAATATAAAGTGTGCCGTATATATAATATAGTGCAGCATAAAAATTAACAACTTTTTATTAACATTGTACTATGTAGTACCATGTACAAATTAAATATTGTTTTTTCAGCTGCTTAAATAATGTACATAGACATAGTATTATTTAGCAAAGGGAAAAGGTGGAACACCTTTATTGGGTAGAGTGTTATGTGGGATTAGATTAGTGGGGTAATATTGGGAGGGGGGGGGGGATTAGTGGGGTGTTTGAGGAATTAGAGGTTAACGAAGAAATGTATGATGTAAAATCCTGAGTATTTTGTCCGATTCAATCATAAATAATGGTCAAACTTATGTGCTTAAGGTTGTTTAGGAGAAATGAAAAGGAAAAAGGTTTGATGGTTGTTGTTTGTTTGTTAATTGTTTGATTATGTGTACTTTTGTTAATTAGTTCTAATTTAACTTGACAGTGGGTGCTTAGAAAGACCAAGTATTTACCCGCTTTCAGTTGTGTTTTAAGGTAAATATCTTTGGGTCTAATTCTCACATGACCATACATAATAGTCATATTTGGTCTATGCCATGTCAAATAATAAATTAGCTTGGCGGTTGCTGTTTAAAAAATCTGAAATAACATGACCATAATTAAAGATTAGCTTACTACAAGCTCTAAAAAATGTTGTCATCAAAAGATGAAAAATTCTGAATATCTCGCTCGATTCATTCATTAATAATGGAAAAACTAATGTGTTTATCATTGTTTTGAATAAATAAAAAGGCAAAAAGTTTGATGGTTGTAGTTTACGTTAATAATCATTTGATTATATGTGCTCTTATTAATTAGGTACAAATTAACTTCACAATGGGTTATCACAATGCTTTATATATTTCATTTTTTAGTTATATATATATATATATATATATATATATATATATATATATATATATATATATATATCATGTATTTGTGTCGTTTTTTTCTTTGGTCTTCATTTTTCTTTCGATATTTTCTTACATTTATCGTTTTTTTTTGGTTGCTATTTTCCACTTATAATTCTTTTACTAATGACTCATCCATTCACCGCGCTTAAAATAATATTTATGACTATGTGATGATATCAATTGTTTTTCTACTTTAAAATTTGGGAATTTAGGGATAAGGACATAATCTGGAATATTTTTAAGTAACAGGACAGCTACATATTTTTTATAGGGAGAAGGACAACTGCATAATTTTTATAGCGAGAAGGACAAACAGTGAATCCCGAAAATCAGTGAATCTCCCCAGTGAATCCCGAAATCTGTGAATTTCGACAGTGAATCCCGAAAATCAGTGAATTTCTATAATGAATTTTGAAAATTAGTGAATTTCGGCAGTGAATTTAAACAGTGAATTTCGAACACAAATGAATTTCGACAGTGAATAAATAGTTTTGTCCTTTATACAAAAGTTTCAAAAGTCTGTCATTCTACTCAATTGATGAAATATTTCTATCATTCTCCCTCATTCCCCCTTTAAAATTAGGTTATACAATTTAATTAATATAGCATCTTCATTTTTTTCCCCTCTCTAAAATACTTAGAATATTTGTTACATAAGTGGGGTTGATTAAAGTTGATGGGGGTAGGGGTGCGATATGTACCACTTTTTCAAAGCCTTTTTTTTTTTTTTTTTTTTTTTTCCCCCCCGGGGAACGAAAGATTTTATTAAACGCCGGACAAAAGCCGGTAAAATAAAATACAACGCCGGACACCGCCGGGAAAGGCCGGAACAAACCGGACAAAGCCAAAATAAGATTACAACCAAAGCCGGGTAATAGAACGAAAGAGGGTGCTGAGCAACAAAGAGTAAAGTTCTCCAAAAGTCAGAAAGACGCTCAGACACGGACCCTCTTATTCCATCTATTACCAGACAGACAAGCTAATACAAACATACAAACAATAACACAAAAGAAAATAAAAACAGCAAGCACCGCCAAGATACCACCGTGCCCGCGCAAAACCAGACGCCCCTCCTAAAATCCAACCAACGAACCTCAAGCTGCCGCGAGAGATGCCACATGTGACGGTTGGACACGAAAGATTGCCACTAGTGACCGACAACAACTCAGATCAGCAGCGGAAATAGGAAGCCGAAGACTGAACCTCCGGAAAACAACTTCCCGGAACAAAACTGGTCAGGCCGTCGACCAAGAGAATCCGGCAGCAAGAGCAACGCAGCAGTAGCAAAACAGTGCCGCTGTCAACCTCCCAAGCCCCAGATCTAAATCACACCAACGAAGAGCGCCACCGAAAGTCGCCGGAGTAGCCTGCCGCTCCCCGCAGATCAAGATCAGAAGAGAGGAGCAAAAAGCAACCGGCCAATCGAAGCACCGAGCAAGGACACGACGGAGGAGTTAGATCGAGTCAAAACGAAGAAGCAAGGGAGGAGAAAAAGCCCCAGAACAAACGCCATCGGGGCACCGCCTCCCCAAAACCGGAAGACCAGCAATAGGAGGAGTCCAATCGCCGGAATCCATGGTGATGAGCGGCGGGTTTAAAAGAAAAGAGCAAAAACAACCTAAATATTTACAGAGAAGGGGAGGAGGAGCCGCCTCCGGCAGGGCGCCGGAGGGGCGGAGGCTGTTGTTGTTGCTGTTGTACGAAGCTTCTGGGAGGGAGAGAAAGTTTTCAGAGAGACAATAGAGTTTTCCTTCAAAGCCTATCCTGTAAAAATTTATCTACTAATCCCTTTCCCAATGTACTTTAGGTAAAATTTTCAAACCATTCATACATCACAATTAATACACACACCCACTAAACCTACCCCTTTTCTCTTCTCCACGGTTCTCCTCCGTTTTTGCCTATCAATTCTCCTCCGTTTCTGTCTATCAATCCTCTTTTTCTGTCATGTCGCCGGAGGGAAAAAGGAATCCGGCGTGTCAGGCTTCTACCGACTTCCCTTTTATAATGAATTTTTATATATACACTCCGATTTTGTACAATTTACTGTCAGAGAAAATCATATTTGCTTTGACTGAGCCAAGCTTCGATGTATCCACTTTCTCTTCCCTAAATCGGTATAAGATCAAGACTAAGAGACCTTCTTTCACACACGCTACTATCATCAAAGTAAATATCTTTCTTTTCCATTTTTACATTTCCTGTATAATTTCTGGATTTGAATGTTAAATCTAATTCATCTTCTTTGTCATTTTTGTATGTATTGTTCAGGGTTTTCTACTGGTGTTTATACATTCTGTTTATCAAGGTAAAAAGTTTGCAGTAGGTATGTCTTTCTCCTTCTTATTTCGTTTTTGTATACTTGTTGCACACATCATAAAGCTTAGCTTCTCTCGTATTCGCAATAGTTCTATTACACATTTCACTATTTTTATAGATTGTAGTCTTAAGCAATAAAGTTTGGTGTGAAAGCTTCATCTAAAACAATAAAAACACAGTAATATGTTGGTTAAATTCCCTCAGACAATTACGTCAATCTATCCAATGAACTTTACACAAATGTCATGAAATGTATCTAGATGTGTAGAAATAAAGTTGTTTCATGTTTGACATTTAATTATTGTTTTAACTGTGAATCACTTGTTCCCTTATGCTCACACATTGCATATATGTTGTTGTTGTTTTTCTTTACATGTCATTTTTTGGGTGTTCATAAATATATTGGCCATTTGTGCGCACAAACATGTGTTCACCCTCACTCTGAATATTCGTGCACGCTGATCTTTTCTATGCATTGTCTTGGTTTCAATATTGAGATGTCTGTCACCTTTGTTTGGTCAATAGATAGTCAGTGTGTTGCCGTACCTACCTAGCTAATATTTTTGGCAGTTCGTCGGATAAAAGGTGTTACGCTTTCTTTGTTTCAGGAAGAAGAAAATTGCTTCAGGTTAGTGTAGTTAGGGGTACTACTGCAAACCCCAATAGTTAAGGGATCTATGGCAAATCCCGTAGTTACAGGATCTACAGAAAATCCTGCTCTTTTTTTTTCCACGTTAACTCTTGCTATCAGTTTTTCTCATTCAAAATATATTAAGTTTGAAAACTTACTATATTCTAATACTTGTAGTAAGTGTTTATTAAAAGCTTCTGTTTTTTTGGTTGTAGGATCCACCTGTGTGCTATCTTGATAGGCTAGAGGCAAGTAGATATAGTGATTATGTTTTCTTCAGTGACCAAGTATACTGGTCATGTACTACGCTCCACATTCGTTTAATTATGTTGAAAACCCACCTAATTGTACGACTTTTGCCTACGATTAGTTTTTACCCACTGTCCTCCGCACTACTTCACTTGAGGGTCTAGAAATTCTTCACAACAGTCATACATACATCTTCCTGTTAGAATTTGTGGCAGATATAAGTTGATGTACACAAAGTGCACTGTCTCTTTCTCATGACGTCAAACCTTAGTTGTGGTAATATGTCACCATCTTGTGCCTACAGACAATTAGCCATACTTAGATGGTGGGAAAAAAACAACGAATAAAAAAAAACATGCATGAAAGTTTAGGTTTGGTTCATCAAAGTGTGGCTGCCCATTTACATCTTAACAATCCATCTGCCATAAGCAAACCTAAAAAAACCCATTCCCACAATACTGTACGTAGAAAACTATATATTCCATCTCTTCGTACCATACCTACTACCCGTCTTCTTGAACCACATACTGTTCAGGTCCTCCAACCAAATGTTGTACCGGGTGCATCCTCTTGCTAGGTGAGCTTACATGATATGCATACAGTCGAGCATAATTATTCAGCTCATGCCTTGCCTTCACATGTTCCACCTGACCTTCTTTTGCCTGGTTTGCCTTCCGATCCAAACACGTTAGGTTCCATACACAGTATGAATCATGTTCATACTGATATTCCCTGTACTTCTGAGATGTTACCTCCTACTGTACTGCCAATATCGAATAGAAGCCACAAAAAGAGGCCCCAGGTGTTACTCACCTTCCCTCAGAGAATACTTTCCGCAACATAGCGTCTGCGGTGGACATATCACCTCTAGTAGCTTGTGGTTCATGTGGGTCAGTTAGATTTGCCCACGAACCTCCTACCTCCTGCTCCAATGCCAGAGATATTGTTCTTGCAAGTACTCCCCTTCCAAACATTCTGGTTGACTTGTTGGTTTCAGGATCTGATAAATCCAAAATTTTCAGATCCTGCATAAGAACCTACAACAACCATCTAGCTTTCACTTCCCTAGGGGCAAACTATGACCACGATTTGTCCAGACGGAATAAAGGCATCTACACTTTCAGAGTTCAAGGGCAAATGTACCGCTTCATACCGCCGTTGTTAGGCGAAGGTGACACTGCTAAAAACTTGCAGTTTTACCTTCACGATACTGAACACGAGGTCATGAATAGATTGTCACAGTGTCCTAGACTTTATGAGACGTCTCTCCAAAAAATCCTTATTGTCCTAGAGGAAAACCCATACGCAAGGTTTTTCAGAAGCCTTAGGAATGAAACAAATCTCGAAGACCACGATATTTTCTTGTATTGTAACCCAGGTCTCGACCAGCGCACATACAACAAACCTTCTGTCAGCCAAGTTGCAGGCATCTTAGTTGATGGTATTGAAAATCATCATAGGAATATTAAAATATACACTCTCAGTGGCCAATCTCACAGCATACAATACTACTATGCATGCTATGATCCTCTTCAGTACCCATTATTATTCCCCTATGGTCAGCTTGGTTGGCACCAAGGCATTCCAAAGCAAGGTGTGACCAAAAGAGGTAAGAAAAGAGGTAGATCTGAGTACATCAATACATCACTAGATCCTGCATATGTGTTTGACGCTCAGTCTTTGCTGGATCAAGAAGAACATGCAATGAATACCTCCATAGAAAATCCTAATTCTGTTTCCATGCATGAGTACTACTGTTACAGATTTCAGATTAGGGAATCCGACCAATCATACTTACTCCATTTTGGCAGACTCTTTCAGCAATATGCCGTAGATATGTTTTTCAAATTGGAAACCCAAAGGCTAGATTACTTCAGGTCCCAACAGGATAATATTAGACATGAATTTCTTCATGGTGTTGCCGATGCCTTTGCCACAGGCGAAATGTCCTGTGATAAGGTAGGCCAGCGCATTGTGCTTCCTCCTACTTTCATAGGTGGCCCACGGCACATGCGGAAAAAATACTTAGATGCTATGTCTTTGGTCAGAAAATTCGGGAAGCCTGATATTTTCCTAACTATGACATGCAATCCTAACTGGCCTGAGGTCAAAGAGCATCTGAAATATGGTGAACTGTCTCAGGATAGGCCTGATATCACTTGCAGAGTATTTAGGGCTAAGCTAGAGGAATTGAAGAATGAATTGTTCAAGAAAAATGTCTTCGGTAAAGTTGCGGCATACACATATGTTGTTGAGTTCCAGAAAAGAGGCCTACCACATGCGCATTTTCTCCTAATTCTTAAACCTTAATTTAAGGTGCATCGGCCTGAAGAATTTGACACATTTGTGTGTGCTGAGATCCCTGATAAAACCAAATATCCCCACTTGCATAGGTTAGTTTTCAAACACATGCTCCATGGACCTTGTGGTGTTCACAATCCTACGAATGTATGCATGAAGAAAAATAACACATGCAAAGATTTCTACCCAAAGCCTTTCTATAGCGAAACCAACACAACTGACGATGCATACCCAAACTACCGTAGACGCAATAATGGCGTTAGAGAAAAAGTCAGGGGTGTTTGGTTAGACAATCGTTGGGTTGTGCCGTATAGCCCTTATCTGCTAGCAAAATTTGACTGCCACATGAACGTTGAGATTTGCTCTACGATCAAGGCTGTTAAATACATATATAAATATATATATGCAAAGGTAGCGATCGCATTCTGTTCAATCTGTCCAGTCACAATCATAATGACCAACTTGCTGCCACTAATAACTAAGTGAATGAGATAGAACAATACAGAAGTGGACGCTGGATTTCAGCGCCTGAATCTTTATGGCGCATGTTTCGATTTCCGTTGACTGAAGTGACACCTCCCATCATCCAAATGCACCTTCATCTTGAAGACTACCAGCCTATCAACTTCAAACACCGAGAACTTCTTTCCACTGTCCTTGACAACCCATCAAATAAACGCACGATGCTTACTGAATTTTTCTCTATGAATACGACTGATTCTAACGCAAAAGAAAAGAATTGCCTCTATTCTGAGTTTCCAGATCACTTTGTCTGGTTGGCAGACAAAAAAAAATGGAAACTTCGCGCTCGGGGCAACTCAGTTGGTAGAGTTGTCACGGTTCAACCCACCGAGGGAGAGCATTACTTCCTACGCTTACTTCTGACCAAAACCCGCTGCCCAACATCATACACCTATCTTATAACTGTTCATGGTTGTGTTTACCCCACATACCGTGAAGCTGCCTTAGAGCATGGCCTGTTACAACAGAATAATAGCCAGGAACAGTGTATGGCTGAAGTTGCGCTTTACAACATGCCTGGTGCTTTGAGGAAGCTTTTTGCAGATTTACTGGTCCATTCATGCCCTAGCAACCCTCTAGCTCTATGGTCTAAATTTGAACCCGATATGTCCACTGACTTCAGTCTCCATTCAAACATCCCAACCCACTTAATAAGGAGAAAATTCCTTGATCATATTAACTCCTACTTAGTTGGTATGGGTAAGAACCTTAGGCATTATAACATATGCCAGGATTCATTTCCAGAAATCTCCATTGACACTAACGACAGCACAAGAGAGCTAACATTAGAGAAGGTTGTTCCAGTTTCAGCTTCGGATCTAGCCTCTGAATTTCTGCTTAACGATGAACAAAAATACTCCTTCGACTGCATAATTGCATCTGTCTACCAGAACAAGCCACAAGCTTTCTTCATCGACGGCCCAGGCGGTACTAGGAAAACCTTTCTCTACCGTGCTCTTTTGGCACATGTAAGATAAAAAGGCCACATAGCGTTAGCTACTACCACATCAGGTATAGCTGCTGCTCTTTTGCCCGGAGGGCGGACTGCTCATTCTAGATTTAAAATACCCATTGACCTGGAAGACTCTACATCGTGCAAGATTAGCAAACAGTCCTCTTTGGCTTCACTCCTTAAAGAATCAAAGTTGATCCTATGGGATGAAACTCAAATGGCAAAAAGAACTGCCATTGAAGCTCTGGATAGTTTGCTCAAAGACCTAATGGAATCTCATTTGATATTTGGTGGGAAAGTGGTTGTCTTGGGCGGCGATTTTCACCAAACTTTACCAGTTGTTGCTAAAGGAAGCAAGACAGAAACCATCAATGCATCGTTGATTAGGTCTCTGTTGTGGCCAAGCCTTGTGCAACATGCGCCTTTCCATAAGCATGCGTGCGCGCTTAGATCTATAATTCACTCAATTTCTCCTAGCTATAGGGGATGGTACCAATCAGTCCAAGGACATTGACTTTGCTACACTACCTCACCACGTTTGCTACAGTCAGTCATCTTTGTCCACCGATTTAGAAGATTTCATTTCTCTTATCTACCCCAATCTCCAAGAATCAGCAGACATTAATGCCCCGTTCCTCAACAGAGCAATCTTGACAACCATGAACTCATTTGTTGACGAAATCAATGAAATCATTGTACAAAAATTTCCAGGGCCACAGGTTGAGTACGTTGGCTTTGACAAAACCATGGACCCATCTGAACAAGCTCTGTACGAAGATATGATAAACAGTCTGTCTCCCAATGGCTTGCCCCTACACAAACTTATTCTAAAACAGAATGCACCAATTATTTTTGCTGAGAAATATAGACCCAAGCGAAGGCCTTTGCAATGGCACACGCTTACATTGCAGGAATTTCTCCAAAAATGTCATGCACGCCGAGATTGTTACTGGATATTTCGCGGGTAGGCAAGTCTTCATATCTAGAATACCCTTGCAACCAACGAAAGGAGAATTTTGCCCTGTTCCTTTCAAACGAACACAGTTTCCAGTACGCCTGTGTTTTGCAATGACCATAAACAAATCCCAAGGACAAACTCTGGATTTTGTAGGTGTATATCTTAAGGAACATGTCTTTTCACATGGCCAACTGTATGTGGCCATGTCCCGTGCACGTACTTCCTCCCACGTAAAAGTTTTCATCAGCAACAACATCTACAACATGTCCACACAGACAGAAACACGAAATGTCGTTTACAAGGAAGTCTTGCGCCGTTAAACAACTTCCATCCTGTACATTGCTTCACCCTTATACACACACACCCCTGCACATTGAAACAAATACACTACTATACAGTACATATCAAGGTTACGCTTTTACTCATGTTCTATTGTGCACTTTTACCTGGCGTATAGTCACTATTGTTCTAACAGACTAGCTGCTGCACTTTTGTTTCCCACGCTTATAAATAATAGTTTCCATGCTTTTCAATCATGCTTAGTCAACACGATCCGACCATGCTACTCATTATATGTTTTTTTAGTTTTATTAGTTCAAGTCAAATGCAAAATGCTGCTTAAAAAAAAACAAGATTACACAAAGGCTTTATGTACAAACTCGAAAACATGCAACTGCTAAGATTCCTATTGCATTTCCACATTTAACATGTTCTTTTCACCACTGTCTAAATCCTCTTTGGTCTCCTTCTACACACACAAATGTGCACCCCACAGCTCCATAACTAAACCAGTAACAGCTTTGCCCCTTTTGTTGCTTTAGGCTATGGAAAGACCCATTATTCATGCCAACCAAGTTACCCCCGCATACACCAGAAAATGGTGCGTGCTTGTTCAAGTCATTGAACGTCGCAACCCTAAAAAAAATGGCCCGCTCTACAGAAACCATGTTGTCACTGATACACATGTACCATTATTTCTTCCATTTAACCTGTTAACTTACAGTGCTTATGCTCACTCTTACCATGCCTCTGTTTACTACAGGGAACCAAAGTCCCTATTATGGTGTATGATAAGAACGTGGACTTTTTCACCCACACACTATAGCCGTACAAACGTTACTACGTATCAAACGCAACAGTGAAAGAAACTCCACCAAACTACAGGTCGCTTGAATATCCGTACACCTAGACTTTGTATCGCAAGAATCTTGTGAACCCATATCTGGAGCCAATTCCACCTCCACTCCCTTGCACATTCCCCTACGACAGATTCAGCCAGCTGTACCGCTACGCTGATCAAGACCGTTCAGTTTGTAAGCTTAACTTTCACCTACCACACACAGCACACATATTTCCCACACACACACAACACACATATTTCCCACACACACACACACTGTTTTCTAACTGATACACTTCTAACTCCACCTTCACGCAGGTATAAAAGCACTGGTTGTTCACACTTTACCAGTGAAAGAAAGCGATGCCACATCTTCTTACAGGGACTGCGTTGTCATTAATGAAGAGTAAGTGTCAACATTTTCTCTCTCTTGTATGACACCAATTTTATTAACTATGCTATCTATCTAAACACTGAAGAAGTACTTACTTTTACAATTTACCAGGAAGATCCCCATGATTATGCGCATTTGGAATGATGTCCATTTTGACACTGACGTGAATGTCTATGCACGCTACAAAGTGCCAACATTAATTATCGCGTATGGTCTGAAAGCTACAACACAACACAGTATGCAAAAACTTCCCCCAATACTTACATATGGCATTATCTTTTTAGCCTTCTGTTTTTCTTGTCACAATCATTACTACACTTTTCCCTAATTTATTTGCAACAAATAAAACTTATAATCTGTTTACTAGCGCAACATTAACCAACCTACATAATCCACCAGTATAAAATATATCACTACTCATCTGACTACATTATAATACAGGTCTCTCACTCCGCACAAAGACAAGTGCTTATATCATGGAAAACCCACCACTAAATGAGGAATTACCGTTAAAAGACTGGTAAGCCTGCTTATACACTAATTCCCATTTCTGTTTGTTATTGCTACCTCTAACACATATTACATCCATGCACAAGGTACAGTGCTCATGCAACAGAGATAACAGCCCTCATTGAGAATCGAGCATACAGAAATCCAGCTTATCTTTTCCACCCACCAAGTGCTTCTGAAATACAACCATTAAGCTTTGCAATCTCAGCTATTGCAAATGTACTTTACTTCCACAACTTGCTTTCATTTTCCACTATCGTTGCTTCCAGTTCTATTAACACCATGTATGAAAATCAAGTGAAAACTAGTGCTGTTAAACGAACAGAGCCGCTCGTGAACAAGCTCGTGTTCGGCTCGTTAGTGTTCGTGATCATTTGTTCATTTAGCTTAACGAGCCGAGCTCAAACATGACTGTAGGCTCGTTTTCTTAACGAGCCGAGCTCGAGCTTGTTCGCGAACGTTCGATTATGTTCGCGAACGTGCTTATATAATGTTCGCGAACATGTTTGCGAACATGCTTACATAATGTTCGCGAACATGCTTATATAAATACATCAATTTACAGTAACTCTGACTCAAAAGAGGATAATTCATTCATTTAATAGATATTATAGATTTGATTTATATAATATTTAGATATTTTTATAGTAATTTTAGTTGTGTAATATATGTAATTTTAATGTCTAACATATTATTTTTACATTTGCACTTTATGTTTTATATTTTAACGAACCGAACTCGAGCCAAAGTCGAGCCAAAAAGGAAAAAGTATGTCTAACGAGCCGAGCTCGAACATTTCATCTTTTAAACGAGCCGAGCTTGAACAAATTTTTTTGTTCGTTTATCAAACGAACGAGCTCATGAGCTAAACGAGCTCGAGTTCGAACCACCAATACTCGACTCGGCTCGGCTCGTTAACAGCTCTAGTGAAAACTATCTGGACTGAAGGCACATTGACTTACTTGCCTGGACAAGAGCGCCTTTGGTTTGAGGCTTGTGAAAAATGTCTGACAGAATTAGATGTGGACACCGATTGGAAGATTATGTGCTCGTACTGTAAAGAATACACCAAAGTCACCGTCTGGTAACATAACAAATTTCCACTCTTTAAACTTTGTTTAAAATTGTTTGTATCATTACCAATGCTGCTCTCATTAACATCAACCACTAACATGCGTACCCACACCCCTGCAGCTTTGACATCTCTGTTTTCTTCAGCCATGGACCTACAATTGTTGAGGCAACTATCAAATCACCTGAAATTGACAAGCTGCTACCCTTTACAAGCAATGAACTAAGACTTGCTGCTGCAGAGGTATGTTTCCTCATAAAAACTTCAATACACATTTACATACTACCATTTTACTTACTACACAGCTTATGTACTTACTCTACACCATTCAGAACAAGCCGTTGACAAGACAGGTGGAAACAGCTCTCGAGAAGAAACATGTTATCTGCTTCCTTAAATACTATGATCGAGAGCATCGAGGCATCGTGCGCCGCTATTACCCCTTGTTGAAGATCTACACCGAAGCTGAAGTACATGAATACGAAGTAGCACAACAGGCAAATACACTTGCTGCAACTATTTCCGAACAACTTGCACCTACTGAACACATTGGATCATCATCGTCTACACCCCCAGCTGTGCCTGAAAAACAACTGTTCTCACCAACCATAAAAGCAGTACTTCAAGAAGTTGGTGGACTGTCTGTAGCTACATCCACACAACTGCATGAGCAAGTTGGAGCAAAACGAACGCTGGCCTTTCAACAAGCTGGAACTGATTAGCCACCAGACCCACCAACAGACCAAGACACACATAATTTACCTCATCCGTCGACAACTGCCTCTACTCCTCAGCAGCAGTCCACTGATTCAGCAGACACCACACCAACAAAGAAGGCTAGGGGCAAAGAGAAGAGTACCTAGCATCTGTCATTTTCAGTATTGAATGCAAAAAAACTTTGAAAGATATCTATAAATATTCACCTACTCCTCTATGCAGCTAACAGCAACATATTACATCATTAAGAATCAATGTCCAATAAATCTTAATGATTAATAATATGTCGCTTCTTTTGGTTTGTACCTAACTACTTAAACTTTGGAGTAAATCTTTTGCAAAAACCAACGTTAACCATGTTCCATCGGTTAACAGTCGTACTATGTTATCTATGTTTTTATCCTGTCCATTTTCTATGATATCCATGTATGTTATGTCTTACCACATTCCTTTTGCACCAAAAATGCATATGCTGCTTTAAATAACCAATACTTTTCACATCTTAGCACAAATAATGAATTTACATACTAGAAACACGGTATGACGAAAATTCTGGAATGGGCATCGACCGTGCCTTGCACGGTCTCTACCACTAGTATATCATATACAAAAGGCATCCAACAATTCTATAAATGTTGCTAAAAAAATAACCCTGTAGTCTCTATTAAATGAATAAATGTCTTAACATCTAATGAGTTAGTGTTAGATTATAAGTTGATTTTAACAATGTAAACGAGTTCTCAAACATAATCAAACGTTCACAACTCAATTTGACGGCAAAAGAAGCAATCCATAGAAAGATTTTGCGCTGTGCTTGTGTTCGTTCATGAAACAAGCCTACAATCTAGTTCAAGATACGTTCATTAAGTTATACAAACGAACAATCGCTAACAATAACAAGCTCAACACGAGCTTACTCTCATCAAAGTGGGTTTTTTTTCACATCCACCATGTCCACCATACTCTCATCAAAGTGTTTGTTTTTTTTTTTTCCCCACTTAATGGCCACAACAAATAGGGAATCTACAAACTATCAATGAAATTGAGACCTTGAATATTATCACATAAACTTATAACACAAGTACATACTACATACACACACAAAAAATAAATTAATGTTGAAGGAAAATACTATTATGTGCCTTCGTCAAAGCCAATGACGATTATCTTTCGGTTATTATGTAACGGTCAATCAGTATTTATTGCCATCAATGTAATCTGTGTTCACATTGTAACCGTGACCCTATATAAAGGGATTATCTAATGGAATGAGATACAGTTTTTCCCACTTTTACTTTTACACGTTATCAGCACGAAGCTCAAAAAAAAAAAAAAAAAAAAAAAACCCTAATTGACCCCGCCAGCCCGCCGCCCAGCCCGCCGCCAGCCCGCCGCCGCCGCCGCTGCTCCTCGGGTGGCACGAACTGATATATCCCTTTGGTGAACAGATCTATCAATTCTCCAGTGAACGGTATGCACAAAAACTCTACCCGATGCTCCTTTTGTTTCAGATTACCATGCTCTCAGAATATTGCGTTCCTTTATGTGAAAAAAAATAAGAAGTCATAGTATTGATTTTTTTTACTAGATGTTTTAATTATTTGTATGCTGTATCATCTCTAAATTACGTGGCTCTAAAATTTGTGGTTGAATTATGAGTTTTGCTTTGGTTTTGTGATAAAGTGCGAAATTTATTCTAACAAATAGTAATAAACAATTGAACAAATAAGAAAAACGATTCACTCCTAATAAACAATCAATGGCCAATAATGACCCTGATCTTTTGATTATGTATATATCCACAGTGTTATTATTTGATTATCACTTTGTTTTGAAAATTATTTAAGGACTTGTTCTTACTCATCGAATATATAATAAATGTGTAACATGTTGGCTTAAACAAAGATATATAAAATATCCCTACGTGCCAGATAGAGATTGTTTCTTGTCATTCATTAAAAATTTGCTAGAATGATAATATAGTGATCCATCAATTAAAATGCTTCTAAGCATATTTCCGTATATCCTTGTTTTTACCAGCCGATTGTTTTTTTTTTGGTTGAATTACCGATTTGGTTATTTGAGAATTGAGAGGCCTAAAAAGTCTCCCCATTAAATAAATAGTACAGAGATTCATCTTACTTCATTTGCATACGTGTAATATGTGCACAATTTTTGTGCTCAAATAAACCTGTACTCATGATACCTTAATGCGTCGAGAGAGTGATTGATATGTATATTTCTCATATTTTCTCGTCCGTGCAATAGCATGTTTGTATATGATCATATGGAATACGTTATTTGAAACAAATATTCATCTCTTGAAACATTATGATTATCATGACATATATTATTTGATATGTATATGCATGTTGCCATGAAAAATGTTATGTGCTATGTTTGCCCGAAATTTCAAATTGAGCATAATAATTATATGTTGATTGTCTTATAAATAAGATTATATGTCATCCTATGATAAAGAAATTTCATAGGCGTTATATACTAAGTACAAAACAATCAATGTGATAAAGTATCTTCACAAAGCATCGAAAAAATGAGTGACCGCTATGTACCATGGCATCGTGATCCAATTCACACTCTTGGAAATTAATTATTGTGGATGTCTTATGACTACATAATTAATATGCTCTTCACTCTTGTTTATGTAGATGGGCGATACAACTCGACCCGAATTTGAAATCTTGGACTCGAAGGAATTGAGTACCACCGCCGGGTTTCGGATGTGGAAATGGCCTTTGTTGCAAAGGACTACACTCTCACTATCAAAACACCCACCGACCCTAAGGACGACCCATCTGCTAAAGTAAAAGCAAATGCCCTAATGTTCTTGAGGCGACATATTGACTCTAGCTTACGCCGGGAGTACCTTCGATTGAAAACACCCAAAGAATCGTGGGATGCCCTGAGGACGTTTTGGGAACATTCATGACACTTTACTCCCGGAAATCGTGCGCTCGGTGGAATGAAATCCGCTTGCTTGACTACAAAGGGGTAGACCAATTCAACAAGGACATGTTGCGTCTTAGAGCACGTCTCAAATTCTGTGGAAAGGAACTCACGAGAAGATGATATGATCCGAAGACTCTTTCCACTTTTCCTACTTCAAAGACTTATACTAGCGAACCGATAGTGGAGTACGACAAGAAAAATATTACGACCTTTCACAAATTGATCAACATGCTTGCAAGTGGGTGAGCGGCATGATCAAGTTCTCATGAATAATAATGCCGGACTGTTTGGGACAAAGAAAATTCCCGAGGTTAACTATGGCAAGATGAAAGGTGGAAAGAACCCCAAAGAAAAGGGAGTTGGACGTGCCGAGCCTTACCCACGTGGAAACAATGCACCACGTGGAAAGGGACCTAGGGGCCGTAGTATGGGCCGTGGAGGTCCCCCAATGTATGGCGCGAAATGGTGGTGATGGTCCTAGTGGCCATGGTGGTCCTAAGGCTAAGGTGCAAAAGGCACCTAAGAACCCTCAAGAAAAAAGGGAGAGAGTTGGAACCGAACCTTGCTATAGGTGTGGAGTTACCGGGCATTGGTATAATACCCGCCGAGCAAGTAACAAAGTAGCGACCAATTACAAGAGGTATAGGGAATCTAGAGAACAAGAGGCCCACTATACGGAAGATGGAGGCAATGACACCGATGTCAACCTCACAATTGCGACTTCAATAGCAACAAGAACCCCGCTCGGTCAATGGATGTTCCAGACTTTGATTGATCTGCTTTGCTTATTTATTTATTTTTCCAAGAACATTGTGAAGGCGGAATGCCTTATTTTTAATTAGACTATTTTGGTCTTAAAGTTCATTTGAATAATGGTTTGTTGAATTGGATTTTGATGTACGAGACTTTTATTTTGATTTTCGTTGGCCTATTAATAAATTTCGGATTTTATTCTGAAGTATTGAATTTTATTCGATTTTATTTACCAGTATATACATGGTTCGAAAATAGCACTATTAAGGTGTAAAGCAATACATCTACCATACAATAAACATATATATCGGGATGAAAAGCATATCATTCTATCTCCATCGAAAAACTCTAAAGAATATGAGTTATGTCTTCGACTTTTTAATCTCATCTAATTTAAATGTAGGAATGAATCGAGGAGAAATAGAGTGCTTAGCTGATAGTGGAACCACACACACTATCTTAAGGAATAGACAATTATTTGTCGAGTTAATTCCATGTAATTCATCTGTGACTACGATGATTGGATCATCACAAGTAATACAAGGGCGAGGAAATGCCACATTTTTGATGCCTAACGGCACAACGATAAAAGTCACAAACGCTCTATATGCACCTAGAGCCAATCGAACCTTGTTAAGTTTCAAAGATATTCGTGCCAACGGTTATCATTTGGAAACTCACTGTGAGAATGGAACTGAATATTTGTATATTACCACAAATGAATGTGGAAGGAAACGCATACTAGAAAAGCTTATGAGTCAATCTAATGGATTATATATTACTACTATTCGGATTATTGAATCCTATGTTGTCACCAACAATGAAATTTGGGACACTGACTCATACAGGCTTTGGCATGATCGCCTAGGACACCCCGGTCGAGATATGATGATCCGTATTTTAAAGAACTCACACGGACGTCCCTTCTTTCGAGGAAAAAACAAAATGGGACAAAAATCCGACACAATGCAAAGTGTCCAAAGTAGTGTTGTTTCAAAGCGACCATTGTCGTCGAAGCACCGGATGAGTTATATCCCT
Organism: Gentiana straminea; assembly: GCA_036785695.1. NCBI lineage: Eukaryota > Viridiplantae > Streptophyta > Magnoliopsida > Gentianales > Gentianaceae > Gentiana > Gentiana straminea. The sequence continues at coordinate 3,709,450 of JAVUPR010000258.1, read as the reverse complement.
CTTCCTCATTGACCATTTCCAAGGCACACCAATCATTTTGCAAAGCCTCGCTTTTTTAGCAAAAACAGGATCGAGACCTTCCTATGCTAAAGACATGAAACAAAACATTCCATTCTTACAAAGAATACAAGGTGATATATGTGGACCTATCCATCCGTAACGCGGGCCATTCAAGTATTTTATGGTTCTGGTGGATGCCTCGACACGCCGGTCACATGTCGCATTATTGTCCACAAGGAATGCCGCATTTGCAAAACTCTTAGCACAGACATTATACGTTTAAGGGCTCACCACCACGATCACCCTATCAAGTCTATAAGGCTTGATAACGCTGAGAGTTCACATCAAAAGCATTTGATGATTATTGCATGTCTATCGGGATTGATGTAGAACATCCCGTACCCCCATGTGCATACACGGAATGGTCTCGCGAAGCCACCATCAAAAGGCTACGATGGTGGCCGGGGCATTGGTTATGCGCACCAACTTGCCTCTATCTCGTCGGGGTTATGCAATATTGCACGCAGCTTTACTTATTCGTTTCGGACCCACCGCTAGCCAACCATTTTCTCGCGTACCGGTTGGTTACTTGGATATGAGCCCGATATTTCACACTTACGCATATTTGGTTGTGCGATATGTGCCTATTGCGCCTCCACGCGCGCACTAAAATGGGTCCTCAGAGACGATTAGGTATTTATGTTGGATATGAATCCCCAACTATTATCCGCTATTTGGAACCTTTGACAGGCGATCTATTTACCGCAAGATTTGCGGATTGTCACTTTGATGAGACTGTCTTCCCGTCGTTAGGGGGAGATAAGAAAAAGGATTTTCTAAGGGAACGACAGGAATTGTCGTGGTTTGTCCCCACTCAGTCTCATTTTGATCCCCGTACCTCACAAAGTGAAAGTGAAGTGCAAAGAATACTTAATCTTCAGAACGTAGCAGATTCGATGCCTGATGCGTTCTCTGATATTGCTAAAGTGACAAGATCACATATACCAAATTCGCAAACGTGCTCGCAAGGTTAGAAGTCCCCAAAAAGGGGCACAATGCTTCGTAGCTAAAGGCATTGCGACCACACTTAGTGGAGGTGTGGATGAGGCCGTGGCTGCCCAAAGGAAGAGGGGAGACCACTTGGTTCGACCGATACTCACCCAAGGAAGAAGAGGGCGAGTAAGGCACAATCCGACCCATTAATCATCAATGTAGAGAATCCCTCTCACGAGATTATCTCGATTACGATTATGTCCATGAATCAATACTTGGAGGACGCTCCGATGTTTGAATTGATTCCGGAGAACAAAGAAATCTCAATGGATTATGAGAGTGCATACGAGTTGATGGAAAGATCTTCCATGCACATTGATGATATATTTGCATATATCTTGTTGCTCAAGAAATCATAGAGCACGATGATGTCGAACCACGCTCCGTTGCGAGAATGTCAACAAAGAGCGATTGGCCTCAATGGAAAGAAGCAATCCAGCGAACTAGATTCTCGACAAAGAGACAGTATTTGGTCCGGTAGTGCTAACCCCACCAAGTGTAAAGCACCGTAGGACATAAATGGGTATTTGTCGAAAGCGTAATGAGAAGAATGAAGTCCTAAGGTACAAGGCTCGCCTTGTGGCGCAAGGTTTCTCACAACGCCCGGAATTGACTATGAGGAGACATACTCTCCTGTAATGGATGTAATAACTTTCCGTTACCTAGTTAGTTTAGTTGTTTCCGAAGGATTGGAAATGCGACTCATGGATGTGGTTACGATATCTCATGGGGATCTTGATTCGTAGATATACATGAAAGTGCTCGATGGTCTTTCATTGCCCAAGTCAAGTGACTCTAAACCACGGAGTGCGTTTGCAATCGCATTGAAACGCTCACTTTACGGATTAAAACAATCCGGGCGGATGTGGTATACCCGCCTAAGTGACTACTTGATTGGGAAGGGATATAAGAATGATGAACTATGCCCTGCGTATTCATAAAGAAAACAAGTTCCGGATTTGCAATTGTAGCAATATATGTCGATGATATGAACATAATAGGTACTCTTAATGAAATAAGAGAAACCGCGAGCTATTTGAAATCCGAATTTGAGATGAAAGATCTTGGGAAAACTCGGTTTTGTCTAGGCCTTGAACTAGAACACCGAGCTTGTGGAATACTTATCCACCAGTCTGCATATGTCCAAAAGATGCTCGGCGATTTAATATGGACAAAGTGCACCTGTTAGCACTCCCATGATCGGTCGAAGTTTGGACATAAAGAAAGATCCATTTCGTCCAAAGGAAGATGACGAAGAGCTATTGGGAGCCGAAATTCCCTACTTAAGTGCAATAGGCGCATTATTGTATTTAGCTCAATGTACTCGACCGGATATTGCATTCTCGGTGAACTTGTTAGCTAGATTCACTCCGCGCCAACGCAAATATTGGAATGGTATTAAAAACATATTTCGATACCTAAAAGGAACCATTGACTTGGGCCTATTTTTTCCTACACAAAGACAAGAGGGACCGTAAATGAAAATACAACCCCTAAAGAAAATGTCGACAACGAAATCGCCACCCCCTACTCGAAACCCCAAACAATGTATTAGTTGGGTTTGCGGTACGCCGGGTATCTATCCGACCCACATAAAGGTCGTTCCCAAACCGGTTATGTATTTACCATTGGGAACACGGCGATATCTTGGAGATCAACCAAGCAAAGTCTTGTGGCTACCTCCTCGAACCACTCTGAGATTATTGCTCTACATGAGACGGTTCGTGAGTGTATATGGATAAGGTCCATCATTACACATATTCGAGGGACCGGTGGTTTAAGTTCCACCACCGAAGAGCCTACTTGCATTTATGAAGATAATGCGACTTGCATCGAACGTATGAAGCTTGGTTATATCAAGGGTGACAACACAAAACACATATCACCAAAGTTTTTCTATAACCAGCAACAACAAGCTCTCCTCAAGATTCAAGTGAATCAAGTAAGGTCTCGAGGAGAATGTGGCGATTTGTTTACCAAGTCACCGCCTAAAACAATATTTGAGGAACATGTGAAAAATATAGGAATGCGAAGGCTTTCAAAGCTTCCTTGATCGGTGTAAGGATCGGGGAGATATAGACCTCGGGGGAGTCTAATACACACGTGTTATCCTTAAAGATTAAAGGTGCGTTGTGCTCTTTTTCCCATTGACCAAGTTTTATTTTGTCCCACCGGGTTTTGTTACTTGGCAAGGTTTTTAACGAGGCAACGATCCATGCACCATTTCGCCTTTGACTTGGCACAAGGGGGAGTGTTGAAGGAAAATACTATTATGTGCCTTCGTCAAAGCCAATGACGATTATCTTTCGGTTATTATGTAACGGTCAATCAGTATTTATTGCCATCAATGTAATCTGTGTTCACATTGTAACCGTGACCCTATATAAAGGGATTATCTAATGGAATGAGATACAGTTTTTCCCACTTTTACTTTTACAATTAAAGCATAATAAATTTTTTGTAATTAGAATCCTAATGAGGAGAGGAAATTTCCAAACAAAAGTGTGCTACAACAAGTTCAAGAACATATTATAATACAACCCATAACCAAAAGAAGTCTTGCAAAATAGACTCAAATATTTCAACCACACTTTCTCTCTTGTTGAAGTCTTTCTGCAAAAAGATTCAAAGGATCCCGAAAAGCGCGCAAATCTACAAGAAGAAAAAAAAATACCAGTTTCAGACATGAAAAAGCTTTGCAGTACAACATACAGTATATTGCAAAGAAAAAGAAGATGGAACATTGTCAAGGCCTCCATTAGGTATAGAGAAACATGGCTATTTTCGAGGTCAAACGAAGCCGACTTTGTGGTCCCAATGGGGGAACTGGGAGTGTTTTGTGGCACCACACCAAACCTAGTTTTAGGGCACCACTGTGATACTTTTGGGGCACCACTGTGAGGATCAACCGCTAGAAAGTCGAACTTCATACATGAGGTTTGAACTTTCCATAGATCGAATGTCCGCATTCAATTTCTGGAAAGTCGAACCTCACACCCTCACGTGGTACCACGTTGTGTGGTTCCATGGAATTTAAGTACCACCATAACATGTCGCTGTTTTTGGCCCTTTCCTATTCAAAGTAAAGATCAAGGGACTCAAACATGCATGTAAAATTACATTTCCAAAAGCTCATTAGAGAAAGAAAATGCCACATAAGCTAAATCAAAACTTGCATAATAGCCTTTAACAAAATAGTGGGATCAAAATCCTACTAACTTAAGAACCTGTACCTGAATCCTCAGAGATGAAAATCAACCGGAAACCAGCTTCACAACAATACATAGGGCGTTCATGAGTATGAGGACAACCCTTAAGTATTGTGTTGCATATATGAACCCTATGATTTGCCCCTTTAACGAGTTCTTTCTGACCCCGGAATATTCTTGAAAGCTCCAACCTCTAGGAGCAAGGAATCGATCTTCATTTAGTATAGCAAACGCGTTGGCAATAAGTAGACAACCTTCTAGCAATGTCCACAAGCCCATTTTCTGTTCAATATAGTAGCACAGATAACAACAAATGAGAAACAAAACATCACGAGCACAACGAGTTCAACACGTAACATCTCTAGGAAAGCTAAAGTATTACTCGTATACTTCACGAGTTCCTGAAGATTTAAAAGCTTCCCATCAGAAATCAAGCAGAAGAAAAGTGTTGATGAAGAATGAAATGCTTGAATCTGCCGGGCTAACTAATGTCTCTGGCAAACCTAACATATTACTCGTATAGTTCACGAGTTCCTGAAAATTTAAATGCTTCGTATACAAAATTACGCAGACGGGAAGTTTTGATGAAGCATGTCTGCCTACATATTCAGGGAGAGAGCTAAATACAGAACAGATCATACAGATACAAAATCCAATTCAAAAAAAAAAAACTAATTATCTAAATCTACAAACATTGTGTGAAAAAAATGCACAGCAAAGCTTCCAATGAAGCAACACACCAGCAGCTTCAAAAAAAATTAGGGCTTTTCATGCAGGCCTTGCTACAAAACCCATCTTATTCTTAATTTTGCTAAGGGCATCACCAATCCCACCCCCAAGAATGTCGAATCCAAAATTCCATAAGAATAGCAGCATAATTGAGCTCGAATTGTGCTCTAGACAGCCCACGTACCAAATCAAATCAGTAAAAGGAAACTAAAAAAATGGAGAATTCGTATCAACTAATGCTCAAATTGAACGGCACACTCTCAACAATTTGTCAATTCAAAGTTAATCTGAATGCAAGTGCTAACCCAGATGCTGGGAAAGCGATCAATTCCATTTTCTACCAGAACATGAAGGGAAACGAAAAATAGCAAAAAACAATTTCCGAGTTCAATCAACAAAAGTCATAAGCAAATATGGTCTGAAATTGAAGGAATTAAAGAAAAAGACTACGAGACTTTACCAAATCAGTAGACTTTGAGATGAAGTAATAGATCTCTTTAGATTCAGAAAGGTCTTGGTAATGGCCGGAGCTGAAACTTTTACAAGTGAAGCGTTTTTGCTAAAACATCGTCCAAGACGACGAAAATGCTTTATTATTTGTGTTTTATTTATTTATTTGTTTAGTTATTAATATTGTTTTCTTCTCATTAAACACAATGTTTTTTTTTTTTTTTTTTTTTTTTCTGTTTGGCTGCAAAAATCACTTTATTAATCATAATCCTCACAGGCCCTCAAAAATGGGAAATACTTGTGTTTGAAGAGGGATTTTGAAGTGAAGTGGCGGATTAAACGATCAGAACCACCCAATTTAAAGACAGAATAAAACTGTGTGGTGTGTGTCTCCACACCGTGTAGAGACACCATACAAGAACCACCCCTCAAAAATTGGTTACACCGTCTGCATCCCAACAGAAAAGCAAAGCAACAGCAAAGCACCTACTCTAGTATAGAAGTGGTAATAAAAACCATAGTCTCTTGGCTCGCTCCACAACATTTGAAAGGAACACATAGACCGATGGTCTCTCCTCCTTGTCATGGCCATGTCTCAGTTTGTTTCGCCATCCATACAACACTTCAGACTAGGTGTACTTCCATTTTTGTTTGCTCCCAGCAGGTACTGGCTCACCTTTCAAATTCAAATCCAGCAATTCAGACACATAATGTAACACATCGTTTCCAGACACCGAATCATTATCCGGAAAAAAAAAACGTTCGGCACGTATAAAATAAAATAAATTTCACTTTATACGTAAGTCTCTACTACGTCGTATCGAGTTAAGGAGCAAAAGACTCGGGTAATTATTTTTTTTCCAACATCCAAGAATAGAAACTCAATATCTAAAGATAGAAATATAACATTTATTATATTGGGATACCAAACGAAACCAAAACGTAAGAAAACCTTCAAACGTATACTAAAAGGAATTACAAAGTTTTCAAAGGAACTTCAGGCCTAAAATATAAATAAAACAAGAATAAATAAACTCTTCAACTTCGACGTCCTTAAACATCGTCATCAAAGTCCTCCTCGAACTCCGGATTTACCTGTTCGTCTTCTCTCTCCCAATCACATAAATAAACATGCATTTGAGGTAAATACATTGTACATAGTAAGAAGTAGAAGCTACAAATTAACTAGGGCTCTTTAACAAATTTTATTATAATAGTTATCTTTATGAGACAGACTCAATCTAAGGTTCACTCCATGCCCATCAACATGTCATGACTATACGTTTTTAGCTTAGCTTATCTTGGTTACGTCATCACTCAAAGACACTACGCATGGTGTTCATCAGCCTGAAGATATACTTGCTAACTAACGGTGATTGGCACCGATAAGCTCCGGGGTCGCCCCGGTATGCGTATACGTCCGATTAATTTCCTTCAATACCCTTCAGCCTTTTTAGCCGGTAGCGTTGTTCACCTTTTATGAACGTATCACATCGCCGATATGAAATAGTGCCTAACCGAGAATAAGTGACGTTTTATCTTTTACTACACTTATGTAATTATTATTGTGAATTAACTAGCCACTTAAGTGTTTTCAAAGCAATACTCACTTTATCAACTCTACTCCCTCACTTAGACAGCTAGACATCACATTTTATCAAGTACACAGACATTGATGATGTCACGGCCCGGCTCCCTACCACTAAGGGTCGGTGTGGAAGCGGCCTGCGAAGCTCACGCCGCGACTTCAGACATAAACTAAGATCCAAAATAAGGAAATCTATAAATTATTTAAAATAGTTTATTTATGTATTCCATTAAAAACTACAACAAAATCGTATACAACCGGTCTTTCGAACTTAACACGCGCTGGCGCAACACGATCTAACCCTTAGTTGATAACATCACTCCTATCTCCTTCCTCTTCCCCGACTAAACACATGGAAGCCTCTCACACTAGCCCGCCATACCTGTCAAACTGAAAAGGTGTTCGCAAGAGGTGTGAGTTTTAAAACTCAGTGAGGTTCAGTGTGTTCTTAACGTGTAGCTCCGCAAATATCTATAGTTGAACATACACAGAGCAGATAGTCACTGATACATATTAGATTAAGATATATCAGACAAGAGAGCACAATAGTATCACATAGACAGTAACAACAGTAGCACATAAGTGATATTTGAACAATTTACATACATCAGAACATACCAGACTAACAGTTAAAAACACGTATTATATAAGATATAAACAGGTAGGGAACCTCACAGTGTATTAGTCGTGCTTCACTACGTCATTTCTAAAGCATCTCAACTTGTATTTCTGCTACTCCAGTGATATGAAACATATAGATATATATATTTTGTATATCATGCCATCGGCTTTTATAGCCTTTAAACATTGAGGTGAGTCATAGAACTTATCTTCTAAGTAAAACAGTTAAGTTGGCCACGTACACATGTTAGGATTAGTCACTCAAATATACTTGATGTCCACGTTTACCCTATTTTCCAAGTTGATGGTAAGCTTTATACATCCATATATATCTAGTTTTTAAATATAACAAATATATTCTGATGCACACAAAGGTTGCAGAAGCATATTTACCACCCATTAATACATATATAGGACCTATAATTTCACACGTGTATGTATATATATGATAACGTAGACACGTAACTCATCGCAAAAATACATTGTTTATAAATACAAGCCTAGAACGAAGTCATAAAAAAAAAATCGGGATGTCACAATTCTCCCCTACTTAAAACAAGTTCGTCCTCGAACTTACTCTCCTGTTAATTCTTATAAGACATTGATATACTTGTCACATCATATATTCACGATCACGATATCAATTAAAGGATTCAAGTGGAGCTTGTACGGATTCAAGAGGATGCTCAAACCGTGTAGCACCTAGACCAAAAGGTTCTAGCGTGACTCCCACGACGTAGCACTTTGTTCCGCATACCTCTTTGCTCCTAAGATCTGCCAAAGACTCTAGAGGTGACTCCCATCGCGTAGCACTTAGTTCCAAAGGATTCTAGAGACGACTCACACGATGTAGCACTTAGCTCCTGGCAGACTAACTCTTATCATGACGTCAGATATATGAGACAACAAGATATGTAATGTCGATAAGATCAGTGAAGACCTAAACAGAACTTTTTTATAACCAGACAGATGCAGACACATCAGTACATCAGACGGACAACACAATTCCACGGTGCATTCTGACTACGTGAAAATAATCACGTAGTCACTTAAGCTAAACTATATCCATAGAATGTCCAAACTTAGGGCATCTTATCTTTTGGCTGCTAACCTAAGGCTTCCAACACATATATCCATGACCACCTTATAACGTCTAGACCCGGTGCTCTGCTACCACTTGTCACGGCCCGGCTCCCTACCACTAAGGGTCGGTGTGGGAGCGGCCTGCGAAGCTCACGCCGCGACTTCAGACATAAACTAAGATCCAAAATAAGGAAATCTATAAATTATTTAAAATAGTTTATTTATGTATTCCATTAAAAACTACAACAAAATCGTATACAACCGGTCTTTCGAACTTAACACGCGCTGGCGCAACACGATCTAACCCTTAGTTGATAACATCACTCCTATCTCCTTCCTCTTCCCCGACTAAACACATGGAAGCCTCTCACACTAGCCCGTCATACCTGTCAAACTGAAAAGGTGTTCGCAAGAGGTGTGAGTTTTTAAACTCAGTGAGGTTCAGTGTGTTCTTAACGTGTAGCTCCGCAAATATCTATAGTTGAACATACACAGAGCAGATAGTCACCGATACATATTAAATTAAGATATATCAGACAAGAGAGCACAACAGTATCACATAGACAGTAACAACAGTAGCACATAAGTGATATTTGAACAATTTACATACATCAGAACATACCAGACTAACAGTTAAAAACACGTATTATATAAGATATAAACAGGTAGGGAACCTCACAGTGTATTAGTCGTGCTTCACTACGTCATTTCTAAAGCATCTTAACTTGTATTTCTGCTACTCCAGTGATATGAAACATATAGATATATATATATTTTGTATATCATGCCATCGGCTTTTATAGCCTTTAAACATTGAGGTGAGTCATAGAACTTATCTTCTAAGTAAAACAGTTAAGTTGGCCACGTACACATGTTAGGATTAGTCACTCAAATATACTTGATGTCCACGTTTACCCTATTTGCCAAGTTGATGGTAAGCTTTATACATCCATATATATCTAGTTTTTAAATATAACAAATATATTCTGATGCACACAAAGGTTGCAGAAGCATATTTACCACCCATTAATACATATATAGGACCTATAATTTCACACGTGTATGTATATATATGATAACGTAGACACGTAACTCATCGCAAAAATACATTGTTTATAAATACAAGCCTAGAACGAAGTCATAAAAAAAATCGGGATGTCACAGATGAACTCTAGATCATCAAAGCACAAGCCCTTTCATGCCTTTCTGACGGTCCCGAACTTCAAATCCCTTTAAGAGTACGTCCGGTGCCGGGACTAAACGCATCACAAACTCAATAAGGGGCTTGTTTATGTTTAATTAATGTTATTAGTTCAAGAAGCGACATTCAAAACTCATCGCATAGCTTAAAACATTAGAAATAACATTCAAACAGTGTCGGGGGGTGCCAACACCTTTGGCGTGCGCCAAAATGCATCAGAGAGTTCATCGAACTCTCTGTTCAGGTTCGGGGGGGCGCCAAAACTGTCAAAGACTGCTCTGATGAAATTTTCTGCACTCTACCGATTTCTACTCAAATCCAAACATGACTTACACGATTTTTCTCATAAAAACACCAGAAAAACATACACTTTATGATCCAAAAAATCCTTAATCCTAAACAACATTTAGGCATAATCATTGATACAAAACGCATCAAGAACACAATCTAACCTCACTAAACCGTAATCAATTTGTAGGAAGAGCTTCTTACCTTATAAGCAAGCAATTCCAACTTAAACTCTCAGAAAAATTGCGTCAAACATGATCTTCTCTGCTGAAACCTATGTGATCAATCCATAATTAAATTAGATACGATCACAAGCTTTTAACCGAACAAAACTACGAATTCATGAGTTTGAATCCTTCAAACTCAGCCAAGAACATAACTAGGGCTCAAAAACATACCTTAAGGAAACTCCAACTTTCTGGTGTTGAATCGACGCTCTCTTCACTACGATTACGACGCACTTCTCGAATCTGAAAATGGTTGAGATTCGACTCAGAAAAAGGGAGAAATCTCTCAGCCTTCTTTTTAATGTCTCCCACACAGGAAATAGGAATTAGGAGGTGGAAAATCTGATTTAAAAGGTTAGGGAAACTGATTAGGTTTATTTTTCCTTAAATAGGAAAAATCCCAATAATTACCTAATTCTTATTTTCCTTATTCACCTTTTTACTTAAAAAATCAGATTTCCTTAATATATATATATATATATATATACACACACAACTCGACATATATATATATATTTTCCCCGTAAGAATTTAACTCCAATAAAAGAAGTCGGAATAATAATATTTTATTTTCGCAAAATGAACACGTCTGCCATTTCCCGAAAATCGGAATATTACACAGAAGCCGTGTCAAAAAAAAATTCATTCTACCTGTTGCTGGAACGCATATATTCCACACCTCCTTGGCCTAGGCACAGTCTCGCAAGACATGTAATATGATTATAAAAGTGTTTTAACACTATCGTTTCGTGAACTATATAAATAGAAATCTACGTCTGAGATGTATAATTTATAAAGACGGGTAGGGGTAGCGAATTTTCCGATAATCTCGACCCGTCTCGAAAAATCATGATCCCGAAAATCTTCTCGATTTCAAAATTTCGGGATATTTCCCGACCCGAAAAATACTAGAAAGGGATTGGGTATAAAACTCAATCTCGTCGGATTCCCGATATATATATATATATATATGTAACATTTTTCATCTCGATATAAATACCCACAACCATAAATACTAAAAACATAAACATACTACACTCTTTGCTTCCGCCGTTTCTCACTTTCTCTGCACCTCTTTTCTGCTCTCTAATATTCCAGAGTGTTCTTCCTCACAAAAGCCACCCGCCTCTACCGGCCGTTTACTCTGTCGCCATTAATTCATTTCTCCGCCCCTACCTTTTAAACTATTGTTTTGATCAAGTAATTGTTGTCATTTTTTTATATTAACATGAATATTTTTAACATCGTATGTTCGGGACATTCATTCCCGACCCGATGGGATCACGAACATTCGGGTATCCCGATTGTCGGGACCCGACGCTTATCGGGTACGGGCCCGGGAAGAAAAATTGAATCCCGAATCTTGTCGGGAAGGGTTTCGGGTTGGAGGTTTACGGGTCGAGTCCCGACCCGATGCTACTCCTAAAGACGGCTTGTCTTCAATATTCTATGCACTCTATTAATTGTACAAATTGGTTGACAATTTTGTCATCTTGTGCAAAATGTTTTTTTTTTCTGCCTATTTCTGCCGCAATACGACGTCGTTCTTGTTCATATTCGGCAACAATACGTTCCATTGCTTCTATGTATCCACGTGCTCGCGGATGTGTGAACGTGGAGTATACGTGGCCATCTCTTCCTTCTCTTCTCCACTAGCGCTTCCACTATCGCAATTGACCGAGCTTTGTAAGATGTGGGTGGGGTTCGATGATGAAGGTGGGTTTGATTTTGCGTTTTTCGTTTACGCGGCGGCATCGCGAGAGATTTTCCGTCCGGCCAAAGTGTTGTACAACGGGTATTCTTCTTCTTTATTGGCTTTTCAATTGCGGATTTCTGAACTGAAGGTGTCCATCGATTTTTGTGTTTAAGTTTTTGAGTCCCTCTCGATTTTGTTTCTATAAAAATTGGATTTTTCGGTGTTTTCCGATTTTCTTTCTTCAATTGTGGAACTCTCTATCCGATTTTTCTTTGAAAATTTTGGGTTTTTTTTTATTTCATTTCCGAAAGCTTCGCTTTTGGGTTTTCTCCGGTTTCCTTTCCTAAATTGTGGTTTCATCGGTATCCTAGAATCGTCTTGATTGTGTATGTTCTATCTGCTATTTCTTTTCTGTTTTAGCTATATTACTCCTATTTCGGACCCAAATTTTCTCGGATTATTGGGTCATCATATTCATTTAGTAGATAAAAATGAAACTTCTTCTATTTTCTCGCTTTTCTTTTGGTAAATGTTGGTTGCATGTGTTCGGTTATTTTATTTGTTCCTTTTTTCATGTCTTGAATGTTGGCCGTATGTGTGCGTGTTTAACTTGCTTCTGCTTGTTATTCTTTAGTGTGTTGTGTTTAGGATTCCTTCTATTTCCAATTTTCTCGAATGTTAATCTTTCTTGTGTACAAATTACTTTTTATTTTTGGATGCTTAGTGTTGGCGCATGTGTACTTTTTCCTTTCGAATCCGCAATTTTGGACTATGAATTCATGCTTGGTGTTATTTGAGAGTTGTCTTTGTTGAATCAATTTGAGTTCTATTTACAATATGAGCGTTTGTAGGATATTCATTGCTTAAGTCCCGATTAGATGCTTTGTAATCTTTTGCCTTAGACTTCTTCCAACTGTAGTTTTTGTAATCATTTGCCTTACATGTCTTTGGAATTAACTCTGGCTCAAGAGGTTGCAAGCATATCTGACCGCACTTATTTTTCTATTAGTTCCCATTGCCTTGATAATATCCATTTGAACTGTTGAGAGCCAGTTTGAGGTTCTCGAAACAAGTTATCAATAAGTAGCTTACCATCTGGCAGATGCAATTTGTGTAAGGTTCCCGATTAAATTTCTCCAGGATAAGTTGCCGGAACTTGAAAACTAAGTTCGCAAAACTCGTTCCGAATCTTACCGAGTTTACTTGTATGTGCTCGTTTCGAAATTTGAGGAAGCTTAATCGATTCTCCAATTCATTGTGGCTCCAGATATTATATTGTGCGTTTTGGAGAATTTATGTCCCTCTTTTTTAGTAAAGCAAATTTAGAATTGTTCTCAAGATACAACTCATACTCAGCGATTCTTTTTTTCCCCCAGCTATCTCTATACAAGTTGATTTTTTTATGGTGAATGTTCATGATTCAAGACAATTAACTTGATCATTGTTTTCTTTATTCATGCAGAGTAAAGTTCCTGGAGTCAAATCTGTCATTTCGAAAGCAAGCAATGCAAAAGCTGATCTCTTTATTGAACATGGTGACAAGATCTCTTCTGGAAATTTGTTTCTGGAGGTAAGTATTTCAACTTTGATACTAAAAGGAGTGTCAACTACCATGGGATGTATACACGCAAGCACACATGCAGATAGTAATGTCTGTGCTCTTGTATTTTTGGCTTAGCTGTCATGTGAACTGGCGCATTCTCTCAAGTATCTTCTGCTGTTTCATAATGACTGCAGCCTGCAGCTTGTCTAATTTGATGATATTTGGGTTAGTAAAAGACAATATTTGTTTCTTTTATCGAATTGCTTGAGATGATTCATAATTGCTTGCAACCGAAGTCATTTAAGGTGACCTTCTAACCTTAGGTCAAAATCACATTTTCTTCCTCTTCGATTCAGGATTATAACCTTGCTCTTGTAGCACTTATTTAATAAGACATCTAGCTTCTGGTGCACCTATAATGAATTTCATGATTATGGAGATGTTTGTTTTGTTTTCTGAAATGCAATGTGATTTCGTCTCGTTAGGTTATCTATTTTACTCTAGACTCGAAGCAAGTGTTTTGCTTTGCGATTATTTATAGTTATGTCCCAAATTATTTCAGGGAGGAAGCTCAGAGACATTATACAAGTCTGTACATTCACAAGCAAGGATTTTCATTTGCTATCTTCTGTAGAAATTTTTTAGCCTGAAATCTTTGTAAGTAGTTGTACCTAATGGCTTGCATTACATCTACCCATTCCTACTCTCTCTTGCATTGAATTTTGACTTTGTGCAGTTGGTTGGTCGCTTTAACCACTGTGGGTTCAACTGTGATATATGGAAGGCAACACCTTGGAAGATCATCTCAGCTGTTGAAAAAGTAGTTCTCTAATCTTCAAAGTTTATAGCTTAGTTTCTTTTCTAACTAATTGATAAGAGTACCCGTATTAGTTATAGCCTAGATGGAGGCTTTTTTTCTTTTTCTCTTTACTTTTAAACCCTTTCCTGGGATTGGGGTTTAAAGCAAACCAAGTCCAGGATAACAGGAAGAACTTGCATGCGGGGGAAAATCGTAGTTGTTTCTTAGTGCTTTAGTCTCGTGATTATGTCATGTGTTTACTAATAGAAAGTCAAGCGAGAAAACTACAAGCGCGCTCCGGCTTTCGAGCGCTCCGCTCCTTCGGCGATTGTTCGCATCGGATCTCGGGTTCTCTATGCACTCCCTAAATAGGGTTCTTTTCACCTTTCCCTCACGCTACTTGTCCGCTATCGGTCATTGAGGAATACTTAGGCTTAGAGGGTGGTCCCCTTTTGCTATGTGGGGAGAAATACGAGCATTTGATTGTGAAGGCCATGTAGCAAAGCTCGCATTGTTTTTCTACCATTGCTTTTTGCGGCTTTAGTTGCGCTTTAGAGTTGATGACTACGGCACCATTGGCAAGAAGTGTTCACCGGAGGCCTTTTAGGTTTGCCGTCAAATTGGGATGGCTGATATATTGGACTGCTGCTTTACGAGGCACACCTCAGTTTGATATATTACAACCACATCTTCCCCAACCCCCACAACGCAACACATAAAAAAACTTCACCATTCGAACACGCAAAAAACAACAAAACCCGAGGGTCTCATCGTGCAAAGCACGATCATCCCACTAGTATACATCTTATTGCTGAGAAAACTCGGTCATATACGGAATTGAAACACTACGCTCGAACTCAAATATAACACTAACAATGAATTCAGACTGGACCAGACTTTTGTCTTTGAGTTGCTCCAATTTAGCAGACCGGAAGATCTCACTTGTCCCGGACTGGACAAGTGCGTAGAGATGGACTGTACCAGAAGTCTCAAATGATTTTTTCTAGGTATGCCTCTTGACGAGTATTATAGTACCATTTTACTTTCAAAACATTACTACTATAATTTAGTAGTAAGTTTTTGCCTCCTTCTTTACCGTCAATGTACGCTACTATGAGAGTAAGTAAGCTATAATGTCAGTGTACGCTACTATGAAATGCCTATGAATTTGAAATTTGTTATATTCATCTCATATCGTGCATCATATCTATGTCTATATCTTTGTGTTTCGTGAAAAATCACTTTACCATGCTCATTGAGGAGAAGGGTTGTTAATGAAGAGACTCTTTCGTAAAAAAATTCAGATACATCATGAGGGATTCTTAAGCTAAACGAACTAAACACATACATACTTTTGTGCTCGTTTATTAAAGAATAAAAAACGATACTCAATTCGACTCGAATCGTTTACACATCTATCGAGGATGATCGGGTCTCTGAAGCAGCCCAAAGCATACATCAAATTAGGCCCAACCTTCCTTTGTCCATTAATATTAGCCCATTTCTGAATCCCATCTATAAATGGCTCTCTCGCGCACTTTCACTTCGCTAGGGTTTTAGTCATCACTTCGCAGCCATCTTCATCCTTCCGTCGCCACCTCTTCACTCCGCCGGCACAGCGAAAATGGTCAAGGGACGGGACGGAGAGCGCGTCAGGTCTCATTCATCTTCTGATTTTTCTCATTTTTCACTGATTTTCTCACAATTTTAGACTGCAATCCGCTGTTCATTTTTCTTAGATATAAGCGGTTTGTTTGTACTTTAATCTACTGATTTTTGCTCAATTGTTCCTTTAATCTGATCACAATTTTTGAATGCAGCAGCTTTTCATTTCATCTGTTTTTGTAGCTGTTTGTTTGTGCTTTAATCGACATACTTTTCTAATATTTTCGAATGCAATCCGCTTTCCATTTCACGTGTTATTATAGTGGTTTTGTTCGTGTTTATTTTTGCAGGCTCTATGTGAGGGGAACTGTATTAGGTTACAAGAGATCGAAGTCGAATCAGTATCCAAATACTTCGTTGGTTCAAATCGAGGGTGTGAACACTAAGGAAGAAGTTGATTGGTATCGCGGGAAGAAGATGGCCTATATCTACAAGGCTAAGGTGAAGCAGAATGGATCTCACTACCGCTGCATTTGGGGAAAGGTCTGTAGGCCTCATGGAAACAGTGGTGTTGTGCGTGCTAAGTTCAAGTCCAACCTTCCACCCAAGGCTATGGTAGTATTTTTGCTAGTCTTGTAGTCGTCTTCCTTGTTTTTGTTGCTGTCTGATTTTGTAGCTAATTTTGAGCTCTTTGCTTTGCTGCAGGGAGCAAGAATTAGGGTTTTCATGTACCCCAGCAACATTTAAGGTATTTGCTTCATATTATCTTTTCCTTTCTAATTCAGCTCAGCTGCTGTTTTACTGAATGTGCTGCCTTGTTTCTCTTGGAACGACTGTTGTATTGTGTTTAATCATTAGGTATCATGTTTGTGCTCTTACCGTTAATTGTTTTGTAGGAGGTGCCTTGATTGATAGGTTTGGTATGGACATGTCTTGTATTGAACCTTATTATAGTGTCCCATATTATAGCGTTATTGTATTGAACCTTATTATAGCGTTTACATTTGTGGTTTGCTCGGTGTTGCTCTTGGCGTCTCGGGTGTCTTTATGTTTTAGCTGTCTTGCTTGGCCATGCCTAGTTCCAATTTGCCTAATTCTTCACTGCATTTAATCATATGAAATGCACAGTTAAGTCGTCAGTTTACTGCTTACCGTTCCGATGATTTGTTTTTCTGGATTATTAGCTTATGCATGCTGCAAAATTTGTTCGTGGTTGCTCATTGTACTGACCTGATTCTTCTAGTTCCCTAACTAGACTGGAACTTTTCGTAGCCTTATAATAGGGAGGTAATTGCTCTGTTCGCTTCAAGCGAACCTTGCCGTTCTTAGTTTGGCTTTTTGACATGTTGTATTTTTTGTTGTCGAGAGTGGCAATTGAAAGTTGGTAGTATGAGTTAGGATACTATAATCAATATCCGGTGGAGGTTTGAAACATTGCTTAGAGTCAGCCATGTGAGAAGCTATTTGTTTATGTTTCTTTACTGCAAAATGTTAGGAACAATCTGGGTTGTATCTGTATTCTTTGTGGGGGAGTGTCTCGTTTTGTCTGCTGTTATTGATTTGTATTTAGCAATTAATAGTGTACTAGTGCCTACCGATGCACACGGTTCTTGGCATATTTTGCTTTTGTTTTGGTTTTACCTACTTTACATTGACACTTTCAATTTATGGTTTGTACAGTTTCCAAGGAGTTGTAGACGAAGAGGGTTCGAGATTTTCCGTTGTTATCAAAGACTGTTTTTTATGATT
This sequence comes from Gentiana straminea, assembly GCA_036785695.1. Taxonomy (NCBI): domain Eukaryota; kingdom Viridiplantae; phylum Streptophyta; class Magnoliopsida; order Gentianales; family Gentianaceae; genus Gentiana; species Gentiana straminea. The sequence goes on along the minus strand of JAVUPR010000258.1, from coordinate 3,691,609 downwards.
ATAGGGCACTTGTGTGGCTCTAAGAATATTTTGGTTGGATAGTGTATTAGAATTTGATTTCCTTTGTGCATTTTGGATTTTGCTGAAAAATCTTGTTTTGTGATATTCTTGTTTGATTCTGAGATTAAGCAAAATGACAAAAAAATTAATGTGTTACTTTTATATCTTGTTTTGATGTTTGGTGATGATCCTTTTAACTTTCTGGATGCTTGCAAAATATGTTACTTATATTACGGTTGTGTCACTTATATTATGGTTGTGTCACAATGAGTGATATATATTTATAATGATATCGGATGTAGACATTGTATAGAATTTTAACAATATGAACATGTCATTTCTTGGTATAAAAACACATGATCTTCTGAAACGTATGCAGCAAAAGGTTTATGTTTTATATGTTTTATAGAGAAAGAATAGACCTTTTCCGAGATTCTTTCAAACATGTCTGTAACTCGGCTTCTTTTTAAATTCTTTGGGTACCAGTCCGCCACTCTTTATCGTATTAAGTGATTCCTATCAAGTGACAGGTCCGCCGCTCTTTATCCTATTAAGTGATTCCTATCAAGTGAGGACGTCATGTTCGGTGCTTGCACGAGATTCTTAGAGACAATTTCACGGAAAATTCTTACATAGAGACTCCCTACGTAGGGAGTCCCTACCATAGAATGACCCCAATTTCACTACTCATGTTCAGTGCTTGCAGGGGAAGAGTCTCGAGATTCTTTGGGACAAGTTCACTACTCTTATTCCTATAACGTGAGGATGTCATGTTCAATGTTTGCGGTTGATGGGGTTCTCCGAGATTCTTTGGGACAAGTTCACCACTCTTATTCCAAGAAAGTGAGGACGTCATGTTCACTGCTTACATGGGAGGAGCAATGGGCTTTCTCGAGATTCTTTGAGACAAGTTCGTCATCACTCTTATTCGTATAAAGTGACGACACCCTATTCGGTGTTTGTGGGAGGAGAGGGGGGGGGGGGGGGGGGGGGAGTTCTTATTGTTTTCCAATCCAATTCACCGTATCGACTATTAAACGATTTATTAAAAGTACAAGACAACTGATCATAACTGTCACTAACTTCTCCCCTCTTAGGAGATGTCCTCAACAACGGGGAACATGCATTATTAAACTTGCTCTTCAAGAAAAGGCCCATGTTTTATGGACTCAACAGCGCGTATACACTTTCTAAGGGCAAATTCAATGGTAGGGGCCAAAATAAAATTTTGACCCTTATAGAGGGTATTAGTATCTCTAATGGAAAGAATTAATTGATATCAAAATTAGGTGCGGTATCAAGGGTGGTACCATATTTGAACCCTTGGTTAATTAATACTCCCCCACATCTTCACGCGCGCGGGTATACGTGGCCGGTTCCGTGCCTTTGCACGACCCTCCGATTCCGGGTCCAAAATGGCACCGGAACCGCCGGTTCCAATTTCTAGCCGGTTCCGCCGGGTCTCGGTAACCGGCGGGTTTGGATGTTCTCCGGGCAGGTTCCGGGTCTTGGCGGTTCCCGGGTCCAGACGGTTCTAATCACGGTTCCAAAAAAATCAATATTTTTTTTAAATAAATTTTTATAACTTACGTTAAAATTAATAATAAATTATAATTTGTTATTAAACTATATATAATATATAATTTCATAACTATATTTAAAAAAAAGACACACGACTTGGAACTTGTATTCTAAATAATTTGTAAGTAAATTAAAGCATAATGCGCAGTTTTCTAATTGTTTATTTTTTATGATTAGTTTGTAAGTAAATTAAACGTATTTTTCATATAGTGATTACGATGATTTATACTTATAATATTATGTATATAAGTTGATTTTATATCTTAATGAATCGAGGCAAAATGTATATAAAAGTTGTTTTATTAAGCAACACCATCATATAATTGAACAATACATCAATGACGCACACTTGAATCACTTGATACACTTGAAATATATTATAATGGTAGATAATATTATGATAATAGGAAAGTTAGAATAGAATTATGAGTAAAAAGTAATGAAATGGATATGTATTTATAGTGTCATGAGTGTGATATTTTAAAATTAAAAAAACTAAATATTCAAAAAAATTGGAAAAATAGACGTTGGAAAGGGTTAGAGAAAAAAAAAATAAAAAACAGCATGTTCGGGTCTTCCGGGCCGGTTCCGGTCGGTTCCGGCCGGTTCGACCGCCAGTATTTCGTCCGGTTTTGGGTAGATCCGGGTCCGGTGGAACCATAAACCGGGTGGAACCGTAGAACCGCCGTTCCGGCAACCCGCCGGTTTGGAACCGGGACCCGCCGGGTCGGAACCGGCCCCAGCCCCGGAACCGGTTCCTGCACTTTATTCTTTTTCCACATGGGCTTGTCTCCCCCCTTGTCTCCCACTTTATTCCTTTTCCGACGGGTGTGGCTGAATTGTAAAAAAAAATTTGACACAATTGCAACGGCTGAATTATTATCGACGGATATATTTTTACACATAATATAAATAATAAATATCACACTCATATATCCATATATTCTTCTTCGAATCCATTCTTCTTCTAATTCCAATTCTCATTTTGTCTTTCAAAAGATTCTATATTTTATTTTCTTATTATTATTATTATTTCGATAAATGGCACCGAAACAAAGATCTGATGGTTGGAAAGTAGAAGAAGATGAGGCTCTTTGTCGAACTAGATTAATATTCGGAGGCGATCCCGAAATCGGGATAAACCAAAGAGAATCAACAATTTTAGAAAAAATACATGAACATTTCGAAGTCAATATACTACATCGTATATATATATTTTTAAGAAATATTATTAAATAAGAAAATTTATTAGCTACATATTGTTGTAAATTAATATCCATTTCCATGTATTTTAATATGGATTTTATACACGATAGACCTTGTATATAATTTTTCAAAATAATTATAGTTACATAAAAAAATATTAAGTATCACAATAATAATTTTTGTATTACTATCAAATCATCAAAATATTTAAATAAATAAAAAATACTGATACTATGAATTTGAACTCTTCCATTAGAGATGGATATTTAATACCCAAGTGAATAGTGTCCAAAGATATTAAAATTTGATTTTGATACCAATAGCTTGATACCTGAGTTGGACTTGCCCTAACTACTTATTTGTAATATAATTGTGCATCGACTCTGATTAATCAAGTCCAAAAAAAAAATGTTTATGCATGTATTGAGGAGAAACTAATGGGACATCTCTTTACGTCATGTTTTGCTTTAAGTAACGATACATTCGCAACGGGAACACCTATTGTTTCTGACAGGCTGTGCCTGTATTCTTATCTTTTGTTTTATACTTTAGAGTAATGATAAAGATACAACCGTCGTTACAATCAATGATATAACGATCATCTATACCGTTAATAATAATAATATAAAATTGATCAACGATATAAAAGACCTGTTATGTTATTGATCGTATCATTGATCTATATTTTGCTATGTGAATCCCATGTTCTATAGTACAACACATTGGTTATAAGTGTGAATATAGTTGTAATTTGTAAATCTCGATGCTTTCCTTTTTGTCAACTCTTTTATTAAATTAATTAATGCCTGCGGAACTCATGGGTGAACCACCTTTTATGTGGGGGTATGGGTAATGTTAATCCTACTTTAAAAGAATTTTTAATGGTGCCACACGAAACCAATCGTGATATAATAAGAAAATGTTGTTCGAATTTTTTGTAAGTCGGATAAGAATATATTTGACTTCTGAAAAGTCGAACATCATACATAAGGTTCGGTTTTCAAACGGTAGAATCTTATTCTTGTATCTTGAAAATAAGTTTAGAGTGACATGTGCTCATCTGTATGTTTACGGTGGCATGTTTTATTTAAGAGATCGTTTCTTGATCTTTTATTACTACGTATATATCGTCTTTTGATTCGATGTAAGTGAATCTTCTCGTTCAAGATAATTCACAATACAATATTCCGTCACCACCCACTTGCCTTTCAGCACGCCGTCATCAATTATCACAACCTGGACAAGAATATTCACAACATCTTTTCTCACTACAATCAAACTGATAATAAAGATTAATATTTTTCTCGTATCATGTTTATTCTCAATACTTTTCTTTTTTTTATCTACTTTTCTCTGCACCAAAATACTAATTAATTTTCTTTTGATGAATATAGTAAAAAAAAGAATACTAATCAATCTTCATAAAAATACAAATTATGAGTTAACAAGTGATTATCATTGGTCTTTACCATATGATAAATTTTTATTTTTTTTTTTTTCGTCAATGACATTATTGGGGCTCCCTCGACTTACACGGTTTGGTCGGAATATTTTAGTTATGCAAGTATTATTCATAAAATGAAACGTGTACGACGTGTGACTTTGACGTACCCCACCCCCACATACACACACACCTTTTTTTTTTTTTTTTTTTTTTTCTTTTTTCTCTCGCCTGCGTACCCTTATTAGATGGCTTTAAATACATCATATTGAATATAATTTGATACTCCTTTCGATTTTTTTAACTGTCACATTTGAGATCATTTTTTAGATGAATCTGATCACTTTTTAGCTTAAGATTTATTACTTTTTGAATGAACCTGGTCTTCACATATGACAAATAAAAAAAAAACGGAGGAAGTAATATATTTTAGGTTATATTCGATTTTATAGAGATTGAAAATCGACAATCGAGTTCTGTAAAATTAAATGTTAAGTTTACACACTACCATAAAAAAAGATTGAATATCAATGTGATATCCCGAGATTGGGTTCAGCGTAATGTCTACGGTAACTACATCATTTATTCTACTAGACATATATTGTCATGACAATGAACAACATTCGGGTTCCACAAAGTTGAATGTTGAATTTTAATTACACTCGACTCTTAGAAAGGTAAATGGCAGATACTTCGAAAGTTGATTGTAGCGTTTTTAATAACTACCACGTTTATTCTACCAGATATATATTGTCATGGATCAACATAAAAGAAATTACATTCAACAATTGTATTCGTGTTTCATACATACATACACATACACACACGATAGATATGACCGAAGAGTATGGGTGTAAATGATTATATATCTGAATCAAGCGTTACTTATCGAGTCGAGAACCTCCTAAAAGAGTAATGTTTAATCTTGGCTCGAGTTCGTTTGAATAAGGAAAAAAACTGATCGAGATAGGTTCGATTAATATTTTATTAGATTTTCAAGTGTTCGAATACAGCTCGTAAGAAAATACAAAAATGTTGGATAAACTCATGAATATTTCGAGTCAAACTTTAAAATTCTCAACTACGGATGGTGAATCTGTCAAGATTTAACAAGTAAATAGCAGAAAACTCATAGAAAAGAAAGAGCAGAAATAGATAGATTAGAAAGATGAAGTGCAGAGAGTTTTAGGGAAAGGATGAGAGTCAATTATCATTCCATAAAAATCATCTGTTACAATAGCCCCGCCTTATACCAACATCTATCACCTCCCTTTGGATTCTAACAAACGGGAAAGAGAAAATAACAAATTCTAACAACTGATATGACATCAGCCAGCAGCCAAATGACTTCATTACTACAAAAACGAACTTATTCAACTCAAAAAGGAAACTCAGCTCAAAAATACAACTCGATTCATGACAAACCCTCCCTCTTAAGAACAACCTTTCCCTCAAGGTTGTATAAACTCAGGAAACTGCTTTTTGATGAAGGAGTAATCTTCCCAAGTAGCCTGCTCTGCATCTAGATTGATCCACTTAATTAGCCACTGCACCACATGGCTGTTATAACGCTTGATTGTTCTAATGGAGAGTCTTTCTTCCGGATACAATACCAATTGACCATCTGGGGATGTGATAGGAGGAGATGAAGTGGCTGGAGGGGCCACCCCTGTGAACCTTTTGAGCATGGAAATATGAAAAACAGGGTGAATTTTTGAGCCAGCAGGAAGGACCAATCTATAAGCAACTGGACTGATCTTTTTCTCAATCAAATAAGGCCCAAAGTACCTTGCAGCCAGCTTGACATTGCGCCTAATTGCCAATGAGGACTGTCTATATGGCTGTAAATTAACCAAGACTATATCTCCTTCTTCATACTCTTTATCAACCCTCTTTTGATCAGCATACAGTTTCATCCTTGCCTGAGCTTGAATCAAATGATCCCTCAACTCCTTAGTAACAGCCTGTTTCTGGATTAGGAACTCATTCACTGATGTATTAGGTGTTGGGGCAAAACTTCCCATGGGGTAGTGCAGCTGAGGGGTATCCAATATCCATATAGAGCCTCAAATGGGGATCTTCCCAAAGAGGAATGAAAGTTTGTATTATACTAGTGCTCAGCTAATGGAAGCCAGGACTTCCACTGTAAAGGTCTGTGGAAAACCATACAACGGAGGTACATTTCCAAACATTGATTCACCCTCTCTGTCTGTCCATCAGATTGAGGGTGATATGCAGAGCTCAGATTAAGTTTAACTCCTATCCTTTCCATTAATCTTGACCAAAACTCAGCTGTGAAAACCTTATCCCTGTCAGAAATAATGGTTTTGGGCAAACCATGTAGCTTGTATATATGCATCATAAACTCAGTTGCGACAATCTCAGCAGAATAGGCCCTCTCTAGGGGTACAAAGTGTGCAAACTTAGTAAACCTATCCACAACAAACAGAATAACCTCCTTACCATTAGAGTTGGGCAGGCCTTCAATGAAGTCCATCCCTATACTCTCACAAGCCTGGTTTGGTATGGGCAAGGGCTGTAACAGTCCAGTGGGGTGTTGATGACTGTCTTTACACTGTTGGCAAGTCAAACATTCCTTAATCATTTTCTCAACATCCCTCCTCATTTTTGGCCAATAGAAAACCGAGGACACTCTCTTAAAACAGGCCTGAATAATTGAATGTCCACCCACAGGGGAATAATGTAGCTGATGTAGGATAGATGACCTCAACTCCCCTGCTGTCCCTATACAGATTCTGTCCTGATACTTGATGACATCCTGGAACAGAGAAAAACCCGGTATAGCATTAGCATCTAAAGTTAATTTCTGAATGTGGTCCAACGCCATCTGATCTCCATCATAACTGTCAACTACTTCCTGCAACCAATGAGGTACTATTGATGATATTGCCATGAAAGATTCACCACTAGAACTCCCTATCATACCGGTACCATCACCATGAGATTGCCTAGATAGGGCATCTGCCACAATATTCTCTTTCCCCTTTTTATATTCTATCTTGAAGTCCAAACCCATCAATTTAGATATCCCTTTTTGTTGTAGAGGAGTAGTAGCTCTCTGATCTAATAGGAACTTCAGACTTTGCTGGTCAGTCCTTATGATGAACCTATTTCCTTGCACATAATGCCTCCACTTGGATACTGCTAGTATAACTGCTAGAAGTTATTTTTCATAAGTTGATAGTCCCATGTCCCTAGGTTTGAAGGCCTTACTTAGAAAAGATATTGGCTTACCCTTCTGTTGTAGCACTGCCCCAATGCCAGTATGGCAAGCATCTGTTTCAATGATAAAAGGTGTATTGAAGTCAGGTAGAGATAACACATGAGCCTCACACATTGCCAATTTTAATTTGTCAAAGGCCTGATCAGCTTCAACAGTCCACAGATACCCATCTTTTTTAATAATTCAGTTAATAGTTTGGCGATACAGCCATAATTCTTGACAAATCTTCTATAAAAACCAGTGAGTCCCAGAAATCCCCTCAGTTATGTCACACTGGTGGGTTTTGGCCATCATTGCACAGCCTCTATCTTCTTTGGATCAGCTTGGACAACCCCATTCTAGATGATATGGCCCAGATATTCAATCTTATTCTGTCCAAAAGAGCATTTGCTAAGTTTTGCATAGAACTGGTGCTCCCTCAACACCCCCAGAACTTCCTGGAGATGCTTGACATGAGACTCCAAATCTGAGCTATATACTAGTATATCATCAAAGAAAACCAGCACCGATTTCCTTAAAAACCTCTTCAGAACCCTATTCATGCATTTCTGAAAAGTAGCAAGGGCATTAGTTAACCCAAAAGGCATGACTTTATATTCATACAGACCTTGGTGTGTGACAAAGGCTGTTTTTCCAACATCTTGCTCCCTCATTCTGATTTGGTGAAAACCAGATCGCAGATCAATCTTTGAGAACCATTTAGCCTCTCCTAGCTCATCCAACAACTCATCTATGATTGGTATAGGGTAGCTATCTTTGATGGTATGTTCATTAAGCCTCCTATAGTCAACACATAACCTCCATCCACCATCCTTCTTCTTAACTAGTAACATTGATGGCCAAAATAGTGACAGTCCAACTTTAATCGGCAGTGTACCGAGTCGGATGCACTATAGTAGCGAGCAAGGTCGTATCCCACGAGGAATCAATCGAGTATCAAAGCCGTTTTTGGACTTAGTTTAGGTCAACCAAGATATTTCAAGTTTAATTACACTAAAACAAAGTATAAACTAAAGATACTAAAGAGAGAAAGAGACATAGCCAAACTATGATCCAATTGATACTTTCACCCCTCCAATCGATTATTTCGGGAATGGGATTAACCAACCTACCAACCTCTACTTATATCGACTCATTCATGGGTGCAAACTCCTAAGCTAGTGTGCGACGCCATACAACAATCGAACACCCTTTGCCCGGTTCAACAGTCCGCCTTTAAGAATTTAATTGACCGGAACAAGATTAACGCACTAGAGTTGCCCGATTTCACAACCGATTGAACCTCACTCCCTAATCAATCTAAACAACTCGCTTGATTATAAAGAATGATCTTAAAACCCTTTTCCCACACCCCTTCGCAACATACATTTATAAAAGTGGTGTGTGAGTTCATGAACTAGGTGTACAAGCTAATTCAAGCATTAAAAACAAGTTTTAAGACATGAATTCGTCAATATAACAACAATTAAACACTACCCATTCCCAATTTCATCAATTAGAGGGTGATTTCTTCAATTTTCACATAATTTGGCTATGAAAAGTTTAGCTACCCATAATAAAACTAAAAACAACAATCAAAGATAGAATTAAAGCCATAAATGAAAGAGAAACTGAAATTAATTACCAAAATCGTGGAGAATCGGAGTTTACATCAAGCTTTTTCAACACCCATGTCAATTGGTGAAGAAGAAGACCCAAAAATCAGAAAATCCAAGATTAGAGAAGAAACTTGAGCTAAAATCTAGGCTAGATTGTGTTTAATTTAAGTAAAAGATGATAAAAGAGTGAATCTAGGGGAGAAGAATGGGAGAAATCGACTTAGAAGGGAAAATCGTAGGGTATGGAAGTGAAAAAGTATGTCTAGAATCCCCAAAAAAATTCTGTGCAAACCGTATTTATATTCTCCAAAATGTGCAGGAAAAGTCATTTTGGCGCGCCCCAAAGACTTTGGCGCGCCCCAAAACTGCTTCAGTGGCTCTGGCAACTCTCTGTTTCACTTTGGCGCGCCCCAACATCTTTGGCGTGCCCCAAACTTGATCAGTGGCTTAATGTGCATTCTGCTTTCACTTTGGCGCGCCCCAACACCTTTGGCGTGCGCCAAACTTCTCCAGGCTCCAAATTCTTCACTTTTCTCTATTTTCTTCTATCTCCAACCATTGGTTTCATCTTTATACGCTCCACGCCTTGTCTCTCGGGCTCATGAGCACCTAGATCCTGCGTCACAACATCTAACACAAACCGAGCATAATTCCACAAGATAGATAGGGCTCGAAAAGGGCCAAAAACATCGTAAAATGCCGAGGTTTTCCATGTATATGACGGTTTACCCCATGGTGGACGTGTAATGCGATTTTGCCCTAAATACGGTCTAAAACTACCCGGAATGAACCGAAAGTACCGTAAAAGGGAGTTGAAACATGCACCTGAGCATAGTAAAGTTGACTCTCATCAAACATAGGGGAGGCAAAAGGGCTACTACTAGGCTGTATGATGCCCTGTTCTAGCATGTTATCAATCAGTTCCTCTATCTCATCCTTCAAATGGTGAGAATATCTATATGGCCTAGCCTTGAAGGGATCAGTACCCTCTTTGAGGTTTATATCATGTACCCAATCTCTAACAGGGGGGAGCCCCAATGGTTCTTGAAACACATCCTGAAATTGATGCAGCACCTCTTGTATGACTGGAGGAGTAAGACTCATATCCTCCTCAACTATAGTAGCTCAGACAGAATACAAACACCCCAAGAGACCACAAGAACCTTCCTTGAGTGTTCTCTTAAGACTTTTACAGGTCATGAATTTTAACTGGGCCTGCCCCACACTCTTTAGAACTATATCCTCCCCATCTTTCTTGAAGGATATATCAAAATTTAAACATTATGGGGCTAAATTGCTTCATCCAGTCCACCCCTAGCACCATATCACAACCTCCCAACTTGATTAGTCTCACATCATGGGAAAACCTATGCCCTCTCATCAACCAAGGTAAATTAGGGCATACACTGTTGCTCATCATATGGTTACCATCAGCTACAGTCACCATCATAGCCTTGGCAGGTTCAATTACACACCTCAACTCCTTTGCTAAATTGCTATCAAGAAAAGTCTGGGAACTACCACTATCAATTAAAATGGAGACATTCCTCTTTTTTAGTTGGCCTTGAATTCTGATTGTACTAGCTGAAGTCTGTCATGTGAGGGTGTTCAAGGATAATTGAGTAAACTCACAAGCTTCATCATCCTGCACTATTGGGCTATCATCTATAGAGGTAATCTCTCCAAAAACAACATCCTCATCTGTAAGTATGAAATTCAATTGTTTATTCTTAAACACATGACCTGGTGAGAATTTATCATCACACCTGAAACAGAGGCCTTTTGCTCTCTTCTCCTGTAACTGGGCTGGGGTTATGGTTCTGTTGAATCCAACAGGTGACCTAGGACTTGGATCAGCTGCCTTACTGGTACCAATCTTACTGGATCAGGTGCCTTACTGGATCGGCTGCCTTAATGGATTTGGCTTTAAGTATTATGGAATCAGTTGTTGCTTCCTGTGCTCTAGCAAGTTCTAATGCCTTCATGGGTGTTTTTGGTTCCATGATTCTAACCAGATGCTTGATATCATTTCTCAGTCCTCCAATGAAGCGATTTATATAATAAGAATCAGGGAGATCAGGGTTCATTTCCTTGACTAGAGATTTCAAATCTTCAAATTTTGCCTGATATTCTTCCACAGTTCCCTGCTGAGTTAACTTTTCAAATTCCTCCAATACATCTTCGAGAGCTTTATTGCAAAACCTTCTACAAATATCCCTGCTGAAAAAGTGCCATGATACCTTGGGAAAATCCGGCCTTCAACCCCCATACCATGCGTCTGCCCTCTCTCTAAGATACAACTCTGATAATCCAACCTTATGATCATCTGGGGTTTTGTTTATATGAAAATAACGTTCACACCTCCTAACCCAACCCCTAGGGTCTGTTCCATCAAAAATGGGAAAGTCAATTTTGGGATGTCTTACCTCATATGTTTCGAAATCAGCCTTGACAATCTGAGAAGGAGGATTAGGTCTTACTGATGTTGAAGTTGGGGTGGGTAGCAGCGGAGCAGCCCGATCTTCCGGTAATTTAGTCTCTCTCTCCCTCGTATGACCAGAGGTTTGTAACAGAGTCATAACCTTCTCCATTTGTGAAGCCAATCCATCCAATTGATTCTTCATACCAGTCATTTCTAAGCGTGATTGAGCTCTCTATTGTGCAATATGAGTCAATTCCTCTCTGATCTCGATTTGAAAATGCCGGAATTCCTCATTGAATTTCGCCTGTGTTTCATTAATTTTTGCCTGGTTTCTGGGTGCTTCTTCAGTAGCCTTTGATCGCGTTCCATCAGCCATTGCCAAGGATAGAACTTCTCTGATACCACTTGTCAAGATTTAACAAGTAAACAACAGAAAACTCATAGAAAAGAAAGAGCAGAAATAGATAGATTAGAAAAGATGAAGTGCAGAGAGTTTTAGGGAAAGGATGAGAGTCAATTATCATTCCATAAAAATCATCTGTTACAATAGCCCCGCCTTATACCAACATCTATCACCTCCCTTTGATTCTAACAAATGGGAAAGAGAAAATAACAAATTCTAACAACTGATATGACATCAGCCAGAACCAAATGACTTCATTACTACAAAAACGAACTTATTCAACTCAAAAAGGAAACTCAGCTCAAAAATACAACTCGATTCATGACAGAATCTTGATGAACCGCTCAACTCCAATTCGAATTCAACTAAAATTATACTATAATTTCACGAGTTGAACGTTAATATGCTCATAAACGTCTCTAATCGTTTAAGAGAAAATACTAATTTTAATTTGTCATCTTCGGACAAACCTACGCGTTTACCTCCTCTTGTTTTTAAATATCTTTTCCACTTCTTCGTCGGTAGTCCTCAAAATTCTCTTCCCCCACCCCCCACCCCCACCCCTTTCATTTCTACAAACACTTTGTATGCATTGAATTTCTCCATAAAATCCTACGTCAATTTACCTTTCCAATTCATGATTCTTTGTTAAAACCTGAATCATCACCTTCAAATCCATGGATTTGAATCCTAGATTGCTCAAGCTATTCGTTCCATTTCACATTCTTAACCTTAATTTATGTACTTTTTTGTAAATCACGGTTGCAATTTTGGTGTTTTTTGGGGATAGAGATTTCAAGGAATGTCGTCATTGAAGACGGTTCCGGCGGGAAGTACCGGCAGGTTCTTCACGATCGGTTTGGTAACAGCTTGGTATTCATCTAATATAGGAGTATTGCTCTTAAACAAATACTTGCTTAGCAATTATGGATTTAGGTATCCGATTTTTTTAACCATGTGTCATATGATGGCGTGTTCTCTTCTTAGCTACATTGCTATTGTATGGATGAAGATGGTCCCATTACAAACCATAAGATCTAGAGTTCAGTTCTACAAAGTTTCTGCTTTGAGCCTTGTGTTTTGTACATCTGTTGTTAGCGGAAATGTTTCGCTCCGGTACTTGCCGGTTTCGTTCAATCAGGCTATTGGTGCTACTACGCCGTTCTTCACGGCGGTTTTTGCGTATTTGATGACATTGAAAAGGGAGGCTTGGTTGACTTATGTTGCTCTTATTCCGGTGGTTACCGGAGTTATCATTGCCAGTGGGGTGAGTATTATATGCTTTGCTCTGTTCCATGTTGTGATTGGAATAAGTATTGAATCTGTGAGAAATTCGCTGTTCTTGTGTTTTGAATTCGGAGTTTAAAGCTTTGTTTTACATGATTTTGCTTTGTGATTAAGGTCATTAAGCACGAACTAGTTACATACTGAGCTTGTTATCTGCTTACAAACAGGATAAAAAGCTTTTTTTTTTGGTCTGATTTGAGCACTTGAAAGATGTTTGAGAGCCATAGCATAGTGATATTTAACGACCATAACTATATTGTTAAAGTTTAGAAATAGGCCATTGTTAAAGGCACCACATCAAACCTACCGTTTTGGCTCTACAGTGACAATCGACTCGATTCTCATCTGTAGAATCGACTTGACTTTCCACTGGTAGATTGTTAGAATTGACCAAAGTGAAAGCTGATCCTAGAGCTGTGAATCGACTTTCACTTGGTAGATTGTTTTTCAGCATGGTGCCATTGCCATTAAAGGCCATTAGAAATATTGACTTTCAGCAGCATTTCCCCAATTGTGATTATGTTTGCGTTTTCATGGCCTTAGGGGGAGCCAAGTTTTCATTTATTCGGATTTATTATGTGCGTCGGAGCAACAGCTGCACGAGCCCTCAAATCCGTGGTTCAAGGGATTTTGCTTTCATCGGAAGGGTAACCCTTTTTCCTTAACATTGTGTTCATGATAGATTCATCGGGAGTATAATCAATGAAAACATATTACTTTGATGTTGAGACCTGTTTTTTTCTTACTGTTTTGAAGGGAAAAGTTGAATTCGATGAATCTGTTGTTATATATGGCTCCCGTAGCCGTTGTACTTCTACTTCCAGCAACACTGTATATGGAAGGAGACGTAGTAGCTAAAACGGTGTCCTTAGCTAGATTGGATATCAGGATTATTTGGCTTCTGCTATTCAATTCAATGCTTGCGTATTTCGTAAACTTGACCAATTTTTTGGTTACGAAACATACCAGTGCTTTGACCCTTCAGGTATTTCACTTTCTCTCTTTCAAATTACCGCTCTTTTTTTCTTGCATCTGTAGCTTTCTTACATACATAAACTTAATCTTCTTCTGGACAATGAATTGATCCCTCATTATTGATTTTTGTGAATACATTATCTGGAAGAGTATAGCTGAGCGTTTCATTCTCGTATCCTAAATGTTAAAAGGCGATGAAATAGTAATATAGTATTGGTATGCCTATGGATGTATAGATGCTTTTTACTTTCACACTCGAGCATATCCATCTAAAATCCTATATCATTGTCCAAGATATCCATACAACCCTTTATACTACATAGATCTGGATAAAACAAGCCTTCTGTTTCCACCTCGTGTATCTTGTGAAATGAAGATTCTCGAAAGGCATGATACATTTTTGTATCACAATCATTTTCAGCTTCCATTGCAGCTAAATAAAACTATATGAGGCGAGGATGTAATAATGGGTCTTTGTATCTAATTTTAGAATGTTATGAATCCCATAAAAAGATTCTTGCATATATGTTAATAACCACTTATTAAGCACCTGAGTTTGCTTGTGTACTTCTTGATTATGAGCACAATAGCCTGAACCGATTGGATTATGGGTAAAGATTTTTTAGCCGCTCAGCTTCTTCTGTTTCTAAATTTTTTGTATAACTTACGCATGTTATAATTTTGCTAAAACTGCTATTTCGACATTGATCCAAAGCTCTGGATGATCTGTCGTTATCACGTTCATGAAATTCTACTGCAGAGAGCTCTTAACGAGGAGTTCCGCTTGCATCCAATCAAAACACGATAAACTTTTTTGTAGCGTGTTTTATGCCAAATATCATATTTTGATTGGATACAAGCGGAACTACTCGTTAAGGTCTCTCTGGAGTAGAATTTTCCATCATATTTCTCCCTAAACAAACAAAATTTATTTGCATCAAACAATTGAGTTATGCATGTTAACCACATTTTAGATGCTTTTAACTTCTCACTATATTACAGTCACCCCCACCCACACACACAAAGTAACTGATTCTTTACTTCAAATGGATTATCAGGTCCTAGGAAACGCGAAAGGTGCAGTCGCGGTGGTAATATCGATACTAATATTCAGAAACCCGGTATCAGTAACGGGTATGCTCGGATACACCCTCACCATTATCGGTGTTGTGCTCTATAGTGAAGCAAAGAAGCGTAGTAAGCAGTAAACGAAACATTCGAACTTTGTAAAAGCAATCATCAACTGCTGTTTGGCACAAAACCGAAAACAAGCTCGATTCGACCTTCAAAATTCCAATTCTGGCCCTCAAATTTCATTTGTAGTTGGTGTCCTAAATAGTAATTTTTTTGTTGGATAAAGAGGAATGCAAATGGAAGAATTTCTTATAAATAAGTGATTTGTTTCATATATATATATTTTGTAGTTATTTAGAAAATATGGTTTTTTTATGCCATTTATTAAAAACTGACTATGATATTTGCCTTATTAATTCTATTTAATGGTTTATAGATTTGTGTTTTCTTTTTCATCTGTTTACAATCCCCATGCTGAATCTGTATGTGGATGGAAAATTCTTGTTTGACCCCATAATGAAGAAATTTTGTTGTGTTGTATGTATATATTACACTTAAATGTATGCATATTTTTACGTTGTAAATGCAAAATATATATCCTTATGTACACATACTATAGAAAAGAATTCATTATAATGGTCGTTAAAAGGGAAAAAAGAGACAGAATGTTAGATTAACTTATTTAATATTCAAATCAAGTCTAATTCGATTTTGAACTAAACAATTCAAAAATAAAAAAACTGGAATTTAATTGTATGGCTGATTTACAACCAATATTTTCAAGTATAAGGACAATATAGTAATATGCTCCAACATTTTCAAGACTTCACATGTGCAGTTTAAATGCTACTATGTAACATGTCTGCTCATCAATGGGTGTATATGCTTTATTCAGGAAGTTTTTAGGTACTAATTCAACACGGGTTTAAGTGGCCAGTAGATTCATCAGAACCACATGATTTATATTTAGGATATAATTTATTGGTTTTGATTAATACATGGATCACTTCATCCGGTGTGGACTTTAGTACCGGAAAACTTCCCGTTTCTATGCAACTTGGCTCAATCAATCCCATGTCAAATGTTTGTGTATGCATGTATCACATTTTCTTAAAATCATATTTCTTTCTTAAATGTCGTTTCTTGGAATCTAGGATCGGGACCCGTTACGTTATGCACGGATGTATTTTCAAATACACGGAGAAAAGCATGTGATTTTCGAGAAATTCTGCTATGGTCTGACCATTCTGTGAAATACTTAAAAACGCAAACATATCTCGGCGGGAATATATGACCAGTTTATATGATATTGTAATCATCGTCGATCAACACGAAGAATATAGAGCTCTACAAGAGTATCACTTTAGAAATTCCAACTATAAAAATTAAGCATATCCGCAGTGCGGTCAGACCATTACAGAATTTCCCTACATATTGGCTGCAAAGTTGTGGTGGCAATCAAGCACAAGACAATGGTACCTACATGCATGAGACCCTTTTTTATTGATTAAACATCACATATCATTATCATTATATCAGAGGAGTAATAAGTGAAGCCTTCATAAATATAAAGTGAAGAAGTACATAGTACATGAACTTCTTCTATATATGTGTAAATTTTAAAAGAACACTTTTAACTTTTTCCCCATAATACATAGACAGTGAAGTGACATCACTGAGGTAGTGCACTAACTTCTATGCAAAAGGTGAAAGTTAGATGAGAAAATGTTTTTGCAGGTTAATGTAGCATCCTTTATTTCATGTCAGGTAAGATCAGAAATGATAATTTTTTTAAGTCCTCCGTTGAAATTTCTCCGAGCCCGTTGAAATATCTCCTCCCACCCTGTTGAAATCTCCATGCTTTATATATATATATATATATATATAGTTTTTTAAAGTTTGTTAGCCCAGTTGCATTTTTCCACGGACCCGTTGCAATTTGCACAGCTCTTTCTACACAATTGACCGGATGACTTAAAAAAAATGTCAGGTTTGACCCGATCTGACATAAAATAAATAGTGCTACATTGATCTGAAAATACATTTTCTCGAGTTAGATACACTTGACTCGGTTCTCGCCTTCTCGGGTGGTAACTTCACAAATGTAAAGTTGGGATGCAAATGAATCTGAAACGCACAGTTTCATTTTAGGTTGAAACTGTATGGTCCAGATTCATCCTAAGAACTTTCATATCGGGTCTATGCCTTGTGTCGAAAAAAAACCAAGAAACTAAAACGAGCTGTGTGAAAGGTGTTTGTAATATCGAGCTAAGCTCGATCATCTTTGAAAATTCTTCAGAAAGCTTCGTGTGTAAATTAAAGTGGGATTATTTGACATTAAGCATGTACTCATACAACTAGGGGCAGAGTACAAGGGTTCAGAAACAAGGGATGAGGTGACCATTGATTAGTCGTGTCAATGATCCGGATATGACCGTAAGGACTCTGGAGGAAAAAAAAAGATTTTGCGTTAGACCTTCGACGAATCAATACTCTTTGCACATGCGTTAAGTGAGATTTACTAAGGTGCACTTTTCTTTTTTTTTTTTTTTCCCGCAAAACTACTAAGGTGCACTTGTGTGGTCTAAATATCTTTAAGAACTTTTTAATTTAGCGTTACACTAATGGGAAAATTCTATCCTAGGGATTCCCTATTAGGGAACTGTCTACGTGGCAGCATCTGAACCACACAATTTCCACACACGGGGTATTGTCATATTTTTTTTATTGTTGTTGTATTTATGAATTATATATCGATAATAAAAGTAAGTGTTGGTAAGTTTTTTTATTTATATGTATTTCTCCCGTCAAGTGTTTCCCTTCTGAAATTTGTTATAAACTTAATTTAGTATTTCATATACACATCCAATCAATCATAAGTTTTAATTAAATTCCATATATATCTATTCCAATCAATTATATATGTAACCATAAAAGGAATTGTTATTAAAAACAAAATACGTTAAAACCTTATTTTTTTGATTGAAGGTTAAGAAATTATTTAAAAAAATTCAATCAACACTCTTCGACTATCATTAGTGTGGGTCGTTCTACTGTAGGGACTCCCTAGTAGGAACTGCCTACGTGGCGCAGATCCGACCACGCGCTTCGAGGTGGAATACACAAAGTGCCCGTGTGTGGAAATTGTGTGGTCGATCGCCACGTGCGTAGACGCTCCCTATGATAGAATTTTCCTCGGGGGGTCGTTCTACTGTAGGGACTCCCAAGTAGGGAAGCTTGTACGCGACAAAGATCCGACCACACGCTTCTAGGTGGAATACGCGCTGCCCGTGTGTGAAAATTGTGTGGTCCAGATGCTGCCACGTAGACAGTTCCTAATAGAAAGTCTCTAGGATAGAATTTTCCATATTCGGGTGCATTTTTAAATCAAGTCAATGTGGAAGAGTTCTTTTCAATTAAAGTGGTGACAACCGACAAAGCGGACATTCTAAAAGAGATTCTATTATTCGGTTTTCTTTCTCTTTGGAATAATAATATACTTTATAATAATAATAATAATAATAAACATATCTTGAAGAGCAAAGTTTTTTTTGATACATTGAAGAGAATATATGTTGTATCGAAAAAAAGAAGAGAACAGGCGACGTTCGTTTCTCTTTTGTTCGGCATACCGATAACGTTCCGGCACATTTGTTAATTCGTTTAGGCGTTGATTCTTTCAGTGTCACTGTTTGAGCACAACTCCCGAATGATATTTCTACCGTTGTTTTAGCGAACTTGATTGAATAAATGATGTTGGTTTAAAAAAAAAAAAGTACTCCCTCCGTCCCAATTTGTTTGGGGCATTTTGAAACTCACAATATTTAAGGAGACATCAATTAATTAGTTGTCTAGCCATTTAAAACTTGACTATTTTATATTTTTATCCTTTTTATATGTAGTTTATTTTCACAATATTTAAGAGACATCAATTAATGAGTTGAGACAATTTAGACCATTAAAGCATTATTTAGAGTTATGAAACTTATTTTGAGACAAAAAAAAAGAATAAATCTCAAATAAATTGGGAGGGAGGGAGTATATCATTCCCTTAAAAAAAAAGTATATCCATTTTTTATTAGTTTATAGTCGATGAGAGTGTTTTTTTTTTTTTTTTTTTTTTTTTTTAAGGGTAAGTCGATGAGAGTTTAGAACCACATATATAGATCGAAAAAATATTAAAAAAAATAGGTGACTGAAAAATTCCTCGATTTTTTTTTTTAATTAAAAACATAAGTGACTAGAAACTTGGACAAGTCTAAACAACGTGGCTACAGCCTACATGTTAGATAATAAAATAGCTAAATAAAATGGGTGGCTTCCATTACAGCATAGAATTATAAGTTGGTTTTATTAGGAAGTTATTGGGTCTACCAGCCATATGCGGAGTGCACATCTATATATTACATCTTACATCTTTTATTTTTAAACCGAATTCAAATTGTATAGTCTGAATTTGTTTACTTGTCAAATCGATGCATGTAGAT
Source organism: Gentiana straminea (assembly GCA_036785695.1). Lineage (NCBI taxonomy): Eukaryota > Viridiplantae > Streptophyta > Magnoliopsida > Gentianales > Gentianaceae > Gentiana > Gentiana straminea. The sequence goes on along the minus strand of JAVUPR010000258.1, from coordinate 3,671,891 downwards.
ATACCATACAAAAACTTTCCGGTTTTATTGACATTACAAAAAGAAAAAAAAATATCACTGATGTTGACGTTTATTACGCTACAAAAATGTGACCTGTGATGACGATGATGGGTAACATCAGTTGTATTGACGTTTCTTGTATAAAACGAGTATCCGGGACAATGATGTTTCCAACAACTACAGTATTAATGACATTGCGGTGCTGAAGTAATTTTGTGATATCTGCAAATTGGAATGTTGAGTGACGAGGGTTGAACTGAGTCTCGCCACGTGTCCTCTCCTAATTGATCAAACATTAAATGAAGACATAAAAACTATAACATTAAGGGTCAGGAGCCCCACTTCACGCTTAAGGGCAGATCCGAACCCCAGGTGGGAGATCGGTCCCGTTCCCCCGACCACCGCAGGTCGGCTAGGTCGCAACGGAGCTGGGCCAGTGCAGTTCGGGCCGAGACGGCCTGAGGGGCTCAACGCAGGTCGACCAGAGCCTCATTTATATGATAATTAGTCCACGTGCTTATGAGATAATTATGGGAAGATCCTACGGATCCTTTACCCATTAAGACTTTGATTTTGATATTTAAATTATCCATAATTAGAATCCTTGTTGAACAATGCTTTGGACGAGACGTCCTCTATATAAACAACTCCTAAGGAACTACGGAGACTTGATTCCTGAAACATAACAGATACGTAGGCAATTCGGGAGAAGCAACTCACGAGCTTAGTCTAAAAATCACCCAAAAAACCATCCCTCGTTCATATTCTTATTGATTTATGCCTTTGATTCAATTATCCCTAGATTAAACGGCTCGGATTTATTCATAGAAGAGATCCAGCATCGTCATTGAGCTTACAATCAACTTTGCAGAAGTCGATGTCAGTGTGATGTCCCGAAAATAGATTTATTATGATGTCAATAACAACTGTTTTTTAAATTACTCATCTTTTATAGAGCTGTTAAACATAGCTATTTGTGAACTAGCTCGTGTTCAACTCGTTAGTGTTTGTAGTCATTCGTTTGTTTAGTTTAATGAACTAAGTTTGAACAAGATTATAGGTTCGTTTCCTAAATGAACGAATACAAACGTACTCATGAACGTTTAATTATGTTTGAGAATCTGCTCACAAATGATAAACCAAAACGAGCCAAACAAGTCAAAAATGAGCCAAACTTGAATATAATTTATTCTTCGTTTATTAAATAAACAATCACGAACAACTTCATGACCTAAACAAAACAATTTTGAACATATTCTTTTGCTCGTTTATTACACAAACGATCTAGAACAAATTTGTAACTTAAACGATCACAAACTTAAACACGTAATCACTTCAACTCTGCTTAACTTGTTAACAACTCTAATCTTTTTTATGGATTACTTTAATGCAAATCATGTGAGAACATGTTATTTGTACTAAGAACAAGACAAAAAATGCTTTGATAGCAAGTCATGTGAGTGGGGGGCAAAGCTAATTGTACTCCAAATAGGACAATAATGGACTTAAAAAAGCTGCAACCTTTTTTTAATGCAAATTAGTCCTTAGGTTTTGCAATAACGAACTTTTGGGCTGTAATGAAACCGTGTGGTTCAGTTTTCCTCGAAAGTAGATTCTTTGAGTCAAAAATCGACTTTTAAAAAATCGACTTTTTGAAAGTCAATTGTGAGGATCTCAAATCAATTTTTTTAAAACTCAAGAACGCCTTCCCGAAGCAGTAGAGCATCGTTAAGTTAGGTGTAAGATTTAATCTCATTACGTCTTTACTCCAATACCAAATTATCATCTCTCGTAGAAACTTAAGCTCTTAAACAAAATAGTAATGTAAATATTCAAACAAATTCATGGTCTAAACACACTTAAAAAAAGATCTGGGATACAAAAGAATAGGGAAAACCACACAACACTGAACAGAAAAGAAGTTAGGCCACCCAAAAAAAAAGGAAAATGATAGGTAAAAAGTCAATTCTGACCCTCTCCAGTGAAATTAATACAGTGATCCCTCCGGTGGCCTTCGTGTTTTAACATGTAATCCGTTGATTTGAAAACACACATTAAAACAAACACGGTCAAACGAACGGATCACTGCTCCAATACACGTACGTATCTCTCCTGTGAAATCGGTACAGTGATCTCTCCAGTGACCACGTGTTAAAACAAACAGTGTCATTGGAAAGATAACTGCACTGATTTCACAGGAGATGATCTCAACCCTCGTAAAACCGAGTTTCAAGCATCCGGAAGTGGAGAAGTAGCAGGGCGTTTGATCGATGCGGACTTAATCAAATGGTTGTAGCTGCCTTTCTCCTTAAATAGCTGTGAGAAATGAGGTTTACAGTACAAAATGCCATTCAATGCAGCGTAATTCGAAGGCGAAAGAGAACAACCACCATGAGAACACTTAAAGCATGATTTGTGGTAGCTTAAGCTCTCAACAGTAACCTGTAAAAGTACCAAATCAATATATAATAATCAGTAGATTTCAATCTTTACATACAAATGAAATGAAGGTTTTTCATACGATTATCGAGTTCAACACGCTCCTTTACATGTCAGCATAATACAAACACGAGGCGTATAAACGACTGTGCCAAACACTAAACGAATTACAGAAGCCTAATACAAACACAAACGCATATAAACGGCTCGGCTAACACTTCCCAGTCTAAGCCCTTATAACAAGTAGGCGCCGAGGAGTATGTTTACTCTTGTTTTCAAAAGGGTGGTTTAAATCCATCTATGAAACTAGAACAGTAAAGGGTTTTTAGAGGAAAGGGGTAGGGAGTTGGGGGGTGGGGGTGGGGGGCCATGAGACTTGGCTGAAGTATGCACACACACACACAATGTTGGACTAGGATTTAACATTGTTCACACGAATTGCTACAAGAACGTGAAAATCTTTAAAAACTAAACCTTTTCTAATGGATAAGCTGTTTTCCCACAGGTTGCGCATTTATCTTGCGTCCCAGAAAACATGCCAGCAGCTTTACTAGCAGACCTTGTCTTCATAAAGTTAGGGAAGCAAAGTCAGCGACGAAAGAAAAAAAAACAAACTTCGAAAATTCATCAGAAAGATTTTGAAATTTACGAATTCTGGAGTTTTCTTCTCAGCTGAATTAGCCTCTCCTCCTCCTCCTCCGAACTTCTCAGCTGACTTAGCCGCTGTACAAAACTCGATTTATAAATACGGTAAAAGAGATATGGTGATAGAAACTATAAAGAGACAACATAGTAGACATACGCGATTGGAAACTCTTGTTGAGACTGTCTTTGAAGAGCTGTTCATAATGTGGTTTACAATACAAAACACCTTCATTTGATGAGTAGCTTCCCAGCTGAAACGATCATTGCCGGAAAAAAAAATGGAATCATATAGGCAATTAATCAAACAGTTGCAAGGCACAAACCACAAAAGCCGGAAATTCTAGCATTTACAAAGAACAAAAAGATCTCAAATTCGCAGTTTATACACCTCCTAAAATTTACAGTACAGAGAGTCAAATCTGAAATCTGCACTTTTGGATTCTACACTTCAGCCTCAGAGATCAAGTTAAGCATTCATTGGCCAGTTAAAAGACAATTACACAAAAAGAAATTATCAGGAATGCAGAAAAGACTGCAACTTGATCAAATCAATGAGCTTTAAATCAATGTTTATGTAATTATAAGTCACTCAGCAATCAAAATCACACAATTCACGAAATCTTTCTAAATGAGATGCCCCTCCTCTCCTCATATTCGGATCCTCAGGCTAAAAGTACGTCGTTTTACAAGCTTCAAAACGAAGAATGTTATCCCTTCTAGCTTAAAATCTCAAACAATTAAGCAGAATCGAGCTATAAAAGATTAGAAATACATACCTTGAGGGTTCCTTTGCAATGAGAGCATTTGAAGCAAGACTTATGATAAGTGATTCCATCAGCAGATAAAAGCTCAACTGGGTACACAGTTTTCTCACAGGCCTTGCATTTCTGTTGGGTTCCAATAAAAGACATAGCTTTTTCACTCTTTCAAAATAAAAGGCACTAGCCCACTAATCTCCCTTTATGCTTAGATCTAAATCAACGATCTTTCTTTCCAATTCTTCAATATAAAAAACAGAGTTTGACTGTCTTTCCTAACAGAAAACAACAAGAGACAAAGAGTTGATTAAATAAAGCATCTATCTAAAACAAATAGCAAGATAAAGAAAGAGACTTTTAGTTTTGAGATTGAAAGAAGCATACAAGAATTCTGGGTCTTGATTTGAATCAATATTTGAGATTTGTAGGAAACTAGAACATTAGCAGAGGAAATGAAAGAATGCTCCTAGATCATGGTGTTTTTTTTTTTTTCCTACAAATGTCGCTCAAAAAAAAAAGTTGGCTTCGGGGGGATGAATTTGCAAAGGTGATAGTGGTGGAAGAATGATGGAGCAAAGTAATTGATTAGTATTTAGTAGTAGTACAAAGTTCAATGGTTTTTACGGTCAGTTTAGTGGTGGAGCGGCCGTATGTAATAATGTGCTTTTGGGGAAGTTTGACAATGGTGGAACTGTCTTTTTCCTTTCTTTTCTTTTCTTTTTTTTATAAATTTTTTTTTAACACGAACAAGATAATATGAGACGAATATACTTATTTACACTGTAAAACGTTTATGTTTTATTTTATTTTTATTTTTTCGAAAAAAGGAGGGGGCGGGGATCGAACCCTGGAAACGTTTTATTTTATTTTTATTTTTTCGAAAAAAGGAGGGGGCGGGGATCGAACCCTGGACCTCTCACTAAAAGCGGTAGACCCTGGTATATCACCGCCAGGGTATGAGCCGCAGCTTTCTTTTATTTTATTTAAGTGATAACTACGTAGTATTCATAAGGTTATTCATATTATGCGTATATAGTCTCCACAAATTTCATGACAACAACGATAGTTAAGCTTAGATGCCATTAGTTACATCATAATGAGTCTATCGGTGAATCACAATAGAATCGACATTGTGAAGTCGGTTTTGGAGCAAAAAGGCAACTTATCATAGTTGCATTGTGAGAATCGACCCTAAGAAAGTCAATTTTTTTGCTTCAAAACCGACTTTCACAAAATCGATTATATGAAATCGGTGTGGTGCAGTAGTAGTTGTGGTGCACCGGTAGAATCTGTGGAATATAAATAATAACCTCCTAAACTTATCCAAACCCGAGTCAAAAGGTGTTAGAGTCAATGTTATGAATATGATTGTTCCCACGGGATGAGTAGACATGTTAATCAGGTAACGTACAGTGGTAACATGGCTCAAAGTGTATTGTATTTCATTGATTTAATATGGTTACCGAGAGTACAAATATATAGTGTTCGGTGACTTAGTCAATAAGTCACTACAAGATACCGCATTAATAATATTTAAAGTAAATACTAATACTCAACTATATTCTTCTCTACAAGTGTTAACTGTGCTGCACCGGTAGAATCTGTGGGGTGCAAATAATAGCCCCCTAAACTTATCCAAACTCGAGTCAAAAAGTGTTAGAGTCAATTTTATGAAAATGATTGTTTTTTAAAAATTGTTAAACTCTAACCACAAGGTTCCCCGCTCGTCATATCCCACGGGATGAGTAGACATGTTAAGCAGGTAATCTAGTAGCTCAGAGTCATTAGTGCTATTATACAAAACAACAGAATAAAGTCGTTCATTTACAGTGTTCAAACTTTCATACTACAGCTCCAGATCCAGCTGTCATTTTAAGACACCAAACTCTTTACCACTAAGCTATGTCCTGGACCAAGTGACGAAAATGATTGTTTTTTTCTTTCGCTATGGAGTGTCTTCTAATGATTTTTTTTAATGGGAAATTAGGGATAAGGACACAATTTGAAATATTATTAAGCAACAGGACAACTACATATTTTTTATAGGGAGAAGGACAACTGCATAATTTTTATAGCGACAAACAAACAATCCCGAAAATCAAAATCGGTGAATCTCCCTAGTGAATCCCGAAATCGGTGAATTTCGATAGTGAATTTTGACAAATAATCCCGAAAATCGGTGAATCTCGACAATGAATTTTGAAAATTAGTGAATTTCGACGGTGAATTTCGGCGATGAATTTAAACAAGTGAATTTTGAACACAAGTGAATTTCGATAGTGGATAAATAGTTTTGTCCTTTATGCAAAAGTTTCAAAAGACTGTCCTTCTACTCAATTGATGAAATATTTTTATTCTTCTCCCTCATTCCCCCTTTTTTAAAGGCTTCTGTTGATTCGGAGGTCTGGACTATTATTGATGTCTTATGAAGGCTATATATCAAGCTTTGGTCTAACCTTAAAAAAAAAAAAAAAAAAAAAAAACTTTGGTCTGGTTCTTCGAGCCTTTGAATACATGTAAATCAAAGCTTTGTTACCAAATAGTTTTGCTTGAAATTCCGCATCCTTTTCCTCATTTGGTGTAATGCTATAATAAATTTTGAGACATATCTTTTCAATATATGTGAGTCAGACGGATTTAAATCGAAAGAGAATAGTAAGGAGTACAGAAGGTTTCAAGAGGAGAGACACGAGAAGGAAACAAAGGAATGTTGAGGAGTAATTGCACCAATGACGTTGATGTTTGATGAGGGTCGAACTAGCTTTCGTCACATGTCAACTTCTTATTGATCAAACATTAAATGAAGACTGAGAAAATATAGTATTAAGGGCCATGAGCCCCACTTCATGCTTAAGAACAGAGCCCCACTTCATGCTTAAGAACATACCTAAACCCCAGGAGGGAGGTCTGACCCGTTCTCTTGTAAAGACCATCGCAGGTCGGCTCGGTCGTCATGGAGGACGGGTAAATGCAGTTCAGGCTGAGACGGCCTAGAGAGGCTCGACGCAGGTCGGCCAGAGCCTCCCTTATCGGAAATACTCACGTACTTATAGAAATAAGATAATTATAGGAAGATCTTGAAGATTCTTACTCATTAGGACTCTGATCCTAACATTAAAACTATCTGTGATTATCTCATAAATTAAAGGGATTAACACGTTTTAGAGTCCTTGATGGACGCGGCATAGATTGTCTTGGACGAGAGGTCCTCTATATAAACGATCATAAAGAACTACGAGAGACTTGATTCATGAATAATTATATGATACGTAGACATCTTGGGATACCACTTATTCCAAGCTCAGTCTAAAATCATCAAACATCACCCCGTTTTTAGGTTTTTTCTATTAGGATTTTAATCTTGAATTATTGTCACTAGAGTAAACTCGGACCGTAATTTCATATAAACGAGATCCAACATCATCAATGTTAAAGACACAAACTCTCAATAAACTCTGAATAAACTCGATTGCATGTGTCTTTTATAGTTCGTTTGTTTAGATAGAATGAAATAACATAAATAGATTTGTTTTTTTTTTATTCCACTGTTTGTGTATAATTATAGGTAATCAAGCGAAATAAAATTTTGAACATTCCAGTGGAATGGAAAACCCGTATCTTTAAGGCACCGGAAAATGAAAATGAGATAGAATGAATATTGACGAAGCACCGGCCCACCTCACCAACCTTACCCCATGCACTTACATTCCATCCCATCCCTGCATCTACACCTCATCCCCCAACTTACCCTGCCTCACTTCACCCTTCTTTACCTTCATCTTACCTTGCCCACACCTGAGCTCTAACTTTATGCCACCCTACCCCCCACCCATCGTACTATGCACCTCATCTCACAACCTATCCTATCTCACTCCACCCTTCTTTACCTCCACCTTACCTTACCCACACCTGAACTCTCACTTCATGCCACCCTACCCCCCAGCCGTCGTACTATGCACCTCATCTCCCAACCTATCCTACCACACTCCACTAATTTTTATCTCCATTCTACCTTACCCACACTTGAACTCTCACTTCATGCCACCCTAACACCCCCCCCCCTCCCCCGCCATACTATGCACCTTTAGCCCATCTCATCCCTTGGCACTTTACCCCACCTTACCTTGCCCGGTCACCTCACTCTTACCCCAACCTTATTTGTTTTGCTACCTCACATTATGCTTCACGTGACTCTGTCCTACCCCATCACCAACCACCCGATATGTCGTGTTTTATGAATTCGATTGATTTCATTTTTCTAAATGTCAAAAACAATAATAAAACACCGTCAATCCAATGCATTCATTTCATTCTATTTTACCTATACAAACATATCATTAGTCTTTAATCGATCAACAAATCATATATTAATGACTACAATAAACAATTCACTAACAACTAGAATGATTGAATACATACCCTCACCATTCAACATAAAAGAGCAACACTTATAATTAATGTGAATTTTCTTATCAGCTCTCCACGTGTATGCATGTAGATAAAATGCTTATCTTCATCTTCAGTCCTTCATTCACTACCAGAAATCAGTTAGAGGCTGAAATACACTACCATCCCTCCTATTCCATAATCCCATACGTTGAGAAAATAACCAAAAACAGAAAAAAAAAAAAATTTAAATAAGAGTACCCTCTTTGAGAGGGAAATCAAGAAGCTTAATTTCTCTTCACCAATCTCTTGCATCTGCAAAAGAAAAAAAAAAATAAAATGGAGACAGCAGGAATTGCATGCTGTGCCAGTGGAACTCTTCTATCAAATATCTCTTCTCAACATTCTGCTGCACTTTTATTTTCTCCACGTTTAAGCTCCAAGGTCAGCATATTAACCAGTTAACTACTTTGTGTTTTTTGGATTACAATTTTTTATTTTATTACAATAATATTCAGCCTCTAGAAAGTCGAATATATTGGCTTTAGAATCGTCTTTCCAGGCTAGAAATTCGCATATATTGGCTTTAGCATCGACTTTTCATAAAAGAAAATCCAGTATATTGGCTTTAGAATGACTTTTCAGAGGAAAATGTGTAAATTCCACGTCCAGAAAGTCGAATTTTGGTCTGAGATTTGACATTTTAGGTGGTCGAATGTGTAAATTTAACCTCTAGAAAGTCAGAACTTAAAGTACTAAAATTGATGATAAGTTTTAGTAAGTTGATCAGTCATTTAATGATGGTTTTTTGTTTATGCAGAGTCTGAAATCAAGCTCGTTATTTGGGGAATCATTGCGTATTGTGCCTAAATCATCGTTCAAAGCTCTGAAATCAAAGCATTCTTCATCCCTTGTTACTAAATGCGAGATTGGTGATAGCTTGGTGCGTTTTCTTTTTTACAAACCAAATTTCACAGTATAACCATTCAATATTCATGTGCATATATGTTTACACTTTGGCACACAGTGTGAATCATCATATCTTGATTTCATCATGCAAATGTAGACGGATCCCGAAAAGATAATCATTCGAGTAAATATACACAAAACCTTAACACCGGGGAAATAATTAGTGGAAACGAACTATATTGTAGATCACGAGTTCAAATATCTCAATATATCTCCACTTCTACCCTCTAGTTTCTGTTGTTTCGCGATTTATATGCCTTTGGATGTCTTGTATTAGTCCATCCTCTTTGTTACAGACTCGTACTTACAAGAACGTGATACAAATCATTGTGTTCAAATACGTAAATTCCTGGAATATTTGGGGTGCAGGATGATAGAATAGTGAAAATGAGAAAAGGCTTGTTGTTATTCAATAGAAAGCATTTCAATATATAAGCCTCGAAAGGCTTCTAGAGGAAGTTTAATATATAACCATAAATGCAGAATATATCACCATAAATGCATAATATCAAAATATATAATCTAAATCTAATTATATCTCTAATAGCCCCCCTCAAGCTCATGGGAGCGCAGCGGACATGAAGCTTGAAACTTGTAGGCGTTGATGGCGGTTGGATGCATCTTCAACAGTAACCGGGAGGAATGAGTAGTGGGTGGATGAAGAAATCCTGGGACGCAATTTCAGGATATACCCTAAAAGAACCGATGGTCAACCTGTGTTAACAGGATGGAGGGATATACCCTTGCATAAAAAAAAAATTTGGGATTTACCCGTGCAGAAAAGAAAATTTGAGGGATATACCATTGCAGAAAAGAAATCAACCTGTTTGAACAGGAGGGAGGGGGACGTACCCTAGCAGAAAATAAAATTTTTGTGGGATATACCCTTGCATAAAAAAAAATTTAGGATTTACCCGTGCATAAAAGAAAAAAAAATGTGGAGGATTCTAAAATACGGTCCCAGAAATTTCAGCCTACCCCAATCGTTTACCTCCCATTATTTACCTTTACCACCCATTTTGGGGGATGCTGCCGAGATTTTGTTGGTCCAAGTGCTTCCATTAATTTGTTTAAAGAGTGTCCGCTTCACAGATTCAATACTGTACTTGTTGAATCTAATTATTTCCTAATTGTTTTTCCATGCGGTGATAGTGCCAGCAAATTAGGTATCCCATTTTCCTGCAAATGGCCAAACAAATTATATGGGCACCACAAGCGGCTGCTTTAATTTCTATGAGTGGCGCCACCACAAGCGGCTTCCATGACGGTGGCTCTGTTTCAATATTACAGCCGGCTTCGAGATCTGTTTCCTTGGGCCTGAGAGGGCGGTACTACGAAGCTGAACGGGTGGCCATTGATGCCGGCAATGATCCGGTGGCGGCTAGGGTTTTATTCAAAAGGAAAAAAAAAATCTGGATATTAACTATAAAAAAAAAATTGCAACGTGAAAAAAATAAAATAAAATAAAATTGGGAGGGGGTGAGGGTTTGATCATATTGATGTCACAAACCCTCACCCGGGCATTCTTTTTCGTAGATTTCTCAGGATCGAAAGACGTTAGTCTAGAGCTCTGATACCATGATAGAATAGTGAAAATGAGAAAAGGCTTGTTGTTATTCAATAGAAAGCATTTCAATATATAAGCCTCGAAAGGCTTCTAGAGGAAGTTTAATATATAACCATAAATGCAGAATATATCACCATAAATGCATAATATCAAAATATATAATCTAAATCTAATTATATCTCTAATACAGGAGGAGTTTCTGACAAAGGCAACATCAGACAAGGCATTAATAAGGCTGATGGTGTGTATGGGAGAAGCATTAAGAACAATTGCATTCAAAGTTAGGACAGCTTCTTGTGGTGGAACTGCTTGTGTCAACACTTTTGGTGATGAACAACTTGCTGTTGATATGCTTGCTGACAAACTTCTCTTTGAGGTTACCCCCTTTTTTTTTCTTTTTCTTGCTACTTCTGCATCCATAAATATGTCAAATTTTAGTCACATTTCTAAACATCGTAAGCTTTTAGGAGAGATGATAATTTAACATGATATCATATCAGAGCACAGGAGGGAGGTCATCAGTTTTCTGTTCCCACTGCATTATATTGTCCAAATGTTGTGTCTTTTTACGTTTTTTTTGTGTGCCTTATGATCCAGGCTCTTTGGTTGATTGTTTTCCTTTTGATGCCATAGTAAAAACTCCGTGGTACCACCAAAGACGCCCTAATTTAAACATGGATTCCAAGTTCAAAACCAAAGTATTGTTTCCTATGAATTTGTTCCTCTTCACATTTGTTTCATCATATGATTAATGTCTTAGGCCTTGAAATACTCACATTCTTGCAAATATGCTTGCTCTGAAGAAGTCCCTGAGTTGCAAGACATGGAAGGAGGTAATACATCATATATACATATGTACTTCTAATCGAGCCCGGATCCCCTGGACCGAGCACCTTCCAATAATTCTTAGAATCATCGATTTCCCATTACACTGTAAGAATCATTGGAGGGTCGGTTAACCTTTATCTTGTCAAAATTGTCGTAAAGATTGAAACTTTATAATTCTTGATCCAAAAAATGTATCTGTGCCCAGAGGGATTCAGTGTGGCATTTGATCCACTTGATGGTTCAAGCATTGTGGACACAAACTTCACAGTTGGTACAATCTTTGGAGTTTGGCCAGGGGATAAGTTAACAGGGGTGACTGGTAGAGATCAAGCAGCTGCTGCTATGGGGATATATGGACCGCGAACTACCTATGTTCTTGCCCTTAAAGACATCCCCGGAACACACGAATTCCTCCTCCTTGATGAAGGTACGTTTTTTTTGGACCATATTCTTCTCCATTGCTTTGTAGATTTACCGTAGTACCTCACATTCAAAAAGTGAGGCAAAGAGCATCAAGATATAAGGTTTAAGCATAACGAACTTTTTAACCAGGATTAATCATTTTAGGACAAACGAGGACGATGGTCCGTAGTTACCTTCTTAATGTGTTTGTATTGTTGTCTACTAGGAAAATGGATACATGTGAAAGACACAACAGAAATTGGAGAAGGGAAAATGTTCTCACCTGGAAACTTGAGGGCTACTTTTGACAATCCTGATTATGCTAAGGTTTGAAATGAACTTTCTGAATTTGACCATGTTTGACAAATACTGCAAAATAAATCTAAATGTGTGGATTATTAATTGTTTTGAACTGCAGTTGATTGACTATTATATCAGAGAAAAGTACACCTTAAGATACACAGGAGGAATGGTTCCTGATGTCAATCAGGTATGACATGGCACTCAAAGCCAAAAGTTTCAAGAATTCTAAAGAGAGAGAGGGGGTCATTAATGACAATACACTAAATCTATTGATTTGGCATCACACTACGATCAACTTTTGCATAATCGGGTTTAGAGCCGATAATGGACTTTTCAATGGTCAATTGTCACGGTTGGCGGCGTGAAAGTTGATTTTCAGCTCTAAAATCGACTTTTTATTGGTTGATTGTGATATCACACTAGAAACATAGTGGTTAAAGAGCTATGAGCATACTCTATAGACACCACCTGGGCCGAACTCTAGTTAGTGGCTTGAGAATGCCTCGGGAGGTCGTAGGCTCAGTTCTTCTCTGGAGCGTCATGTTAAAGAGCTGTGAGTCAAACTTTTACCTCTGAGTAAGAGTGATACTCTCTAGAGGCCGAGCTCCAGATTAATCAAACCGGCCGGTTGGTCCCAGATGCCCGGGAAAAGAAAAAAAATAGGACCAAAGTGTTAAGATTGCCACACTTAAAGGGCTTTTAATGTCTTTTTGGCCCTTTACAAATATTGATTGATTTATTTATTTTTAAATTTGTGATGCAGATTATAGTAAAAGAGAAAGGAGTATTCACAAATGTGTTATCTCCAACAACAAAAGCCAAACTGAGGTTACTATTTGAGGTGGCTCCATTAGGGTTCTTGATAGAAAAAGCAGGTGGTTACAGCAGTGATGGTAAACAATCTGTGTTAGACAAAGTCATCATTAATCTTGATGACAGAACCCAAGTTGCTTACGGGTCGAAAAACGAGATCATCCGGTTCGAGGAAACACTATACGGATCCTCCCGGCTCAAGGCGGCTCAGCCACTTGCTGCAGCTGTTTGATCAACCAATTTATAGCCACTACTACTTGCAAGTTTATTTTGTGAATTTCCTCTTTCTCTTCTTTTTCTTGTATAATTTGCTTGCACAATAAAGATTTAAACTTCATAGAGAGGGTTTATATAGTGATATTTTTTATATATGTTGAAATCCGCATCCTCAAAAGTTAATATACAACAATGATTTATGACTTATGAGATATACCAATTAACTGGAGGGAGGAGTTGGATACACATGTACATACGAAAAAGGTAGGACTGTAATCGAGTCAAGTCACTACTCAACAACTCAGGTTTGAAACTCCATTTGAACTCGATCAAGTTATATAAGGAAAGATAAAACTCGATCAAGCTCCTGAAAGAAGGCAGTTGTTGTGAAATCAATCAAATCGAGCCACGAATGGGCACCAACCGATGGTTCTGGGTCCGCGAAGACTTGCTCCTGGTCATACATAGTTTCGACCTACGTCAATAGGTAATGGCATGTTTGTTACGCATGAATGAAATGGAATACAATAAAGTAATATGAATAGATTGAAATGGAATGGAATAAATTCATTCTATTACTACGTTTGAGATGTGAAAGAATGGAATAAAATGTCGGATATGGTGGAAGTGGTGGGGTGGGGCGGGGTAGCCTTACCCCACGCCACATTGCACCCTACCTCTCTACCCACCCTACCTCTCTACACCACCCTACCCCACCCTACCTACTCCACCATCACCCTATCATACCTTACGCATCTTACCTACCTTACCCCACCACCTACTCTACTCCACCATCACCCACCCATACCCTACCCTACTCTACATATCTTACCCACCACAACACCCTACCCTACCTTACCCACCACCTTGCCCTACCCTACCTTACCTACCACACCACCCTACCCTACCCACCCCTACTTTACCCCATCCTGCCATACCTTACCCACGACCCCACCCCAACCTACCTTAACCATCATCTATGCTACATACCCCTACCTTTACCCTACCCACCTTACCTTACCCTTACCCTATCCCACCACACCACCCTACCCTACCCACACCTACCCTTACCCACCACCCCACCCCACCCCACCCTACGATATCCATCTCTACCTTACCCACCACCCAACCCTACCCTACCTTACCCATTTCTACCCTACCCACCACCCCACCATATACCTTACCACCATCCCATCCTATCCTACCCTACTCTATTTCACCATATCTACCTTACGCATCTTACCTACCTTACCCCACCACTTACTCTACCCTACCCCTAACCTACCCTACCACCCACCCACTCTTACCCATCACCCACGTATTTTATCGATTTTCATTTTATTCCATTGAATTCCATCCATTTTGGAAGGAATGAAATGGATCTTTTTCATTCCATTTCATTCCCTCATAATCATATACAAACATTGGAATGAAATGAAAATCATTCAATTCTATTTCATTCCGTCCTAACAAACATACCATGACAGTCTTGCCAAGTGTTTAAGTTGGTGTGGCATGCCACTAAATGTCAAGAGTGTCTTCTGCCTTGAGCATGAACACACCTTAAGCCTTGAGGCCTCAATCGAAGTGGGACCTCCCTAGTATCTTTCAGGCACCGAGCCACGAGCCCTACGGAAGACTCCTAATCATAAAGAAAATGCAATGTTCATTTTATGAAACAATCGATCGAAAATTTTCAATGGCTAAATCATTTATATAGGCATAGTGATGAGATCATGATGGCACCCCCAAAGTGGTATATTATAATTATAATAATAACAACAACAATAATAATAATAGTTAATAATAGTTAATTTGGTTTAGACTTTTAGTTAGTGGACACATGTACAATGACCTTACTTATCATATGGATTAACATTAAGTTAGCCCTTCTTAATCTTCCCACTATAGCTAACTCTTAAATTTAATTGTTTTTTACTATTCATAGGTTAAAATTCAACTATAATGTTGCACCATATTGTGAGCGGAAGGAAGAGTGTAACAATAGGAGTCTGGATCTCCCGCGATGAATATATTTCAGTGTTTCTATGTGGTAATGAAAAAATCGATAATTCCATTAATTTTAAAATTTTCACCGATTTCATCAATATTTAAAGATCCTCGTTTTTTCTTTGAAAAGCATTGCAACATGTGAGAAATCGACGGTTTCGTCAATTTTATCGAACACATCGTTAAAAATTTGTTGAGATTGTCGAAATTTCACTACATTTTAAAAATCACCAGAAGATACTTAGTGTAGGGGATCCGAACTCGTGTAATAGTACATGTCATTGATTCAAATGTTAAAACAATTTTTACAAAATATAAGAAATTTTTATGTGAAATGTCATATGTAATAAATTATAAAAGTATTACTATCATAATAAATATAACAAAACATCTTAAGCATCATAAGGCCGTAACAAAAGCCGTTATGATGCTTTGCTTTTAATCATTGTTATGCACCGTGTTGTTTGCTATGGTTTTCTATTATATCATTTGCTATACATTACATCATCCTATTATACCCTGTTATGATTTGTTATGTTTGTTGTAACACTCGTTATATGACGTTTCTTTGTTCCAATGGTTAAATTAAATACATTTTACTCTGAAACATTCAAGAATATGTATACAACGTTTGTACGAAAAGAGCATGGAATGCTACGAATACATACTTACATACCGTCAAGAGCGGTTGCATCTTTTAGGGCCGTGGGGCAGCTGTCCCACTAAAAAGAAATTAACAATAGGTAATTTATATATATGAATTCGACTTGATGATTTTATTATGTATATATTGATCTATTATTGTTATGTATTGTCTCATAGTGGGTTATCCAATACATAATATACAAGCTGAACTCTAAAATAGAAAAAATCTGATCCGTATCATGAAATTTCTAAAGCCGTCCCTGCGTACAATTCTAATGTTATCAAAACAAAATCTGATCCGTATCATGAAATTCCTAAAACCGTCCCTGCGTACAATTCTAATGTTATCAAAACGAATCATATTATACTAATTCCCAACTTTTCAAACACATTATTTTTTCTAATTTTCCAAGCTTTTTTTTTTAGGGGCTAATTTTCCAAGCTTAATCCTACCATTATATTAAATTTGGACTTAAACACATAACTTCTTTTGTGTAATATACATGAAATCTCTTGAAAGCTACAAACCTAAATTCATCAATTCACCTAACTATGTAAAATGACATGACATCAACAGAACCATCTACACCTTTTATAACACTACTTATATATTACAACTGATTTAACTGATTAATCATCATTCATTAAAAAAACCTCTCAAGAACACTAAATCAAGCCATTATTAGCAGAAATGAAGTTATGGATCAAGAAAATTGTAATTATACTTGCAGCTTTAATCTTTCCCGTTGTTGTTGAAACCGCGGTTCGTCACTACAAGTTCAATGTAAGTAAGTTGTACATAATAACGTAAGAACGTAATTCAGGAAATTGGAATTAAAAGAAACAGAGCAACAGCTCTCAAAAGTTTACAATAGGAATCAAAATCTGCCTGGTGATTCTGTGCTAGGTCACAGATATATCATTTAGGGAAAAAAGGACAAAACATACTCTTATTCAAATTACGCAAACAGACAAAGATAATAACATTAATTAAAAGTGGAAATAATGACGTGGCTGCTGATGTGTCCCTACATCATCCCATCCCCTCCTCTTCTTCTTCACCAGCTTCCTGAACTTGAGCCGAGCCATCATCAACTGGATTGTAAGGAGTGAGATCTGCTACATTAAATGTTTTTGATATCTTCCAAGAGTCTGGGACGTCGATAATGTAAGCGTTGTCATTAATCCTGGATTTCACCGGATATGGTCCTAGCTTTCTTGGGTGCAGTTTGTGATTTACACCACTGGGAAATCTTTCTTTCCTCACATAAACCATGACTAGATCACCAGGTTCAAAAATCTTTTCTCTCCTCCTTACATCGGCCTTCTGCTTGTTTGTCTGGTTGGCTTCTTCTAGATGTTTCTTAATCTCCTCATGCAAATTCTGGACTCCTTCAGCCATATTCCCTGCTGCCATGTTCTTCCATTCGTAGTAAGTTGCCAAATCTGTGACCATGTTTGGTGATTTAGTGTAAACAATAGAAAATGGGGAGGTCCCAGAAGATCTGTTTTTCATGGCATTGTAAGCAAATTCAACTTGAGCAATGGCCACATCCCACTGTTTAGGTCTCTCAGCAGCCACACATCTCAACATGTTTCCCAGGATCCTGTTCACTACCTCAGTCCGACCATCAGTTTGAGGGTGATATGCACTGTTGAACTGCAACTGAGTCTGGAATCTTTTCCACAATTCTCTCCAGAAATGGCCAATAAACTTGACGTCCCTATCAGAAGTTATTGTCTTGGGTAAACCATGTAATCTAACTATCTCCCTGAAAAATAATTGAGCCACATAACTGGGATCCATCACCTTTTTGCAAGGCAAAAAATGAGCCATTTTAGAGAATCTGTCCACAACCACAAAAATTGAATCAAAATGTCTAGGGGTTTTAGGCAGGCCTAGAACAAAATCCATTGAGAGGTCTTCCCAGATTGTGTTGGGGATGGGTAGTGGGGTGTACATGCCTGTATTCTGTCTGGTGCCCTTGGCAGATTGACAGATACCACAATGCTTAACATACTTGCACACATCCCTCTTAAGTTGAGGCCAGTAGAATTTTTGCTCAACTAAGGCTATAGTCTTGTCTCTTCCAGTGTGTGCGGACATTCCACCATCATGCAATTCTTTTATCAGAAATTCCCTCACCGAAGTCTTAGGAATGCATAATTGGTTACCTTTGAATAAGTACCCTTTGACTAGATGGTAGTCTTCCAAGAACTCCTTTTCTTGCATTTCTTCCAAGTGTCATGAAAATCTGGGTCACCTTCATACTGATCAGGGAAAGAGTTGAAACTGATTAATTTAGTTTGAAGAGTGGTTAGTAAAGTCTGTTTCCTGCTAAGTGCGTCTGCTACAGTATTCAAAGTGCCCGCTTTGTGTTGTACGACAAAGGAGAATTTCTGTATGTAAAGGAACCATCTCGCATGCATTCTGTTAATATGTTTTTGACTGTTGATGAACTGGAGGGTCCTATGATCAGAGTTGAGTATGAATTCCTTTTGGATTAGGTAATGTTCCCACTGTTGCAGTGCCCTCACTATGGCATAAAATTCTTGTTCATAGGTTGTCCAATTTGATCTCGCTGGAGAGAGTTTTTCACTGAAGTAGGCAACATGTCTCCCTTCTTGGCTAAGGACTGCCCCAATTCCCAGAGAGGATGCATCAGTGTCTACCTGGAAGACTTTATCAAAGTCAGGGAGTATCAAAACGGGGGCAGTGGTAAGCTTCAATTTGATCTCTCCAAAACTGACTTCCTGATCTTCTCCCCACTTGAAGTTTCCTTTCTTCAAACACTCGGTTAGTGGTGCTGTGATCACGCTAAATCCTCTGATAAACTTTATGTAAAATGAGGCTAACCCCAAAAAACTCCTCAAGCTTGTGATATTTGTAGGGGTAGGCCAATCTCTTATTGCTTCGACTTTCTTGGGATCGGTGTGTATCCCCTCTGAACTGATGATGAATCCCAAGAACAATAGTTCAGTAGCTCCAAAAACACACTTCTTCAAATTCATATATAAGTTGTTCTTCCTTAGTGCCTCAAAAACCAACCTCAAGTGTCTTGGGTGTTTTTCATTAGTAGTGCTATAAACTAAGATATCATCAAAATATACAATGACAAATTTGTTGAGATAGGGTTTGAGTACCTCGTGCATAAGTCTCATAAAAGTGCTTGATGCATTGCACAACCCAAAAGGCATGACTAGCCACTCATAGAGCCCTTCTTGAGTCTTGAATCCTGTTTTCCATTCATCCCTTGATCTGATTCGGATTTGATGATATCCACTTGTCAGGTCAATCTTTGAAAAGATCTTGGCTTTTGTCAGGTTGTCAAAAAGATCATTCACTCTAGGCATGGGAAACCTATACTTCACAATGATCATATTGATAGCCCTGCTATCAGTGCACATTCTCCATTGACCTTCTTTCTTTGGAACTAGTAAGGCAGGGACAGCACATGGACTTGTGATGGGTCTAATGATCTGCTTGGCCAGTAATCCATCTACTATATCTTGGAGTATCTTTTGTTCTTTTGGGCACAATCTATAGTGATGTAGATTTGGTAGGGAAGACCCTGGTATCAAGTCAATAGAATGCTGAATGTCCCTCAAAGGAGGTAGTCCTGCTGGTAACTCTGAAGGGTACATGTCCTTAAATTCATCCAGCAGGAGTTTGATATCCCCACTCACTTCTTCTGTTTCCCTGCCTTCCTACATTTCTTTGAAGTTGACAGACCTAAACCTAACCTTGGAAACGGCGCCAGAAAGCTGACGGACATTACCTAGGCTATACAGATCCTAACCGGCAGTGTACCGGGTCAAATTGTAGCTCTAGTCTGGTGAGTCGGTCGTATTCCTCGGGGAAAACATGGTAATTCTTTTAAGTGGGGTTAAACACCAAGAAGCTATTATTAACTCGATCTAAGTCGCAGTTTTATCGGTTTTTTCCCTCGGGTTAGATAGTTAGATCGTTAGATTAGTTAGTAATGTTAGAGTTAGATGTTAGTAAAACGAGAAAATAAAACAAATAAATACTAATATAATATATATATATTTTTTGGATCTAGCCAAGAATTACTTTACCGAATCAATATCTTTTAGTAGAAATAAATGAGACGGATCTTCCTTTATTCAAGGTGTAAATTATATATGAATCGGTGTACTCCTAAGCTAGACAACTCCTCCTCACACGAGCGTATGAAATTGTCATATGTCTCATCAACTGTCCAATGTCATCCAAAGCATAGGTCACTCCCGTTTTGTCATACGAGCAATGTTTCGAATCTTGATTAAAACAGATAAATTAACGTAATACGATCTTGAGCACAATTTTAATAAGATTTGTTTTTCTAGGACAAATCTGCCCCCGGGTAGGAAATAGGATTCCGTTGTCACTCGGCCATTTTTACCCTCCGGTCTTTCAATTTTAACGTTTCATTAAGCGCAGAAAGAAAGAGATTCATCATAATCGATTTTAATCATTATTACCAGAGTCGATCATTCATTTTACCAAAAGATTAACTAATTCAGATTCATATCTTGGCTAGATATATTTTTAGCTTAACATAGTTATAATAAACATCATAATATTAGAATAAATTACCGATTACAATTGTTGAATCGGGGTCAATTCCGCTAGATCTACAATCTTCGATAATTATTCTACCATTATAACGATACTATAACTACTTTATTTATATATATATATAGAAACAACAAACATAATACTTTAGAAAAATACCCGATTACAAATTTGTTGTTGATTCGAGGTTGTACTCTTCCGGACATTACAACGACTTCAAAATACCGAACTTCCGAGATTTTCCCGAGCATTACAACGGTACTAATTTATTTATATATATAAAAAAACATATATATACATACATAGACATATGTATATATACGGGCCCCGAAAAAAAATAAAAAAAGACAAAAGAGATGAAGACGAGATCTAGATCTAGATATATATATATATATATATATCATATATATATATCATATATATATATATAATATCTTCAAAACATAAAAAAAAAAAAAAAAAGAAGCTGGGACGAGGAAAGAAAGAAAAGGGGGAAGAAAGGGGCAATTGATCCATTCCATTTGCTTCTGTATATATAGACATATGGGGAGGCCGGACCGGTCCTGAAATGGAGCCGGATCGGTCCGGAATCATCATTACCAGATGACTCACTGGTTCGGATCCTTCGAATATATTTTATTGTAATAAAACTTCTAAAATTCATATCTTTAGTTGTAGACCTCCAAAAATCATGATTCAAACGTCAAAATTAAGCTCTCGGAAAACTCTTCAACTTTCATGAAGGACTCTTCTCCAGAAAACGCCGTCTTGATAAGCAAATTCATACTCCGAACGTTTTGCGGGATTTTTACGAAATTGAATCAATTAGCCACTTGACCACCATTTAAGTTGTAGAAGTCCGATTGACTTGATTCAAAATCCATTGGAAATCTTTCTTGAAGATATACAACTTTTATTAAGGAAACTTCTTCAGAAAATGTCGTTTTGATGAGCCATTCGTATGTCGAGTCTTTTACGGGATTTCTACTAATCCGAATTGATTAGTCAATTGACCATAACTTGAGTTGTAGAACTCCAATTGACATAATTCAAAGTGCGTTGGAAAGCTTATGTGAAGATCTACAACTTTCATTAAGAAGTCATCCCCTGAAAATGCCTCTAAGCTGGTCAAATCTCCGTCGAAAATATGTAACGATTTAAGTACTTAGAAAATTTGCTCCGTTGAACTTATAAACTTGTGGCACCTTCTTCTAATCCTCTAAACACATCTTTTAGACTCAAAACATGTCGTTACGTGGAATCTTGGTCAATATATAATCCCGCAATGAACCACCAAAATACCAAACGTAAATCCGACACGACACTCCGGTTACTAAACCGGTACAAAAACTAATAAAAAACTTATAAAAATACGATAATTTATATAATAACTACTACTTATACATTTGAATAAAACTTAGTAATTTTGACTTGATTTGATACAATAATGCTCAAAATGGTATCAATATTGGGGTAAAATGTCGTAATAATGATCATAAATTTATCTCTCATCACAACCCCCTACTTAGCTTTTGGTCGTCCTCGATCAAAACAAGCGATAAAACAAAATGAATAAGAGATAAATTCATGAAGATAGAAGATATAAGGAACAACTAGATAATACAACCATTAGAATTACAACCAGGCGTTAACCTCAATATAAATGTATAACGAGTGTGTGTGTGTGACAAGCCTTTTCAATTTCCACTATCCTCTCTTGAATAATTCAAGCAAAACACACAAATATCCATTCAGACAATCCTAATGACTTTCCTAGGTATAAGCAGTAACAGTTCCACACAAAGTTCTTCCGAGTACTTATTAGGATAATCCCTAAAGCATATCATTCAGTTTATACTGGGGATAGTCAGAAGATAGCTAAGTTTTCAACCACGCTTAAATTTTTTTTTTTATTTTTTTTTTTTTTCTTTCTTTTGATGAACTTAATTTCACATGTGTAGCATATGCCTTCATTCCCAGCAATAGGACGTTTCGTGATAACACCCTAGCTGGACTACTATCATCATCCGTGCGGTGGGAGCTTTTAAACCTCATAGTGATATAGGACGTTTCGTGATAACGCCCTACTGCACTCAAATCATTGGTAGCTACAACCGACATATATATAGTTCATCTCTTTCTTTTTTTTTTTTTTTTTTTTTTCATAAACTTAACTTATATCCTTTCTATCACATTCAAACCTTCAGATATTCACAGTACACGTTCAAAAGTTAGGTACTAAGTTACTGCAATTATCTATAGAATAACCACTAGGATACTGAATGGATACAGTTTAAAATTTTCGCTTCAATATCAAAGGCTTACGTGAAGGAATTCATGTTACACAAATATATTTGGAATTACAATGCACTTACGGTTCACATTGGTTATACACATCCAAATTGATCATTATATCTTCAAATCCATGAAATATATACCTTATACAATTTATTTTAATCAACTAAATAATGCTCGAAAAAAATCAAAAACTAAGGGATTTATTGATACAAAATAAACATTAATGCCATTGCTAGACCAACGACTCCACTCCCCACTTACGAACTTACATTGTCCTCAATGTAAAGTGAGTGTAAATAAGTTGTTGGGAAAGCAATGGTGCACTAAAACAAGTCAAAACAAATACTCGGATGATAAAAAAGGGTGGGTGGGTGGGTCAAAGTTATGACCGTTGTGTGTGCAAATAAAATAAAAGTATGTGGAGTGTGACAAAGTGTAATGCAAAAGGGTAGATAAACACACCACATAAACTTTTATTGATTTAAAACACACAATATTCCACGTGAGTTGAACTAATACATGTCACACATTATTTTTGAAATTTAAAACAGACTAGATCATGATATGAAATATGTGACAAGTATTAACTCTGAGTCTTTTATACCCAGATCCTCAAGGGTTATTTCAAATTGTTCTAACAACCTAAGTCTAAGAAATGATGCATTTGAATTTTATCTTTGTTATCCATCAGGATTTTCGGATAACCACCTAATCATTCCCGTTTAATGTCATTCAAACATTCATCCTAAGACTTGGTGAAACAAAATGAAAATCAATCCTAAGTATTAGCAAAGTATCATCCAAAGTATGAGTAATTATTATATTTAACATTTTTACGGGTTGCCTCCCAGTAGCGCTTTTGGTTAACGTCGTTTGCTCGACCAAAATGATAATGATTAACTAATATAATATACTAAACAAAACGGGATACTTCTAACAATTACTCACAAAAGCATGTAACAATTAAGCACATAATCCACTAAAAATAAATGCTTAAGGAGTAAAAAGAAGGATAGTACCCGTCATTGACTACATTTATAGTCTATAGCCAGACTTTACCTTGCTTCAGTTTTTAAGGCACTGGTGGTGGGTCATCCTCACGCACTGCATCCGTCTTTTTTATCAATACTGCTTTCCAACATATGTTAGACGAATGCCGTCGAATCCAACGGTTCTTGACCTTTTCCTTTGATTTTCGAGCTTTGGGTTTACGAGCTTTCACATTATTGCTGAAGTCATCTTCTCCAATTACCTGTGTGTTAGTACGATCCACAACAAGGGAACACAAAGTGTCTACACAAGAACTAGATTCTAGTGTAATGTATGGATATTTCAATGAATTGTAAATGTTGAAGATAACGCTCTCATGATTAACTCCCAAACTAAACTCTCCCTTACAAACATCGATGAAAGGGGTATTAATAGTTAAGTGCCGAAAAGTGTCAAGAAAATATGCATACTTATTATCCAACTTCATCTTTTTCATTTCATTTCTCGGGGAATGGGGGAGTAATTCAAGATCAATAGGGTTAGAATGAATACCTCCCTTACCCTTGTCGTTAGATGAAGATGGTAAAGCTTCCTTGAATGATTGTGCCTTTTGAAGACATAGTGTGTCATCATTCAGTACCTTTTTCTTCAAAATATGCAATGGATGTGGTGATGCCCTTCCAGGTTGAACCGATGTGAATTTAGGTTGAGCCGGATAAGGTTCGGTTTGAAATGGCCCTTTAGATTCCATATTCTTCTTATATTTACCATCTAAATCATCATCTACTTCATTATTCCCGAATTTTTCTAATCCATTACTTCCACAGATCCTTCCACTTCGGTAATAACGACATTTACCCCACTCGATTTCTTTCGATATTACTTGGCAATCCTTCGAGGGTTTACTCGTTTTTACGTTCTACTTCTCTACTCAAGTGATATTCCGTATTCCTCAATGAAGCTTCTATAATTCTTATTCTCGGTATCATGTCCACTCATATATGTTTTCAACGTACTCATATCCTTAGTGACGTACCTATAGAAGTTATCATAATTTCCATATTTTGAGCTTGAGTAGATATCATACCTATCGATTTTCCATTAATTTCTCCCATTTATCAACTCCTTCAAAGTTGAGTTGAACTTTGGGTTACCGGTATGCTTTGAGTGGTATGTTGTGGATACGATCTAGGTAATGATTGTAGATTTTGATTCGTGGTATCTCCTTGATAAACTTGATATGGATTCTTATATTGAACTTGGATACGGTGGTTGTCCCGGCTTACTAGGGGTTTCAGACCAACGAAAAGTAGGGTGATCTCTTTTAATAGCATCAAACGAGTTTGAATACGCGTCGTTCAAATTCCTATGCTGTTTTAAAAAACTCACCTTTTCCCTTGAATATCCTTCTGGTTCTTCTATCCCTAATGACACATTATCATGACTTGAGTATTCATTTGGTAAGATATTTTCTGAGTTTACATTTTTACTGGCTAATAAGCCGTCAAATTTCCTACTCAAATTCTCCAAGTGTGCTAGGACTTCTGTATTCGATGTATATTCTCCCGCAAATGCTACTTTTCTTGTGCTAGAACCGGTTTCCCACATTCGATTTATTTTTGGAAATCTTTTCTATAGCATCGTAAACTACTTGAGCTTCACTCATCATTAACGAACCACCACATGCATGATCTACATATCGCACGTGAGTCTTTTCTTAATTTACGACGAAAAAGTTGGATTTGCATATCTAAGGAATAACCATGATCGGGACAAGCTCTTAATAACTTTTTAAACCTTTCCCAAGCATTCCCAAGCGTTTCTTCAGATCCTTGTCTAAAGTTGGCAATTTCGACTATTAATTCCAATTTTCTACCAGGAGTAAAATACTGCTTTAAGAACTCGGTTTGAATATCCTCCCAACTAGTCAGTGAATGACGTGGAAGTGACAGAAACCAATCTCGTGCTCTTCCTTTTAAAGAAAAAGGAAACAAAGACATCCTCGTTAATTCCCGATGAGCACCATGACTTTTGGTCATTACACAATTCTTCGAAAAGATAGAGGTGATGATGTGGATCCTCATCATCTTCTCCTAGAAATTGGGCTCTTGTGTCAATTAAACCAAAAAGATGAGATTTTATTTCGAAATTATTTGCTCCTTTATTGGGTAAACGAATTGGATTATTAATCTGGTACCTTCTTACGGTCTGATCACAAATAAGTCTCGGGTTTGGTGGGTGATTATGCTTATTCCGATTCGATTATTTCTATTCCCTTGGGCATGATCAAGCCCTTGTTCCGGTGTTTCATTACGATTTCGGTCATTCTCGTATTTCGATTTGAAGATGATACTTGGTCGATTTCCCCGATCGATATGACCGCGTTTACACTCTACTCTTAACTGCTTTCGTGTTTAAATCAGGTTTATAAGGATTGAGTGGGGCCTTACCACTTCTGGTCATCAACTAACAAAAATAGAAAATGCTCGAATTTTATAGAAGAATAAAATTGGTAACTAAAAGAAGGTAGATACCAACGGAAAATAAAAAAGAAATGAGATAAGAAGAGTGTTGACTTATCCTCGAGAATTTTGAGCTAATACAAGTAGTAACCCTAGACACAAAGAAAGAAATTAGCGACGTTTTCCCCGGCAACGGCGCCAAAATGCTGACAGACCTAAACCTAACCTTGGAAACGGCGCCAGAAAGCTGACGGACATTACCTAGGCTATACAGATCCTAACCGGCGTGTACCGGGTCAAATTGTAGTGCTAGTCTCGTGAGTCGTCGTATTCCTCAGGGAAAACATGGTAATTCTTTTAAGTGGGGTTAAACACCAAGAAGCTATTATTAACTCGATCTAAGTCGCAGTTTTATCAGTTTTATCGGGTTAGATCGTTAGATTAGTTAGATTGTTAGTAATGTTAGAGTTAGATGTTAGTAAAACAGAAAATAAAACAAATAAATACTAATATAATATATATTTTTGGATCTAGCCAAGAATTATGTTACTGAATCAATATCTTTTAGTAGAAATAAATGAGACAGATCTTCCTTTATTCAAGGTGTAAATTATATATGAATCGGTGTACTCCTAAGCTAGACAACTCCTCCTCACACGAGCGTATGAAATTGTCATATGTCTCATCAACTGTCCAATGTCATCCAAAGCATAGGTCACTCCCGTTTTGTCATACGAGCAATGTTTCGGATCTTGATTAAAACAGATAAATTAACGTAATACGATCTTGAGCACAATTTTAATAAGATTTGTTTTTCTAGGACAAATCGCCCCGGGTAGGAAATAGGATTCCGTTGTCACTTTTCACTCGGCCATTTTTACCCTCCGGTCTTTCAATTTTAACGTTTCATTAAGCGCAAATAGAAAGAGATTCATTATAATCGATTTTAATCATTATTACCGAGTCGATCATTCATTTTACCAAAAGATTAACTAATTCGATTCATATCTTGGCTAGATATATTTTTAGCTTAACATAGTTATAATAAACATCATAATATTAGAATAAATTACCGATTACATATAGCCGTTGAATCGGGGTCAATTCCGCCGATCTACAATCTTCGATAATTATTCTACCATTATAACGATACTATAACTACTTTATTTATATATATATATAGAAACAACAAACATAATACTTTAGAAAAATACCCGATTACAAATTTGTTGATTCGAGGGTTGTATTCTTCCGGACATTACAACGACTTCAAAGAATACCGAACTTCCGAGATTTTCCCGAGCATTACAACGGTACTAATTTATTTATATATATAAAAAAAAATATATATATACATACATAGACATATGTATATATACGGGCCCGAAAACAAAATAAAAAAAGACAAAAGAGATGAAGACGAGATCTAGATCTAGATCTATATATATATATAGATATATCATATATATATATTCATATATATATATATACATATCTTCAAAACATAAAAAAAAAAAAAGAAAAGAAGCTGGGACGAGGAAAGAAAGAAATGGGAAAGAAAGGGGCAATTGATCCATTCCATTTGCTTCTGTATATATAGACATATGGGGAGGCCGGACCGGTCCTGAAATGGAGCCGGATCGGTCCGGAATCATCATTACCAGATGACTCACTGGTTCTGGATCCTTCCGAATATATTTTATTGTAATAAAACTTCTAAAATTCATATCTTTAGTTGTAGACCTCCAAAAATCATGATTCAAACGTCAAAATTAAGCTCTCGGAAAATTCTTCAACTTTCATGAAGGACTCTTCTCCAGAAAACGCCGTCTTGATAAGCAAATTCATACTCCGAACGTTTTGCGGGATTTTTACGAAATTGAATCAATTAGCCACTTGACCACCATTTAAGTTGTAGAAGTCCGATTGACTTGATTCAAAATCCATTGGAAAGCTTTCTTGAAGATATACAACTTTTATTAAGGAAACTTCTTCAGAAAATGTCGTTTTGATGAGCCATTCGTATGTCGAGTCTTTTACGGGATTTCTACTAATCCGAATTGATTAGTCAATTGACCATAACTTGAGTTGTAGAACTCCAATTGACGTGATTCAAAGTGCGTTGGAAAGCTTATGTGAAGATCTACAACTTTCATTAAGAAGTCATCCCCTGAAAATGCCTCTAAGCTGGGTCAAATCTCCGTCGAAAATATGTAACGATTTAAGTACTTAGAAAATTTGCTCCGTTGAACTTATAAACTTGTGGCACCTTCTTCTAATCCTCTAAACACATCTTTTAGACTCAAAACATGTCGTTACGTGGAATCTTGGTCAATATATAATCCCGCAATGAACCACCAAAATACCAAACGTAAATCCGACACGACACTCCGGTTACTAAACCGGTACAAAAACTAATAAAAAACTTATAAAAATACGATAATTTATATAATAACTACTACTTATACATTTGAATAAAACTTAGTAATTTTGACTTGATTTGATACAATAATGCTCAAAATGGTATCAATATTGGGGTAAAATGTCGTAATAATGATCATAAATTTATCTCTCATCGAGAGTGAGGAGTAGTCGTCAACCCCAGGGCCTTGGCAGTTGCCTTTGAGAATAGGTTCTCACTAGCTCCACTATATATAATTACTTCACATACTCTTGAGTTAATTGTGCATCTGGTCTTGAACAAGGCATGCTTTTGGGTGGGACTGGGTTCTGCCAACAACAGCCTTTCTACAATACAATTTAATAGGACCCCATCATCCCTCTCAACTTCCTCATATGCTTCTTCTCCTTCTTGTTCTGTGGAATCCCATGTGTCCTCATTTTGTTTGTCTAAATATACCACTTGCTTTCTCTGAGGGCAATCACTGGACTTGTGCCCGGGTTGGTTACACTTGTAGCACTTGGGTGCAGCAGGTTTGGCATAAGGGTTTGCAGTCTTCCCCTCATTGGGTTTGTATCCTTTGGATTTGGAGGTGTCCTGATCACCAGGTTTTGATTGAAGGGAGCTCATGTTTGACTGGGGGTAAGAATTGTTGAATAGCTTTTTGTTGGGTTCTTACTATTCTTCCTCTGAATCTGGTTTTCCACCGTGTAGCCATGTTCACTGCTTCATTCAGACTCCATATTTGGGCTAATTCCAGCTTTTCTCGAAATTCCTCTCTTAATCCTACAACATATCTGGCAACCTGAACTTCTTCTCCTTCAAGAGTGTTAGTCCTGGATCCTAATTTCAGAAATTCATAGGTGTAGTCTTTCACACTCCTTTCTTTCTGGGTACAACTATAAAACTCCAGGATGGTCTGTTTCTGGTAGTTGGATGGCAGAAATCTACTCATCAGCATCTGCTTCATCTTAGTCCAATTGTTAATCTTAAGTTTCCCTTTTAGCACCCGGTTATTCTGTATTTGTTTCCACCAAGATCTAGCCCCACCTTTAAGTTTATAAGAAACCAACTTACAACGAAAATGTTCCGGAGGGTTCATACCTTCATAATAGTCTTCAATGGAGTCCAACCAGTCTAGAAAGTCTTCTGGGTTCATGGTGCCGTCAAACGTACCGATTTCCATTTTTAAACGGAAAGGATGTGGGTTCCCTGGGGTGTAAACCCTATTTGGTGCTCTTTGGAGCTCAGATCTGTTTGCCGATTGAATTTGCCAATCTGGGTTTTCAAGGTCGGTGTCGGTGTCGTCTCCATTTTCTTCCGGTGGTCGTCCCAAGTTGTCTCTCATGGGTCTGATTCTACTGGGTATTTCTGAAGAGGGTCTGATCGTGTTGCTTCCCTCTGGTAACAGGTTCATCGAATTTCTCCTGTCTCCCTCTTCCACCGGAGTGCGTGTAACGTCACGCTCCACCGATTTTGGAGTGTTATTCTAGTCGGGCTTGAGCTCCTTGATGATTCTCTGCATTTCTGAGATGAAAGAATCCATCTTGGTCTCCAGATAAGTAACCTTTTCCCGTAGGGACTTCAAATCTCGAACAACGTCGGAGATTTGGCTCGCTTCTTCACCGTGATTCGCCATCAGCGGAGCAAGGGAAAGAACCTTGTCTCTTGATACCAAATAACGTAAGAACGTATTCAGGAAATTGGAATTAAAAGAAACAGAGCAACAGCTCTCAAAAGTTTACAATAGGAATCAAAATCGGCCTGGTGATTCTGTGCTAGGTCACAGATATACCATTTAGGGAAAAAAAGGACAAAACAGACTCTTATTCAAATTACGCAAACAGACAAAGATAATAACATTAATTAAAAGTGGAAATAATGATGTGGCTGCTGATGTGTCCCTACATCACGTAATCTCACGTATTTTTTTGAAATGTGTTCTATCATGTACATCGTAAAGACGTACACATGAGTATTTACGTTGTAAGCCCGCATGCAGAGTGAATAGCTATTTTTTTTTCACAGAAAATATTTGCATTTGTATGTTTATTTAGCAATTATAACACATATAAACATTAACATTTTTCATCACTTAAACCTACTGTAAAAACGCGTTTTTATTTTCATTCTAAAATACATTAGTTTGACCGTTTGAATTGAATATGTAGATTGTATCAAGAAACATTACAAACTTTGTGCAACAAAGCCTACAATCGTTGTAAACGGGAAGTTACCGGGGCCAACTCTCTATTCAAGAGAAGACGACACAATAATAGTGAACATCACTAACCATGTTCAAGAAAATGTCACAATTCATTGGTACAGTTTTAATAATCCCATTTACTTTACTCAATCAAGTAGTATCAGAGATCAGTTAGAATACATACTTTTTCAGGCACGGAGTACGACAACTACGAACCGGATGGGCAGATGGACCCGCTTATATAACGCAATGTCCTATACAGCCAAGCCAGAGCTATGCATACAATTTTACCCTAAAAGGGCAACGTGGTACTTTACTATGCACATGTTAATCTATTGCGCGCCACCGCACACGGCGCCATTGTTATCTTGCCTAAACGTGGAATTCCATATCTCCAAAACCTTACGAGGAAGAAATCATTGTATTAGGTTAGACATCAAAACCTTTCTTTTTAATTGGAAGGAAATATTGAAAGTTTTTGGCTTACAAAAGAAATAATTAAAGTTCTGTCCCCTTTGTTTCTGACGATCCAAAAGTCGTCAAGGTAAATTTTAAGGTTCTTTCTCTTGATGATAACTTAAGGATGCTCTTTGAATATATAAACTATGGAAAAAAGAGGGGGGTGTTTTGGGATGTTTTTTACT
This sequence comes from Gentiana straminea, assembly GCA_036785695.1. Classification (NCBI taxonomy): domain Eukaryota; kingdom Viridiplantae; phylum Streptophyta; class Magnoliopsida; order Gentianales; family Gentianaceae; genus Gentiana; species Gentiana straminea. Next base: position 3,640,330 of record JAVUPR010000258.1, on the reverse strand, counting down.
GCACTTGATGATGATCAAGCTGCCTACGTATCCAATGTTGGGATTGGAATCAAGTCTCTGTAGTTCCTTAGGGATTGTTTATATAGAGGGGTTTGTGCCCTATAGTTAGCGTGTGGCGTGTCTGTGATGGACACTGATTGGCGTGTCCCCTGAGGAAATGGACTATGACTAGTTAATCTTCTTGATTTTAGGAGATAATTATAGTATTCAAATATTTGTATTTAAGTGATAAAGATTAGAGTCTTTACGACTCAAGATTCATTCCATAGTTACCCGTGCATTACACACGTGGGAAATATGATTAAGGATTGACTCTGGCCAACTTAGACGACCCAAACTAAACTGGCCGAACCACGAAGGTCGGGGAGAAAGGCTGAGCTGGTATTAGCTCGGACTCTTAGGTGCGTGTAACGGTGGGTCTGAAAGAGACTTAACCCGACCAATAAGGTCGGACATGGGTGGATTAGAGTACAAGTGTTGGCCGACCTGAGGAGGTCGAGATTGAACTTAGGCCTGTCGGCTACTCAAGGTCCTAAGTATTGGTTGATCTAGGGATAGGATCAGTGGGCGAACTATTCTAGTCCAGCCACAGGGGTACCCGGCCCAATTTTATTCTAAACTTAAGGTTGGGTCGTTGGAGAGGTGCCGTGTAGGTAAGTCAATTCTTGGCATCGTCAGTTTCATGATATTTGGAATTTTGTCTCATATGTTTCATGTTGATGCTTTTATCCTTCATCGATGATTTTTTTCCTACCTTTTCGGTCCGTTTTCATCACGTGTCATGTTTTTATCGGTTGAGCATATGTCATACTTTCAACATTAGATATTCGGCACGTGACACTTTGGACTGAAAATTTAAAGAATATTGAATATGTGAAGGGTTAAAGGGCCAATACGAAACACTGCAGATAAAAGTAGAAAAATCGTGAAACAAAAGGGACCAATAATGTCTTTATCCTATTTTTTCACATTTATTCTCAACATATCATGTTGACACATTTACTCTTAACCTGTGCACTCTTTCTTTTACCTTTTCAATCCATTTTTCACCATTTGTCAAGTTTTAATCGGTTGAGCACGTCGTACCTTCAATACTGATTTTTCGACACACAACACTCTGGACTGAAAATGTGAAAGAAAACGTATTCACGAAAGGTAAAAGTGTTAATAATATGAAACGTCGAGGATAGAAATGCAACAATCATGAAACAAAAGGACTAAAAGTTTCTTTATCGTAATTCGTAAAGCGTATATATATATATATATGGTCAATATGATTGCTAAGTTCAAAATATATGATTTGTAGGGGAATGGTGGAAATCAGATGTAGAAGCTGTGATTAACCAAGCAATGCAAATGGGAATTCCACCTAATGTATCAGATGCACATACCATTAATGGATATACTGGTCCCTACTCCAAATTACTCGAGTAAAGGTAAGAAAATTGAATTTCCTATTCTACCCTTGTTGAAGTTAGTAATGGAAACGGGGTATTGTCGCACTCGCATTAGTGTTTTCTATGTATAGTTGTCAAGGCGCTCGTCTAACCGACCCTAAGGCAAGAGTCGAAGTCTTAGCGCCTAGAGGGTAGGCGAGGGTCACCTAGGCAAGATGTTGTAAAAAGGGGGGGTGACTGTGCGCACTCGATGAAACTTTTGACCGGTTAGTGTTCTTAATTGATTGAGTTGGTGCACTTATTACTAGTGTGCATATATGGATGAATTTGGATCACGGGGTTTCATCTCGCAATGAAACCATGTGATCCAGATTCATCCAGATAGGACACTTCATAAATGAAGTCACCACCCATGAATAACTCTTTCCTGACATATAGTATATTCTTTATTTTTACAGATTCAAACATCATTATTTTCATTTTATAATATCTCTACAATGCATAATTTGAATACATATTATGTATTGTATAAATAACTAGAATTCAGATATATATTATGTTGCATATGAATTTCGATAGATATTAAGACAAATTTATGGTACAATCTTTGTAAGAAAATTGTTTCTCATAGATAATATGTGATGGGAGAGTCTCGCCCCTAATATTATATAACGAAAACAATTTTCCCTCACATAATATGTGATCGAATTTGTCTAATTCATTAGATAATATGTGGGGGCGGGCCTTTTACACTTAAAATTTTAAAATCCGACCTTTTTTTAGCAGGAAATGTTTTTCCCTTTAGATATTACCTACGGAAAATGATTTTTCTTGTAAATTTTTTTAGCGGTTAACATGTTTTCAAAGTGTTAGATTCCTCGTAATCTAATCAAAAATGTCAGACCTCTGACAAGCCTGAATTCTAAATTTCCCTATAATTCTACATAATTGTTTAACATATTATAAATTACTCCTTCCGTCCGCAATATAAGTCTTTTTAACTTTTTTGGTGTCTCAAAATATAAGTTATTTTCACATTTCAATACAAGATTAATGCACTGTTTTTACTTTCACACTAAACAATGCAATATTATAGATCACCCAAGAAAAAATACAATATTTTGCCTTGAAATATTAAAACTCATTTATGATTTTTCTTAATCTGTGTAAAAAGTCCAAAAAGACTTATAATTCGGGACGGAGGGAGTATATATTTATTCAGGCTACACATTACATGTTGAAAGTGGAAAAACATATCTCTTGAGATCATTAATGCAGCATTAAATGAAGAACTTTTCTTCAAAATCTCAAAACATCAACTAACCATTGTTGAAGTTGATGCAAGTCACACAAAGCCCTTTGAAACTGACACAATTTTCATTGGTCCAGGTCAGACCACAAATGTAATCCTGACCACAGATCAACCCGTCGGCAAATACCTAATCGCCACGTTACCGTTTATGGACACTATAGTAGCCACAGACAATCAAATATCCTTCGGTATTATACGTTACAAAACAATCCCGGTATTCTCTCCTACCTTTCTCACCACAGTCCCACCAAAAAAACGCGACCGTTATAACGAACAAGTTCGTCGAGCCTTTACGAAGCCTTAACTCAAAAGAATACCTGAGTACCGTCCCTTTAAAAATCAACCATTCGTTGTTTTTCGCGATTGGTGTCGGTGTGAACCCGTGTGACACGTGTTTAAATGGTAGTAGGGTTGTAGCGGATAATAATAATGTAAGTTTTGTGATGCCTAAATTAGATATACTTCAAGCATATTATTATAATATTTCTGGGGTTTATACAAATGATTTTCCTGGAAAACCATTAAACCCTTTTAATTATACTGGTAATCCACCAAAAAATATTCAGACAAAAAAATGGGACTAAAGTTTATAAATTAGAATTTAATTCTACAGTTCAAATAATTATTCAAGGGACAAGTATTATTGCACCAGAAAGCCATCCAACACATTTACATGGATTTAATTTCTTTGTAATTGCAAAAGGTGTTGGAAATTTTAATCCAAAAATTGATTCAAATTTTTTAATTTAATTGATCCTGTGGAGAGGAATACAATGAGTGTACCCAACTGGAGGATGGATTGCAATCAGATTCAGGGCAGGTAATCCAGGTAATTTATCTATAAATTATTATTATTATTTTTTGAAATTATTTAGTTTTTATTTTCAGTTATTTACATTGAATGAGAAGATTTATTTGCATTCAATCAAACCACGGCACCAGAGGCAGACCTAAAGCCATTGGGGTGGGAGGCCACTGAGATTCGGAAATTGTATCAAAACGATATAGTTTTGTTGCAAGAAAAAATAATGTAAAAACACTACTATTATCTCCACTAGATCTTCGAATTCGCTGTGATCCCCCCTCTCCCATCCCCCACTGAGATTTTTTGGATTCGGTAGTGCACTACACGTGACATCAAACGCACTAAAAATAAGCTTAGAGCACTTGAATCATATACTTTGAACAAATTCTCTATTTTACACATTCATGCACCGCCACAGTTCTTTTTATACGGAATCACAAAGTGCATCAGAGTCTTCATTATATACAATCTCTACGACATTAATTAAAAGTAGAGAATTTGTATTTCATACTATTGATTTAGAGTAAAGTTTATAGGGAATTATATTTTAAATGATGCAAGAATTGAATATTGTATTGAATCATTTGATAATTACGTAACATCTTTCATGACAAGGAGAGCACACCATAAATGTTATTTTCATATGTTCTTAAAGCATTTATTTATTTATTCATTAAAAAGTAAGATTCTACATGCAATTAAAAGAATGCTGATATCTTTGACAAGATAAAAGGATATTATTCTTAGTCCTTATTGACATGCTTCTGAGTCAGGAATGATTCTTATTAGACCAGTAACACTAATAAAGTTACAGATTCATGTCTTCTACACTGAACTTGGGTATAATTATAAAAAAAATAAGGACTAATTTTGCCCAATTTTAATTTATAAATGGGGAAAATCGGCGTAAAAAAGGATCTAATACCATGTCGAGTTGCCAAAACGGATATGAAAAAGTGGCCAATGATATGCCTATTACGGCCTCGCACGACTTTAGCTCTTGCTTATTGATCTAAGGTCTAATATCACTTAGCTTGCATAAGTATATTTTAACGGATTCTTTGTTTTACAGACTCAACATAATTTTTCTCCATTTTACTTTATCGTTATTCAGAATGAAATGAATTGAAATCTCTACAATGCCTAACTTGAATAGAGAGAATATTTATTTTTTGTAGTAAATTAAATGTAGTTCAAACATCATGTATTTTACAAAATTTGAGTAGAGATTGTTAGATAAATGATTTTACTGAATCTAAATGGGTTCTTGCATTGTCATTTAGAAAGCTCTCCCTAATGAGTCAATATTGCCACCACCAAAAGATCTCCCTCAATGCTAGTTCTATTTTGTGGATAAATTTTTGATTTCATTACACAGGCCAAAAAGAATATTTGAGGTTAATTTACTATTACGTGATTAATTAAATTTTTTTTTTCTTGTAAAACATCAATTATTTTGTTACTATGTCTGTTTTTTAAGCAAGTGTTTGTGAAGATTTTGGTGATTTTCAAATTCAATTTCATTAGGCGATTAGAAATTGTTTGCTTCCTAATTTGTAACTATGATTTTATCAAATGAGTGTTGATACGAGTGACATATTTAAGAATTTAAAATTATTAGGAATGTATCAGTTCAAGTTGTAAGATCAGAGGAAGTACAAGTCCAATATTGAAGCACATCATCAACAGCACTTGCACACAAACAGCTAGAATTGCCTTTGAGGCATTAGGTCGAACACCTTCACCCAAAAGTGGTTGAAGGTTGTTATAGCAAGTGTAGTTAGTTGTAACCGTCTTTGTTAACTTCCATCAACTCTATATCACTATAAATAGCAGTTGTATGGAATCTGATAACTATTACTTTAGTTTCTAATAAATCATCTTCCCGTTTTTCCAGTGAAGAGTTCATTGTTTCTTGTTCTTCTTATTTCCTGCGTTTTAGCTTGATCAAATTCATGAATTGTAACGCCCCTTTCCCGGACACCGAGTCCTTATCCGGAAAGAGCGCTCGGCACAAATATTATCAAATAAATTCAATAATATATGTAAGCCTTACGTCACACATCCGAACTAAAACGACGCGGAAGATAAAACGACTCGGGAAAAACAAAAGATCGAACACACGGTTTCCAATGCTGTAAAACTAAATCCAATAAAGAATACTAAACATCCAATGTTAAATCCAAAAGAACTTAAACGGAACTAATCCAAAAGAAAGACAACAATGTTTGAATTTGAACAAACAACATTATTGAAAGAATTAAAACTAAAAGAACTAAATCTTCACGAGCTCCGTCTCACACGTCCTCGTCAAAGAACTCATCAGCGTTAGCAACCTGTTCATCTTCTTTGGGGAAAGAGAAAGACAAACAAAAAGTAACGGGGTAAGTACATAAGTACTTAGTAATGCGTAGAAGATCGTACAACGTCAGTCTCATAAAGAAATAAAAGCAACGCCGTCTTTTATTAATTCATTCCGTTATTAACCCTAGCTAACTATCACATTATGTTCATAGCATAACATGAGGTTCCAAAGGTATCTAGCTTAGCTCAAGTTTGTTACATCATGAATAACAAGGGCACTACGCCTAGTAATAGGATGTACTAGGACAACTGGGTGCAACCTACGTAGAGACACGCTCTAGTAGCCCCGGGAATATCTAAGTCCCGATGGTGTGATAACCGGCAGAATGTACCAGACGCTTTATCTAGCCAATCGATTGACCGGCATGGGTACAGTCTACTTTGTCTGGTCAGAGAACACATCGCGATATTATACTATGCCTTACCAAGCATTGCATGATGTTTAAGATTATTAACCTAGCACATGTGTTTGATTAGATGTTTAACTAGCCACCTAAGTTGATTCACATAAAAGGCTCACCTATCAATCTACTCCCTCTTCCTAAGACCACTAGACACTAACAAAACCTAGCACATACACAGACATCGATAAACCCTAGCTTATCGAAGCACAAGGCAAATCCAAAGCTTTCGACGGTCCCACCCTTCATCTTTTTAGGGAATCCATATGGTGCCGAAACTAAACGCATCAAAAACTAATTCAAGGCTTTGTCACATATGGTTAAGCAGTAAAACATGATTATAAAGCCTGAAACCAAGCTGACACGAAAAATAGTGAAAAACGGAATAAACAGGTCGAACGCCCGTCTGACCCTAAGTGAACGCCCGTCTGACCCGAACGCTCGTCCACCAACCCCCAGACGCCCGTCCACGAAATTCAGCCGCATCCTGTATCAAAAATGGACCCTCAAACGCCCGTCCGTACTACTCAAACGCTCGTATGAGCTGCCGCTACCTCGGACGCCCGTCCACCCTTATGCAGACGCCCGTCTGCCTGGGATTTTCCCAGAAAATCTGCAACCGCGTAAACACGATTTCCAACCCAATTCCAACCCAAACTCCAACCAAAACAGATTCAAAACTACGAAAATAAACATACAAATTGCTCTACATCTTTACGACACCTTAGTCATACAATAAGAACACCACGTTACCTTAATTTGCGTGGTACAACAATCCAAAGCTACCAAAGTCTTGAAAAGGTTAAACCTTTAACTCCAACCTATAGACAATCAATCCAAAGATGATCACTACGATGTTTAAACTCAGAAAAACGCAGCTAGCAACGATGATGAACAAACCCTAATGACAAGAACGATGAGGGAAAACTTACGTTAACGGATTCAAGGATTGTTGATATCAAAACGATCCTCTTCTCGCCCCCTCTTGAGATGTCTGTTGAAAAGAGCAACGGATTAGCTTCGAAATTCAAAAGCCTCTTCTCCCCCTTTTTCCTCCAAACTTGCGCCCCTTAGTTAGTTTTTACGTAAAACAACAACTAGGTTAATTTAGGATTAGTTTTCCTTTTATAATCCCAATTAAATCTAATTATTCATTATTAATAAAATCCAATTAATCCTTTTCCTTTTCTTTTCCCTTTTTCTTTAATTCCATTAATTAAATAACATAATATTCTGATTTTTGCTAAAAGACCGAGTTGCCCTTTTTCAAAAATCGGGATATTACATGAATTTCCACAAAAATGAATTGAATGGAATGGATCAAAGAAAATATTACTTAGATCTTCATACAGAATTTGGATATCTAGGAGTAAAACCTTTTGAAACACCTATGGATCCGACTATCAAACTTACTCCAATAGATTCAAATAATACTTATAACATGAGTCTTGCTGGTAATTTTCTTTACATATGATGTAACACAAGGCGGCACGTTCGTGTTCATTGAGGCACATGTCGAACAACTTGTAAGAATAGCATATGAAAGTTTATCGAGATAACTACGTAGCTTAGCTCGATCATGTTGTAAATCTTATCATTAAACCGCTAAAAGTCGATTAATTAGATAATTAGTTCAGTTTTCATTCATTAGATGTATGCAATTCAACCCTCCTCATATGTGTGTGAGAATTCTATACCTTAAAAAATATAATATTCGATTATTGAATAAACTTCCTGATAATCCCAATCGCATAAAGACAAAAATAAAAAGGCACTTAGTAGTTGTCTAAATCAAAATGGATCAAAAAAACAGGAAACATACAAATGGATGAAAATAAAATATTAAAAATAAAAAATAAAAACATCACACGTGGGCCCCACTCTTTCATAAGTTGAATGCTACTACTAGTAGTCCAATCGACATCCCCAAGAGCCAGACCCAACCTCACTACATCATCTCTCCTATTATTAAAAATTATACCGACACAACGAAATATCATAACAAATGAGTAAATTATTTTGATTATTGTGGAGCATGGCAAAGATTATTGTGATGTTTTCATATGTTTTGTAATCCATTATAAAAGATTTTATCATATAATTATTATATCATGTGTAATGTATTGTATCAGAGAGTTATACTCTCTCACATGTCTATCTCCATTACGTGAAAATTAGTTAGAAAGATAGTTACATGGTAAAACTTACGGTATGATAATTTTTTTTTTTATCTTTTGCTATGCCTCGGGTTGTTTAATATATTTTTGCTAGAAAAGTATTGTAATATCCAAATTGTGTCAAAAGACATGTATCAAATTGTGTCAAAAGACATGTATCAAATTCTTTTATATTTTTTTCTAAAAAAAAAACTTTTATATTTACTCTATTTCATATAGCATGCGTGTATTATGTTAAAAATAGTAAATGCCAAAAAAAAAAGATAAATGATACGCGACACAATGATATATCAAATCTGAATACGGTCCATCAGACTTGTAAGTAGACCCGAGCCCGTGGTCCTATCTCCGTTCTCAACCTCCATCGCCACCAGTCTGCCTGGCTGTAAGCCGAACAACAGATCACTCCGCTAACGCGCCCAGCGCATAACCAAGGCTGGTGGCCGAGCACGCTGCCTCCCGACCCGCTGTCCAACTAACCGGATCGTGCCCGTAACTTCAGGCGAACATGATCCATACTTGATAATAGCAAGACAATACTACAGCGCGATCAAGAGGATAGCACTGCGACTAGCGTGCTTATGTGTCCGATCTTCCCATTTACTTACCTTCTTGATTGTACTCAATTATGTTGCTTCATAGTTAATTATGTCTTGTCACAATTAGCCTAATTGTCATTAGCAATCCGCCTATATATAGGGGCATCCATGTAACTCATAAATCATCCGAGAATTAATACAAGCAGACTAGACTCTGCCAATTTGTCGACTATCGTGCCGGCATTCATCAGTAGCGTGTCCGACGCCTGAATCTTCAACAATTTCGTAATAACCACCATCTCCCATCGGAGAAATCATCCCTAAATAGCCAGATATCCACGTTTAAACACTGTTACCGCCACCATGATATTTTCAACAATATCACACAACTTTGCTACAACAGTTCTATCATAAAATCTCACATATTGCTATGTTTTGTAAAAAAAAATGGTTGAACCTCAACCCAAATGGTCCCCACTTTCCTGCTTCCAAATATTCGTGGAGGAGGTAAATTGAGGGATATGTATATCTCGGTGATCCGGTTTATTAAAGGATAATTGTAAATATATTATTATTGAGAGAAGTCGATCCAAATGATCAAACTCCTACACCCCTCAAGTATGTCACTACAACACCTCCCTCTTTTACGACTGACATATATATCCACGGGGACTATTGCTTTATGATACTCCGTAATAATTTGTCACTATCTATTGTAAATATTAAAATGCTTATTATATCAATCGTTATTGATATGTTTATTGTATTACTCGTCATGACACTAACATTTTCTTGAAAATGGTAGCATGGCTTTACGCTTAATATTATGAGAGACACACAAATCAAAATCTTCATTTTCATACCTTCTCTCCTCCATTTCTTTCTCAATCATTACTCCAAAATTCACCATCAAATTCAGTTCCAAACTCTAGTCTAGTTTTTCGAGTTCTTTCATATTTCCTTTTCTTTTATTTTCTGAACTTGAAGCTTCATTTTCCCATCTCTAAGTTTCAGTTTCTGCCCAAAAGCTCAAGATTCAATTTTGATCTTAAAATTGACATGGGTTTTAGTTTCTCTAATCTGGGCTTGTTCTTAAATCATCCACTTTTATGTTTTTCGTGAAATTATTAGCCCATACCCGAATCATGGAAACTTTAAACCCGGCTTCAATATTTGGAAACTCAAACTGGTTAATGAGTAATAAAAACTGTTCAAAAAGATGGACAAAAGAAGAAAACAAGAGATTTGAGAGTGCATTAGCAATGGTTGATGAGAAAACACCAGATAGATGGTACAGAGTAGCTGCTATGATACCCGGGAAATCGGTGTCTGATGTGATTCATCAGTACAATGAACTGGTTGCTGATGTTAGTAGTATAGAAGCCGGGTTGGTTCTGGATCCGGATCCGGATCCATCCGGGTATTCAATGATGAAGCCAACAGAATTTACATTGGATATGATGGAGAATCAAAGGTTTGATGGTTGTAGAAAGAGGGGAAGAAGTTGTGATCAAGAAAGAAAAAAAGGGATTCCATGGACTGAGGAAGAACATAGGTATGTAGAATTTTTTTATCATACGATACGATACGATGCATTATATTCACGTATTTCTACTGTAGTAAGAATGTATGGTTTGAATGCATAACGTTTAGGTAAGCCATAGTGACGTGTATTATATTCACGTATTTCACCGTATCGATTTCACACAATACAGTAGAGATATGTATTGTAAAAGAAGGTGAAAATGTCTGGACTGAATGTATTACACTTGATATAATGTTTGTATCATAAACTAGGTATTGCATCAACGACTCCGATCTCTTTCGTAACGGTTGTAATAAGATTCTATCGATTAACATATTACGTTATTTATAAAAGGAGCATGTATAATATATGTCACTTGATGTAATTTTGTTACAACCTCGTAACAACAATTGTAGAATAAAATCATTCATTGCTTAAAGGTCTATCTAGAATGTTTAAGCATTGAGAAACTATACTCCCACAATGAAAAACCACGACAACAAGTGTAGCAAATCATCTCAAAGCATTGAAAAACGTATCAAAAACCAATGCGATGATTTGCTATGCATGTGTTGTTTCGTATGTTTTTTTGTTATCATTTGCTATATTTTGCTACGTCTTATTGTGTTACTTGTTGCGATATTCTGTTCTGACAATAGCAAAACATATTTGAATTATTGAATCAATCAATGTTTCAACACAAGGTCCCAAAAAAGCTCAATTATGGAAGCCTTTTCCACTTTTTCCCTTTTTGCATGTGTTAGATTGATCATTGATCTAAATTATTCTCTACTACATTTTCTTTTGTATAACCCTTTGAATTTATGACTTGTTACACATTTTAATTTGTTTTTTTTATTTTATTTTAGTGGATACACATTTTAATTTTAACATATACAAAATTCTCAATGTGAGTTGGTATAAACCATAACATGTACCAAAATGTTAAGTGATGATGTACAAAAATTTCCTCTGATAAGATTCCATACACCATTTTGTGTTTTATAACCAAAATTCTATGAGCACTTGTATCAGATATTCTTACAGTTTCGAATAATGTACTTTTTAGTGTATAGAATCTCTATCCAAGATGAAATGAATCGTATTTTTTATTTTACAGAATATAGATGAATGAATTAGATGTAAAATAAATTTTACAGAATCTGTATTTCTCAGTAAAAAGAATACAATATATGTTGCGGTGTTTTTTTCTTCGTTCAATCTGAAATGTTCAAATATCTAAACCTTTCACTTTTTGGATACAAACAGGAGATTTCTAATGGGACTTCAAGCTCATGGTAAAGGTGATTGGAGAAACATTTCAAGAAATATGTAATTTCGAAAACTCCGACACAAGTAGCAAGCCATGCACAGAAGTATTTCCTCAGACAAATTTCTGGTGGCAAAGACAAGAAACGACCGAGTATTCATGACATTACTACTGTTAATCTCCTCCAAAAACTGCCATCAGATGATCAGAAGGAGAAGAAGCCCACCAACACCGGCTCGAACACGAATGACGGGCTCTTGATGGGGTTTGATTCGACTCATTGTAGTAACCGATCAACAGGGTCGTTATTTGATATTATGAAACATAATGATAATAATAATAATAATAACAGTCATAATTGTGCAGCTAATCTATGTGCTGCTGCTAATTCTAAGTTTAGTTTTTCTTCAGCTAAGTATGTTCATGGATGATGATGTATGCATGAAATGGCTATGATTATCATGTCAAATACATCAAAAATTGCAAACTTTGTATTCTTATTAATGAGTTTATTTATATGCACCAAACACACAAGGAAATGCAATTGTTACTGGCACGGATCTATTCTCGGGATACCACACCGACATTTGATATCTGGAAACCGGAAAGTTGAATGTAAGTTGAACATTCAACTTTACAGAGGTCGAATTTCAATTTCCGACTTCTGTAAAATCGAATCTAACTTGAAGTGTGTTGCTATCGTTGATTCACTGTGCTGCCAATAACAGCTTCCGGAAGAAAAATCTGTGTATAGAATATATAGATCATAGTCAATGTGCCCCAATCTTAGATATTTGTGTCAACTTAGTTTGGATATTAAATATCCTAATAATGAAGTTTATAATGCTCAAATCTTTTTTTTTTTTTTTTATTTTTTGGGTGGGGGTGGGGGTGGGGGTGAGGTTGAGGCCGTGAGGTGTGTGTGCGTGGGTGGGTGGGTGGGGGGGGGGGGTGTTGTTTGTTGATTGCATTAAGCTTCCAGTTCTTTAGGTAAAAATGTAAAATCATGGGTCCGGGGTAGTTGTGTAGATGATCATTATCAATAGTGTGTTACTTTGTGAAAGCACAAGATATCACTATTCACGTCCTAAACATATTTAATTATTAAGAATTATAGGGATAGAGATATGGATGCTGCTGGAGTGAAATAATAAATATTTAATGTGTATAAATAGGGTTGTGAGGTAGAATATGTATTATTTAATATTATTTGAAATGTTATAAGAATAAGGATAGGGATGCTGTTGTGAGGTTTTTGAATTGAGATATTGTAAAATAAGAATATTTATTATTTTATATTATTTTAAGGATAAAATTTGAGGCATCTGATGAAAATGCCCTTGCTATAGTAAATGGCACTGGTATGCTTGGGCTAAAACGCGTATTGTTATGACAATTTACACTAATCGGATCATGACAAGTGCCATGTAATTTTTCAAATTCTTTAATCAAATAGGAGATAAGATGAGTTTATGTTTAAAAGGAATGTGACACACTCCTCAATATGGAGTCTCTAAATTTCCAAATAAGATTGTGTATGTTTGGTCGAGTTGGGATCGTCTGTTGTACCTTAGCTGCTGTGTGTAAAAACTCAATTTCAAGTTTTCTTTTTTTTACTTCATGAGATGATGAATTTACCCTTTTATCCCATGTCCTCTTATCACAGCAGTGTCGTGATGTAGCAAAACAATTGAGGATTCTTGCTCCATTTAGTCTTGTACAGCTGTGTAGGAACTCCCTAGTTTTCTGAGGTGGAATACACAATATTGTCGTGTGTGGAAACGCATGTGTGGTCAGATCTTTGTCGCGTAGACGCTTCCTACTAGGGAGTCCCTAGGATATAATTTTCCTTCTTTCTAGGTTTGCAATATGCTGTTAGAGCTGTCGCTTCAGCATTTTAGTATATCGTTTATTTTATGGATTTAAGGATTATTTTCATTCAATTGACATAATTATTTTTCATGGTGAAATGCATCATAATTTTTATGAACCTGAAAATGCTTTAGTCTTTCTTGGAATCTAGGGACATCCATGCATTACATTTCTTTATATATTATATATATATATTTTGAAGGGAACTTTATAATTATTAAGGTTAAAGGTTGTAAATGACTGTTTTTTATCTAAAATGAGGAAAAATGACAAGAAAAAAAGATAGTGGTCGAGAAGGACAAAAACGCGCATGTTACTACATGTGTTACTACATGTTGCTACAACCAAATGTAGTAACACATGTAAGAATAGCGCGCGTTTTTGTCCTTCTCAACCATTTTTTTTTTCTTGTCTTTTTTTCCCATTTTGTATCTTTTTTTGTCCTTCTGGCATCTGACCCCTTATTATTAAGAATTAACTCAAAACGCGTTGAACATGACATGTTTCACCATGTAAATGACTGCTCATATGGGGCTAAATTAAATTTTAGTCTTTAACTAGACACGTTTTTCGATTTTGGTCCTGGTTTTTCTCCGGCGACAATTTTAGTCCTGTAAGTGGTCTTTTTTTTGCAAAAATAGTCCTAAACGCTGGAAAGACCACTTACAGGATTAAAATTGTCGCCAGGAAGACCACTTACAGAACTAAAATTGTCACCGGAAAAGACCAATTTTAGTCCTGTAAGTGGTCTTTCCGGCGTTCAGGACTATTTTTGCAAAAAAAGGACCACTTACAGGACTAAAATTATCGCCGGAGAAAATCCAGGACCAAAATCGAAAAACGTGTCTAGTTAAATGACCAAAATTGTAATTTTGCCGCTCATATGGGTTTTATATCGGAAGGGACGGACGGCTTCAGGAATTTAACGATATGGATCGAAAATTTATCATACTTCATAATTATTAAGGTTAATTTTATATATTATAATTCAATACGGGTCAATAAAATTTATTTTGTTGCAATGTAATATTAGTATTTACGCCTATGGCGTATGCAATTTTTATAAGGGACGCACTGATTTTTGATTGATCTATTTACTTTTATTTGTATGAACATGTTCAATTTGCGTTGTATACATTGTTTGTAACCATCATTTGTAACTTTACCATGGGCCGCAGCCGTGTTGGGCACGGCAGCCTTATTTTAAAGTAAATACTTGAATGGAGAAGGATTTTAAGGTAAAGTGACGGGTGAAACGATCAGAACCACACAGCTTAAGAACAAAATGAAACTGTATAGTATGTATATCTCACACCGTATAAAGACATAACACAAGAACCTCCCCTAGTTTACTAGTTATCCAAATAAAAGTGAAGTCCTTCCCATCTAGATTCATCTTTTATTTTATTTATTTTTGACCAGTACACACAAGTAAAGTAAAATAAGATGCTTTATTTATATCAAGTGGATGCAACATTTAGGTTTGTGACAAAAGTT
Organism: Gentiana straminea; assembly: GCA_036785695.1. NCBI lineage: Eukaryota > Viridiplantae > Streptophyta > Magnoliopsida > Gentianales > Gentianaceae > Gentiana > Gentiana straminea. The sequence continues at coordinate 3,625,171 of JAVUPR010000258.1, read as the reverse complement.
GATGTTGATTGAGCTAAAACAAGTAGGCCAATTTGGACACATTATTTAAATTTGTACAATTATATTAGAGGGGCCTTTGGCTATTTCAAGCAATCAGATGCTTTGGAATTTAACTTAAGTGCTTTGTGACTCAGCAATTATGTATTTGTATTTTATATAAATCATAGAGGGGTACACGTGGCTAAGTTTCAATGGTGTTTTCATATTGGTCTCCTACTGTTCTTCTACTAGTTAAATCAACATCATAGCACACCAAGAAAATAAATACTAATAGTAATAGTAATAAGAAACATCCATCCAAAATAGGGTCGTTCTACTTTAGGACTCTCTAGTAGGGAACTGCCTACGTGACAGGATCTGAACCACACAGTTTCCTGAGGTGGAATACACAGTGTCCCATGTGTGAAAATTATGTGGTCGAATCTTTATATGTATAGCGATTCACTGTAGAGAAATCCCTGTGATAAATTTTTCCCAAAATGGTACACCTACTATGCATTGGTACAAACAAAATGAACTTGTCCCTATTAATTTAATTCGGTGGTACAAAAGCAGGTGCTGCAATGACAATTTTGTTTTTGAGTTAAAGACATGGGTGATCGTTTTCGTTAATCATCGTTTTCGTTAATGGTATACAGGGGTAGCTCTATCATGGTCCATATTAAAAAAAAATGTTATAGTGAAATTTTTTTTAGATACATATTTTATATGTGTACTGGACCTTTTATTTTTATATATTGACCAAACCAACACTCTTAGACATATCACAATGAAAAACAAACAGACATATGCTACACAATAACGTTAAAAACTGCTTGCAACCTATAATGCATACTAACGGCCTATAAAACTTAGTTAGCACATCTAACTTTCGGAACATTAGCTCTTTATTTTAAAGAATTCTTAAGAACAATGATCTTATCATCAAACTTGTGGATAGAAACAAATTAACATTCTTTTTGTTGTTACAAAAGCAAGTTTATGGCACACAAGGGTACATTCGTCTCTTTAGAATAAGCCGACGAAGTTAAATGCTAAAATACTGATAATACTTCATCTCTATTGATAAACCCTTGAAACCTCCTCTCTTGTTAGGGGTATTTGAGGAAAAAAAATGATACATTTGTTAGGAAATCACTAGTTTAACGCAGCGGAATTTAAAATTTGATTTCCTTTTACTAGATCGTTTTTCGTTTAATGCAATAAACACGTTAAGTAGTTTGACGGTTATACCTCGATGGTCTATAAGATCGGCGCTTTGACCGCCAACGGAGAGTAGTACAGTGCGCAAGCCGTCCACGTGTCCGGCCTCTATCGCTAATCCACACGAACTCCTCGCCGGAATCCTCCTTGGATTGCTATTGGAAAACTCCGATTACTAGACCGGCCTTTTTCCCCTCTCTCTAACCCACTATAGGATGCTCTCTATTTTACACAAGAACTATGAACTATTGCAATTGTGATGTACAAAAGAGCTTGACACCCACCTCTTATTTATAGCTAGAGTGGCGCCCCATATATGTGTAGGAGAAGAAAACATTTTCCTAATAAAATAAGGAAAATCAATTAGATTGATTAATCTCTTTTATTATAATTATTTTTTGTCAATATCTTATATTGAATATAATTATCTTATTACCATAAATCTATTTTCCAAAAATCAATTAATATCTTATATTAATATTATGGTAATCCCATTAATTAAAGTACACAATCCAAATGTATCTTATACCCTAGGAGGTGGCGCCCCAAATGCCAATTAATTGATTTCCGGAATATTCTTTAATTAATATAATTTGTATATAATTAATATCTTGTATTTTATTTATTCATAATAAATAAATACCACAATATTAATTTACCACTATAACATTTATAGTCCAGAGATAAACTTTCTTTATTTGGTTATCAACTATAACCGCATTTTAATCCAACTCGATGTTAATATGTGTGTGACCCAATAGGATTCTGAATATGTTGGCCGTAGACACAAAGTGCAATTTACTAAAATGCCCTTCATACCTAACGATCACGGGATATCGTCTAGCAACACACCGTGACCCTCAATCATCGAAAGAGTCAAAAGCAATGACTACTACCTTTCATGTGAAGCAGTTACCGTGTAACTTACAATCCTATCGCTGTAATAATATCCATACGATCGTATCTCGAGTGTCAATACATTAACGATCGTATCTTATAATCTGGATATCATGCTCTCTTGGAATAACACACTTACTCCCACTTTGCAAAGATTCTCGAGAACTAAACATTCCTTATAAGAAGGTCATTTCGGATATTCGACCCCAATCATAGGATACGCGGTTCCCGGACGACCAATCATGTATACTCCGCATGCTTCAATATCATACCCAATCACTACCGCATGATCACCCCGTGGCTAGGGGAAATCTCAATAGTGTCAAGAGGATAATTACACACCGTGATGCCATGAAGACTCCGGTCAAGAGGATAATTACACAACTGCCACATAGTGTGACACTTAATATAAGTGGGTCAGTCAAACGTACGCATTCTCTAATACACTTCCACGTACAGTCCAAGCGTCTCTACACTTCGATAGACGAGATCTATCCCTACCTTCTTTAAGATAGAAGACATCCAATACGTGCTAGTCCGGTTATACTATCAATGTCCCATTTGACTGTACATAAGACTAGAGACATTTAGATACCAAACTTGTTATAGTGATTAGAGATCTCATCAACCATAATCACTATCATTGTTTCTCTATCACAGTTTGCTACTAGGGACGTTACTATAAATATACAACAAACAATATGAAGATAAACAATATATAATAACATAAGTGCTTTTATTAATCATAATAAAGTTATTACATGAACTAAATAGACTGTAAATGACCTGACCCGGTCGGATCCGGTCCAACCCGATTGGGTTTAGGACACCTTTACAACAATCTCCCACTTGGCCTAAAGCCAATCACCCATATGCCTAAGCCCATGCAACTGAACATGTTTCTCATGCTTTGCTTGAGACAACGCCTTGGTTAACGGATCAGCTATGTTATCATCCGTGTGGACTTTCTCTATCTTTACATCTCCTCTATCTACTATTTCTCTAATCAAGTGATAGCGCCGTAGCACATGTTTAGGCTTATAGGCTTCTTAACCCCTTTCTTAGTTAGTTATTCAGCTTCTTTCTTTTCTATATAAAGTAGTATTCTCATTGTAAAGTTCTCAAAAGTAATCAAGTAATCAATAATGACATTTATTCTTTGTTTGAATCCATGCAATGAAGTATTGTTTGGTTTAACCTTTAGAATTCGAACCTTACACACGAGGCTCGGATTTTCAGATGTCGAATGTGACAATCAACATCTAATTTGATTGGATGAATGAAAAGTGTTTAATGATGAAATTTGAGGAGGTGCTTGGCACGTTTAAGGTGTTTGACCTCCTTGAGGTGCATGAGGTTTTGGGTTGGGCTTTGACCTTCAAAATTTTTTGCAAAAGCATCAAAGCAGCCCAAGTTATGCAGATTCTGTCCCATTTTTGTATTGGGCTTGGTCCATCTTCATTCTAAGCTTTTAATCTACTTAAACACAACCAAGTAGCCAATTGTTATTGACAGCACAAACGTATCTACATTCGATGCACCACACCGACATTCAACCTCTAGAAAGTCGAATATAAATTCTAGCATTCAATTTTACAGAAATCGAATGTCCATTTTTCGACATCTCATTAGTCAAATTTATCTTGAAATGTGGTGTCGCGGTAGATACGCTGCTGCGGTGCCAATAAGAAGAGCACCCTAAATGTACCACTTCGTAAATATGAATGCCAGAAAAAAGTAGATCAAAGACCTTAGAAGTAGAAAAACATAGCAATAAAAAGGACCTACCTCAATTCTGTAGGACTACAAAAAAAAAAAAAAAAAAAAGAAGGCTCATTACAAGTGAAAAGGGTACACTAAAATGTAAAATACACCCAAAAAAAAGACTTAAAATGTAGTCGTAAGAATGACAGTACAAAACCCGCAACTACATGAAAAACGATACAACGTGTGCACAAAAACGCCGTAAAAATGTAGACAAAAAAAGCTTCATATTATCTACAAACTTAGTTTTGAGCAGACCAAGACAGAATCAAAGGTACAACGGTTTCCGGGAAATCCGTTCTGTGTCCAGCAAGCGAATAATACGCAAGTATATGTGCTGGATGTTCATCATGTATAGTTTCACCATTTGGACCATAAGAAACAACCCTTCTTGGAGGGATCAACTCGATGTTCCAAAACGGACGTGCCATTGCTAAAAGATCTTGTCCATTTCCGGATGCTACGTAGCCTTGTACCCATAAGTACCGAAGAGAATTTAAGTTCCGTACCGCCATTGCAATTGCGCGTTCACTGAAACAACAGCCTCTTAATTCAAGTTTCTGTAGACTAGGGCAGCCTCTAGAGAATGCTATTAGACCGTTATCTGATTCCCCTACGAACCCAAGAAGCATCCATCGTATGTTTTGGCTGAACTGTCCGATGTAACCGAGTCCCACGTCGGTTAGACCGCCTTGTCTTAGATATAAAGCAAACCTCTTGAGTTTGAGACAACCGGTTAGTAAGGCAAGGACCCCGTTGTCTAGTGGCAAGTCGGTGATCTTTTCTTCTCGTTCGAGTAACACCAAACGAAAATCACACATGTTCTTTGAATATGTGCCTATGGACTCTAGAGCCTCGTTGGTGATATCAGATACGTATATTGCCACGTACTCGAGTCTTGGGCATCCTTGTGCTAAAGCGATTAGTCCTCTTTGTGAAACGGTACCTTCTTCGTCTTCCATTCCTTGTTCATCGTCGTCGCCTCGCTCTATTCTAAGCCGCTTCAATTTCGTGCAACACCGAGCAACGACTTCCAATCCTCTATCACCGATAACGTTCCTTGCCTGTTCCAAAAAAAACGTTATACAGACAAAAATGGGACAGTATTATCATATATAAAAAGAAACATACGATACTCGATGAATCATCACCTCAAGGATTTCCAAGTTGGGACACTTGGCTAGTAGGGCACAGTGCCCTTCGGTATCAAGAAAAGCGTATAAAAGATCGAGTTTTTTGAGACGAGCAGCTACAGGGTAAAGAAGTGGCATTTCTGCATTTCCGAGGTACGTTACACCTAAATGGTGTAGTTTTGGAGGAAATAACACTGGAGCATATCTTTCTAGTTGCTCATTGACGCCATCTTCACCGAGCAATTCTTGTTGAGTAATAACGGAACCACCAGCAAACTCTTCTAGACCAGTGGAAGCTCGAAAGAAACCAACAAGTTCCAAAAGATCACAATCACTTATTTTCACGGAAACTAAAGGACATTTGCTTGCAATTACTTCAAGATCATTAAATGTGACTTTCCCGAGTTCTGTCATGTAGAAGTTTAGATTTTCGAGAACTCTGTTGCGCACTGAAAGCTCATGTAGCCATTCGCCGTCATTGTCAACTATTCCATTCTCTTCCAGAAACAATGTCCTCAAATTGCTGCAAATTTTGAAGATAAAATATGTAAAGGGCTCAAAATGTTTGGTTACCATAAGAAGCCATAAAAATGGTCCTGATTAACAGTCTATACAGATGCAGTCTACCCCCTCCCCCCACCCCCAACCACAGAAAGCAAGTGCAATTGTGTACGAATTAATTCACTTAAATAGAATCCATTATCAAATGCACCGCAGAAATAAATCAAAAAAAGGCCATAGGTGTGTGAATTTAAAGTCATACATTTGGTGTTTGGTTTTGCTTATACCAGTAAGTGAACTAAAACAAAGATAAATACTAACAAAGTAAAGACATATCCATCATGGATTAAAAAAACAGAGTTCTCAAAGTTTGCCATTCTATTATTCCCCGAAATCCTGGAAGACAAGGGATCACAACAAAACGAGTTTCAGATAGCTATAGTATAATTACTTTTAATGTGTAATTCAAATCATTTATTGATTTCAGACCTTTTCTGATTTCCCCAACAGCATAGCAAGGGAAGACGAAGAAAAGGAAGGCCTCTTAACAATTATCAAATTAACATATCATGCTGGTAAGTAATAAGATGGATATAGTAATAGCTTAAAAGAAAAAAAGATAGCAATGAATGATTGACAATAAACCATCTAAGGAAGTACTAAACATGTATGTCCACCAGGGGGGCGATTGCAACGCGGGCTTAAAGTAAAAGTCTTGCTGGTTTAAGCAGATAAAAGTCTTTACAGTTTTCCCTAAAAAAAAAACTAAAGAAAACTCATAGAGTTGTTGACAGAAAAAACAATTAGCAACACATTTAAAAGAAATTCTGATCAGTGAATTGATAGCAAAACCATTATAAACTCAATCCATGAAAGCAGCAAGACAAAAGCATCATAAACCTTTTCTCCAAAATACACACAAACAAATTAAGCCCTCAGCAAGAACCACAAGAAATTTGGCTGAGTATCCTAACTTAGCTCCAATTTGACTTCATATAACATTTCAACTTGTCCAGGTTTATTATACTATCAAGCCATCTTCATAAAAATACTAAAACTCCAAAAACTTAATCTTAGAGCAGGATACATGAGCAAATCAACCTATATTATTCAAATTCATTACTACAAATCTTTTCAACCCCATTGATTGATTCAAAGAACACAAAGAGAAGAAAGAGAAATGAAAGAAAAAAGAAATTGACCTAGAAACAGTATTTTTCCATAATAGTTTCTCTGGACAAAGAAGAATTAACTGCCATTTTCCATAATAATAATACAGGACAAAGATGCATAACTAACTTCAACAGAAATTTCCAAAAATTCATAATCAATCAAAAGGATTTCCCAATTGAAAACATAGTCAATAGTATAAAATTGAAGTGAATTATATTACCTACAAGAACGAGTAATATGCAAAAGACCATCAGTAGAAAATCCAGAACACTTGTCAAGCTTCAAAACCTCAAGAATATTCCCTTTACTCTCAAGTCTACACGAAGCTAACAACTTAAGATCTGCATCCGTCACAATCATCCTCCTAAAATGAAGCGATTTCAGCTTCGTATAAACTCTCGTAATCTCCTCAATCCACGGCGACGCATATCCTCCCCAATTCTCCGGTATCAAATTAAACATCGATGCACGTGGCTTCCCTTTCAACTTCAACGACTCAAGTTGCGGGAACCGCTTAGTCAACAACCTAGGCGTCGCTGCATAACACAGAGCAATCGTCACATGCTTCCTAGTAAGCGAATCGATCGCATACCACCGCTTGCTGACTAACGACACCGCATCTCTATCACGTGAATCCGTTAACAATGGTATCACTAGCTCGAAAACTGTGTCGTGATTCACTACTCGAACTGAATTATTGCGATCTTCCATTATATTAAGAAAGAATTCAACTAAACATGAAGAAAAATTCAAGAAATCAAGTGAAAATAGCTGCAAAAAGAGTAAAGATTATGAAGAAGAAAAAAATGGAGATAGAAAGAGAGAGAAATGAATGGGTGAGGGAGGAAGAAGACAAAGGAAGATGCTAATGTAACCAATGGGGAAAAAATATGTTGATGATGGACTGGCACTGTCCTTTTTGCTGCGCTCACTTTAATGCTATTTTTATAGGTCTAAATAAATACTATTTTTATTGGAAATTTGAGAAAATATTCTTTAAAAACATATCATTCCGTCTCAAAATAATTAAGACAGTTGACAAAAAAAAATTTATTTTGAAATAAATGAAATATAATATTTATTATGTTTTTTTACATCTATTCTTATTTATTAAGAAATTACAGAATAAATACAACATTACATTAATTATACATTAACGGTTTTTTTTTAGCAATTTTGGCAATCAAATTAAAGTATTAACTCACATCCTTAATATTCGTGTTTTTTACAACTGTCTCAGTTATTATTTCTAACGGAGGGAGTAAAATTTATTTAAAATGCTCCGTAAATTATAATTTGGAATTGTGCTTTGGTAGAATTTCAGTAGGATTTGCGTATCATATATTACGTAATTTCGTGGGTTTTCAGTAGCCGCCAAAAAACATCATGATTTTAACGCAAATAAAAAAAAAAAAAATACAGACGCTAAACTCACTTATATCCTACTACGTATAAGTGACTCATTTTTAACAACATAGTTTTCGATATTCGTGTAAATGACCAAACTCACCCAAATCCTACTTAAATATCACGCAAACGCAATGTATGTTTAAGTCTACCACGACCTTTAATAAAATAAAAAATAATAACGTTTTCTCATCATCTTTCTCACCGGGCACTTTTTTTACCGTGTGACAATTTTACCGACAAAGAAAAACAGATGACCGTGGTGTATAGTCGCATCAACTAATAGCGGCGCAATAGTCGCGTATTCTTGGAGTAGTCCTCTTCTCCGTATTACCACGATTGATTATATGGTAGGACATATTGATTATGATGTAAGTCGATCATTTATATAACTCGTTATGACACAATCGTAATAGGAGTAGTATCACCATGTATTTCATTTATAAGATAAAAGTCTATCAAAAATGAATAATTCTATTGCCACGACCATATAATATATGTCACAATTGGATATTTTTGTAGGATTATTAGCGATCACGCAAGCATATTATATTGTGGCATTTATGTTGGTCATGGTAATATCATTACTCATTAAATAAGGTTGAGAAATTTAGAATGGGAAAATCAGTCAAATATGCTTAGTCTTGATATAACATTTAAACTATATTATATGTTTTACACAAATAGTTGTGAGATTAATATTATAGATGCATATTTTTTCTCCGCACAACGAAAGATATTATAAACCTAGACTACCGTCGAAAATTACAACTAGAATATTTTAGACACATATAACATTGAAAAAGGATGGATTGGAAAAGTTATACCATTAATATATCAGTTTTTTTTCAAATGACAGAAAATAAAACAATTATAAAAATTAAATAAAAAAACCTTTGTTTTAAACGATCCTTTTTGTTTTACAACATATGAAATGAACGTTTCCTTTTTTATAGGTAATTAACTGTTTTCAGAATTTGAACATATGAAACTTAAGTTTGTTTTAGGTAATTTGTAACTGTTTTAGCATATGAAACATGTGTAATTAGTGACAAAATAAGAACCATTCCTAAAATCATTCCAATCACATTTTTTTTTCTTTTTCCGAAAATCAAGGTTTGCTAAAACAATAGTAAATGGTAACGTGTGCATGATTTAAGAAAGAAAATTATTCTCAAAAAAAAAAGGTATATTCTTTCCCTAAGGGGAAATTTAAGAAAGAAAATTGTTCTCAAAAAAAGTTTTGATAACGTGTGCATGATTCTTGATTTGTTTTATTGCGGTATCATATTACTCAAAGGAATGTATTCATTGTGTATTGATGGTGATTAGGCCTGACTGATTCGGGTGATTAGACTTAGACAATAAGTGTATACTCCTCCGTTCAAATTTATCCGAAGCAGTTCACGCATATTAAGAACGTGAGTTAATGCATTAACTTTGACAATAAAATGACTAGAATTTCTTTGATATAATTAACGTGACCTTCTTTTTTATATCTCTTACTGTAATAAATAAGGGTAAATCAAGTAAAAACACAATAATGTTGTATTGGAAATTGTACTGTCCCACATAAAATGGAACAAAATATTTTGACAACTGCATCAGTTGTTGTAGGACGGAAGGAATATAATGCAATGATTTAATGTGAATGAAACATATCGAAAATTTTACCCTGTGTAATATACTCATTTATTATGTACACACATGATATATATTTTCCGTCCATATTTATTGTGTGCTAGCTAAGTATGAAAGGTAAATATATATATCACGTGTGTACATAATAAATAAGTATATTACACAATAAATATATATTATTCCCTATTACAAATTAACCTTAAAAAGCGCTAAAAAGACCAATCATCTCTGTCGATTCTGGCAACACATCTACTCGTACCGAAATTCAACAAACCTCTCGCCGGTCCAAATCTTTTGGGTACCATCTTAGATATATCTCTCACCGATGTGCACTGCATCTTTCACAATACACTTTTATTAACATTGATCACAGTGAGACTCATATAAACTAATATGTCATATGCTTTAGTCAGCACTGATATCATGTGATGTGATACAATGTGTCATACATATCATTTTCCTATAAGGAAGTGAGACTCGTAAAAACTAATATGTCAAATGCTTTAGTCAGCAGTAATATCTTGTGTTGTGATATATTTGTGGTACAATGTGATACACATATCATTTCTAAGAAAGTTCAAAGTCGATGATGACGTTAAAAGAAGAATTTTAAAATCGTACCGGGGTTTTTCATACCTCATTTTCCTATAGTTTTTCTCAAACAAAAAAAAAATTTGGCATTACTTTCCAATTGGCATGATTGGATAAATATAAGTAATTGTAATAGGTAATGTTTTGCCTTTGTAGTAGTTTTATAATGATATACAATTTTTTTTGGGAAAGTTTTTATATTCCAAGTGCCTCCAAATAGGTAATGCTTTGCATTCGTTATATTTTTCCAATTATAAGTATGAAACACAATTAGTTTTTTATTTGTATGACAATATGGGTATTTTATATTTTTTGTTTGGTGGTTTTGTTTTTCTAAGTTTGTATTAATTTACGGGTTTTGGCTTGCATGATGTGTTTTACTATTACTTATAGAGTAGTCGTTTGTATTTCATTAGTTCTTATTACTTAGAAGTACTAACAATTTTTCAACAAATATATTCAGGTCTTATAAAATTGATTGGCCCGGTGATTATGAAATATCAAATTCATTACCTATGTATGAGACAAAACATCAAATTCATTATCTATATATATGACAAATATCTAATTTTCTTTGTCATTATTTAATATTTGGTATGACCGCGCACATTCTTACAGTAATTTTAATATATAATCAAGCTATATTTTTAATTAAATTTTATAGTTATAGTCTATTCACTATTTTATTTAATATTTATCTATCCCAGTGCATGGGGTTCAAAATCTTCTTCTACCCAAACCGATCTGGGCAGCGCTGCACAGGCTACGGGATTGGAGCTTCTCCTACTATCTGGCTTGTTTTCGTTATATTTCATTTGATCATTTGTTTAGATAATAGAAAGAAAGAAAATTTTCATTACGTTGTATGCTATTAAGCACCGACACTTCAATCTGGACACCGTACGCCGTGTCCGACACATTTCTGACACGACACGCGACCGACACGTCTTCGACAAGTGTCGGCTAATTAAATTAATATTATTTAAAATTTTAATATCCGACACACCTCGGACACGGTGCCGACACTCCTGAACCCAATTTTGTCAATTTTATTTATTCTTTATTTAAGTTTTCTTTAATAGAAACGTTAAAATACATTATCTCCATCTTGATTATAATTTAACAAATAATACGCCATATTATGTAGATAACGTGTCGACGGTGTGTCGTGCCCTTAAATTTTGGAATTAACCGTGTCGCCGTGTCCGTGTCCGTGTCCATTTCCGTGCTACATAGGTCGTATGTATATGAAGATTTTTCATCTTCAATTGTTTTTTTAACTTTTAAAGTGAATGTTCTTTAATCATTAGGGGAATGATATTTTTTTTTTAGGAAACAAGAACTTATGTTAATCGACATCTGCCAAACAAGAGGCCAAAACGTCACCAAAGGGCGAGGTGCCCCAAGATGTCCGAGCAGAGACTGACAAAACATGTCTAGCTAATACATGTGCGGAGACATTTCCCACACGCCGTACAAAAGCAAAAGAAACAAAAACAAAACTAGATAAAAGTGCCAAACAATCTTGAAGTAAACAACCCTGAGCTGTGAGATCTTTTATTGGCCTTCGGTGACGCGAAACACACGTCAAGCAGTCACTCTCCACCACAAGTCATTGGATCCCCAAACGCCTCGCCTCCTCTAGAGCTAAGTAAATAGCCTTAAGCCCCATGTACTCCACCAGGTCTCCTGGATCAAAATGATACATGAAAAGGTGAAGAACTGCCCGATTAGTGTCACGGAAGATGATTTCAACACCTGCTCCCGCCTCAGTAACTGATGCTTTCACATTACCTTTTCGCTCCTCCACTAGGGCTTCAGCCATTTATCCGCCAAATGTGGGGTCGAGGCCTGCGCCCAATAGATATCCATAGCCTCCATATACTCAGCCGACACTGCTAAAGAATACGTACATACCGCAGAGACATATACTGCATGATCATCAAACACCGCAGAGTATCGCGCCTTCCAAATCCCCCATATGAGCCACACGAACCTTGCAGTATGTTGAACACCATGGTTCTTTAACAAACTCAAAAAAAAAAAATCCGCAAAGAAGGCGGACCGCAGTCACCCTAAGACCCCAGAAAATGGCGATGCCCGCCAGATTCTATTCACCATCTCGCACTCGAAGATCAAATGTCTCATAGTTTACAGTGTCCCCCCGCATGCTAGACAGATACAATCTCCCATATGCCTCCTCAGGCCCTAACCAATAGCAAGACAATCATGAAGGCATCTCTAGAAGAAGTGTTGGATACGCGGCTGCATTGGAAGCCGCCAACAACTCTTTCAGACCATACTCTCCCCTCAGAGGTAGTTGGCCCTGCCACAGACCAAGGCTGATAGAGCGATAAGGCCAGAAAGTACCCTGATTGAACATAATAGTCCCCCTAGGGCTACGGTGGTTGCCAAAATAGCATCAAACTCCCTTGGCCTAAACTGCTCCTACACCCGCTGCACATCCCACACTCTGGTATTGAGGATAGATAAATCCAAAATCTTGGAATCTGTTGGAAGTTAATGCCTTGCAAAAGGTATACGAAACCTATATGTTGTGGAATGATACTTTAACCCCATATGGTTTAACATATAAATTCTTTACCCTATTGATATTGATATATGTTTTATGCTCTTGTGGTTTAGTATATAAAATCTTTATTCTCCTATGGATTATTAATATATGTTTTACCTCATTATGGTTTAGCATATAAAGTCGTTACACTCCTATTCTTTATTAATATATGTTAAAGAACATGGGGTACAACAGATGCAGAAAACCATAGGAAGTAAAACATATATATTAATATATAATAAGATAATAAAGACTCTATATGTTGAACCACATGCGGTAAATTGTATAGTAATATGTAATAATGGTAAAAACATTATATATTAAACGACAAAGAGTAAAGTGTACCCTAATCATTTTTCACCACAATAGATATGAAACAAAAGATCTTGGTAAGGTTAAGATAGATATTATAACAAAATAATAAGTGATCTATTATTAAGGTTTTGATATTATACAACTCTTTTATTTTTTATTTTTTAGTGTGTGTCTGTGTTTGTGTTTGTGTTGGACTTTTTGTCTCATAGCTGGCATGATAGTTTCATTACTATTATAAAAGATTAATTATATACCGTCCAAATAGTAAATCGTTGAAAATATTGATTTGACCAAACAAATGGGATGATCAAATCAGTTAACCTGTTTCATAATGAAATTTGAAAAAAATATGCTTTAAAAAAATAACATATCTGAAAATATGTTTTAAAAGTTAACATTGAAAAACTATGCTTCCTTCAGTTTTGCGTCGTTCGTGTGTGGCTCATGCGCTGACGCAGACATAATTTTTCAATGTTAGTTTTTCGAGTATATTTTCAGAAATATTATTCTTTTGAAGCATATTTTTCCAAATTTCCCATAAAACAATAATAATTGCCTACAAATTGCTTTTGATGGTATTTTGACACATGGCCTTCACATCCGACTTTTAAGCCTTGGAGCTTTGTGCTTAATAATGCAACAAAATTAGAGGAACGTTGAAATCAGGGTCGGGTATGTTCTGATTTTTTTTTTCAAGTACTCCGTAGATACTTATACGTTAAGGTTACCTTGTAGATGTTTCTTCACCTTCAAATCTTTATTGATGATTCTAACTTATCCAAGTCTCGTGAGACTCGAGCCGGGGGAGAGTTGTAACGCCTCCAGACCCTAAGTCTTTCAGCGCTAAATGAGTAATAAATGATTTTGTCAACTGCTTAGACCGTCGTCCTCGCTTGGTCTAAAAACGCTAACCCAAGTTGACACGCCTATATATGAGTGAGCAGGCTATTACTTTACATATGTGATACTTTACATTCTCCCCCTTTATAAGGGACTGACGTCATCATCAGGACTTGTCCAGGTGGACTTGTCTCAGTCTCGTCCTTGCCAGAGGAATCTAGAGGTGGCCCACACCGTCTCTTAGGGTGTGACACTTAGGTCCGTCTGATAGTCGGCTCTGAATAAACCTTGGTCTGGTAGCGCTAAATGAGTCGTAAATGATCCGGTCAATTGCTTAGACCGTCATCCTTGATTGGTCTAAAAAAAGGCTAACTCGAGCTGACAAGATATTTATGTCTCACTTATATAAGGGTGAACAAGCTATTACTTTACGGATGTAGGACATTACAAAAGTAGCCAAGAGGAGAGACGTAGGAAAGTTGTTTGATTCGTTGTGGGTGGGTGGAGGGTTATGGGAAGGAAATTAACCGGCATTAGTACGCGATACTCTCAACATCATTTCTTTATTATATAAAATTTGTACTTAAGGTGAACTGCATCAGAACATATATCGAAATCTATACAACATTATAAATAGAAAATATGTATTTAATACATAGAGTAAAATATACATAATAAGTAATTTACAAATAAAAATATTGTAATAATGTCTAAATTTTAAAATTGCAAACATTTACAATGTCTACTACAAGCAGTCTATAAGATTAGATAATTGAAAAAGATGGAAGACGGATTATTATGACATAATAACTTGGTAACTTAGGTTAACCATTTTAGGTCAAGCGAAGACGATGAACCTAATTAGATACCGGATTCATTATAGCTCAAATATCGCCGCTAGGCTTGAGTTTTGAGATGCTACAAGTGATATTACAGCCGACAACTAGATGAAACTAAGTGTCACACCGTGAGGACGGTGAGAGCCACTTATCCTCTAATAAGTTCATGGCGAGGACACAAGTTCCTTACAGGTTGTATCGGAGATGACTACCAAATTAAACTATGTGTCACCCCATGAGAGGCGGAGAAGTCGCCTTTAGAATCCTTTGATAGGACTACCGCACGGAACCAATCGTCACACCCTGGAGATGGTGGGGGGAACATATGGAATCCTCGAGATGATATCAGAAGCGACTACCAGATGAAACTAAGTGTTACATCGTGAGAGACGGTGAAGACCACCTCTAAAATCCTCTGATAGGATCATGTCGAGGACGCTAGTTTCTTAAGAGGGCCAGAATGTAATATCTCATGTACCAAAAATAGTGGAGAAATATTACTAGCATTAAAGATATAATGTTGATACATAATGAACTTGATATCTTGAAATATTCATTTTAGGGCAAACAAGAATAATGAATTCAAATAATTACTAGATTCATTATATGTCAAGTAACGTCGCGTGTTCTCTTTATAAGGTTTCAAAACACTTGAAGTGATCTATATTTATTATAGTAAAATAATATATATATATATATCCTTATATATAATAAAGGAACAAGGGGCGCCCCTTGTTCCTTGTAGTGCTGCCATGTGTCGACATCTTATTGGCCCGGCCTTTTTTTTTCCCTCCCTGGTAGTGCATATTTCGACTTATGGCGACGCTTTTGGATTTCTTTTTATTTTTTCTCTCACTTCTCCCTTTCCGCTAACTTTTCACCTATACATACATATATATGTATCTATATATATATTGTCTTTTCTTCTCTTCTCACCTCCTTCGATCTTTGCGACGCTTTCGGGTATTTTTATCCGATTTCTTATCTTATTGTATTACATTAATTTTTTATTTTTTTCCCCCTCTCTTTCCTGGTAGTGCATATTTCGACTTATAGCGACGCTTTTGGATTTTTTTTTAATTTTTTCTCTCACTTCTCCCTTTCCGTTAACTTTTCACCTATACATACATATATATATCTATATATATATATATTGTCTTTTCTTTTCTTCTCACCTCCTTCGATCTTTGCGACGCTTTCGGGTATTTTTATCCGATTTCTTATCTTATTGTATTATATTATATCGTTTCGTATTTTGATTTTATTTCATTGTAGACTTTTATTATAAATATCGATTTCGTGACATGTTATTTTTTATTTCGTTCGTTACATTATACAAGGATATATTTATGCTTATTTCCCCTTCAGATTCTAACGTATTCTTTTTTTTCGGTCGTTGCATTATACAAGGAGTACTTTGTTAGTATTTCACATCTTCGGTTTATAGGTGCTTTCCTTGTTGCCTTTGGTGCTGCCACGTGTCACTACGTGATTGGCCCATACAGTTTTGCTTTTTTTTTTTTTTAAATACATTTTTTTGCTTTTGTTATATCTTTGGGCTTATAGCAACGTTTGTGCGTTTTTTTTTATTTTTATCACATCACGGTTTTTCTCTACTTACTATGCGCGTCATCACACTACATAGCACATAAAAACACACCAACATGATAGATACCAATCTGAAATAGGCATGCACCGTGCATTATGCACGGTGAAACGATACTAGTATATATATAAGGCAACACTTCATAATGCCTTGAATCCACGTCATACCATATGTCATTGTCTAACTCTAGCGTTAATTTGCATTGCGGCTACGTGTGGAGTTGGTTGTACTTCTTATTTTGATATATAATATTGTAATACTACAATATAATAAACAAAACTATTAAGAGCTTAAATGACATCTGAAAATACTTAAAAAGTCATCAGTATTCCCCTTCAAATAGTAGACATCTAGTCCAAGTTAACCAACATTCACCTAATACCCAAATAAAATTGAAGTCTAGTCAAGTTAACCAACATTCATATAAAATATTACAAAATTATGAAGTTGTTTTCTTGATTTTTTTTTTTTGAAGTTGTTACACAATTCAACAAAATTTGAATCCATTTCAGACTTGTGTGGAATATTAGCTCCAAAAAAAAAAAAGTCAACATTTACTTTTTCCTTATGCTTTATAGGATAAGTTATCTACTTATCTACTTATCTACTTATCTACTTATCTATATTCATAATTCTAGGACAACTAATAGAATAGTATTTAAAAGTATAAATATTGTCAAGAATAAACTTACAATCAAGATGAATGAGCTTCTTAGGACTTCTTTCTTACACAAAGAGTATAATTGAATTGAATGATTTTTCACTCAATTCCAATGTTTTTGTATGATAAGAGAATATAATGCAACAAAAGTACATTCAAATGATATGAAAAATGATCAATTTCTTTATATCCGAAAATGAATGGAAAAGGAAAATCGACAAAACACGGCAGGGTGGATAAAGGTAATGTGGGGTAGGGTGGGTGGTGAGTTGGGTGGGGGTAGGGTAAGGTAGGGTGGGTGGGTGGGTAGGGTAAAATAGGTGGGGTAAGGTAGGGTATGGTTGGGTATGATAGAGTCCTGGCCGGGTAGATTGGTGGGGTGAGTGGGGCAGCTAGTTTAGGTGGGCCATGTTAGGTAATGGTAAAATGGGTGGTAGGGTGGGTGCTGAGAAAGAGTAGCGTAGGGTAGGTTGTAGGGTAAGGTTTGGGTAGGGAGGGTGGATGCCTGAATGAGGCATATATGGTATGGTACGATACAGTGGGGTGGTGGGTATGGTACGGGTAGGCATGGTTAGGTAAGAGAGCGGATGGGTAGTTTAAGGTAGTAGAGTAAGGTAGGGTAAGTTGGGTGGAGAGGTATGGTGTGGTGTAGTGAGGCAGGGTAGAGTGAGATATTGGATGGTAGGGTGGTGAGGTAAGGTGGGGTAAGATGGGATGGCGTAGGTTAGGTTGCGTAAGCTTGGTAAGGTAGGGTATGATGATAAGGTAGGTGGGGTAGGGTGAAATTGAGTAGGTTGAGATGGTTACGTAGGGTAGCGTACGGTGGGTAAAGAGGTAAGGTGCGGCGGGGTGGGTTGTAAGTATGGAAGTGTGGGTAAAGCAGTGTTGGACGTGTAGGGTATTGTGGAGTTGTGGGATGAGCTATGGTAAGATAGGTGGTGGCCGTAGGGCTACCCTACCTAATCCTAACCCTTCCACCATATCATACCATACCCCACCTATCTTACTCCACTTCACTTCAACTTTACCACAATACTCTGCAATACATCACTCGATGTGTCATATATTATAGAATTTATTTGATTACATTCTTTCGCATTTCACATGCAGTAATGAATGAAGTTATTTAATTCATGTCTAACAAACGTGTATCAATGATTGTATGATACTTCATATTGAGAGAGATGATATTGAACCTAGTAAAGAAAGTTTGAAGCTTTAGAAAATCGCAGTGTTAAATTTGGTTAAATTATGACAAAGTTCAAGGTAAAATTATAGGAAGAACGATCAACGGAAATGTGATACATGACCTTTCATGTAAGAGTATTTGCTGTAGATTTTGTAAATTCTTCTAATAGTGTATTTTAGATATTTCAACATTCAGATTTAAGACGAAAAACACCGCATCAAATACTCGATTTTTTACAGTAAAATATAGATACTCTAAAATTTCCTTTTTCCACGATCCATTCATATCTACAAAATAGAGAATTTCAGGTATTTCATCTTTGATAAAGATGCCACAAACTCGTAAATATAATATTTAAAACTGTGAAATAAAAAATACATTAAGAATATCTTATGCAAGTATTCTAAAACCCCGATAATTAAGAGTAAAAAATGTGATAGGTAACTCACTATATTACAACCTTTGTGAGGAAAACATCACCCAAAAAAGAGAAAATAAAAAGAAGGCTTTGGAAAGAATCCATATTCCAAAAGATTAAGAAGAAAAGGCTTTATAGTGTGTCTTAGGTTTGGACTCCACCCATTAGCGGGAAATTTTGGACCATTCGAAATAAATAAGTGTGAATAAAAATTAAAGATATGTGGTTCCAAATCCATAGAACTTCCATTAGCCACTCATGGCTATGATTGAGACGACTTACTTATATCATACCCAATAACAGATAATCATTTACCTTAATGATAGTATTATTTATGGCTAATGGTATTGTCAAAAGCAATTATAATAGTATCAGAGCAAATTTCTTTTAATAGCCGTTTAAGATATTGTCAGAACAGTTATGATAATACCAGAGCAACTGAGCAAATACGTTCTAACATTAATACAATTATTCTGGCAATAGTACTACCCATTATTTATTACTGTTAAAATACAGACGAGAAACTTGCACTTGAAGAAAGATAAAACATATGCAATTTAATAGAAAAATAAGGCGGAAATTTATAAAACACAGAAACAAAGAGAACGCGGTGATTTAACGTAGTTTCCGGCGTTGTGCCGACTACTCCACGGACAGAAAATGAGATATTTTATTAAGCACATAATTACAAGTTTTTCACAAGTGTGTGAATAACACTTTGAAAGACACACTTTGCAATGATTACAATTTCGGTATTTATAAGCACAAATCCCAAACCCTAACCGCAAAGATCTTTGTCGGAATTGTCATAAATACCCCAGATGTGGACCCTAGCTCCAGATATTACCCACCAGACGAAACTCAGCTCCAGACTCACTTTTTCAGAAAACTCACTTGTAATCAGCAAACTCGGATGTGGAACTCAGCAAACTCAGTTTCCACCAAAACTCAGTTTCCATAAAACTCAGTTTTCTCAGCTTTTCCAAAACTCAGTTTCACTTCACAAAACTCAGTTTCAGCTTTCAGATTAGTTCCACCAGTTTTAAGGATCAAGTCACAAAACTAACAAATCTCTACCTTGACTTGAACTATCATTCAATGTCACCAGATTGCATAATTCAGATGTACTTGTACCAGATGCATTCTTCAATGCCAGGATGTACTTGTACCAGACTTCTCCACAGAATCCACTCAGCTGACCTACCCTCAACTGAGTTTCTAGAAAACTGATTATAAGCTTTGAATGTGAAGCAAGTCCAGACACAACTGAAACTTGCTTTGTTGAATTGGTTTAGTAAGTATATCAGCAAGATTTTCTTTGGTGCTGATCTTCTTCACTACAACCCTTTTCTCATTTCTCAGAAAATGATATCTCACATCAATATGCTTGGTTCTCTCATGATGAACCTGATCCTTAGCTAGACAAATTGCACTCAGACTGTCACAATAAATCTTAGCTTGATCCTGATGCAGCCCTAAATCACTGACTAGTCCCTTCAACCAGATTGCTTCCTTGGCTGCTTTAGTAAGAGCCATATACTCTGCCTCAGTTGTTGATAAAGCTAATGTTGCTTGCAAAGTTACTTTCCAGCTGACAACTGAATTCCCCAATGTGAAAACATAAGCAGTTTTGATTTTCTACTCTCCACATCACCTTCATAATCAGCATCACAGTATTATGTGACCAAAACTTTGAGTATCATTTCCATAAATGAGACCAACATCAGTTGTACCTCTAAGGTACCTAAATATTCTTTTCACAGCTTTCCAGTGTTCCTTTCCAAGTTAAGCCATAAACCTGCTGACAACACTGACTGCCTGAGCCAGATCAGGCCTAGTGCACACCATGGCATACATCAGACTGCCAACTGCACTAGCATAGGGAAGTTTTGACATATATTCCTTCTCCTCAGCTGACTGTGAAGCATAAACTGACAAATGAACATTTGATGCCATAGGAGTATCTATTGGCCTTGTAGCAGACATACCATACTTGGCCAAAATCTTTTGTATATAGCCCTGCTGAGATAAAAACAGTTTCTTCTGACTTCTATCTCTCCAGATCTCTATCCCCAAAATTTTCTTGGCTGCACCCAAATCTTTCATTTCAAATTCAGCACTAAGAAGGTATTTCAGATTCTGAATATCAGACTTCTTTCTTGCATCTATCAGCATATCATCCACATACAGAACAAGATAGATATATGATCCATCTAGCTGACTATTGTAGACAAAACAATCATAAGGACTTCTGCTATAACCCAGTTGGATCATGTAACTGTCAAACCTTTTATACCACTATCTAGGGAGCCTGCTTCAGTCCGTACAAGGACTTTTTCAACTTACAAACAAATGCTTCTTTACCAGGAACTTGAAATCCCTCTGGCTGAGTCATGTATATCTCTTTGTCTACCTCACCATGTAGAAAGGTAGTCTTCACATCTAACTGCTCAAGTTCAAGGTCTTGTTGTGCCACCATTGCTAGTAACACTCTGATTGAAGTATGTCTGACTACTGGTGAGATCATCAAAGTCCACCCCTTCTTTTTGACTGAACCCTTTAGCAACCAAACGTGTACTTGACTCCTTATGCCTCGGTCATTCCTTCCTTTTTCTTGAAGATCCATTTGCATGTAACAACTCTCTTATCAGCTGGATGTTTAACAAAGATCCCAAGTCTGATTCTTCAGTAATGACTCCATTTCATCTCCTATGACAGCAAGCTATTGAGATGACTCAGAACATGTCACTGCTTCCTTGTAAGTAGAAGGTTCAAAACCATCCACTTTTTCTGCAACTTGAAGTGCATATCCAGCCAAATATTCAAAACCATACCTTCTGGGAGGTATCCCAACATTGGATCTTCTAGCTCTGCTAACAGCTATACTTTGCTGACCAATATCGGTTGACGCTCGCCTAACCCCCGTTCGCTAATCGGCTTGGATTCGCCTACGGTTCGGTAACCGGATCGGATGAAAATCCGACTTTGTTCGGTGAGAGTGTTGCATCTCAGCTGACTCCACCTGAAGCTCCACTTTACTGTCAGTTTTCTCAGTTTCAGCACTGGTTTCAGTTTCAGTTATCCTCCCCACTGATGAGCTGACCATAGAATTTTCATCCAAAACTGTATCTCTGCTGAGAATAACTCTGTTTTCTGCTAATGACCAAATTCTATAACCCTTAACTCCATCACCATACCCCACATTCTTGGCTCTTGGTTCCAGTTTCCCTTCACAGACATGATAGTAAACTGTGCTTCCAAATACCCTTAGAACTGAGTAATCAGCAGGATTTCCTGACCCTGATCCCTGTGTGAGGACTCATGTTGATTAAGTAACAAGTTGTGGTTACAGCTTCTGCCCAAAATCTTCTTGACAAACCAGCATGAGAGAGCATGCATCTTGCTCTCTCCAGAAGAGTTTGATTCATTCTTTCAGCTACACCATTTTGCTGAGGAGTATTCCTAACTGTATGATGTCTGGCAATACCCTCATTTCTGCACAACTCATCAAACTCATTCCAACAGAATTCCAGACCATTATCTGTACAAAGTCTATTGATTTTCTTCCCCAACTGATTTTCAACTAGAGCCTTCCATTGCATGAAGTTCTTGAATGCCTCACTTTTGTGTTTCATCATCACCACCCAATTCTTTCTTGAATAGTCATCTATGAATGACACAAAATATCTGTGACCACCCAATGACTCCACCTTTGATGGCCCCCAACAATCAGAATGAATGTAATCAAGTGATGACTTTGTGATGTATCCCTTTTGAGAACTTGCCCCTATGAAGCTTCCCAAACACACAATGCTCACGAAATTCCAGATTCTTGACCTTACATCCCCCAAGAAGATCGTTCTAGAAAGTATATGCATCCCCTTTTCACCCATGTGACCCGGTCTCATGTGCCACGTTTTGTAAGCTGTGACTGATAAACTTCAGCAGATGCTACAACAGCAGACCCAGACACAACTGATCCTTGCAAAATATACAAGGTTCCCCTTTTGACTCCCTTGAGAACTGAAACTGAGTTTTTGTAGACACTCAGTTTTCCACCTTCACCCTTAAAACTGAATCCCTTGATGTCTAAAAGGCGGAGAGATACCAAGTTCTTGGTCATCTGTCTAACTTCACTCAACGTATAGAATTTACCATCCTATGTCCTCATATAAACTGAGCCAATCCCAACTATCGTGCAGGCCTTGCTGTTTGCCATAGCTATATGACCACCATCTAACCACCAAAGATCTTTGTCGGAATTGTCATAATCAGCTTTTATCCACCAAACGAAACTCAGCTCCAAACTCACTTTTTCAGAAAACTCATTTGTAATCAGCAAACTCAGATGTGGATCTCAGCAAACTCAGTTTCCACCAAAACTCAGTTTCCCCCAAAACTCAGTTTCCATCAAACTCAGTTTCTACCAAAACTCAGTATCCACAAAACTCAGTTTTCTTCA
This sequence comes from Gentiana straminea, assembly GCA_036785695.1. NCBI lineage: Eukaryota > Viridiplantae > Streptophyta > Magnoliopsida > Gentianales > Gentianaceae > Gentiana > Gentiana straminea. The sequence continues at coordinate 3,601,956 of JAVUPR010000258.1, read as the reverse complement.
AAGCTCAGTTTTCTCAGCTTTTCCCAAAACTCAGTTCACTTCACAAAACTCAGTTTCAGCTTTCAGATTAGTTCCACCAGTTTTAGAGATCAAGTCACAAAACTAACAATTACGAATATTACCCTCTCTTTTTTTTTCTTTTCCTTTTCTTTTTTCTTTAGAGATGACAGAATGAATATGGTTGTAGGACTTTGATAGAAGTGCAAATACCTGTACTATTTGGGTAATGTTAAGAAAAGAAAATAAACGATGTAAAAAATGTGATTTATCTACCGTAATCGTTTTAAGCAGTCGATTGCCCCGCAAGCTCTTTATTTGACGCCACCCATATACTACCTCCGTCCCACAATATAAATCAGTTTGGATTTTTTCATATAGATTAAGAAAATTGGTTACTTTCAAGCTTTATGTTTAGGGTGATTTTATATGATTTATATCGTTATATTTTGTAACAATTCTCTCCATATTCGTATAATTCGCATAGAAATTAAGTGTTTAATTGATTTATTGAGCAAATGAGTTTTTAAACGGTTTATTCGCAAAATTGATTAATTTATGTGTTTTACTGATGATTTTATGTTTATTTGAATATTATTACATTTTGCGATGTTTTTAATGACTTGTAGATGCATAATTGCGGCTCAAAAGATGATTAAGTGAAGATAAATGTCGGATTTAATTGATGAAAAAGAGATAAGGAAGATTTGAATAGAAGAAAAGAGATAAAGATGGAGAAATTGAATTTCAAGTCCACTGAACGAGCGTTCAAGTCCCGTCCAGTTGGACGGTCGTCTGGCATATTGGATGAGCGTCCAGGCTGAAGAGTTTGATTCAGAGTTTTGCGATATTTAGTGGACGAGCATCTCATTTTACATAGAACGGGCGTTTGAGAAGACTCGGCCCGACTCGAAGATTTTTGACACTATGGACGGGCGTCCAGCCCTATAGACGGGCGTCCAGCCACCGCCTTTGCTGAAACCGACCTAAAAACCTATTTATAGTCGCGTTTTTTTCCAACCCTAAAGACACAATTCGATCCCTGGCCGCCCCAGGCCCCTTGGGGGCGCCCTAGCTGCGTTTTCCCACCATCATAAACATCTTTTTATCTTCTTTTTATTTATATGATTTGTATTCCAACGATGAGCTAAGGCTAAGCCTAGAACGAGCTTTGTGAAGCCAATTCTCAGCAGCGTTTTGATTTCGAATCTTGGATTGTTTTGTGAGTTTTTATTTAAAGTTTGTATCTTTATTATGTGCTTTATTGATTATGCAATTTAAATCGAGAGATGATTGCTATTTGATGTTTAACGTTTGATGAGAATCGTTGTTAAACTCTAGATCACCGTAGTAAAGATTAGATTTTTAACCTAAAAATAACGAGAGTTGCTTGGTTAAATTTCTAGGTTGCTAGATTGAGAAATCTTATACCTTTGTTAAGGAAGCGTTAATCTTTAACATCGAGAGATGAAAGATTAATAGGCGAATTATCTACGAGAGTAGGAATTCATACCTTTGATAGGTGAACCACATCTTTATTAAATCTTCACTAAACGATCTAGGGTAGAAATTGAGGGTTGCGGGATAGGTGGATCAATGCTTGTTCTTCGTTAAAATTAATTGAAATTATCTTTGTGTCTTGTTCTTCGTTGTTATCTCAGAAGTTTATTTTCTTTTTAGTTTATAGATTAGAGTTATTTTCGTTCGCAATTATCTTTCCTGGCTTTGGATTGACAACCCTCTGTCCAGTTTATTGTATTCTGATGGGTATAAATAATTCCACCACCTCAACAGTGAGAGACAAACCACTGCGGCCACCCTCCGGCATGACAAGAGAGATCGCAAAAGGGGCGGCCACCGTGTCTCACCTCGCCGCGACCAAGGCATTTGCGGTCCCGTGCAAGTGCAACGCATCCCGGGAATCTCATCCAGCAGTCAAGAAGGGTCGCCGTGGGGTGAGGCCGGAGAAGGCTTGCTCCTTGCGACCTCGCAGAGATGGCCGCCGATTGATCCGCATCTTTCCCCCACTTGTATCTTAGATATTTCGTCTTGCTTAGTATCTAAGTTAAACCTAGCTATTAGTAAAATATCTAATAGATTACTTATTCCCTAAGTTACCCACCTCTATAAAGGGGTGGTCATTGTAAACTAAAGGGAGGATGAAATATATGAAATACACACTATACTTGCAAGCCAAGGCTCGTCCACTCTCATTCCACCATAACGCCACCCGCCGGAGTAACACCACACCTAAAATACAACGTATATCCACCGTCTATACACCGCAAGGACACCCGTGACGATTTAAACATCTTCGCTTGGCTCCGTTACCGGGAAGAAAAAGCTTCATCGCTCATAAAAACTACACACAATCCGAAAACGGCGGTCCATCCGACCGACTCCATCATCTAAAGATCACGTCGGTTGCCGTGAAGTCCGACCCAAGGCGAAATCTAATCACAAATAGTCAACCTATGGCGGGAAGCAAAGGACAACCGGACCCCCAAACTCCCGCGAGAGGCGTTGTACAAACACATATACAAGCTGACGCCGCGATAGAGACACAAGAGATTACGCAAGCGGGTGGGGAAGGATCACAAAGGGGAGTTTTGGCCCCTAGCGATGCTCGAAATTTGATAAATCGAAGGCTAAGTCAAAAGAGGTCGTAGCGACCTTGGATAAGAAAATCGAGGATCATCTCGATCGCAAAGAAAGCCGCAGGTCAACTCCCGTGCAGAGCCGCATCTCCAGGAGGATCCGGAGGTTGTGGAAATAAGGGAATACGCGAGGTATGCGGAAACTATGTACCTAGCTAATTCCCGTCTAAAGGGCTAAGGGCCAAACTCCAATGTCCGTACGACCCCCAAATCCTCCTAGAAATGAAATCGCTCCCGCGGCCGTGAATAGAGGTCGGCAAAGCCGTACTCGCGGGATCGAGATGAGGAAAGCGTGCGTTCATCGGTCGCAAAGGACCTAGGAAAGACGTTGTGCGTACCTCGGTTCTCCCGCATCGCGATCATCGAAGGAAAAGTCACACGAAAAAGGTTCGGCCTTCAAAAGGTTAGGTGAGAAGGACAAGGCCTCGGCCCCAAGTCGTCTCAACCTTCCCGAGGAGAGATTCCCCCCCCCAAGACCCCCAAGATAGGGACCCACCGGACGCCCGCATAATCATACGTGAGAAAAGAGCTCGTCGGGAGGAGTCGCAAGACTGTCGGGAGTCGAGCGCAGCCGGAAAAGACGAATACACAGCACCGTTGCGGCCCGCTTTTGACCCCGCCTTGCGCAGCAAATGGAAATAATGAAAAATGAGCTCGCCGAATTGAAAAGTCGAGGCCACCGAGAGGGCCGCCCCGATCTCGTGAATTGACGTACTTACCAAGAGAATTACGTAAACATTGCCTCCCGCTCACGAAAAGGTTAGCTACCCCACCTATAATTACTACAATGGAAATTCTTGCCCAAACGACCGGCTCACCGCTTTCCAAGGTCGCATCACCCCGACGACCCAAAATAAATCCGCCCGGTGCATTGCCTTAGTCGGAAGCATGCGGATAGGGCCGCCTCTTGGATACGTGGACTTCCCCGTGGCTCGCAAAAGGTCGGGAGGATCTCTCCGAGAAATTCGTCGTAGAATTTGAATCGGCGAGTAGGCCAAAGAAAACTATAGAGGACCTATACGAAGTTCGCATGGGAGGACATGAATCCGGAAAAGAGTATTACGAACGTTTCATCGAATATACGATCAAACAAGAAACATTCCGGATGATGCGCTTGTCACATGTTTCCTCACAGGGATCGCCAAGGGTCCAATGAAAACCGAGTTCAACCTACGGTCCCCTAAAGCGGGTCTCGTGGAAATGTTGGAAAGGGCTCGAATGACGGGAGTCGCCGAAGCGCCGTCCTTGGGCAGGGGCAAAGCCAAAAGCAGAGCACCTTCACAAAAAGAGGAGCGCACCGAGGAGAAAAAGAAGGAAAAGTGGCGAGGGGCTAGTCACGAGCGCGAGGTAAAAAGGCCTTATAAATTCAGCGAGGACAATTTTACCCCGCTCAACACCAAAGCATCTCAAATATTGTTCGAAATCCGCGAGCACTTTGACAAGCCCAAACCTATGAGGGGCGATCCCGACGGTCGTGACAAGTCCAAGTACTGTGACTATCACAAGGATCATGGTCACATCACGTATGAATGTTTCACGTTAAGGCGAGAAATAGAAAGGTTAATCCGCGAGGGACCAACTAAGTATAAGCGAGACGGGAATACCGGAACCGCCAAGGTCGCCCCCCCCCCCGTCTATCGAAAGAGGTCCAAGTTATCCATGGGGATATCCCCAAAGAACAATGGGCCGAAATCTCGTATACACCGCATCAATGCGCGCGGTTTTGAAAAGCAGTGGTATTGGGGAAAACGAGAAGGGAATCATGTTCACTAAAAGCGAATTGGCCACAAGCGAGGGCCCCATTGAGGTACCCCTTGTTCTCAAAATCGGAATAAACGACAAACATGGAGTCGGCGAGAGTGATGATCGACACAGGGCCGGTCGCGACGTCATCTATTTCGACCGTTTGAAACAGATCGGATTTGGAGAAGCTAAGTTGAAACCTTACCTCGGGGTGCTCGAGGGCTTTACCAACGACACCGTGCGGGTCAAGGGAACAAGCCGACCTCAACGTCACCGTGGGCGACTATGAGCCATGCGAACCGAGATAATCACATTTTTAGTTATTGATCTTCCCTCATACTACAACATTATCTTCGGGATCCCGGCCATGAAAAAATTTCAAATGGTGGCGTCCGTTCCCCACCAAAGGGTCAAATTTCACGTAGGGAAGAGGTTGGGGTCGCCATCGCCCGACCCGGAGCTTTCCTCGACTATATGACCAAAAACAGGTCGATTCTAAGCGACCCCGGCCGGATGGTTTTAACACGGCTACGGATCGATTGCTATGATGAAAGAAATCCCGGAGAAGGCAAGAGAGGTGGAAACATTGCAAGTTCGGGACGAGCCCGACTTCACCGCCGAGGACGAGTTGATCGAGGTTATAATAAACGACGAATATCCCGATCAAAAGATAAAAATAGGATCGAGGACCACCGAGGAAGAGAGAGAAGAATTGATCGGGCTTCTAAAAGACAACTTGAGCGCCTTTGTACGGGAAGTAACAGATATGAGGGCGTTGGGTCGTAGGTCGCTTTGCATTATCTAAATGCCGACCCCAACTTCGACCAATACAAAGAAAGAGCACGCCGCCTCTCTCGGAAAAGAGATCGCAATAAAGGGCGAAGTCAAAAAACTTCTAGCAAGCAGTGCATTATCAAGGAGCTCCAATATCCCACATGGCTGGCAAACGTAGTGATGGTAAAGAAACACAACGGCAAGTGGCGGATGTGTGTCGACTTTACATACTTGAACAAAGCTTGCCCCAAAGACCCTTATGCACTGCCCCGGATTGACAAAATGGTCGACGGGATCGCCGGATTCGAAACACTGAGTTTTCTGGACGCATATTCCGGTTATCACCAAGTCAAAATGGCAGATGAAGACAAGGAAATGACGGCCTTCAGGGCCGCAGGTGGACTCTATTACTATGAGATGATGCCTTTCGGCCTAAAGAACGCAGGTTCGACGTATCAGAGAATGGTGAACCGAGTTTTCGCAAAGACACAAATAGGCAGAACATGGAAGCCTATATTGATGATACGGTCGTAAAGTCAAGTCGCCAGTGGTCACCTGGTGGACCTTCGCGAAACCTTCGCCAATGTAAGGGCCACTCAATGAAACTAAACCCTACGAAATGTACTTTTGGGGTCCAGCAGAAAATTTCGGGCTTTATGGTAAGTCAAAGGGGGATCGAGGCAAATCCCGAGAAAATCGAGGCCCCGGTCAACATGAGCGAGCCCACCAATATTAAAGAAGTACAAATGCTTAACGGCGTAATCACAAATTTCCGGGTAGGTTTGTCTCGAAATCCGCGTAAAGAAGTCCGCCTTTCTTCAAAATTCTGAAAGGGGCTGGTACCTTCTCTTGGACGGCGGAATGCTCCCAGGCATTTAAAGACCTCAAAGAATACTTATCAAGACCGCCGTTGCTAACCAGCCCGAGGCTCGGGGATATTTTGTTTTTGTATTTGGCGCCTCGTATAGGGCCGTAGCCGCGACTTGTAAAAGAGGAGGAAGGCTCGCGGCCGCTTTTTATGTTTCCAAAGCTCTAAGCCCCGTTGAAAGTCGTTATTTTAATATAGAAAAGTTGGCTTATTGTGTTGTTATAGCCGCCCGCAAATTAAGGGCTTACTTTTCATCGCACACCATCGTAGTCTTATCAAATGCATCGCTAAGACAGTTCTTCACAAACCGCACTCCGTCCGGTCGATCGCTCCGACGGGCCATCGAGCTTACCGAGTTCGATATCCGATACGAGCCTCGGAAGGCTATAAAGGCCCGTGCTCTCCCGCATTTCATAGCAGTAAACAAGCTTCAACGAAGAGGTGAAAGAGCAGGTGTCCGCTCCGAATGCGACCAGGATAAGGTCACCACGCAGGACGAGCCTATCGTGCCAAGTCACCGTTGCGCCTCTACGTCGATGGCGCCGCTAATCACAAAGGGTGTGGCGCGGGAATAATCTCGTTAGAGCCGGGCACATCGAAGAAATTGAGCAGTGTGCTCGAAATTCGATTTCACCGCCTCTAATAACCAGGCGTAATACGAGGCGCTCATTGCCGGGTTGAAACTCGCCAAAGCCATGAAAGTCGAAAATATACAAGTATTTTGCGACTCACGCTGGTGGTGAATCAAATCAACGGGTCCTTTGGCATTCATTGCGAAATTTTACGAGGTATATTAACCTCGTCAAAAGACTCGAAAGCAAATTCGCATATTGTCAATTCAAAAACATCCCTCGAGAGGACAATCATAGGCGTACTACTTATCCAAATTAACCAAATAAGACGCGTCGTGCGATCCCAAAGATCATGGTCGAACACCTATCGGAGCCCGCCATCTCCCAGTGTCGAGATCATGGATTTCCAACCCAAGAACACTTGTTGGGTCGACATCATGAAGTCTTATATTGAGTTGGGGAGCTTCCCGCCGATCCTTGCAAAGCTAAGGCCTTAATAAAAAGGGCCGCAAGATATATGATTACGGACGATGTGCTTTACCGTCATTCATTCTCGAAACCCCTTCGCGGTGCGTACGACCCGAGGAGGTAACGGGAATTCTAACGTAACTACATGAGGGAATGTGCGGCGGCCATCCCTCCAATCGAACACTTGCACAAAAGGTACTTCTAGCCGGATATTATTGGCCGAAATTAGCGAAGACGCCAAATATCATACCCAAGCATGTGATACTTGCCGAGGTTCGCAAATATCCCTGTGCTACCCTCGCCGAACAAAGCATAGTGGTAGCCGCCGGCCTTTCGACATGTGGGCGATCGACCTCATCGGACCTTTGAAGAAGCGGTCGCTCAGTGTTGCGAATACGTGGTCGTCGCGGTGGATTATTTTACTAAACGGGTCGAGGCTAAGGCCTTGGTAAAAACCAATACCAGGGACATAACATACTTTTTGCTCGATCAAATATGGACAAGATTTGGTGTTCCGAGAGTGATGGTTTCCGATCACGGACCTCAATTCGAGACGAATTCGACAGATTTTGTGAAGAGAACAATGTTAAACATTGGCAATCATCCGTGTGCTACCCGCAAGGAAATGGGCAAGCCGAAAATGCCAACAAACAGTCCTAAGTGTGTTAAAGAAGAGCCTGGTGAGAAAGCAGCCACCGGCCGGATCACCTTCCAAATGGCTCTACGGGCACTCAGACGTCGCGAAAAATCACAATGAGGGAAACTCCTTTTGCTTTAACATATGGATCCGAGGCTATGGCGCCCGTGGAAATGGCCTTACCAAGCCCTGTGGTCGTTTTTTACGAGGAGGTCAATAATACAAATGGCACGTGAACTCGAGCTTGATCTAGTAGAGCGGCGCATCCAGGCATACAAATGTCGTCTAGTCAATTATAAACAAAGGGCAAAACGCCATCACGACAAACGTATTCGTAATCATCACTTCGCCGTCGGGGATTACGTTCTACAAAAAAGACAAGCCACGGGCCACGAAGCGAAAAAAGGAAAGCTATCGGAAAACCGGGAGGGCCCCTACGGATTTCGCGAGTTATCAAAAAGGGACGTACATGCTAAGTGACAAGGAGGGCCGCGAGTATAATAGGCCATGGCATGCGTACAATCCGAAAAAATACTATATGTAACAAGCCAATTCAAATAAAGTCCGTTTTTCCAAATTGTATTTACATTCTTGTCCTTTCGTCATCGTCAAAAAAAAAAAAAAAAAAAAAAAAAAAGAAGAAAAGTTTTTTCAAACATATCGATCAAGCCCGGACAAACTTCCATCAACCGCAGGGGTGGTTATCTTCCTCCGATCACATGTGTGGAGGTCCAAAAACGACACCACGCTTGCAAAGGCTCCACCGGATAAGTTTTTTCAAACATATCGGTCGAGAGTATGGAAGGGAACCCCGGCGCCACCGCATAATTTGGTTATCGCCGACGCGAAAGGCATGCGGCGACCCGTACCTCGGCGAGCTTGACCCACCGAGCACGCATATCTTAGTGCCTCGCGATGGATCAACACTCCCGCCTATATCCACTCGATGGTCGCGAATGGCGTGCGTAAGGAGCGCTTCGCTCTCACTAACAACATCGCATCGGCAAAGATAAGAGCGTGGGAATTTATAAACTTCTTCCATTCACGGTCGCTACGAGAGAGGTCGGACGCAAGCCACTTCCAAAGACCAAACCCGCCGATGCTCGGGGAACAAACCGCACATTGCAATACCTAGACGAATCCGCCTATTTTCCTCATCCGCAAGGTCCCGTGCGATCTCATAACGGGAGGAGGGATTTATAGCGGGTATGTTAAAAACTTGGTTAATTCTCTCCGGAGTGAAGATAACGGGGACACCCCGGAGAGAAATGCTACTCACCGTCCCGCCGCAGGCTACCTCGTACAACACGGAATAAAATTCCCGTATCATGGTAACATTATCCGCCGCCCGAGGCCTAGCAATAAATTCCCACCAAACGTAAAGCCGAACGCGCAAAGATGGAGCCGTCTTCTATTCGTTGTTCATTTAAGCCCCTCTCCCTCATAATATCACGCCACTTAAAATAATCCCGTAAATAATCCTTGGCTATGGGGGAGGCAAGGGTGAAAAAGGGGGAAACATCCCGGATAGGACGAGCTTTCCATATCCGAACCCGGCCGCTTTCCCCGGACGAGACATGAGTCGAGGATAAGGAACGATTGAGGAAGAAAGAAAGCAAATTCAAGATGAGGCAAGAGGTAGAGTGAGTCCCAAAGTAACCCCCTTTTATACCGCAGAAGTGGACATAATCAACGGTTGGGATTAATCGGATCCTAGGGCCGTATATGCAACCGCCCCGAAAACCAAGGCAACAGAGCGCCGCTGCACCATGAAGAGACCGAAATTTATGGCTACAACATAACCGACGCCTAGTCATTGTGGGTCATAACTCGCTTTAATGACAATCAAAGGCTGCTCTGAGAGGCTCTGTTTTCTGGCAAAGCACTGCTCTCATTAGGGCCGCTGAAACTTTGAAAAATTAACGTCGCATAGCGACTATGGTTAGAATGAGACGACGACGTTTCATGACTGCTTGACGCCGCCAAATTATTGAACAACCTCGCACGAATCAAGAGGACAGCACACAGAGAAAATAAAATAACCCGTCGCAGCCTCGCGAAAGGCCGCCAGATCGAATCGTGGACAGAAAACCAAGTTTTACAAATTGAAAAATGCGTAAAGTAATTTGTCAAGATATTACAACTCAAGATTCAAGAAATCACAAAAATAAATAGTCAAAGTTACAAATCAAATTTTCAAGGGGCTCGCAAAAAATCCAAGAAATCTGTAGAGTACGAGGGTAGGCGGGGTGTCGATAAACTCGTCGCCTTGCTCGCAGGGCGGCGGCTTCTTCAACATCTCAAAGTTTACAGATTAACAGAGCAGATCCCAAACAGCTCGCCACGTTTAAGCCGTTCACCCGTATCGAGGTAACAAGCTCGCTTGCATAAGGGATTTCCGGGTGAAAGACCACTAAATCGGATGACCTTGGTGCGTGTTCACCCACCGCAAAGATATCTTCCGAGTAATGTGCTCCCCGCCGCGATCGCCCCGTATACGCCGAGCTGTGTGACTAAAGCCCCGGTCAAAGCTATGCTCCATAAGGTCGAAGAAGTCATCCGAATTCTTGTAGGCGGCGACGGCCCCGTACTTGGCCTCCTCGACGCCTCGCCGTTTTCTTCGCAGCCTTCCTCAATAGCTTTCTCGCCAGCCTCCTTGGCGCCGTCTCCGCCTCGCAAGCTTACCCCTCAACGTGGCGATCTCCTCCTCGCGCCCCCGCATAATCCTTTGTCAAAGATGCAACTTTCTCATTGATCTCGCATCCAACTTAGAGTGCTCCTCCATGATTGCTTTCATCTTCTCCACCTCGCCACCGCATGCTTAGCTTTCTTTTCGGCGCAACCCTCGCCTTATCAGTCGCTCCCAGCTGCGCCGTCACTTTCCTCACCTCTGCCTCGCGCCTCTCAGCGGCCTCAAGTACCCGGTTTAAACGAGCACCGAGCTGTCGAAAACAGAGGACAGTTAGCCAAAAAAAAAAAAAAAAAAAAAAAAAAAAAAAACTGGTCTTACCAGAGAAGCAGCAAGCCCAAACTGGCCACTGAGATCTCTAATTTCAGCAATCTCATCTTGAGGCGGAGAGTTGTCTTGAGCCGCAAAGCGGGCTAATATGCCCCGGCCAATCTCCACTTGAACAAGATCGTACGCCATAGGGAAGCTGGCCCTGAGGAATCACATCGGCGATTGCTTCGCCAATCCGGCGAGCTTTGGACAGTCGAGACCCCGGGTGAAGCTCGGATCCAACCGCAGGGCCTCTTTCCCGAATAGCCTCGAGGCAAAGCTTTTGGTGGCGTGTCTCGCAGGGCGCGCTCTTCTCCACCGGAATTTCAACCTCTTCAAGACGTACGGGACCGGGAGCGGACCGTTTGGGTAGGCGATCATCCTCCGCCTTCTCTCGTTTGAGGTCGCTTTACGCCGTGCGACTCTTTAGCAGGGGGATGAGTCTTTTCGAGGCACCACCGACTCCGGGCTCGCAACAAGTGCGTGGCGTATGATGTCGCAGCCTCCGGGTTAGGTGTCTCTTCGACAATCGAGGCGTCCACGATCGGGGCACTCTCCCTGCAGAGCTTTCTTCGCAGCCTCCCGTCGAGCATTGGCCGCCTTGTCCGCTCCGCATTAAGCTTGTTTCGGTGAGCCCCGCGAGCATTCGGATCCATACCTACAAAAAGAAAGCGGTTTAGAGCCCAAAGAAAACAAAATGAGCATTTACAAATAAATACAAGTGGACAAAGAAAGTTACAAAGCGGCCTAAGTATAGATCGCCCCCACATTCCGGACACTCGCAGGGAAACATTTGTTGATATGACAACCCCCAATCCAGTCCGGATCGCAGCCTCTCAGACCCATTCGTACCAAGGGCGCGGCATTCCCCCGCCCACTAGGCCCGCCATACATACAAAAGGCTCGGCCGTATCAAGAAGTTCAACCCAGGAAACATTTCTCCGAGATGGCGCCGCCCCGTCCGACCGAATTAACGTCATCGCCCCTTTACGTAGCGCCGCTCACTCACAAGTGGGGGGTCAAGGATTAAAAGCGTGGATTTGCCTCCGCGGACTCCCCGCCCTAGAAAAGGCCAACCTACCTTCGACTCGACTTTCGCACCCGCCGCCCCCATTTGTGAAACTTATCGGGAAGCGGGAATAGTAGGCGGGGAGTCTTCGCCCTCGCAGACTTGTCCAGGAATGACGTCCCACCGAAGGAATAAAATTGCCCCAAAGCAAAGTTAACGTCGGCTCGATCTTCGAATCCGGCACATAACGGTGAAGGCCATCAACCGGATAATAGTCCCGGCGGCAAAATCGTAGGAAGCGCCCGCATCTCCTTGCGTATCTTCACAAAGAAAGGATCGAAAGGCGGTCTCGCACCCGCATACAAATGATGGAAGTGAGGATAAGGGTGTCCTCGGAGCGACGCGCACTTACATAATCCTTATGGTCCCCGGGTTTAAATTTATCGGACTCTTTCTTATAATCGAAAAAAGAAAACCGATACACACCGGTGTCAATTCCGAATATGCTATTAATGGTCCCGTTGAGATCGCCGCTCTTGCACAAGCCGGGACCATTTCTTGTCAACGTCCTTCTCGTACGCCGCCACGATCCCAAACTCTCGCATAGCTTCATGATTGTTAGGACGAGAGCTCTTCGGCTGGGTATCGGCCGCGGCGGCCTCACCAACTGTCATGGTTTGGCTCGCAATTTTCCTCTTCTTCTGCTTCTTCGCAGCCTCCGCATATCCTTCCGAGGCAATTCAGCATTTTCATCCTCACTGGACCCCATTAACTCATGAACTGCGGCGTCCTGAACATAAGCTTCGTCGTGGTCGGGAGCGCCGCTAGTACTCGGGACCGCAGTTTGTCCTTCGGCCGGGGACGCGATCTTTTCAGCCCCGTGAACAGTCGGGGACTTTTGAGCCCGCGCCTTCTCCTTAAGGCTCACTCTACGCGACGGATTTCTAGCAGAGAGATGAAGGCCTCCAACTCAAAAGGGTCGGCATCCATAGTAGCGACCTCATCGCCAGTAATCTCGCCAATATCCGCGCGAGTACTTTCCACTTCAACCTCGTCCCGCAGATCGCCGACCGAGGCCGCAGATAATATGGGGTCATCCTCGCATAATCGTAAATCTCCCTCTCCGCGTAATCGTCGCCGAATGATCATTCCCCGACATCCCGCAAAAACAAGGAGGAAAAAGGTGGAGCTTTCGTACCCGGTATAATAATAAATTAGCCCAGGAAGGTGATCGCACCCACTTCAATACCGCCTCCTCCGTTTTTGCAAGAGAGATCGCAAATAAAATTACGAGGATAGCAGGGAGCGGGTGAAACCCCAATTTTCCCAGGAAAGCTATAATCTCTCCCCAGGAAAACCCCCATTATTAATCGGAAACAAGGCAATGTTGCATCTCCGTAGCAAAAAGAATAACAAAATTGATATGTATGGAAAAACAAGGCAGGGATGGATGAGTAAACAAGCTAACAGAAAGGATTTCTTACCTGATTTGCTGAAAAAGATTGGAAAACCGCGTAAAAACTGGGGAATACTCAAGGAGGTGGCCGGAATCTTCAAAAGAACCGCCGTGAAATCCTAGAACCACCACAGGAACGCCGTTGAACCTTCAAAGCTCGCCAAAAAACTTGAGAATTCTAAATCAACGAACAACGGAGAAAATAAGGAACGCTAAAAGTGTGAAGTGGTGAGAAGCGAAAGCTTTATATAGTGCAAGGGGCCACGATCGTATGGTTGGGAACGCTTCATCCAACGGTTCGATTAGGCGGCGCTGTCGCTTCGAAATACGAAAAGGCGTCCCATCGCACCCACGTACAACTACCTAGGCAAGATTGCCGAAACGGCCGCATCATTCCGCAGGGAAACCTAAAGGACCGACGTCGCCCACGATTGACGGCCTCGCCCCACAAAACAAACCAAGTTACTTTGAGGTCGCTTGCTTTGAAAGCACGGCCCTTAGAGAACAAGTCGCATCGACGACAAGGTCGCAAAATAGGCCCGTAGTTACTTTGAGGTCGCTTGCTTTGAAAGCACGGCCCTTAGAGAACAAGTCGCATCGACGACAAGGTCGCAAAAACAGCCCGTAGTTACTTTAAGGTCGCTTGCTTTAAAAACACGGCCTTAAGTGTACAAGTCGCATCCGACGACGAGGTCATAAAAGGTGTTGATAATTACTCCATCCTTCATATCCTCGTGGGAATATCATTAAAGCACGGAGTAGGGGCCATTGACGGGTATAAATAATTCCACCACCTCAACAAAGCCGAGAGACAAACCACCGCGGCCACCCTCCGGCATGACAAGAGAGATCGCAAAAGGGGCGGCCACCGTGTCTCACCTCGCCGCGACCAAGGCATTTGCGGTCCCGTGCAAGTGCAACAGATCCCGGGAATCTCATCCAGCAGTGTCAAGAAGCCGGTTATGGTCGCTGGGGGGTGAGGCCGGAGAAGGCTTGCTCCTTGCGACCTCGCAGAGATGGCCGCCGATTGATCCGCATCTTTCCCCCACTTGTATCTTAGATATTTCGTCTTGCTTAGTATCTAAGTTAAACCTAGCTATTAGTAAAATATCTAATAGATTACTTATTCCCTAAGTTACCCACCTCTATAAAGGGGGTGGTCATTGTAAACTAAAGGGAGGATGAAATATATGAAATACACACTATACTTGCAAGCCAAGGCTCTGTCCACTCTCATTCCACCATAACGCCACCCGCCGGAGTAACACCACACCTAAAATACACCCAGATATCCACCGTCTATACACCGCAAGGACACCCGTGACGATTTAAACATCTTCATATTCGTTTTAGTTTTGTTTTGTGTTTTTCATGACAAATCTTTAGAAAGATTAATAAACTAGATAAACAACCTCGATTCCCTGTGATTCGACTCCGGTATTAACCTCTATACTACGATCCTTGCACTTGGGGTAAACCGGATTATTTTTATTACTTGTTTGTTTGCTTAGATAAAATCCGAGACACTTTATATCTGTCTCTTGTAGTTTTATTCGGCGTATGAGAAATGTTAATGCGCATCTCTTAGCTAGACATGTTTTGCTAGTATCGACCCGGACATTCTGGGGAGTCTCGCCCCCGGGTGACGTTTTGGCTGCCTGTTTGGCGGATATTGATTAATAAAGATTATTCTTCTTCTTAAAAAAAATTGGTTATATTGGTTATTTATCATTAATTTTGATGAAAATGACTAAAATGAAATTTGACCGTTATTAATGCAAAGTAATTAAAATTTTGTGAATATATAATAAATGAGGGGTAAAATAAGAAAAAATGTAATATATGCTTTATTAGATATCTAAATGAACTTATATTTTGAGACATATCCAAAATATTAAACGGATTTATATTTTGGAACGAAAGTATTATTTCGCATCCGAATCTTGATTATTTTTTGTCATGGAGTGTATGTTGTCACACTCAACTACAAAGGTGTATTCCTTTTTAAAAAAAAATTAAAAAAAAAAAAACTACAAAGGTGTATTTGTCATGTTGTCAAGTAAGGTGTCACCCACAGAAGAAAATATGGACCCAAATTTATTATAAAAGTTGGTGCACGTGAATAGCACGTGAGGATAGTTGCTTATGAGAGGTTGGAATTTCATCAGGTTACATACCGACATAATCGATGGGGGACATCTGTTAAAATGATCCATTAATGTTACCGGCAATGAAACTATTTTTCGGATTATCATTTATCTTTACAGATGTCGTATGTCTATTTTTAATTTCTGTAAAATTAAATCTACCCTAATGTGTGGTTTTACGTTTGACATAAACGATCTAAAAAGTTAAATTTAAGCTCAAACCTTTACGAATCTGATCCGAAGTATGGTATCACATGATATTTGAGCTATGAAAAGTTAAATTAAAGCTCAACATTTAATTTTACAAAGATCGAATTTTATTTTCAAACTCGGTAAATGGAATCTCTAGACCAAATATGGTGTTATGATAGAATCACCGTGATGACATAAACAACGCTATTTCTTAAATATTATGTCTGAATATAATAAGCAAATGGTTTCGGTTATACGTTTGAAAACATCAAATATCTAAAATTTGAAAATGCTTAAATTTACAATTTTGTCTCTATAACATTTTTTTTTCATATATTACAAGACACATACAATCAATACACATGAACCATACAATCTCAATATTTTAAACCATCTTTAATAACATCTCATCAAACCTATTTTCGGGACACCATAGTTATTTTCGGGAGACACCACTGGAAAGTCGATTTTCAACATTCAAACTCTAAAAAGTCAAACTCACACTCTCCTGTGTGAGCATTCAACCTCTGAAAATCGAACCTCATATGGCTGATTAAATTACAATATATAGCGATAATTCAACAGCTTAAAACCAGCAAATTGCCAAACTAAAAACACCACCTAATTTCAACGAGAGATTTTATGATACAACCGTTGTAGCAAGACTGTACATCACGTGACATGCATCATACCTTTTCATTTTTACTCTCTTTCACATAATACACACCTACTATGTGAAAGAACGTAAAAATGAAAACAATAATGCATATCACTTGCTACAATCTTCTAACAACAATTGAATCCTTAGAAAAACATTCAAACAAGGATATGAAGGATTTGAAATAAGAACTAGTTGTAAAGTAGACATGTGCATTAGAGGGACCTATTCACAAAGCTTTTTCAATACATCAACTGTTAACGAAGTCTTCATTTACAAAGCACCAAAACTCACCGGTGCACCGTACTACCTAAAAAAACAACTGCGAAGGCTCCTTGGGTAAAAACGTCAAATCGACTCTCAAACGAATCGAGCCGCAAGAAGGCTTAGTGAATCATTGCAACAAGAAGTTTCAACAAAGCCACCATAAAAAACATCCTCAAGAAACCAGGAATAAGGCACCAAAACAAGGAATCCCACATTCCCCTGCAACAACAACAAAAAAAATAACTCTGAGCAAGTTTGACTCCGGGTAAAGCCAAAATCACGTAACAGAAAAACCAAAAACCAAAGCCAATAACCAGATAATTTACATCATGATGCCGATGCAAATCCAACGTACAAGAAGGCTTGAAATGCAAATCTAAGTTGTAGAAACTATTGATCGATATGGATCTCCGCGATCAATGGCTTACAAGTATGTTGTGAAACTAGCATTTTTGACCAACTTAATTAACATGCTGAGATGATATAACCCGGTTCATCCCGATTGTATGGGGCATGTATCATTCAGTAATATATATATATATATCAAGAAAACAAGGACATGAATATTGTTAGACTGCCAACATGTTATCTCTAATATTGGCAGTATTAAAGTAAAACATCCAACAAATTCATGCATGTGTTATCCATAATCACTGAAGCTATAATTCATCAGGAGAAAAAAAAGGAGATTCAAAAAGTATGCCTGAAAAGTTGAGAATTTACAAAATATGTTCTGTTTTGATAACATTGGACCATATGCTCCGAAAAAATTCATAGTGATTTCGTAGTAAAATGCATATAGTCACTATGTCATCAAAACAGAACATATTCGATAGATATTCAACTTTTTAAAAACATTTTTTCATGTTTCACTAAAAACTAAAGAGAGAAGAAAAAAAACAGTACCACTTGCTCTCGTTACTTTCTTTAGCGTAGTCATTCAATAGTCCTTCAACATCTTTAGAAAAGAGGTCCTCCATCAGTACTCCATCACTAGCAAACCTTCAATCAACCCGGAAAAAAATGAAATAAAAATTGGTGAACTGGGAAAGAATGCATACATGACAAAAAAATATTAAAATGATAGAGAAAATGATAAAACCATTCGGCGAAGCTCTTGGTGAGCTTTACAGGTGGTTTTGCCCATGATGATCCGGGTTCTGCACTAGCAATGGTAAGAGTGTACAGATCAGAAGACCTTGGCAGCTTCGAAGACAAAGCTAAACCGGTGGTACAACAAGATTTCTGCAATAAAAAAAACGCAACATTTGTATCCTCATAATCTTGAATGGAGTCATTGTCATAGTAGCATGAAATCCCAAGAACAACTACCTAGAAGAAAATGATTAAGAGATACAGGAGCATATGGAAATCATGAAGGAAAATGGGGGGGATTGAATCAAGTTCATCCCAATCAAGCTAAAGTTTAAACCAGTTGTATAACTTGTGATTTCCAGATCATTATACAGCATTGTTTGCTATTGAAGCTTATATTAGACAAGGTTTATCATCTGAATTCTTGTCAAATAACATCTGCAAGAGTCAGTTTTGAATGGGGACAAATAAAAACTAGACAGATTTTCTGTTAGATAGCATTTTTGGTAGGTCTTGAGGACCCTCTGGCATCCGGATCACTAGTCAGACTACATCCGTAGTCGATCTCCGAGTGGCCACAGAGTTAGACGCTTACTAGGGGGGTGGATATGGCCCACAACTTTTTACCACGGTAGAGCAACAACGAAAGGAATTCTCAGACCACTAACCATCTGAGCCAAGCTAAGCTACTGGATATTTAGGCAATTGAAGTAGTTCAGTCACCAAAGTTTTATAACAATTTGAACAAATAAATATATAAATGCATCAGTAAACAACATCTTATCATAAAAACAGTTGAAAATTTGCATTACAAAGACCAATTAGAAAAGAACAACCAGAATTTGATTTTTCAATAGCAGCTAATATCCACACTGAAATATATTTCAAACGTTCTTCATCAGGGAAGAGAAAAAAAAAACATGGATATATCAGGAAGAGAGAAGAAGACAACAACATCTACAAACATATTCCCAATCGAATTGATATTGCTACTAAACATTCTTTCAGTACGCACCAAAGATTCCCAAATCATAAAGAAAAAGGACAGAACAAATTTCCATGATTGATATAGATCAAAATCACAACACTAACCATATGAAGTAAACTATGCAAGAATCAAGATACGGCACACTTACAGCAGCAGGGTAAGTGAACAGAAACACGTGCCTCAGCCTCACCATTAGATAGCTAACGAGCTGCGGAATCCCACGAATATACGTTCCAGAGTCAAAGATTAACAACATGAGCTACCGGGAAACAAAATTTGAACAATCAACGCAGTAAAAAGATTGCAGCATTTAATCCATGGGTAGCAAAAAGTACTTATAAAACACCCTAATCAAAAAAGGATATAAGATATAGCATAAAACTAATTGATTCTTCTTCAGAATCTTGAAGGGAAATTTCTCAAAGTAGAACTGAGCAAATAGCGCAATGGCTGTGAATGTAGTTCCCTCCAATAATTTGCAGAAATCATCCGGCCTTGTATCTTCCACATATCCGTTGCTCTTCACAATCTGCATATGCAAATTCCAAGTAAAGCATAAATCGAGCAAAACAAATTGAAAATTCCAAGTTAACAGCAATCGAGCAACAAAATCAGCGTAAGTAAACAAAAATCGAGCAAAACAAAACAGAAATCGAACAAAAGTAAATCCAAATTCCTAAGTAAACAGAAATCGAGCAAAACAAAATCAGTGTGGAGAATTATGTGTAAGCACCTCGATTGCAGTTTCATCGAGAATGTGTTTGACTGATCTGCGATTGAACTTCGCCTTCTTTTTTGGGTTTGGTAATATTGCTACAGCCATTTCGCCATGGAGAACAGCCATCGTTGTGGCTCGTAAAGAGGTAACTGGTAAGGGGTTTGGGAGGCTTGGCTTAAATACTGAGGATTTTGCTAAACAAAATATAATTAAACAAATACTACTATGTATAGTTTTGTTATTATTAATACCGATTTAGTACACGCTTATTAAAACTATATCTTATCCGAATCAAGTAGTCTTTAGGATTCTTTATTCGCACCACAATTACAATTGATCTACCGTTGTTTCATACTATCAGTGTACCATACGATTTTCATAACTTATCTATATGTTGTTGTCTCATACTATCGGTGCACAACACAATTTTCGTAGTATCTACTTTGTGAAATTCGAATATACAACGCAACATTCGACCTCGCACTCTCGAATTAAAATCGACACTAGGAATGTCGAATGTTACATTGTACATTCACATTGTCGATCATACTGTATAGCACATGTACTGTTTTCTCAGAATCGATCTTGTGAAAGTCAAATGTACAATGCAACATTCTACCCTGCATTCTCGAACTAGAATCGACACTAGGAAGGTCGGATGTTACTTTGTACATTCACGGGGTTGATTCTATTATGTTGCACATATAGTGTGATTCACGGTAGATCAAATGTTGTTCAAATGAAGACACTTCTTTTATTTATCGAGTCATCTCATCTCGCGTTCGTTCGAGCATGACAAAATTATCGGCATTCGTTCGATTAAGTTTTAATTATACTCGAAATTGGTTCGATTAAGCTCCACAAAAATTTGTGCACTTCAAGCTCAAAGGTGAACTCGAGCTGCTCGAAAAAAAAAGTGTTAAAAGTTTTTAGACGATGTTGTTCGGCTCATTAAAAAATAGAAAAGAATATATTATAATAATACTACTCGTGAACATTTAGAGACAAATTTCAAACTGCTGGAGTTCAGTTTGTTAATGTTGATGAAATACTCGTGTTTGACTCGAATTTAATTATATCCTATATGAAAGGCATATGAATCGCCCTGGCGTTACCAAAACATGCTTTGGCAATACCTAACACCTCTCAAAACTCGTTAAAAGATTGTGTACATGAGATAAATACGAACCAACATTTTTGACAACTAAATCAGTTACTAAAAATCGAATAAGAGTACAATATAGCAATATTTCAAAAGCTCAAAACTACAAAACAAAGGATTTGAAGTTATTACAGTCTAGTGAAATAAGAACTAATTGTGCATTTGAACTGACATATCCACAAGCTTTATCAATGCACCAGCAGTTAACAGGGTCTTTACTTAATACTTACACCACACCTAACTTACCGATGCACCAAACTAAATCGATCTTCGGCAAGTCAAAAAAACCCCAACTTTGAAAAGGTGAATGGTACATTGGTAAAGTGACTGTAGTGCAGATAAAAGACTCCCTAAAAAAGCCTTCAGAGCAGCTCTCAAACAAATCGAGCCGCTATGAGGCTTATAAGTAGATCATTTTACCAAGACCCAACATACCAAAGACAAGAAAGGACTCCAACAAAGTCGAAATCAACATCTTCCGAAAACAATCCCTGCAACAACCAAAACGTGTAAACAAAGAACCAAAATCGAAGCCAACAAACAACATGATGCAGAGAGCCATAATCCAGGGGTACTACAAGAAGGTTTGAACCGCAAAACTAATTATTGTGATACGATTAACAATTAAATAAAACAGGCAACACATATTGGTATCCATGGCGAAAAATATGTGTACGGAGGAGCGTATGAATCTTGATAATTGATAAAGCATATAATCAAAATGTTATTAAAAAAAAAAGAACATATTTGAAAGTTTTCAACTTTTTAAGCATATTTTTCAAGTTCCCGTGATTAAAAAGAAACTCGTACCAGTTGCTCTCGTGAGGTTCTTCAGCATAGGCATCCATTAGTCCAACAACATCTTTCCGAAAGAGGTCCTCCATCAGTACTCCATCAATACCAAACCTGCAAATCAACCACAAAAAGTAAAAATAAAAAATAAACCGAAAAACAGTGAACCGGGAAAGAATGCATACAAGAAAAGAAAAAGAGAGATTAAAAGGATAGAGAAAAAAAGATAAAACCATTCGGTGAAGCTCTGGGTGAGCTTTAGAGGTGGTTTTGTCCATGCTGATTTGGGATTTGCACTAGCAATCGTAAGAGTGTACATACTGGAAGACCTTGCCAGCTTCGAAGATAAGGCTAACCCGGTGGTATTACGACATCCCTGCAACAACAAAAACCGCAACATCTGTATCCTCATAATCATGATTATACTCATTGTTTTAGTTGCATGAAATGAAAGCCCGAGAGGAACTACCTAGAGGAAAATGATAAGGTGTTACTGAAGCATATGGAAATCATCAAGGAAAACAGGGAGGATGCTGACATCAAGTCGATCCCAATAAAGGCGTGATTTCACTTTCTTTCAATAGATTCTCTATTTTATAGAAGAGAAAAGAAAGCAACATCTACAAGCATATTCCCAAATCGAAAATGATACTGTCACACCGTTGTGTTGCTAAACATTCTTTCGAAAGGCACCAAAGATTCCCAAAACGTAAAAACAAAAGACAGAGAAAACAAAGTTCCATGCTTGATATATACATCAAAATCACCAGGCTGTAGCAATGACATATAAAGTAAACAAAGGAAGAATCAAGATACGGCTCACTTACAGTAAGAGGGTAAGTGAACAGAAACACATTCTTCTCCATGAAATAGCCAGCGAGCCTCCGACACGCATGAACAGAATTTCCATAGTCAAAGATTAACAACTGTAGCTACAAATAAAAAATTGAACAATCAACTGCAGTAAGAAAGATCGCAGCAACCACACAATCAACTGCAGTAAAAAAAGATGAATAGACTTCATCTTGTGACTACTATCCTCTGTAATAACTAACAAGAAACTGATTCATTCATCTTTAAACAAACACTTCCAAGTCACAAGATGTTCGTTGTAGAAACAGACTCTAGGCACAACGCCTAAAATCCGTTGTCTTGAGACTAAAGATAATGAATTCAAGCATGAAAACAAGCTATTAAAAGAGAGATATAAGACGATATTGAACAACAGCTAGCTAGTAAATCCACTGGTTGCAAAAAATACTTATAAAACAGCCGAATCGAAGAGATACAAAGGCAAGAAAAATTCCAAAAATATATACTTATAAAACAGCTGAATCAAAAGGATATTAGGCAACAAATAGAACGAATATGTTCAGCTCCACGGGGAGTTTCTCAATGAAGAAGTGAGCAAGAAACGCAATGGCTATGAAGATAGTCCCTTCTTTTAATTTGGAGATACTCTCCCTGCTATCTTTCACATATCCGTAGCTCTTCACAATCTGCATATGTAAAATTCCAAGTAATTAAACAGAAATCGAGCTAAAGCTTGATAAAAAAAGACGCAAATCGAGCAAAAGCTTCAGCAAAAACACACAAATCGAGCAAAAGCATCATCAAAAAAAGGAAAAATCAAGCAAAGTAAGCAGACATCGAGCAAAAGCAACTAATGTGCGGATGCATAATCAAAATTCTGCGTAAGTACCTCAATGACAGTTTCATCAAGAATTTGCTTCACCGAGTTTCGATCGAGCTTCGCCTTCTTCTTTGGGTTTGGTGATATTGTTGCCGCCTTTTCGCAAACAATAACCGCCATCGTTGATGCTCGTAAAGGTGGTAGAGGGTTTCTAAGGGGTTTTGAAGGATTAAAATATTGAGGATTTAGATCTATTATTAATACCTCTCGAAATAGTTTTGTATTTCTATACCTAACTTCTATCAGCACCACGAAATAATTATCGACGCTATTTATTTTATTTTATTTTTTCTTTTCAAAACGATCATTTTATTAACAACTCTCAAAATGATATTTTTTCTTTACTTATTCATACCACGAAAAACCTAATAGCACCACGGCAATTAATAAGTTTTAAAAATCATATACTTTAGTCCCTAATGTTTTAAAAAATAAACACTTAAATCCCTCTAATTTCTAACCCCTACATTACACCTCTTTCTAAAATTCTTTAACTCCCCCCTCACGTTACCAGGAAACCAAACAAAACACAAGTGAAAGAACAAATCTCACCGGACTCTCATACAACAAGCCGCATGATAAGACAAATCTTGCAGGAAACCGCACGTGAAACTAAGAACAATATCACTTTGAACCAAATCATGTAAGTATCTTGTTTTGTTTGGATTTCGGTTGTAAATTGATAGAAATCAAAGGTATTATTTTTTGAATGTTTGAAGGTTTTAATGGAGTAGCTTTAAGGTTTTTTTTTATTTTATGTAATGCTCCATTTTAATCGAATGTTTGTTTCATTGTAATGTGTATTCGTTTTTTGTTGAAATCGGATGGAAATAGGGTTGAAATCGTAGGTTTTTTTTTGCTCTTTTTTCAATAATCCGGCCGTTTTCCGATCGGAAGGGTGTGGAAGATGACTTGTGCTTGAAACGTCGCATAAACTGACATTTTGGTGCAAATATAACGTCAGCTAGTGTGACGTTTAGATCAGAAATAAATGTCCAGTACGGTTACCCATATCTTCGTCAGTGTGGGTGATGTTAACATTGCTTCAGAACGTCGACATGGCTGACATTTTATTTGAACGTCAGTGAGACTGACGTTACTGTCTCAATGTAACGTCAACCCTACTGGCGTTATATGCTGGATTTTCTTATAATGACATAATTAATGTGCACATATCAACTTTGAATTAGTGTGTTTCTTGACATTGTAAACAACTGTCCACCAATGAATTAATGTACTCCCAACTACGAATTAGTGTATTTCTTCACAATGTAAATAACTTTCCAACTATGAATTCTGGCCATATAAGTGAATTAAAATGAAAACTGTGGTTAAAAGTATATTTAGATGTGTTTCATTGCAATGTAAGTGTGTTGGTTAAAGGTATACTTAGACGTGTTTTGCCCATTATGTGTGTTGTGTGGACCCGATAATATATGCCGTGAGATCTCTTTGCTTTAACAGATTGGGATATCTTACAAACCCTTGGGATCTCTTTACTGTTTTTGTAGACTGGCTTACCTGAATCAGTTTCATTAAGAAATGACCAATGAAATTTGTTAATATCTCTCATAAGTTGATATGCCAAGGAAATCCATTTCTTAATGGACTGATTCAGGCTAGCCATTATCTACGTAAAAAGGCCTGATGCCCCCCTCACTTTGAAAACTGGGAGTCTATCGATGAACAATTAAAAGAACTCACGGTAGAAGAACTTTAAGTATTAAAACAAACAACATTTGTTGATCGTACAAGAACTTCAGGTATGTAGTATGGATTAAGGCACTAGTCATGTCTTGTGTGATTGGTTATGTTTGACTTGCGTATCTATGTTGTCTTGTTTTGTAATGGCATGCGGACTGATTTTGATTCAAATTCTGATTCCCTTTAATATCCACAGTGAAGAAAATGGATAATGATCGTTTCTTCAAAGTTCTTTTGGGCAGATTTGCAACAAGTTTGGTATGTACTTATTAATTAACATACATTTTTATCACTTATTATTATGATTGAAATAATGTGATATGTTTCTTTCTTCATAGACAGCACCACGAAAATACGTTAATAATTTGAACGACATGTTGCATAACCTAGATAGGGTTGTTCTCAATAGCTGAATAGGCACATAGGAAGTGAGTGTTGGACCGACAAACAATAGATTTTTTTGTTTCTTTGGGGAAGGTTGGTGATGATGCATATAATATCGCCACCGGATGGTCCCGGAAACAGCCATCGAAGTATGGCTCAAGGGGTTCTGCGACTACATCTCCGGCGACGCCATGTAATACCATGTCGTGGCCACCGCCATCCGTCCCTCCTGAGCCTCGCCGGACGGGAGGCCGGTTAACGACCCCGATTGAAATAGTCCACAAGAGGTCGCCCAAGACTTGAGAGGAAACAAAGGGTGAAGGCGGGACGATTGATAGGGCCGGCGGCTCATGCTACTACAGAAGAGCGCCGCCGGGATATTCCCCCACTTGCAACCTAGATATTTGATGCATACTTAGCTGTTAAGTAATATTAGTGACTAAGCAGCTTAGTACCGCCAGTCTTAGCTTAGCCTCTAAGTTTTCTCTTCCTATAAAAGGAGGTCTTGTGCAATCTAAACTACAGACACATTCTAATAAGAAACAGGCCAAAACTCTGCGAAAA
This sequence comes from Gentiana straminea, assembly GCA_036785695.1. NCBI lineage: Eukaryota > Viridiplantae > Streptophyta > Magnoliopsida > Gentianales > Gentianaceae > Gentiana > Gentiana straminea. The sequence continues at coordinate 3,576,413 of JAVUPR010000258.1, read as the reverse complement.
TACTCTCCTTCTCCTCCTATCACCGCCGAGCAACTCCGGCCAGTATACACAGAATTCTCTCACAATCAAGCCAGATATCCACTAAACACCCACCGCTGCGCCACCGTGATGATTTCTGCATCATCAGTTGGCTCCGTTACCGGGAAACCATGGTGCGAAAATCACCTAAAGCTCATGTCGGAGAAGAGGTAATCTTGCAAAGAAAACCCTCAAACTGCCTTCATTTCCTTCCTTTGGCAAAGAAATCATCCAAAAGGTGACCTTTTTACATCGAAAGCTTATACCCAGAAAAGCCCTTATCAAAACAAAGTCCTTTTAGCAAAATCGCTTTCCCGGGGTTAACACACACAAATAACTTTTCTTGCCGCTATTCTTCCCTAAAAAGCCACCCCACGAGATGGCGGGAAGTAAAGGACACTTAACACCTCAAACCCCCGCAAAAGGTGTTATGCTACATCGACTCGTATAGGGGCGTAGGTTAAACGCTTGACAATCTCCCCCCCGAGGGAGAGAGATCGCAAAGAGGGGCCCTGGCACCTAGCGACGCTCGAAATGTCATCAATCAAAAGGCCAAGTCAAAGGAGGCTATTGCTACCCTTGATGAGGCTCGCAGAGAACGAGAAAGGTCGCAAGGGAGCCTAAGGCCGACCCCGAGGAGGACCGGGTTTTCGGGAGGATCCGGAGATAGCGAAAATGAGAGAGTATGCGAGGTATGCGAAACCATGTATCTCACCAACTCTCGTTTAGTGGCCAAGGGCCAGGACCCAATGTCGATTCGACCCCCGAATCCTCCCAGAAATAAAATCGCTCCTGCGGTCTTAGATAAAGGTCGCCAGAGTCAGATCCAGCAGATCGATATAGAGGAAAGTGTACACTCATCGGGTCGCAAAGGGTTGAGGAAAGAGAACCCGCAAAACTCGACCCCTTAGAGCGTGATCACCAAAGAGGAAAGACAGTTGAAAAAGGCTCGGCTTTTAGAAGGTTAGGTGAGAAGGACAAGGCTTCGGCCCCAAGTCGTCTCAGCCTTCCAGGGGAGGAGTACCCCCCCAACAAGACAGGAGCGCGCAAGATGCTCGCACAATTATCAGAGAAAAAAGGTCCCGCCTGGAGGGATCGCGAGAGCATAGGGAGTCGGAGCATCGAGCGGAGCGAGCTGATACGCAAGCACCGTCACGACCCAGGCCCGACCCTATCTTGGCTGAACAGATGGAAATAATGAGAAGAGAGCTCGCAGAACTCAAAAAGGCGAGACCTGTCGAGAAGGTCGCTCCAATCTCAGGGATCGATGTGCTCGCTAAAGGGATTACTGAAACGTTGCCTCCCAGCAGAGAAAAGGTTAGTTATCCCAGTTACAACTATTACAATGGGAATTCATGCCCGAACGACTGGCTCACCGCCTTCCAGGGTCGCATTACCCTTGCCACACAATAAATCCGCTTGGTGCATCGCATTAGTCGGCGGCATGCGGGACGCAGACAGTGGCTGCGTCCCGGATACGCGGGCTTCCTCGCGGCTCGCCTTGAAAGTTGGGAAGATTTGTCGGAAAAGTTTGTCAGAGAGTTTGAATCGGCAAGCAGACCAAAGAAAACCATTGAGGACCTATATGAGGTTCGCATGGGAGGACATGAATCCGGAAAGGAGTATTACGAGCGGTTCATTAGAGTATATGATCAGACAAGGAACATCCCGGATGAGGCAGTCATCACGTGCTTCCTCACCGGAATCGCCAAAGGCCCAATGAAAACTGAATTCAACCTGCGACCCCCAAAGCGGGTCTCGGGGAGATGTTAGAAAGGGCCGGGATGATGGGGGTCAGCGAGGCGCCATCCTCAGGGAAAACGAAGCCTAAGACAGAGCCACGGTCACCAAAGGAGGACCGCACGGAGGAACGTAAAAAAGAAAAAGGTCGAGATGCTAACCGTGATCGTGAGGTAAAGAAACCATATAAATTCAGCGAGGATAATTTTACCCCGCTCCACCAAAGCATCCCAAATACTGTTTGAAATTCGCAAACATTTTGACAAACCCAAGCCCATGAGAGACGACCCTGACAACCATGATAAATCCAAATACTGCGACTATCACAAGGACCATGGCCATATCACCGATGAATGCTTCACCTTGAGGCGCGAGATAGAAAGGCTGATCCGTGAGGGACCAGCGAACAAATATAAACGCGATGGGAACAACGCCCCCAGTCAGGGACGCCAACCCCGCATGTATCAAAAAGAGGTTCAGGTCATCCACGGGAATATTCCCAGCAACCATCAGCTGAAATCTCAAATCAATACCCGCGGCTTCGAAAAGCCGATAGTGTTGGGAGAGAATGAGAAATGAATCATATTCACAAAAAGTGAGCTGACAACAGTCAACGGCCCTATGGAAATACCCTCATTCTAAAAATAGGAGTGAACGACAAGCACGGCGTCAACCGAGTAATGGTCGACACAGGGGCTGGCCGCGATGTCATCTATCTCGACTGTTTGAAAGAGATCGGGTTTGGGGAGGCCAAGTTAAAACCCTACCTTGGGGTGCTCGAGGGCTTTACCAACGACACAGTGCGGGTCAAAGGCACGATCGACCTGAACATCACTTTAGGCGACTATGAGCCCTGTCGAACTGAGGTAATAACTTTCTTGGTCATTGACCTCCCCTCCTATTACAACATGATTTTGGGGATCCCAGCTATGAAAAAGTTTCAGATGGTGGCATCTGTTCCCCACCAAAGGATCAAATTCCATATAGGGGATGAAATTGGGGTCGCCACAAGTCGGCCCGGATTTTTCCTCGAATATATGACCAAAAATAGGGTCGACTCTAAGCGATCCCGAGTGGAAGGATTCAACCTGGCTACGAATCAGATCGCCACGATAAAAGAAGTCCCAGAGGGAACAGTAGAGGTTGAAACGTTGCAGATCCGGGACGAACCCGATTTCACTGCTGAGGATGAGCTGGTCGAGGTCGTCATAAACGACAAACACCCAGATCAGAAGATAAAGATAGGGTCGCAAACAACCCAGAAAGATAGGGAAGGACTGATCGAGCTTCTGAGGGCAAACTTGGACGCCTTCGCCTGGGAGGTAACCGATATGAGAGGGGTGGAGTCGGAGGTCGCCTTACATTATCTAAGTATCGATCCCAACTTCAGGCCAATACAACAGAGGGCGCGTCAATTCTCTAAAGAAAAAGAGGTCTCAATAAAAATTGAGATCGAGAAACTTTTAGCAGCGGGCATAATCAAGGAGCTTCAATACCCCACCTGGCTGGCAAACGTGGTAATGGTGAAAAAACACAACGGCAAGTGGCGGATGTGCGTCGACTTCACCGATCTAAACAAAGCTTGCCCAAAGGACCCTTACGCGCAGCCCCGAATTGATAAAATGGTCGATGGGATCGCAGGGTTTGAAACCCTAAGATTTCTGGACGCCTACTCCGGCTATCACCAGGTCAAAATGGCAGACGAAGACAAGGAGTTGACGGCCTTCAGGGCCGCCGGCGGTCTATATTACTATGAGATGATGCCGTTTGGTCTAAAGAACGCAGTTCAACCTATCGAGAGAATGGTGAACAAAGTTTTTAGCACACGATAGGCAAGAACATGGAGGCTTACATTGATGACATGGTCGTGAAATCGAGTCGCCAGATCACCTCGGTGGACCTTCGCGAAACCTTCGCAAATGTGAAAAATCATTCGATGAAGCTAAACCCCGCCAAATGCACCTTTGGGGTCCAGGCAGGGAAATTTTTGGGCTTCATGGTGAGTCAAAGGGGGATTGAGGCCAACCCCAAGAAAATCGAGGCACTAATCAATATGAGCGAGCCAACTAGCATCAAGGAAGTACAGAGGCTGAACGGAAGGGTAATAGCCCTGGGAAGGTTCATTTCAAAATCCGCGGAGAAGAGCCTACCTTTCTTCAAAATCCTAAAGGGGAATAAAACCTTCTCGTGGACAGAGGAATGCTCGCAGGCTTTCAACGAGCTCAAGGCTTATCTCTCAAGTACGCCACTGCTTACTAGCCCCGCGGTCGGAGATGTTCTACTACTATACCTAGCTGCCTCGAATAGGGCCGTCACCGCAGCACTTATCAAGGAAGAGGGTACTTCGCAAAGGCCTGTTTATTATGTTTCTAAGGCTTTGAGCCTTGTAGAATGCCGTTATTTTAATATTGAAAAGTTAGCCTACTGCGTTGTCATAGCCGCCCGAAAATTGAGGGCTTACTTTTCATCACACTCAATTATAGTATTATCAGACGCGCCGCTACGACAGGTCCTCCACAAACCGGACCTGTCAGATCGCCTGTTACGTTGGGCCATCGAGCTCACCGAACTCGACATCCGCTTCGAACCTCGGAAGGCTATCAAGGCGCAGGCATTGCCCAATTTTATCGCCGAAACAAGCTTCAACGAAAATGCCGTGGAACCCGCTGAAACGGATACTAACCCCGACAAAAGTACCGCAGCGGACGAGCCTAAACGGCCAAGTCACTGTTGGCAACTCTACGTCGATGGCGCCGCCAACCTTAAAGGTTGCGGTGCGGGGATCATCTTACTAGAGCCTGGAACCTCAGAAGAGATTGAGAAGACCCTAAGGTTTAACTTCACCGCATCAAACAACCAGGCAGAGTATGAGGCGGTCATCGTAGGACTTGAGCTCGCCATAGCAATGAAAGTAGAAAATGTTCAAGTCTTCTGTGATTCGCAGTTAGTAGTAAATCAAATGACTGGATCGTTTGGCATCCATTGCGAGATCCTACAAAAATATATAAACCTCGTCAAAAAACTCGAAAGCAGCTTTAAATACTGCGAGTTCACCAACATCCCTCGAGAGGACAATCATAGAGCTGACTATTTATCTAAGCTGACCAGCGAGGACGAAACTAGCAACCCATCGATCATGGTAGATACCTGTCAGGGCCCGCCATCGACAGGGTCGTGGTAATGGACTTACAATCCGCCAACTCCTGTTGGATTGATACCATAAGGGATTACATCAATTCCGGAAAACTCCCTGTTGATCCAAACGAGGCAAAAGCCCTGGTAAGAAGAGCTGCTAGATACACCATCTTAGACAACGTTTTATATCGGCGATCGTTCTGCAAACCTTTACTGAGATGTGTGCGACCAGAGGAGGTTGATGGAATTCTTACAGAGCTGCATGAGGGAGCATGTGGCGGCCACCCAGCCAGCCGCACCCTCGCACAAAAGATCTTATTGGCCGGATATTATTGGCCTAAAATCACCGAGGACGCCAAGGCATATGCCAAGGCATGCGACGTATGTCAAAAATTCGCGGACATCCCCAGGCTACCGTCGGTCCGAGCAAAGCATCGTCGTCGCCGCTTGGCCGTTCGACATGTGGGCCATCGACCTCATTGGGCCGCTCAAAAAGGGCCGCTCCGGATGAGAATATGTGGTAGTCGCCGTTGACTATTTCACCAAATAGATCGAGGCTAAAGCTCTGGTAAAAATCAGCACCAAAGACGTAACCTATTTCCTGCTCGATCAAATATGGACTAGGTTCGGCGTCCCCAGAGTAATAGTATCGGACCACGGACCTCAATTCAGAGAAGAATTCGACACTTTCTGTGGAGAAAACAACGTCAAGCATTGGCAATCGTCGGTATGCTATCCACAAGGAAATGGTCAGGCTGAAAACGCAAACAAACAGGTACTCAGCGTGCTAAAAAAGAGTTTGGGCGAGAAGGCGGGTAAATGGCCTGATCATCTCCCCGCCGCCTTATGGGCCCTCAGAACGACTACAGGAGAGACTCCATTTGCTCTAACATATGGATCCGAAGCTATGGCACCAGTGGAAATGGCCCTACCAAGTTTGAGGGTCGCCCATTTCAGCGAGGCCGATAACCCGCTCAAGAGAAAGCTTGATCTTGACTTTGCGGAGGAACGGCGAACTGAATCATATGGCCGTCTGCTCAATTGCAAACAGGCCGCCAAACGTCACCATGACAGGCGCATTCGAGGTCATCACTTCGCCATCGGAGATTATGTTCTGCGAAAGAGGCAGGCCACCGGCCACGAGGCCAAGAAGGGAAAATTATCGGAAAACTGGGAAGGCCCAATGAGGATCGCTCGAATAGTCAGAAAGGGAACTTACGTGCTAAGTGATAACCAAGGCCGTGAATACAACCGACCTTGGCATGCAGATAATCTAAAAAGGTACTATATGTAAAGCATACATACGCCACAGCGGATATATGGCTGTGGGGAACAAAATCGACATAAAAAGGAGCATTTTCATTCATCGAAAGGAATTACAAATTGTTTCAAGAAAACCCACGGCTTACAGCGCCCTCCGATCTAGCCAAAATAAAGTTCATTGTAAAAAAAAAAAAAACCTAATGGGTATACCTATAGCGATCCAATGAATGTTTTGGCACCCTAGCTAAATTACATAGCTTGGTTATCAACGAAGCAAAGGGGAAGCGACGATTACGTTCCATCGAAAACGCGAAGTTAATCGCCTCGCGGTGAATCGGATCCCCCAGTCAATGTCAACCTGGTGGTCGCGGATTGCATGCAAAAGGAGAGCTTCGGCTTCACTAACAGCCTCGCCATTTATGTTGGGAAGGGCGCGTGAGTTGATAAACTTCCTCCACTCACGATTGCCGCGAGACAAATCAGATGCAGGTCCTATTACATAAGCGTTCAGAAGCTGGAAAAAGCTCGCGGATTGCCCGACGCAGCGAGCTTGCCTATTTAATTCATCATCAAGGCCCCAAGCGACCTCATAATGGGAGGCGGGGTCGACAACAGTATACCCGGGCACCATTGATAGCTTCCGGAGTAAAAGCAACCACAACGCCACGAAGGGTAATACGGCTAGTGGTCCCTTCGGATGCGGCTTTCGTACAAGATGGAGTAGAACTCCCTCACCATCGTAAGATTGGGAAGTATTGATGAAGGTGGCAAGACAAAATCCGCCCACCCGGAAAAACGCACCCGCGATGAGAGCCATCACCCTCAACCTTGCTCGATTCAAACCCCTCTCCCTTGCGGGCTCGATCCATTCAAAATAACGCCATAAATTCTCTTTAAGCAACGGGAGAAGCAAGTAAAAAGAAGGGGGACACATCACGCACGGGACGGGCTTTAAACACTCGCACCCTACCATCGCCGAAGGAGAAGACATTGCTCCAACACCAAAGATTACATGCAAAAAAAAAAAAAAAAAAACAACTCAACGAATGGCGAATGAAAGAGGAATGAAAATGAGGTTAGGCCAGCCTCCTTTTATAGCAAAGGTTAGCGGAAGGAACGGCCATGATCACTTAGATCCTACGGCCAGGTGTGACGCGGTTTATCTGATATTTGAAATTCAAAGGGCACATTTAATGCCTGTCAGTTATCTACCCAAGATTCTAGGCTACATTCATGCACAGTTACTAGCCCGACATTTTAGGCCATTTTGAACACGCATACGTTACAAGTGAGTTTGTCAAATCGGTTCGATCCTGGATTTCCGGCAAACACGCCGCCGAGAAAGGTTCGGTCCCAATCAACTCGCTCCCAAGTTTCAAGCGAGCCTCTCGCTCAGCCTCAAACTTAGGGGGCCGCATACAGAAATTTTCAAACTATAAAGTGCGATACGCTCGCCTTCAGCAAGGGGGCCGCAGGAGCACAATCTCGCAAAATCTATTTCCATTGTTTACAAAGGCCGCAAGAGCCAGAAATTATCTCGAGTTGCGACGACAAGTTGTTTCCGCTCCAGTCCCCCTGCGCCTCGACCGAAACAAAGGGGGATGGGAAAATTTTCGCGAGGCCATCTATCAGTTCGGCAGCTTTAGTTATTTTAGCGAGCTCAAAAAACCTCGCCAAAATAAAGGGGGCATACACGATACAAGATGCGGAAATCAAATCAAAGAAAAGCTAAGGAAACAAGTACAACATATAAGTGGAGGCCATAAACGGCCACAAATCAAATCCAACAAGCCAAACATGGCCGCAGCGTCAACAAGAAAGAAAGAAAAGCTAAGTTATTACAATCAAAGGAGGACGCCGAATATTTCAAAAGAAAGTTATTATTACAGAGCCGCAGAATTGTAAAAAGTTTCAAAGCAAAAGCAAAAGGCATTTAAACAGAGCCGGGAGGAGTGTCAATGTACTCATCACCGGGTTGATCGTTCGCGAGGAGGATTCTTCAAGATTGCAAAGTTGACAGGTTGACCTGGAGGGTCCCATACCGGATCGCCGCGCTCTATCCGATTGGTCCGGATGGCAACAATGTGATCTCGCGGCGTAAGGGATGTCCGGATGAATAGCCGCAGGTCGAGATCGCCGAGACAAAGTTGACCCATCGGAGCATTTCCTCAAAGGTAATGCTCTCCCGGCCATGATAAGCCCAGAGACCGGCGGGCGAGATGGTTGAAACCTTGATCAAAGCTCGCCTCCCGATAGTCGAAGAATTCCTCGGGCCGCTTGAAGGCTTCCACGCCCGCCGAGCTAGCCTCCTCGGTCGCCTTGTTTGCGAGCGAAAGTCGCTCCTTCAAACCAAAATCTCCGCAAGCGGCCTCGTTAGCGCATCAAGTTGCTCCTTCAAGGCGGCATTCTCCTCACCCGCGACCACCAACCTTTCCACGGATAGACGGGTTTCGCCGCCGCCGCCCGCCACTTTCTTCTGCAACTCCTCATCCAATTTGGCGCTCTCCGCCATAGCTTTTTTCATCCGATCAACCTCGGCAAGCGTCGTCGCGTTCTTGTTCTCAGAACTAATCCTGGCTTTCTCTGAGGCCCCAAGAGCCGCTGTTACTTTCTTCAATTCGACCTTGCGCCTCTCAGCTGCGTCGATGGCCTTGTTTATGCGGGTCCCGAGCTGAAAGGAAACAGGATTATAAGCCCGGCGAAAACGCAAAATATGAAAGGGAGGAAAAATACAAGATAAACAAAGCTTACCATTGAGGCGGCAATTCCAAACTGGCCCGAGAGATCTTTTAGTTCGGCGACCTCATCGCCGGGCGGGGCGTCATCTTGAATCACGACTCGAGAGGTGATGCCCCTCCCGATCTCCAGTTGAACCCCGTGCGGCGAGTCCCATGCCAGGCGACCCAGGGGGATAACATCGGCTATGGCCTCTCGTATCTGGCTCGCTTTGTTCATATCAAGGCTTTGGGTGAAAGTAGGGTCCAGCCACACCGCCTCTTTCCCTTTATAGCCACGGGGCAGTGTCCCGGACGGCAACAGCCTCCACCTCCTCGGGGACCTCTCAACAATAGGCTCGGGTTGCACGAGCCCTTATCGCCAGATCCGCTTATCCGCGCGATCCGACCCTTTACCCGCGCCGCCGCAGCTTTGGTTTTATCGGTCCGGGATCGCTTTTGGCCCCGGGTTTCTTTCACAATCTCCTCAGCCTGCGACCTTTTTTGACCAACTGTCTGGCTCGAGCCCGCACCAGTGGACGTCGCTACGACTCGAGTAGGATCATATGTCTCATCAACAATAGTAGCATCCACTGTGCGGGGTACTTTCCCTAGAGCTTGCTTCAGGGTCGCCTGTCGGGTCTTAGCTTGCTCCTCAGCGAGCCTCTGCTTTTGAGCTCGGCGTTCGCCGTGCGTCCATACCGCAAAACGGGTTCGTTAAAAACGGATCCGGAAGAAAAGGGGCAACGCAGAGAATAAGGTAATTTATGAAAAGAACGAAATGCAATAAAATTTACGGGGCGGTCTTATTTCCGGGTCGCCTCCACATACGGGACACTCAGACGGGAAGCACTGGCCTATGTGGCAATCCCCTATCCAGTCAGGATCGCTCTCCTCAGGGGTCATAACAACCAACGGTTCCACATCACCCGGGCCCACGATGCCGGCCTTGCGCCCAAATTGAAGGGCCAAATCAAGAAAATCAACCCAAGCGACATTCCTCAAAGAAGCTTCGATTCCATCAGATTGTATAAGCGCTAAGTTTCGATCGTGTGGCTGGGAGTTAATCCATCCAACGGTTGAGGTTCGCGCGGTCGATTCGAATTCCGAAATTCAAAAAAAAAAACCGCAATCATTATGGAACTCAATCAATGCCCACGTGCCTGCTCGGACGGTTACCCAGGGCGTTACTACCCACGAAGTTGCAGTTATCAAGGGGGACGACGTCAGCCACGATCTGACCAATAAACTACCCCGATGATCCCTGAACAAGTAGATAACCTCGCAAATACAGGCCCAGAGTTGCTTCGAAGGCCGCATGCTTTGAAGGCACGGCCCTTAGTGAACAAGTCGCATCAGACGACGAGGTCGCGAATACAGGCCCAGAGTTGCTTCGAAGGCCGCATGCTTTGAAGGCACGGCCCTTAGTGAACAAGTCGCATCAGACGACGAGGTCGCGAATACAGGCCCAGAGTTGCTTCGAAGGTCGCAAATACAGGCCCAGAGTTGCTTCGAAGGCCGCATGCTTTGAAGGCACGGCCCTTAGTGAACAAGTCGCATCAGACGACGAGGTCGCGAATACAGGCCCAGAGTTGCTTCGAAGGTCGCCGGAGATGTAGTCACATTTTCATTGTATTACGTTTTATTTAGGTTTGGATTAACCGTTTGAATTAAGTTTTTTTTTTGACTGTATATTTGTGTTTGGATGATTGTTTGTATCGTGTTTGGATTATGCAAAAACACACAAATATTTTCAGTGCTAGGCTATAAATGTCACTAGTGGTGAATTGGTATTACACAACCAACGCCAGTTAAGCAGGCGAATTTCAACAATTTTGATCCAACGTTTACAAATCTGACGTTGGTTTGCGACCGACGTCCCAAAGGCTGGCGTTTAACAAACAGAACACATTAAGTTATGGAGTCAGTGATGTCGAAAGTGCTGACGTTTATTTATTGTTCCAACGTCGAGTTGGTGCCGTTACAGCAACAAGGAAATATTCAGTTCTGGACAACAAAACGTCACCAATTCTGACGTTTATTATACACACGGACGTCATACGCTTGTATGGATGCCGGCCGGGAAATCCAATGGTCGATCGGAAAAGTCTAAAAAAAACTTCATTTTCCCCCTAATTAATGATGTTTCAAGCCATGGAGTATGACTTTTGATTCCATTTTGCTTCCATATATTGTTTGAAAATGATATTTGGGTGAAAAGGTTGAAGAAGTGGATGAATTTTGATGATGAAGAAGGTTGGAGAAGATGAAGATGAATTTTGATGATGAAGAAGATGAAAATGAATTTTGATGATGAAGAAGGTTGAAGAAGATGAAGATGGAGATGAAGATGGAGATGAAGATGAAGATGAAGATGAATGTTGATTATGGAGATGAAATGAAGATAAATGTTGATTTGGATTATAATGTTTAATTTAAATAATCAAAGGACTAAATTGTATTTTTTTTAAATTTGTGGTATAAGGAGTATTTTTTTTGGGTGGTGCTTAAGTAATAAAAAAAACAAATAATATGGTGGTGCCAAAAGCAATTTACAGGGTGCCATAAGTATTTGTAGTGCCACAAGCAAAACCGTGGTGCCGATAAAAGTTGTCTTCTATAGGAAGCAAAATAAAATTAGATTCGGGATGTCGAAAATTAATATTTGACTTGTGCGGGGTCGAATGTTGAGTTTAGACAGGGCCGGTCCTGTCATTTTTTAGGCCTAAGGCCAAATCGTCGAATTAGGCATTTTAGTTCGAAGTTGCATACTTTCGATTCGAATTAGGTCAATTAAATTTTTTTCGGTAGGGGCCTTTATATTAGGTTGGATCGGATTAGATTTACAAGGATTTTTTTTTTTCTTTTAGCAAAACATTTAATGTTGGGCCGCCGGCACCGTTGGACCTAAGACCACCGCCTCCTCCACCTTCAAGGTGGGCCGACCCTGATTTTAGACTTTGACTATCAGAAGATTGAATATTGATGTAATACGAAAAAGCAAAATGACTTCGTCATTGATAATGTCGAAATTATCTTGGGTAAATAGCAGTGACTTAGTGGTGGATATATGACTATAAATGTGTGCTAAAGCCGGTGGTGCGTGGCGGAGGAGTGGAATTTGTGGTGGTGGAAGTGGTGGTGCAAAACTAAGAGTAGAGAGAAAAAAATTTGGCGGAGTAAGCCTGTAAATATGTATTCAATCGTCCCCTTGATATTACATTGAGCCTCTATTTACAAGCAAGCTACAAGTAGGGTTTAACTAGTGACAATACGACGCAGTTAAGTACAAAGCGACGCCGACTAAGCTAAGACTATTCTGCAGTGCCGACATGGGGCGGACCCAATACACTTGACCATTTGCTCAGTCTCTGTCTTGTTACCCTTGTCGTAGCTTGCTTATCTTGATGATGGGCTTGGGCCACCGGCGGGCCTAACTGCCAGAGGGATTAGAAGATCGGCCCCTAGCCTTTCTTGGGGCCGCATGGGTCCCAAAGGCTTTGGGCGGGGCGATGGCTGACGATCCCCATCTCGGCTGGTGATCGTTTGGATTGCGGTGGCCTTTGGCCTCATCCGCTAATATGGTGGCCGGACAGACCCGAATGGAAATCCGCAGGCCGGATTGCGGTTTAGACATATCAGTCATGATACCTGTAATGAACCTATTCGGAACTCTATTTAGTAGACACGTGTATAATCCTCGACTAACACAAACACATATACACGTCTTGTTGTTGGGTTTTTTTTTTTTTTTTTCCCCTCCCTCCACCGATTTCAAGTTCAACCGGCCTTTGTAGTGATATTGTTTTTAGAGAAGACAATAATCCTCTCCACCGATAAGGGGTGCTGTTCTATTTTTCTTTTAGGTATTTATGTTATCTTTTATTAGTAGATTTTATTGATTAAGTGGTGTTGCTTCAACAACGAACAAGTACAACAAATAACCATAAAACACTTTTGTATTAATAATCATGATGTATAATCAAATTTATTAATTAATATAAGTGTCATCATAAACAATAATGCAGAGTGTATAGTGGTCAATGATTGTGACAATTTTGTTGTGTAATTAAAATTTAGGTTAATAATCACATTACAATGAATAGTTTTTGCCCTATAGTGTCTAAAAAATTTAGTACTCCCTCTGTTTTCTTTTATTTGTCACATTTGATGTTATTTTTTGGATGAACCTACGGAGGGAGTATTCAATTACATTTTTCCTCAAAAAAAAAAAAATTAAATAAATTACATTTACTATAACATATAGCAAGGAAGAAAAAAAAACACCACCTAACTTCAATAAAAGCTAAAAACAAGGGTTTGAAGTTTGAAGTTATTACAATCTAGTGAAATGAGAACTAGTTGTAAAGAAGACGTGTGCATTTGACGGACATATTCACAAGCTTTTTCAATACACCTATTTACACCACACATCTAACACATCTAACTTACTGATGCACCACACTAAATCGATTTTCGAGAAGTCAATTCTCAAGTCAAAAACCAACTTTGAAAAGGTGAATGGTGCATTTGTAAGGTGACCGCAGTGCAAATAAAGACTCCCTAAAAAAAAGACTCTGAGCGGCTCTCAAACAAATCGAGCCGCAATAAGGCTTATAAGTAGATCATCATACCAAGACCCACCAAAGGAAGGAGAATAGAGAGCTCCAACAAAGCCCTCCAAAACCAAACCCTGCAACAACAAAAACGTGTAACGAAGAACCCAAAATCGAAGCCAACAACATGATGCAAGAGCCATAATCCAGCGTTACAACAAGGTTTGAGCCACAAAACTAATTGAAATAGGCAACGCATAGTGGTATCCATAGCATAGGCCGTAGAATGAGTGTGTATGAAGGCCATTAAACTTTTTCACGGTGATTTCGTAGCAAAGCATACAGTCACGATGTAATCAAAACAAAACATATTTGATGGATTTTCAAAATATGAAGTATATATATATATTTTTTTTTTGAAGGAAAGTATATTTTTTCAAGTTATTAAATAGAAACTAGTACCGGTTGCTCTTGTGACGTTCTTTAGCATACTCATTCAACAGTCCTTCAACATCTTTCCGGAAGAGGTCCTCCATCAGTACTCCATCACTAGCAAACCTGCAATCAACCCGGAAAAAATTAAAAAAACAGTGAACTAGGAAAGAATGCATACATTAAAAAAAAATCAAAATAATAGAGAAAAAGATAAAAAAAAAAAACCATTCGGTAAAGCTTCTGGTGAGCTTTACAGGTAGTCTTGGTGATTTATGATCTTCACTATCAATGGTAAGAGTGTACAGATCAGAACACCTTGCCAGCTTCGAAGATAAAGCTAACCCAGTGGTGTTGCGGGACCCCTGCAACAACAAAAACCGCAACATTTGTAACCTTGTAATTTTTATTATACTCATTGGCATAGTAACATGATAGCCCAAGAACTACATAGATGAATATGATCAAGTGTTAGTGAAGCATATGGAAATTAAAGGAAAACAGGGAAGACGTTGACATCAAGTTGATCCCAGTAATAACTTAAACATCTTTTTTTTTTTCAATTTTACAAAATCTTCATTCAAAGTTAAAAGCATCAAAATTTCTACAACACATAATCAAATAGAGCCTGTGTTTTGTGTAATACATGTAGTGCAAAATATAGAGATTTTGTATTTTACAAATCTGAGCAAAAAAGGACAGATAATGTTTGAAAAACATCAAAATCACCAGACTGCAACACTCGCATATCAAGTAAACGATGTAAGAATCAAGATACGGTACACTTACCGTAAGAGGGTAAGTGAACAGAAACACATTCATCTCCCTGAAATAGCCAGCAAGCTTCCGACTCGCACGAGCAGACTTTCCATAGTCAAAGATCAACAACAATAGCTTGAAAAGAAACAATCAACTCCAGTAAAAATGATCGCAGCAACCGCACATGAATGGTTTATTTTGCCATACTTGTCTTGGGTATAATCACGATATTACACAGTATTTTGAAAAGAAACAGTCAAAAAAGAGACGATTTGCGGTCTTTCATCTGGTGACTGACTACTATCCTCTGTAATAACTAACAAGACACTGATTTATTCATCTTTAAACCAAACACTTCCAACACAACAATTGTCACAAGATGTTCACTGTAGAAACAGACTCTTGGTACAAAGCCTAAAATCCGCTGTTGTGTGACTAAACATAATGGATTCAAGAGTAAAAACAAGCTATTATAAGATTAAGACAATATAGCTTATATAGACTTAAATTTGCAACATGATTTTCGATTATTGGAACAAAGCTAATCGTATATTGAACAACAGCTAGCTAGTAAATCCACTGGTTGCAAAAATATACTTATAAAACAGCCGAATGAACGAATGAAAAGGATATAAGGCAAGTAAATTGCAAAAAATACTTATAAAACAACTGAGACAAAAGGATATAATTGAACGAATAAACAGAATAAATTCAGCTTCCCGGCAAATATCTCAATCAAGAAGTGAGCAAACAACGCAATGGCCAACCAGAATGTCCCGTCCCTTAATTTGGAGATACTTTGTCTGCTATCTCCCACATATCCGTTGCTCTTCACAATCTGCATATGCGAAGTAAACAGAAATCAAGCTTCATAAAAAAGACACAAATCGAGCAAAAGCATCATAAGAAAAAGGAAAATCGAGCAAAGTAAAAGCAGAAATCGAGCTAAATAAAATCAAAAAAAAAAAGAAAGAAAAACCGAGCAAAAGCAACGGGTGTGTATATATATGCATAATGGAAATTCTTTGTAAGCACCTCAATGACAGTTTTATCAAGAATTTTCTTCACCGAGTTTCGATCGAGCTTCGCCTTGATAACCGCCATTGTTGTTGTATTGGCTCGTAAAGGGGTTTTGAAGGCACGGTATTTATAGCAGAAGCCTTATATGCTGTTATATATTTAAAATAAAGATAAAAAGATAAAGTAGAGTTTATCCTAAATAGCTTCTACAACACAGTCTCTATTCATGTTTATTTTTAGGGATATTAACGGTGCATCCCTGCATTATTCACGTTCCTAAACATATTTAATTATAAAAAATTATAGGGATAATGATAGGGATGCTAGAGTGATATAATAAATATTTAATGTATATGAATAAGGTTGTGAAGTAGAATGTGTATTATTTAATAGTATTTGAAATGTTATAGGGATAAAGATACGGATGCTGGTAAATGATATGTTGTATACTGTGATTGTAAAATAAAGATATGTATTATTTTATAGTACTTTAGGGATAAACTTTTGAACATCTGCTACTAAGTATATTAGTAGCAGATCCACCATATTTTATCCCTAAAATAATATAAAATAATACATATTTTTTTTACAACATATCAATTCGAAACACTACACAACAACATTCCTATCATTATCCTTATAACATTTCAAATATTATTAAATAATATATATTCTGCTTCACAACTCTATTCATACACATTAAATATTTATTATTTCACTCTAGCAACATATCTATCACTATCCCTATAACTTTTTATAATTATATATGTTTTGGGATATTAATAGTGCATGCACTGTTCATATTCCTAAAAATAAATAGATATAAAGTCTCTGTTGTGGAAGCTATTTGAGGTAAACTCTATTTTCTAACTTTATTTTAGGGATAAGACACTATATTAGTCTTCTGCTACGAATGCCCAAATGCCCTTACATACTGAGGATTTGGATTTATTTTTCTTAAAAGTACTCCCTCCGTTCCGTAATATAGGTCATTCTAGCTTTAGTGGTGTATCAAAATATAAGTATTTCTCATAAAACAATTCAATATTAAATACATTGTTTTTAGTTTCACACTAAACAATGTAATATTATTACTCAGTCCCAAAAAATAATACAATATTTTATATTCAAAATATTAAAAATTAACTCATTTATTAGGCTTTATTAAACTGTGTAAAATGAGCAAAAATCCTTATATTATGAGACGGAGGGAGTATGTTTTATTAAAACTGGCCACCAAATTGGGGAATGTGTAACTTTGGAAGAATGTGGAATTCAAAAACTGAGCATTTGGATTTGTTTCAATTTAAACAATCATAAAATATATTTATTTTTATGGAAAATTAGGGATAAGGACACAATCTGAAATATTTTTAAGTAACAGGACAACTACATATTTTTTATAGGGAGAAGGACAACTACATAATTTTTATAGCGAGAAGGACAAACAAATGAATCCCGAAAATCAGTGAATCTCCCCAGTGAATCCCGAAATCAGTGAATTTCGACAGTGAATCCCGAAAATTAGTGAATTTCGACGATGAATTTTGAAAATTAGGGAATTTCGACAGTGAATTTAAACAGTGAATTTCGAACACAAGTGAATTTCGACAGTGAATAAATAGTTTTGTCCTTTATGCAAAAGTTTTAAAAAACTGTCCTTCTACTTAATTGATGAAATATTTCTGTCCTTCTCCCTCATTCCCCCTTATTTTTATTATTATTTATATGTTCCGAAATATTAGTAGTTTTGTCTTTTATATGAAACATCAAACTTTGAACTAGATTCAATTTTATAGAGATTGAAAATAAATATTTGACTTGTGCAGAGTCGAATGTTGATTTTTCGATTTTGGGTTTTAAAAAATACAATATTGGTGTGTATCTAGAGGTGGCTCCAGAAATTTGGTGATACGGGTCGAAAATTTGTAATATTTTATAATTACTAAACTTAGTTTTATATGTTAAAATACTGATCAATACGGATCAAATCAATATATAAAAACGAGTCAACTTCATATATCTCTGTGCACCTAAAAGAAATCCTGCTATAATATTTTTTTAGCGGGTCGGCTCATCCATATCTCATAAGGTGCCGCCGCCCCTGTCTACCAAAAAAATCGAACTTATTTAAAGCGAGTCGAATCAAGTTTTGATTTGAGCCAAACTCAAGCAATTCACGAATAATTTGACTCGATTGCAGCTGTACTTTGTCTTTGTTATTTTAGAAAATATATTTCTCGTGGGATATATATGTTCTATTTTATTATATTTTATTGATCGAGTGGAGTTACTTAACAACGACCACAACAAATAACCAAATACATTTTTTGTATTAATAATCGCAATGTATAATATGACTTGTCGATTGATATCAGCGTCATAATGAACAATGTCGATTAAGTGTAAACCATATATCTTTATAATGTTTCTCCGACATTTTACATGTGAATATTACATTCTTTCCGTCTTTAGAGAAAAACATCTATATTGCATACTCTCCATCTTTAGAAAACAACATCTTCGTGAGGACTCTCCTAGAGGATTCTAGATGTGGCTCTCCCTAACGTCTCTTAGGACGTGACCATTAGTTCCGCGTGATAGTCGGCTTGGAAACCACACGTAACGCCCCAAAACTCAAGTCCAGCGATGCTACTTGAGTTTGCACCCCACACGTTCTACCATTATATATACCTCAACTACCGGTACATCAAACCGTTCTCACATAATTGATGTTGTAAAAGTCGGTTCTCGAGAAAATAAAAACAACTTTCTAAAAATCGATTCAGAATCAACTTTGCGAGAATTCGGTTTTTAGTCGCACAAGTGACTTACACAATCGATTTTATTCTGGTACATATGTAGTGTGGAAAAGAGTCATTATGCAACAGGTATTTTACGATGATATCAAGTGGATGATACTAATTCATCAATGTTACACATGCACACATACCCGTAGTATTATTGAGGTGCAAATAAAGAACAAAAAAAGGAAGACACGGGAAAATGCAGAGGAAAAAAAAGGGTTATTGGACAGGGGATCTCAACTCTCGGGAGGGGAAAAAAAAAAGTTAATGGCAGCAAAATCGTGACATTTTTTAATCTCTCGAGAACAGGGGATCTCAACTCTCGGGAGGGGAAAAAAAAGTTAATGGCAGCAAAATCGTGACATTTTTTAATCTCTCGAGATTTGCAATTGCATTAATCACCTTCACATTCAACATTCTTCTCTCAAACTTACACTCTAAATCTACAGAAATTCATTTTTTTGTTTTTTGATTGCTAGTCAATGTTCAAAAAAGTTAGAATATCAGCAGAAAGGAATATGAAATCCAGAAAAATTAGCCATTTGAAGAACCCAGTAGCAATTATTTTTGCATTTATCTGTTTTACTGTAGCTTCCATTCTTATTATCTCCATACTCAAACTACCAGAATCATCACCATCAGTACAATTCAAACCTGTTTTCAAGCTCAAAAAGCCAATCGGAAACTTTGGAAATTCAATAATCGAAATGCTACCTGAAAATCTGGGATTCACAGTGTTATTACCTTCAGAAACAGCATTCGAACGCGATCTCGGATTGATTTGGAACGAGAGCTTCGTGGATGAAAAGATGAAGGACGATTCTTACGCGATTCTGACTCGGATATTGGGGTTTTGTGCTGTTCCGAGAATGATTTATTCATCTGATTTGAATTTGAGGAAGAAGGGTGAGATTGAGGAAGTGGATTATGATTCGATTGATGGATTTAGGTTGTACATTTCGAAAGGAAACGAAGAAGATGGAATGATAATGGTTAATAGAGTGAGATCAGAAATGGTGGATTTGGTTTTGGAGAAGAAGAAGAAGATTGTTGTTCATGTTATGGATGGTGTTATTATGGATAGTGAATTTGAGCAAGCTGTTTTGCCTGAATGATGGTGTGTGTTTTGTATTTACAACGTGGCAAATTTTACGATCCGGATCCTCTGCTTCTTCTGGAACCCCAGCATTCCGAGCTTTTGGCGACGTGGAGGAAATAGTGCACTTGCACATAAAAAACGAGAGCGGCCGAGACTCGGTTTACGTAGGGCGGACTCGGTTTTTGTGTGGTGCGAGTACGCTCCACGTTGCTTGCGGCGGGAAAACAAAAGCAGAGGATCCGGATTGCAAATTTTATGATGGTCAATCACCATCAAATTCAATCTTGAATTTAATGGTTGAGAATTAACAAACATGATCACAATCATTCATGTGAGATGACATGTGTCCATTGAGTTTGATGGTCATTAACCACAATAAGACGTATATATATACGAATAATATTCGTGTTTTAACGTTGTAATAGCTCATAACAGGATCAATGCACCGAATTTAGTGTGAAGGATTCGGATTTGATTGTTAGGTATCATTAGCATACGTTTTTGAATACCGCCGTTGTAATAACTCACGGTACGATCAATGCTCGAATTTTAGTATGAAGGATATAGATCGTTTCTCAAGTATCATTATTCACTACCACATGTTAAAATACATGTATTTTAACGTTGTAATAGTTCACGGTAAGATCAATGCATTGAATTCGGTGTGAACGAACGATTCAGATTTGATTGTTTGAATTCGGTGTGAACAATTCAGATTTGATTGTTAAGTATCAATGATGTAATAGTTCACTGTAAGATCAATGCATTGAATTTTCGGTGTGAACAATTCAGCATCATTGATGGCACCGATACATTGTCGAGTCAATGTCTAAAAATTCCCCCGAGGTTGTGGATATGGTGTTGTCATTTATACAAACGAAAACAGTATGTGTGTGTGTTTTGTTACGTTAAAATACAGCGTTTATCGCATTATGCATTTACAACATAAAAACAACGCTGTCATTTATTTATACACACGAAAACAGTGTGCGTGCGTGTTTGTTTCGTTAGGGTCAGTCAACCAAATCCAAGGTTCAACTTTTCAAATGTCAATTAAGGACATTTAACCTCAGGAAAATCGAACCTATTAAAGTAGATTAGATGCGATGATACTAAAATCCTGCCATATATATTTTGCTATAGAAATGGGAATAGACTAAAACCACATGTTCATAATTCATCAATTGATAAAAAGAGCATAATACATGTCTCAACAAGAACCAATAAAAAATCGAAACCGCATTTCATAAATTCCTACACATAAATTTTAAGTCTGAATTTTCCAGTACTACTAATTCAGATTAACATGCATAATGAGTAGGGGGGGAGGGGGTGGGATCAGAATTCGATTTCAGATTTCAGATTTCAGACACGTAGTAGAAAGATCGCTCTACTTCTGCAGGTTCATGCACAATATCAATAAACACTATTCCGTGAAATATACTACTTTTGAATGCATTCATCCATTCACTTTGTACCCTTTCTCCCCAAAACACGAAATCAAGATTTGTTTCATCATTCAAAAAAAAGGAGCCAATTTTTTAGCATAATTCTCTCACTAGCCATTGAAATTTTGAAAGCTTAGCTTCCAGCAGCAGCTGGTACGGCGACTGGCTTCGAGTCCTCTGCCTTCTCATGTTCTTTGTTCAGCACCTACAAATATAACAGCATTTGCATCGGTTTTTCTATAAAAAAAATAGGAAGCCTTTATTCGCACCACAACAAACCTACCGCTACACCCTTTTATATTTCACACCACACTTAGAAGAAGCAAAATCTACATTTACACCACATTTTCTATTTTAAAACCACAAATTTATGCTATTTCCACACCAATTTTTACATACAATTTAGTCCAACACTTCCAAAATAATAAATCTTCATCCATCTCCATCCATCTCCATCCATCTCCTACTCTCCACCCACCACCACCACCCATCTCCACCATCCTACACCTTAAACCATTTCATCTCCTCCACCCAACACCACCATCTCACCATCCTACACCTTAAACCATTTCATCTCCAACTACCATTCTCCATCCCCACACCTGAAACAAAAATCAAAACCAAACCCGTTTCAATTCTTGCATTTCTCTTCGAAACCCGGGTTTTGTTTTCTTCTCTAAGAGTTAAAATCTCATAGCTTTGTGTGGTGAATCTGGTGATGGAGAGCAAATGGAGAAAAGTGAAGCTTAATTTAGGCACGAGAATGTGTCTTTGGAGGATGATTCTCCAACATCGATGGCGGAGAGGTTTTTTGATGCTGTGTTGTTGTCACCGGCGGTGACTCATAGAAGCTCCAATGGTCACCTGGATATGCCTACCACCCCTATTCCTTCATCCTCTGCCCCCCTCCCCCGACTCCCCCCTCCGATCTGAATCCCGCAGCTGTTGTCATGACTGAAACCCAGCCCAACACCTTAAAATCCGGCAGCTGTGCGGCTGTGCCTCTTGCACCTTGAAAAACAGCCCCATCAGGGGCAATTTTGGATTGAGAACAGAGGGGAAAAAATATAGAATGTAGTAGAAAAAGTTAGAGGAAGAAGAGAAAGAAGGGGAGTGGGAGGGGGAGTCTGGGGACGGTTTATGGGGAGGGGAAGTTTGTTAATTTTAAAAATGTGGAGAAGGAAATGTAAATAATAAAGTTTGGAGGTAATAAAAATGTTTGGTAAAAGTATTTTTTATTTAAGAAAATGGGGTGTAGAGGTAGATTTAATACTTTTTAAATAACACATGTGGTGCAACAGGTAGATGATACATTTTTCATTATAGTGTGGTATAATGGTAGATTTATTGTGGTGCGAATAAAGGCTCCCAAAAAATATTATGTATCTTACAGACTCAAACATCACTTTCTACTACAAGTAGTAGTGTATAAATTAGGATTATGTTACTTCAAAAATTAGTTGAGAGATGTCAAACCTTGTTGTTGATCAAGTTATGGAGAGCAATGACACTTCTGATAAGAGAAGATAGATATATGACCAGCATCATATCATTCGTTTTAACTGCAAAGAGGAAGCCAGTTTAAAAATATAGACACGAAACAAAAACTACTACAAGTACTATAAATAATAAACAACGAATTCCATGCCCCGCGAGTTACCTGAAAAGGCTTTTATAAGTTCAGCAACATTCAGATTTGGAAGCAGGTTGAATACATCCTGTATTGAAATTAGAATTCAGTTAAATAAATAAAGAAGCTTTACAGAAAAGCTCTCAGATGTACATTAAACTTTTCCAAACAGAAATATAGTACCACAAACTTCTTTACCTTGGTCTAGGAGCAACTATCATTAGTTTGCTCCAAAAACAAATAGGAGTTTATGAAACACATGACCCCTCCCTCTCCCCCTCCCTCCCTCCCTCCCAATTACAAATAGTGCAGAATTTAGAAATTTCTGTATCTTGCAGATAAGAGTAAAGATTATGCTGCAGTTGATTTTTGAAACATCAGAATGACTCAGATCTCTATTTTACAGATTTACTTTGTAAACTTAAACATAGCAAAGTGCTCTAATCGACTAATATATTCCAGAGCAATGATAAAATTCGTTAGAAAATAACGGAAACATCCTCAAATATAACTTCTGGGCAGTTATATCAGTTCCACGGATGATCAAGCAATCAAAATAGGTATGTTGAATCACATGATTAATCGGACTTAGAATGCTAAATGATTCGACCAAGAAACTACTTGACTATTGTATGTCAGAAACTCCAGAAAGGGATATATTCATCATAAAAACAACTTTCATATTGTTATGATATGTAGTCTATAACTCCACAGCACATCCCGCGACAAAGCCATGTTACGCATAGATCTTTCAGTTAAAAGTGGAAGATACTTGCTCATTATAGACACACAAAATTGCAGAGGTTTAATTTGGTCAAAAATTGACCATAATCATGGACCATGAACACTCTACTTAACTGCTAACACATAAAATAAAATTCACATGATATCAGGAACATAATTTGTTGATCTAGACAACACAAACTAAGAAATAGGAAGAGAAGCCCAGAACCCTTCTACTAAATTACAAAAAGAAAATTGACAAACCTGCAAATGATAAAGGATCTCATGATTTAACGGCAACTTGCCATCAATAACAAGGTCAAGATAGCCCCGTATCTCCTGGAGTCGCGCATCCAATCCCTTTAAGGCTGCAAGTTTGCCACTAACCTAAAGGGAAACGCAAAATGAAAAAGATAAGAAAGAGCCGTTTATATAACAAGAAAATCGATGCAAGCATTAAAGTGATAGAGATACCTCGGTAGCTAGGGTGCTTATAGTTGTATCCTTCACGTCCCTAAGCAAGTGTTCAACTCCTGTTAAAGTCCAAACATGAGAGGTAAATCATAGAAGAACGCATAAACTGAGTAAATAGAGGCAAGAATAACTTGCGTAAATTTTTTGTCATACCAATTTCTTCAACTTCATGAGCAGCGATTTCAGAAGGCACGTGAACAAATACTTTTTGGCTTTTCTGAGTTGCATTCTGCGAAAGAAAAATCCAATACATCAAAAGTTTAACAAAGAAATAAATCTGATATTTTGCTCATATAGAATAGATTGTTCCTCTCATTGTCCTTCAAATTCCTATTTCTGGGACTAAGGTAAGTGGATATACTCCCATACATGAAATTCTGGCCACGAATATGCTTTGAATCGACTAATAGTGGGAACAAAGAGCAGGCCTACCTCTTTAACCTCCTCAACAGCATAGTAGGCTTTTGTTGGTATTCCCAGTTCTTTAGGTTGAACATCAATTATGACCAAGACCGGGGTAGGAACATAGCTGCATTGCAAGATATAGATAATATCAATAAAGACCCCAAAAACAAAAGTAAAACATTACACTATTTTATAATACATGACAAAATTAACTAGAGATTATGCCACGAAAAAATTAGCATAATACATGATACAGCCTCCGGCACATGAGCCAGCATTACAGTCAGGTACTAATAAATGATACTTGAAAACCTAGAAGTAACACCTCTTTTAGGCAATGAAAAGAGACACCTCGCTCCTAAGAAAAGATGGCTTATATGGATATGGAATCTTGACTTAAATGAAATGCAGATATTCGAAAGTAACCAACATTTCCAGATTCAGTTCTACAAAGCATATAATCCACAATTGATCCTTTAATTAGAGTAAAATAGCCACTATGCTTTTCCCCATGGATGAGTTAATTGAAACCCCAAAAAAATGAGACTAAACAAACCAGAAAAATGAGATTAAACAAGCCAGTCAGAAATTGAAGTCATCATTTGACAATCGACTAAATGTTTGTAACAATATTGTCATTCCGACCAAGCATATGCAACAGCTTGAAACATGAGATGTTCACCAAGTAACCCAGATTGCTAATATGACCGGAAAATTGCAACAGAATGGCAGGCCCTGAGATTATGAACTTACTCATTAAAAAGGGCATGCACGTTCAGATCATTCTCCCGCAGTTTCGGACCAGTACTGTACCAACCAACAACATGCTCCTTGGCTTGGAAAAAGATCTCGTGTCAGTAAATTTGCTAAGAAGAATATGCACAAATACTTGAGGTAGTTTTACAGAAACAGGTTACGATATGTACCATTAATTCTCCTAAACATTGAAAACATTGCCTCATGATAGTTGTGGTCAAGAAACCAAATGCTTGTATCTTTGTCGTCTTCTTCAAATGGAACTGCACAATTTGGAAAGAATTTAAGGGATTGTAGTTCAATGGCTACTAAAAAGAAAACATAAACACAATCGGGGAAAGAAAAAACAAAGAGAGAAAAACAAATTCACAAACATGAGTGCTGCTATCCTCACCAAAATTGACTAACATGCAAGCTCTGCGAGGTAGCTAAACCAATCTCACATGTCAAGTTTCAAAGCTAGTGATACCCTATTGAACCAGACTCGAGCACTGTAGTAAGAGGGCAACACCACCACCAGACCTCAAGATATTTTATTTCAAATTTAGTCTTCTTTACCACTACATCTATCTCAAAGTCTATCAATCTTAGAAAAACTGCTAAAAGGGGTAGGGCCAAGATACTCCAATATATACTTGCAGGAAATCTTGGAAAACATTGAGTTTCCAAAATCATAAATGTAGTTTCCAACCTTTTTACTAATAAAAATTACTCCATCCACAAAATTTCTTCTATTTAGCACACACAAGTGACTATAGATAAGCTTACAGTTTCTTTCAACTTGGCCGCTGTCCTAATTACACACTACGTGATTTATCTATGCTAAGGGTTCTCTACATCCAGCTCCTGATTCTACTGTCTACAGCATTACCAGGAATACACCTTTGTCAGAATATTTGCATTGGAAATGGACAAAAATATAGTAATACAACCATTCACTTGCATCCCATAGCCGTAGCCGGAGCCTTAATCTAAGCATTCCTTTGACTCCTTCTAATTGTTGTTGTAGATCTAGGCTGCAACTTCATCCACTAAACCTTTTTTGACACAATCCACTAAACCTCACTGTTGACATTTCTGTGTAAAAAACAACTTTATCCAGTAAACATAGACCATAATAATTCGACCTGAGCTACGTCCTAACATTTAACTTGATTGCATACATAAACAGCCATAACAATCAATACTACTCATATGTTATAGAGTAAGCAGATAGAGAGGCATAAATAACTCAAAAAAAAAAAAGGAAAAGGAAAAGGAAAACAGTACAAATCAGCTTATCATTAATCCTAGGATTTAATGCCAAGAATTTCCCCAATAAGAGGGTTTTGATCTAATAAGCACTTTTCACAAGAACAAAAAATCCAATAAGCACAAATAAGAACACGGAATATGAGCTTGGAACAATGAATCAGCAAAATAGCTAGCAAAAATCGGAAAGAAAAAAACACTAGATCTAAACCTGCATAGCTGTTGGTGACATCAACAGTGCCTCTGAAAGAAGTTCCGAGCAAAACACCGACCACTCGTTTCTTGGTATCACGAGCAACTCTATTGTAGTGATCCACTATGCTGAGAAGCACTAACGGATGCACCACGACCTTCTCAATTGGCTTGGATGATATCTGCTGAGATTTCACCACATCCATTATGGATTCCAAGGATTTCTACGCCGGTCAGATAGAATTGAAGAGAAATTGATTTTATCAGCTCGGCGCTTTTGGGAAGAAATTCAACAGAGAGATATCTTCAAGGAGAGGAGAGGGTAATATGGACCGAACAGTTTGTTTCTTTAAATTCCTTTGCAAACACGACTTTTTAAGATTCAGTGGATTACAACGTTGGGCCGAAGAGAAGAGAAATTGGAGTGGCAAACACGACTTTTAGAATATGAATGATAATTCAGTGGATTAATCAAATCTTAAGGCCGAAAGAAAAAAATTAGCAGTATATCCGAAAAAAACTTGGAAAAAATTAGTTCCGGTTGAAAACAAATGTCATGCGTTTAATATTTTATCTATTTGGATGCTCATCGAAATGATATCAATATTTTTAAAATATTAAATTATACCCTAAAAAAAATTAACTTTAATTTTTTTAAGGAGAAGAGTTATGGTAGAGAATCTAAAAGCTATTTTTTAGGAGTAGAGTTATGGCAGAGAAGTAATTTTAGAGGTGATTAATCCATGTCACACCTATACATGCGTGATAGAGAGTGTGAGAATTAATTTGTAGAGAAAATTTAAAGGCTATTCTAATTTCTAAGACTATAATTACATCCTTGTAAAATCTTTGAAAGTATATGGTTGACACAGAGATACTTTATGGTTCAAAAGAAAAGGTTAAAAGAAACGCGGACATATTTTATGATGCAACGGTTATTATCTTGGGGGAATGAGGGAGAATGACATAAATATTCCATCAATTGAGTAGAAGGAGAGTCTTTTGAAACTTTTGTATAAAGGACAAAACTATTTATTCACTGTTTAAATTCACCGCCGAAATTCACTAATTTTCAAAATTTATTGTCGAAATTCACTGATTTTTAGGATTCACTGTCGAAATTCACTGATTTCGGGATTCACTGGGGAGATTCACCGATTTTCGGGATTCACTGTTTGTCCTTCTCGTTATAAAAATTATGCAATTGTCTTTCTCCCTATAAAAAATATGTAGCTGTCCTGTTAAATATTCCAGATTGTGTCATTATCTCTAATTTTCCATATTATCTTTCACATAATGCACAAAGTGTGTAACTCATGCTTTATTTTGTCGTTATTTGATAAACTGTATATATTCCACATTAATTTTAATTATTATGCGTGTAATTTTATGCAATGTTTTAATTTTATAACATGTCATGAGAAAGGAAAAAAAAAACAACACTAGAAATCTAACAATGCATCATACTTCAAAAATTCACTACAGGAACCGTAAGGGTAAGTGCCACGAAAGGATTGGATGTTTAAAATTTTCATCACAAAAAGCATATCACCATCTAAATAAAAAAACAAGCATCATATCCCTTCAACATTACAAGAAAGAATAATTGAAAAAAAAGAGAAAAAGAGGGGGGATCCGGCCATTCAATTACAAAAACTTTACTGCTACAAAAATTAACGGGGTAACGAGAACACATTCAAAGAATTTGAGCAGCGGTGTTCAATTTTTCAGCAAGGCTAAGTTGTGTTCTCGTGATGCTTGACAAGTATAGTAGTAGCAATTGATCCTGCAAACCAAACAAACGATAACTTAGAATCCGTTTGGACATGAAATATTTAGACTCTGTTCTGAATACTCTTTTATCAAGGCAACTAATAAAAAGAAAGTGAAATGGAGCAAAGGAGTAAGTAAATTTTCCTCTCCAACATGCTCTAGTCGGGGCTTGGATCCTCTGCAGTGACAGCTCGGAGAACCGTGTCACTGCAGAGGATGCGAACCCAATGCATTGGTTTACAACTTTCACAACAACCAACTTTTTGGTTCTACTTCTACACAGGAAAATGATGGTGCCAAAACATTGACCAGTGTGTGTCGCCGATATTAATTAGGTGTCCTGCCATGGTCGATTGTCTACAGTGGCACGATATTATAACAGTATCATTTTCGGCAATAATACGCCTCAGGCTGTCAAGAAATTGCAGCAAGAACATTTTGTATCACTACTAAAAACACAATGTACGAGAAAAAATGTTAATGTACCTGTAAGCTCTCATTTGCAAGCTTATCAAAAACAGGTGAGGGCAATTTTGGGATAGAGGCAACAGTATCTGATATAAATCTTCCTATTGTATTATCTGCTGCGGTTCTCCCTTCCTGATAAAAAAGAAAATCAAAGATTCAAAATGTTAAAAACAAAATGAAAACAAGTTTAAGGTTGTACAAACTAGATGGACATAATGTAATCATTTTTAGTGTCTTTCACATAGTAGAGGTGTGCATCACTGAGTTGAGTGCATCACATGCATCAGAAGGGTTGTAACATAAAATTTCTCGAGAAAAAATAGGTAAGAAATATTCAATCCAAAAGGAAGGGATATAGAGTTGCTTTATCATACCACCACATTATCAACATATTGGTAGCAATCCTCGATCAAAGCAAGCAAACGCTGCATAGACGCTTCCATGCCTTCCAGGTCACTAGGGAGCTTGTCCACCATTGTTGTTTTAAGAACATCAACTACAATCACATAAGCACACATTAACCATAACAAAAAAACAGATGCAGAGAAGTGTGGAAAAAAGTTGTGAGAGTAAGTGCACCAAACATACATCCAATCCTCTCAGCTTCGATCATCCGCAAATCCAAGGGAATTTCTTGAAATTGAGCAGCAATTTGTTGATCACCAAGGGACAAGCTCACGGATATAAATGCTTTTATAGCAGATTCTGGATTGCTGAATCCGGTATCAACAATCAGATGAACAGGAGTTGTGACTTCTCTAGAGTAGAAGTCATGAATCAAAGCACTGCCCCCTGTGACTCCGAATCCAGTTGAAAACCTAAGAATAGCATGAAAGCAACAAATCATAGGTGCTCTCGAAATCTAGAATGTCTATAAAAATTCTAGTAGCAGTTGAAACCTCAAGCCCGAAATTCATCAAGTTTGTCTATAAACAATCAATTTAAAACCAGATTAATATTGTTGCTTAAAAATTAATCAAAATAATTAGTTCGGCATCAGCTTGGCCACACTTGTTGAGGACGCCAAGATCCCATACCATATTTTCCTTTCAAAAGAAAAGATGGGCTGAAAAGATAAGATTTTTCGTCAAAAGAAGATCTCAATTATGAAGTGGTAACACAATCATGGGCAAGGTGAGGACGTAGAGCTGATGAAGAGTGATGCAGAAAAGAAAACAAAGAGAAAAGGATAGGAATCGATTGTTGGCTATCATACCACTGCAATCGTCCATGCAAATTCAGTATGTATCTAATAACATTAAGCTCATTTACAGGTTCATGGCTGTATAATACAAGAAAAGGTTCAAATTTATGTTCCTAGCTCCAACACGTAGCACCGTCATCTCAATCGAACATGTTCACATGCAAAAACAAAACCGATAAAAATAATAGTATTGCAGAGAATTACCAGCCAACTATAACTTCCTTTGGATTCACTTTCTGGTGTGAGGCCAGCATATTGTGATGATAATCAATATCCAGAGCAACCTACGATAGCATTCAAAATATAACTGAATGTTTCATAAAATAAAAAAAAACAAAAAAAAAACTGAATGAACTCTCTGCAGACAATCCTCAACGGAATCAAATTAACTCTTTCCACGCAACAAGTATACGCAACACAGACAACAAGTATCATCTATAGCAACCACCAACTTGTAATCCAGAAAACCAAAAACAGAATCTATGATTAATTAAATGAAATGTGAGCTCGTGCAAATTAATTGTGAGCTCAGCTTTAACGAGCTGAAGGGGACCTGATCTGAGAACTCGTTATGAGGAACGGCATAGCAATTGCGGATGTCAACAGTGCCGTCAGCCAAGACGGAGCCTAAAAGAGTACCGATAACCCGTTCGGATTGGTCAGGTCGCCTGACAAAGCAATCGCAAATGTTGAAGATAACCAGCGGATGAACCTTTGCAGTTAAACTCGCTGATGACTGCGGGAATTGGAGCACCGTCTGACCTCCAGACGCCATCGTTATGTTACAGAAGAAAAGGAGAAAGAAATTCGACCGGTGATCGGAAGGCGATGGCCGGAGATTATAAGAGTATACAAATAGCTATGACTACCGAATTTCTAGGGTTTAGATTTAGATAGAAGTATTCCCAGAGAAAATAGATTCGGTATTGGGCCAATATCAACGGGCCCAAAATCTTAACAAATTCGATGAAAGCAATGTCATTAATACTTTTTTTTTATATTTTATTTAGGATACAATGTCATTAATACTGACATTATTTTTTCTAAAAAACGTTGATAACAATGACAATTTTTAAAAGTAACATTAGTGACACGGATATTTCATGTACATAATGAACGTCAATGGTGGAGATATTAATAACAACGTCACTGAACAGTGACGTTTCTATATGTGTGGGTTCGAAGTAAACATTCATAACAACGTCATTGAACACTGACGTTCCTACACGTGTGGTTTCGAAGTAAATTTATGGTGCTATGTGAGAAAATAATAATGAAAAAGGGATAAGGGTCCTAAAGGACACAATATGGAAGATGTCAGACAAAAATGACTATAAGAAAAGATTTTTGTCAAAAAGGGCATTTCACCAATAAAAGTGCTTCCAAATTCAATTTCATTTTCACTTTCGTTGATGAAATGTCATTTTTGACAAAAATATTTTCTTATAGTCCTAAAATCCTGACATCTTTCTAAATATGTCCTAATTAACAATTAACTATAATGAAAAAATGTGGTGCGAAAAAATAATTTCGTTGTTTCGATAAAACCCGTCAATATCATGATCCATATACAATCCGTGTGGGCTTCAACTTCTAATGGCACACATCCTCTTCTTCTTTGGTTCATAAAATTTTGAAAACTTTAATTTGCACTACACCGATTATATTGCATCACACGTATTACAAGGAATTAACTTTTTAAAAGCCGATTCTAGAATCAAAATATGACTTTCCGATGATCGATTTTCACAAAAGCACTTATGGAAAGTTGGTTTTTTGGCTACATGAACCGACTTTCAAAATGTCGATTTTAGTGTGATGTATCGATAAAATCAGTGTCGCGTACATAAAGCCCTTAAATTTTTATCTCTTTATTTCCGAATTACCGTAACCGTCTTTCCGGGATTTACGAATTGAGTAATGATACACACATGATCCTTGTGTCATAACCAATGACATAACAAATCAATCCGCATTATCCATTATGATCAACGGAGTAGATGCCTGTATAATTACTCTTGCTTTCATTCTTTTTATTTTATAAAATATCATGAAGCACGTTTCAGGAGCACATTATTATTATACAACAGTAAATCCTCTTTTCAGCCAAAGTAACTTTGAATATACCAAACTCTGCAACAGCAAAAAAAGGTACTACTAAGTTACAAGCTTGTCTTTGTCACTTAAGCCAAACCATTGAGTAATAAATAATAAATATGTTTCCTACAGCTCGTTCGTCTCCTACAGCAGCAGTTTGGCCAATACATACATAATCCAAAAATGGAGCACACCGTTATTGATATAATGGAAGCCAACCAGCACCGAAATCAAACATAAAAACCGAGAATAGAAGATAAAAAAAAACAATAGTAATTCCATAAGAAAAGTTCAGGATCAAGTAATCTCGGGAAAAATGGAAATGTAATACCTACCTTGTGGTGGTACGGCGTGAAAATGAAAAATAGCTACATAAGGCAGCCCACGTAGTGAGCTCGAGGATATTTGCTTTTTAGTTGCGGCCATTGCACGAATAACTGATCTGCTATACGCAGTTTGTACAGAAACAGAGCACTCAAAGATAGCCTCTTCACTCTTGCAATGCTTTCAACATAGAAGATACTAGACCACTTAATGCCAAAAACCTGAAAGTGACGGGTGCGGTAGGGGGGAGGGGAGTAGATGCAAGACATTAGTAAAATTATCATCACCCCAATTGGATATAATAAAAACACTACTTAGGTGATCAATGGATTCAAGATATTTTCCAGGAAAGAAAGAGAATTTAAAGAAGGTAAAATTACACTTCTGGTCCTTTATTTTTCTTTATTTTCTCAAAACTAGCCTCTGTTCTTTCATATTGACCTTTTTGGTCCCGTAAGTATATATATATATATATTTACACTTTAGGACACTTAACATTTGACTCAACGTCAGATCTATTAAGTGTCCAATAAGTGTAGCAGAAATATATAGTTAGGGACCAAAAATGTCGTTATGAAAAAGATAAAGAGTTATTTTGAGATAACAAGAAAATATAAGGGGCCAATAACGTCATATTTTATTATTTCCCAACCAATAGTAATATGACACGTGACCACACACTAGGATTAAACGTCAAACATTATTCTTTAGTTAAATGTCCTAAAAGTGCAACAAAAAAGTACGGTTAGAGACCAAAATTGTCGATATTTAAGATAAGAGCTAGTTTTGAGAAAATGAAGAACAATAGGGGACCAAAAGTGTAATTATCCCATTAAAGAAAGTAGAAAAAATATTATCAAGTATTGAAAACGAACCTTGAAAAGGAATGCAATCACACATAGAGGCACACACGTTCCAGGGCCATTGCATATAATCTGCAGAAAGAATCAAACACAAAGGTGTCTAATTTAAATGATTGGGTGGAGGAATCCTCAAGGGAAAAAAAAGGGGGTAAACCACAAAAGTAGAGATACCACTTCAGGCCTAATCTTAATCATTAGCAACAGAGCATGAGCTAAAGCAATCAAGGTGGTCCCCACTGACGTTAAGTACGATTGCCCGACTTCTCGGCTTCGGTATATCTGCAAGAACTGAGCAGTTCCCACACCTTCATTTCCCCCCTACAGGCAAGAGGAGAACATAAGAAATCTTTAATTCAAGAAAGGATCTCAACCAGCATTTTAAAAGTGTGTTTCACCGTTCATTGTTTTTTTCATCATGTGCATGTAACGATAGTAGTTTCTATACATCAAACACGATCTCTACTCAAGAATGAGTTACTAATCGAAATACAAACATTACAAAAAGTTTAAATAGTTTTGGCTACGGTCGCCATCTCAGGTCAGGGTAGGACCCAGGCTCTTTGAGAGCTTACAAAGGTACTTACAGATTACCCTTCAACACAGTTTCATCTCTGGTCATAGGAATCGAACTCACGACCAAAAACGAGGACATAAAAGAAAAGTAACAATACCTTTTGATGCAAGTTGTTTTCAAATACTTTTGCCTTTTGAAGGGACATGTTATCAGTTGCAGCAGCAATATATTGCCTTGGTTGGAATCTATTCATCTCCATCACAGATAATAAATTAAGCATCTCAGCCGTGTGACCGCCTGCACAATGTAATAAAGCATAAGTCATCCAACAATGACCACTATTTCACTATCATTTTGGAAGAAAAAAAGTGAGCAATATGCGCACCAGAGCCTAGAACAATGAGTGTGTTAAAGGACTTTCGTGATGACTTGGCATGTCGTGGTTGGCCGCTTTGGTAAAGGACATAAAAAACACGAAGCACTACTAAACTAATGATGCCAACAACAACAAGACTGGCCAAGCTTGAAGGTGTCAAGGAAAAGCAGCAAGTATTATCTGTCTTCTCCATGTTCACCGTTTATTCAATGAATGGTTGACCGCTTCTCCAACTAGGAACCGTTATATCCCTGCAATATATTCAAATCGCCAATCTCCAGTGGTTAAATGTTCAAATAAATCAAAAATCTAAATCATGGAGCTATCTACAAGGTATACAGCTTGGCAAACAAAGAAAAACATCATAGTCTTAGGCAGCCACCATATCCAAATAATTCCCGTAAGGTGATGGTATCAGAGGTTCCCTTGTACATAGATCTATTAGAAGAACTGAAAAATCCTTGCTGAATTTAGCAAACTGAAAAACCTAGCATTAGTAAGGCCAAAAGTGATAGGATAGTACTTTTAGGTACCAAGAATCACATGATGTCTCCATTAATGAAAAGAAAGAACATGGTTACAAAAAGAACACTATTACTTGACTGGAATCCTATAACTATAATATCCAAGAAGAGAATAAAACCTAATAATCGACCTCCGTTTCGGGAACACATGAAATGGCACAAGCCAAAAAGCAAAAGTCGAATGCTCGATTACATGGTTACGTCATTCGTGCCATAGCATTTCAATGCAACACAACAGAGTTTTCATTCAAAATTCCAACTGGAATATCCTTACGAAAGAGTTCAACTTGGAAAACCTCACAGAATTCCTGAACCAAGCTTCTGCAAACTATTTGTATTAGAGTCTGATCAGTAAATTGACACTTGTTTTCAACTTCACAATCTTTTGATGACACGAAGTCCTGCAGCAGCTCCTTCACATTACCGACCTGACGATCTCGTATTCCACATGGAACGATTTGATGAAAGGGGATCAAATCATTGGTGACATTCAACGCTACCCCGTGATATGTAATCCACTGTGACACTTTTACACCTACTGCCGCCAATTTTTTATCTCCTGGATATGTTCACATACATTAGGTAATTCTTTCTAGGTGAAAGCAAGAAAAATTTAATATAACACCACGAAAATCTAAATACATTACGCATAGAAAATAGGAATATAGTCAAGTAGTCTAAAAAAATTATGGAAAAGATGTGCACTTGCAAAAGTTTTTTTAAGACAAAGTAAGAACCCTCAAACGCAGGAGAAAATATGGACAAAGGAGACAAAAATCGCCTAAATTATTTTCCCACTCATGTATTACGTGGAAACACTTCTTTATAAATAAGCAAAGAATAAAGTGACTTAATATGTCAAAGGAAACATACCGACTAATGGGAATCATTCTTGAGTTTGTCGCTATTAAAGTTTCAAAGAATCGGTTGACATTTGTGGAAGGAAAACATACAGACAATTTAATCATGTTTTTCATATCTTGACATTCAATCCAAACCTTAATACAACATGCACATAAAATCCACCCTCGAAAGATGGAGGGCATATGATAGACTTTAGGCGACCATCAGTTGCAATGATTATTCGAGGGTCTACCATAATAACAAAACTTCTTACGTCTATCACATGCCCATGTTCTTCCACATTCACATGACAACCACTTTTTCTATGTAATTTACCAAAATAAACTTTTCTGAAGTGACTAGTAATGCAAACCGCTAAGGATGCAATTTCACAAGTTCTTATCATTGCCATATTTGATGTTTCTTCCAAACCAAATAAGTCAAATTCAAAATATCGCAAACCTTCACTGCGAATGAAACAATAGGAGTTCTAAACGTACCAAACCACACACCAGTTAAACCATTGACACGTGACGCTTTAATGGAAAACGTCGCATAGAGAGCTCGAATAATCACTTCTTCAAGTGCCCTAAGGTACCAATGAAGATCCATCTTGTGATACCGTAGATTGATTATAGGGTACATAACTACCTACAGAAAAAAAAAAAAGGTATAGAAGAAGTCAAAATGGCACATGTGAAATTTCTTAGCATAGGGGAACAGAGAAACGTCATCCCTACCTACAATATATTTTCAATGGATGCACAGGGCAAACATCTTCATTGTTCCAAAACCACTAGAAGAAAAGGCTTAGGTCTAAGTTTCGAGTTTAACACTACCAAAAGCTTTATCTATAAATCATATCTCAACTACTTTTGGGATGCAGGATTCGAAGGGGCAAAGTGTGGCATCTTTAGAAAAAATGAGTACCTGACCAGGACCATGGTACGTGACTTCACCACCCCGTTCTGTTCGATATACTTCAAAAGGGGCGTTGTTTACATCAAATTTAAGGTATGCCTCCGAACTGCCGGTGCCTAATGTATACACTGGATGGTGTTGTAACATAATAAGGGTGTCTGAAAGATCTTCTCCCCTTCCATCCAATAACTTCCTCTCCTTAACAATGTTTTTCTGCCATGACCATGCCTCAACATATGGAACTAGTCCTGTGTGCAGGTCATAAAATTCACACCTGTGATACGATTAATTCAAAAGTTGATACAACTAATTCAAACTTTTGAAGTGTCTGCGCCCTCCATATAACATTTGAGGCAAGAGAATTTACCTCCTTTTAATCCCATTGCCTGTTGGGATCGGTGAGTAGGAAGCTGAAAAATTACCCGAAATCTTCACTTTTGACGAATTATTGTGTATGCTTAAAGGAATTGAACTCAAAATGGCACTAGCTAGAACAATCATTTTTTGGGTATGTCTGTAATTAAATTAATGATCAAATGGATGTCAAAATATGAAATATCTAAGATGAGAAAGGGGGTCTTTACAAGCATATTATTGCATTGACAGCTGTTGGTAGTTTCATAATGTGCGTATGGCATAATTCCAGTTATACTATTTCCCTTTTTCATACTTTTATGCTATAATATAACCAACCCATACACGCAAACTACAGCTTGATCAAGCACTAACTGTACATCATATATATGACAATCAAATCATTCTATGACATATATTCTACTAAACAAAATTCTACCTTCCAATGAATCAAATTACTGCTAATGGTTCCAATGCTAACACTCCCTACTTAACAGAACAAGCAATCCACTCGTTAAGACAGACTTATTTGGTCAGGGACTCAGGAATCCCATAATAGACACTTGTTATAATAGATTGCTTGTCCGGATAAAAATCAAAGAAATAATGATAAACAAAACGCCTATGGTAGAAAGGAATGGATGCAGCAACCAACAGAGAAACCAAAAAAGCTAACATCAATAATATCGTCTTGCAACCAAAAATGGTAAATTAATGTGACCAGAACACCTCGGGTGTAACCGTCTTATCCGGACGTCATATCAACATAGGGATGCTTTTCAAACATTCAAAAA
Organism: Gentiana straminea; assembly: GCA_036785695.1. Lineage (NCBI taxonomy): Eukaryota > Viridiplantae > Streptophyta > Magnoliopsida > Gentianales > Gentianaceae > Gentiana > Gentiana straminea. The sequence goes on along the minus strand of JAVUPR010000258.1, from coordinate 3,538,936 downwards.
ATAAAAAAATAAATAAAGACCCTCAATTTTTTTTAAGAAGATAAGAAAATGTTTCTTGTTATCTCTCATTAGATACGAGCCAAATTCCTTAGACATATCCCTTCTCTAAAAGCAAACATTATAAAAGCAATATGATGCACTCATCCAGGGGCGGATCCACGTACCCCGGACGTGACCCCACTAGATTTTAAATTTAAAAAATTAAAAAATTGCGAAACGACGTCGTTTTGGTAAAAAAAAAAATCAATTTTGACCTAATTACCCACCCAAACCGGTTCCGACCTGGAATTTTGACTTAATTACCCGCCCAACCCGGAAATTTTTTAGGGTTACTACACTTGTATGACGGGTGACCCCACTGAAATTTTTTTCTCGATCCGCCACTGCACTCATCATGTCTCTAATGCTTAGTAATATTGAGATTAACTTAAATTCTACCTTACTCAATATTGTGAAAGAAAGATGTATGCTCAATGACAACCTATGTATACAAATCAGAAAATAAATATCACTCAAATATACGATGTATGTAAGCAATATTATAAGTATCCTAGAGTGTTCCTAGATAAACCCAACCCTCTTGGAATAAGCAAGTAAAACAAAATAATTAAACATTAAATGTAGAATTACCACGATCTTATTAGTGTTTGGTGTTTTTCCTTAGGTTCAACATTCAAATGAAGTTAATATATACGCAGAGGCTTTATTGAGGAGAGGAGGGTCTGTTTTTAATATGTAGTATGGGACAGAGAATGATGCCGTCCATGATGTAGATACCAAATTCATCCATCCCTATAGGAGTAGGAAGACAATCCTCATATTTGTTAATCCTATAAAATGATCGATCCGCAGAGTTTATAATGGTTATAAACTAATCGATCACTGATGGTCTAAAAGGAAATAATGAAAAGATGTCATGGAGAAGGTTTTCATTGTCCTCAACGTGATTATTCGTCAAGAGGACATAAACTTCATCACACATCTTTGTTGAATCCATATCACACGTAAACCATTCATATTGACTCGGGAGATTATAAAACTCTTGTTTAACTTCAGACGGAGGAATTAGAGCTTCAATCGGACCGGGTAAGCTCGTATCCCCGAGTTCCTTAAATTGACCTACAGGTTTGGTCTCCCAAAATTTATGCCGACTCTTCAAATTTTAGTCCTAGAGCATCTAACGATAAGGAAGAATCATAATCAGAAGAATGGTTTTCAGTAGGAATATCCGAATATGCTCTAATCGTTTTCAGCCATTTTTATACAATTACAAAATGGATTTAAAAAACAAGCACAATCAATCAATCAACAAAGAAAAAAACAATGATTTGATTCAATCTACTTATTATACATGTACAAACTGGAATCAGAATATCAAAAGCTCAATCAATCAAGCAACTAAGAAAAAACAGTGATTGAAACAACTTTCTATACATGTACAATATGGATTCATAATATCAAGCTCAATCAATCAGGCAAGTGATCCAAATCACTTGTGTATGATAATTACAGTTCTAGATGTAATTTAACTACTAATTACGAAATTTCAGACCGGGTTGATGATTGAAATCAAATGTCTCGTACTTCAAATTTTGTGTAGGGATTGGTAACCAGAGATTGGACAATTGAAAAGACTTACCTCAGGCAGTTTGGTACGATGGAGAAGATGATCGGAAATGGAGCTACGATGGAGAAGATCGGAAATGGGCGGAGTAATTTTTATTTTTATTTTTAGAAGGCCGCGCTTTGCCAAAGTCGTTAAATGGAAAATGCACTTGCCCATACAGACGGAGGCCCTTTCAATAGAATGGAGTGGGCCACCACTACGAGTCGAGCCGCTCACAAGTAGCTCGATGCTCATTCGTGAAATATTCGTTTTAATATGATTTAATTGAGAGTTCATGAATATAAACAAGTTCAACTCAAGCATTTGAGTGATGGACTCGAAATTCGCGATATATATATATATATATATATATATATATATATATATATATATATATATATATATATATATATATATATATATATATATATATATGAGAGACTCCCATATGGAGAGACATCAATGTGACTTCATCTGGACCAAACAATTTCATTAAACCACATCCGTGACTCTTTATATGGGAGTCTCCACCTTAGAAATTTCCCCGCCGATCCAGCCTTGTTAGGTTTTTTTCAAAGTTGATTACGAGCGCAACCGTCGTCGTTTTTAAGTTGAACCACAAGAATGTTCGCCTGGCTGCCTACCACTCACCTAGGAAAGTAAGAGGCAACAAATAGTACCAAAAGAAATAGAAAACCTATACTCAACCTAACTAAGGACGAACTCAGAGAAGTAAATTCGGATTGACCCTGTTGATGTGGTTAGGCTGACAGAAGTCTTTTTGCTGATTTCGATCGGTTCATCAAGATAAACAAGTTGAACTCGAGCATTTGAATGATTGACTCGAAATGTTCACGATCTTTATCGAACATATACACACACATTATTATGTGTATTTTTTGATGAGCCGAACTCGAGTACTTTAAAGCTCAACATTTTTCCAGGCCTGCCCGAGCTAAAGTTCGAGCTTGAAAGTGCTCAAAATACTATCGAGCATAATCAAAACATAATCGGGCCGATTTTGGGCAATTTTTTCCATATTCAAATGAACTCAAGCCGAATTCAAGAAACACTATTTTGAGGGGTTGCTTGACTCGATAAATAAAATGCCCTTGAATTGTTTATACCCCTGCTACAGACTTCACTCAACAGTGTTTCTCTGTCTTTAAAAGAGAAGAAGAAAAATGAGTCACTACCCAAAATACTCATGTTGTCCGTCCCTATGAGTTTTGTAGTCCGCCCTAGAGTTTCGTAAAGGATGTAAATCACATGTTGTCTATCCCCAGAGTGTCGTGGAGGATGTAAGTTGTCCGTCCTTAGAGTTTCGTAGAGGAAGTAAATCTCCTGTTGTATGTCCCCAGAGTGTCGTGGAGGAGTTTTTCAGTGATCCAATGTCATGGAGGATGTAAATCAAGAGTTATGTCTCCGTGATCCAGTTTACAAATGTTTGCATGTACATGTTTTCTTTATGAAAGAATCGATAATGGCATCGAATTCAAATTCCAACGCCTCACCTCAAAGGCAAAGTTGTTATGTCACGTATGATCTGATCATGAAACGCCCCTAGATCCCGGGCCTGGTAGCGCTAAAATGAGTCATAAATGTCCGGTCAACTGCTTAGACCGCCGTCCTCGCTTGGTCTAAAAGGGCTAACCCGAGTTGACAAGACATTTATGTCTCACACTTATATGGGTGAGCATTGTCTTATTTTACCGATGTGGGACTTTACAAATCATGCTAGTTTTATCATGTTATATCTTAGATGGATTCTTGTTTTATGTTTCAAATATGTTTATTCGGTTTTATGCATATGTTTAAAGTTTATTTCAAGTGTTAAAAGAGAGTTTGCAGTTTATTATTGCACCATATCCGCCCCTCCGGTGTTTAATTTAACGACACCACAGCAAAAAATTGACCTCTACACCCAGCATTGAACATAGCAAAGGTCGAATGTGCATTTTCGATCAATGCAAAATCAAACATACGATAGATACGTTCGTTCTGATGCCCTTAACAAACCGTCTTTACTAACTAAACCACGGTGTCCTTGTACAACCGCTGTAATTGATAGTTATATCAATGTTGTGTATATCTATCTTTGTACATTTATGATTGAAAGCCATAGTAATCAAGTCCAAGAATGACATACAAAGCTCCAAATCACACACAATATGCACACTTACACATACATACAACACAATTTTCAGAAATTAAACGATTCGAGCACGGATAAAGCACAATAAGCTCGATTTACCTTGAATTAACAGTTGGAGAATCAAACATGGTAACTGTTAAGGTTCATCATCATCACATACAATATGCACCATTACACATACATACAGCACAATTTCAAACATCAAACGATTCGATTTTGTAAAGATACAGCCCTCGAGAATGACAAGTCACAGATTAAAAGCAATGAACATTGGAACTGATACTAAGTACTAAACCTTAAAACAACCAGAATTTCTTGATTAGCACCGAAAAAGCATCACAACACAGCAGTAAATACACATTTTAGCATGAATTAACAGTTGGAGCATCAAACATATTCAGCTGTTAAAAGGTTCATCTTCATCACGTACAATATTATATGCACAATTACACATACATACAACACAATTTTCAGAAATCAAACGAGGGTAGCTCGAAAGAAATTCAAAACGAGTCCGGATCCTCTGTTGTGAGTATTACACAGCAGGGGCTGCTGTGATGTCAAAACGGCGTCGTATCGAGTCCAAGCGCCGTTTTGGTCCCGAGCTTTAAAGAAAAAGAAAAAAAAACATAGCAAAACGGCAACGTTTTGAGTCGAAACGACGCCGTTTTAATTCACAGCAGGGGGCATTTCACAGCAGACGATCCCAATTCAAAACAAAATATGCTCTATTTCCAGAAATGGAAATGAATATTGGAATTGATCCTAAGCGCAAAACAAACAAAATGTCTTGATTAAAACCAAATTACAATTCACAGATTCAAAGCAATGAATTCAAGGATTAATACTGAGCGTATTACAAGCAAAATTTCTAGATTAACACCAAAATAAACATCAAAATACAGCAGTAAATACACATATCAGCTTGAATTAACAGTCGGAGAATCAAACAATGTCAGCTGCTACTTAAGGTTCATCATCATCACACACAATATGCACACAATATACACACACAATATGCACACAATTACGCGAATTCGAGCTCGAAAAAATACATATAAACTGATCAAGTCCAAGAATGACAAGTCACAGATTCAAAGCAATGAATATTGGAATTGAATCAATTGATAGTAACCTTAAAACAAGCAAAATTTCCTGATTAACACCAAATTAAACATCATCATAACTAAGCATTGAATACACATTTAAGCTTAAAGGTGGAGTCTTGGAGAATCAAACATCACACACAAATATGCACAATTATACAGATACAGAACACAATCCTAAGCATAATTGGAGCTCAAAAAAGCACAATATGCTCAATTTTACTAAACACAAAATTTCTTACTTCCTGCTGCTGTCGTAGTCCACAATTTCACTATCAGTAACTGACCTTGAATGCTGCACTATAGACCTTCCAATCGAGTTGATCCAATCCTCCTTTTCCTTCTCGGTATCAGCAATGAAGTACATCGTCTCAGACCTGTTCGACAGCTCGAAAGCTCCCGGTTTATTCAGCAAATCCTCGGCGCCTTTGACGGTGAGGTATGTAGCTACCGGAATTACTCCACGTGGAGTAGATCCTCGAGTGACGGTGGATTCCTTGAACCAGAAGAGCTTACCTTGCTTCAATACGAACCAGCGTCGTCGCCAATTCTTAATGTACTCACCTTGCTTCGATAGCCAACCGGTTCGCTCTGGATTTGACCAGAATTCGATGCCGCCGTAGTCTTCGTTGGGATTGGATGTACCAGTCAATGCTCCGGTCACCGTTTTCCATATGCTCGCCATACCGATACCGGTGCGGTGAGACGACGGAATTGAAGAAAAAGGAATAATGGACTAGTAGTAAGTCAGCAAGAAGATAAAAAAAGAGATTCATGTGACAGCTCAACGAGTACATTGGATAAATACACTTCTATCTTCTTCTTCTTTTTTATTATTTATTTATTATTATTATTATAACTATTTCCGGCATAACAAACAAAAATATATTTTTATATTTCGTAAACCATGATTATTGTTTTTTTCTCGTCCCATTTCTTTTTATGGTGTGCATAGATTAATAAAATAATTAATGTGTTGTATTTTAAATATTATTAATGAACATATACTGCCTACGGTTAGTTTTGGAATATGATAATATATTTTATCAAAATGGCATTGATATTCTAAATGGACACTTTTTATGGGACAATTCATTTTAAAAAAATTGACACTTTTTTAGGACGGAGGTAGTATTTCATAATAAAAAGAACGTCGGTAACACTGATAATAATATTTTTACATGAATAAGCGCAACGGTGAATAATATCGACATCGAAGAAACGTCGGTGACAGTGACGTTCATAAGAACGTTATGCATGGTGGCGGAAGTAATTGTGTGATTCATCAAAATCATCCTTAGACACATTTATTGTGAATGAGAAAGTGTGTGATAATTATCACACACGTACACCGGTTTACCTATAAAATCTTTGTTTCACCATTACTGATACGAACATAACCAACGATTCACAACGGACGACACTTATAACTATTAATTATTATGTACAACCAGGGGCGGATCCAGTTTCGTGACCATTCAATTTCTAAAATAAAAAAAAATTAGAATAAAACTACGTAGCATTGTTAAAAAAAGTGTCATTTTATCGATAAAAATTGATGTTTTAGACTTCGGTGACCCCACCGGAATTTTTTTTTGGATAAAAAATGTAGTTTTAGACTCCGGTGACACCACTAAAATATATTCCTGGATCCGCCAGTGTGTACAACATTGATCATGATGTATGCTTATCGTAATCAAATATATAAAAGTATGTTATTTTCACGCATTATTTCTGAATGATTGTCATTACCCTTTTTTGTTTGTCTTTTATTTTTTATGATATATTTTAAAGCATTTTGTAGCACAATAAAACTACTTTGAGATCGTGATTACTGTGTGATATCAAAAAATTATAATATAGGACCACGCATTTGTGTGATTATTTTTTCACAAGGAGAAAAGCACTGATAGTGACAATCTCTACCTTGCAATATCAGTTCGGAGGACGATGATGAGAAACATAAGTAGCAACAATGTTTCTCGTGGATGACGTCACATTATTGCTTATTTTTTATTATTATGTTCATATTGTCACATTAATGTTTCATTAAAACTCTGTCGATTAATGATCATCACGATAAATCGATTGATGAATAAAAAACATTATTTATTGTACAAATATGTCTATAAATTCATAATAACATGATGTTTTGATAAAATTGTGGCTCCAAGTTGGGGTTTTATTAAATGCAATGTTTATGCTTTTTCAGGCGTTGGTATCATCTTTAGAGACCATCTTGGTACTAGTGTGGCATCCTACTTTTACCATTTTTGATCAAGGGATAGAAGTGGAATTTTCAGAGTTGAGGTCGGTTTATTTAGCATTGGTGGAAGCTATGCTTGAACTTCTCCTTGCTTATTATGGAAAGCGATTACTCGGTATGTGTTTTTCAATAGTTGTCTCACGTAACCGAAGGATTTCGGTGTTTGGCCGTAGATTGTCATTTGCTTTTTCTTTGGTTTTCTTATCTTACTTTCTCCTTTGTGAAGTGTGTGGGGTGTGAAATGTCCCGTTGCATTTACTTGTTAGGGCACGATTTGTTTCGTATGAATGTAACCGTGTGTACTACATCATACGACAACAACAACAAGAAGAAAAAAGAACGAAAACAAAAATCAAGGGGAATAAATATATTTTTACAAGAAGCCATACATTTTCGGTCAAGAACAACAGTTGGGAAACAAATCAAAGTACACTAAAGTTAGTCCAATGTTCAAAATAAAGAGTGGAAGATACCCCCTTACCCTACCCAATAAAAACAATGAAGAAAGGGTAGTTTAGGAATATCAAACTCGAATATTCTAATAACACCACCAAAAGATTAATTAATAATTAATAAATACAGACCTACCCCTCTTTCTGGATGAACTTTACACCAAATCATCCAAATTCAAGAATTACAACAGTCAGTTTTCTTTTCTTCCTGGAAACAACAAGTCTTCTACAAACTTCTACAATGTTCAATCACGCAAACCACCTTCTTTAAACGAAAGAGCGTAGTTAATGACATCACACTAAACAGTCGGTCGTTTTCTAATGTGAGTGGTGTCACGGTAAAAGCTCAGTGATCATCTGATCAGCTGCCACGCAGACTAGTAGAAGGAGATCTAATGGCTTTATGATCACTGGTGACGTCTTCAGACACTTCAACGTCGACACAAAGAGCATTGTTATTGACACTAACCTCAGAGCTAGCATTGCTACTTGTTGCAAGCGGCGAGTCAGAGACGCTAACTGTTCTGCTTCTTGCAGGCGGCCCTGATCTCACACTGTACATTGAGGAAGCTGGAATGTTCGCCATTAATGGCCGAAGATTGCCTGGAATCGTTCTTCGAATATCCTGCTCAAAATTGGAACTAATTCAGAAACATGATGCTAACTACATATGATGTTTGGCACACCAACTATCATTCGAACGGTGTTATTTGTCATAGGACGGAATTTAAAAGCAAAAAGAAATAATTTAATGAGTTATGAGGGTACATACCATATGCCTTATAGCCATATCCAGAGATTTTTTAGAGAGAGTTCTTCCAAACCCGGAACTATCAGGGGATGAAGACTTTGCAGATAAATTACTATGGGGAGAATGCTTGTCATCTGGCTTTGGTGGAGCCAGTTTTCGCATATTCATTACCCTATCAACCATTTTGGTTCCAATCAATACAGGGCTAATATTGTCGTTTGCTTTAACATGTAACCTGTTCATAGCAGGAACTGAGCCACCGCTGCCATGGAGGTTTCCATTAGGCGGTCTTCCTCTAGATGGAGAACGTGATTGTCGTCTCAACCTCCCGTTAGAAGCAGGCTCAACTGATGTAGATCGAGCACTTGGAGCTCCGGGTCTACCCCTAGTTGCTGAAGTTGGTCTGTCGGATAATGAAGTTCGTAAATTAGGTGGAGCATCGAGGGAGAATCCAGGAATATCTGATGGCTTCCATGGCCTTGGTTTCACGGTTGGAGAACTAGATCGAGGTGGGGCAGGATTTTTCACGGTAGTGGAAGAAACCGGTTTGCTGACTGAAGTGACAGACGACGACCTAACCAAGGGCCCAGAAGGATTAGCAGACACGGTTGTAGAAGGCCTCCGTGTTGGAGTGCTTGCCCTGGATGTCGGCTTCGATGCAGGTACGGTTGCTCTGGTAGTTGGCGTTGATGATCTTGAAGTAGACCTTGCAGTAGGTGTAGATGATCTGGGAGGAGCTGCGGGCTTTGATGACGACGATAAAGTGGGACGCGGATTAGGTGTTGATGACCTAGTAGGCTTGACTGTGGAAGATGCTGTTGATGATGATCTTGAGCCAGTAGTGCCTACTGGTTTGGGACCTGAACCCATGGTAGATCTAGATGCGGAGCTTGAACTAGGGCGTCCGGTTGGTGTTGAAGGCCTTGAACCCCCAGATGAAGAAGGTCTACGGAGTCCAGAACTTGAGGTATTTAAACCAGGTGACGAAGCTGACTGCCTGGAAGAGATGTTGCTTTTAGCTGCTGGATCCGTCTGGGGATTTGCTAGCTTCAATTGATGTCCCGAAAAAAAAAAACACACGTAAAAGTCAATGCATCATACTAGCTGCAAAACAGGAGCATAAATAAAGCACCTAACAAATAAACAAGGCAACGTTGTGCATAGAAAAACTCTTCAAAAACTACGTAGCAAAGGGGAGCATGACTTTATTCACTAGCTATAACTGAAAAATACAGACCATCGTTTTCTAGATGCATGCAAAACAAGAAAGTCGTTATTCTATGGAGAGAGATGAATCCCATCTCTTGACAATTTCCCGCGCACCTATTTGCTAGAATAACTCTTCTAAATATACGACACGAGCAAGTGAGATTAAATTCGGTTTCAGCTAACAGACACTTGGCTTTAGAAGGACGGGTAAACGTGTAACGTGTCCCCTGTCATATAAACTAAATGATCTCGTATTTGATGTGATGCAAGAACAGTAGATGAAATTCCACTCCGGATTCATTGTATTTGTCCATCAAAAGTGGAACAACGTAACGTCTCTACAAGGTTAAAACAAGCACAGGTAACCTTCAATATGTACAACAATTGCCCATATCAAGAATGTCTAAATAATCTTACTCAGCTTACCCTGGATTTTAGCACCAACGGACGAGCTGTTGAGGTTTCAAGCTGACCCATAACTTTTCTTGGAGATTCCTTTTCCAGTGAAGGGAAAAGAGGAGTACCGGGGGTGTAAGAAGCCTGAGGACATAAAGATTATATTTTCAGAATGTTCCGTTAAATGAATCAAAGCTACTAAGAACATCAGAATAATGACTTCATCATTCAAACGAAAAGCCATCAAAACAAAATTACAATTTGCGTAATTATGTTGGATTTAAGGTAGCAAGAGAACTTTATTATCTAGTTTCATATAAAAAATTGTCAACTTCTTGAAAGGCTTCTGAAAAGCTCACACACCGTGTTCATATAAGGTTATGTAGTTTTATACGAGAAAAATTGAACACATTTGCATACAAAATACAGAGACCCTGACAAGATATAATGAAAAGACAGAGTCTTGCCGCCCTGAATCTTTAACATATCTAAGAAAATAACCGGTACCCAAAACCAAACATACAAGAAAAACAACAGCAAACTACAAAACAAAGTAAAAGTTCAAAAACCAAAGATCTTTTCATCAGAAACAACATTGTAACATTTTTCTTCTATAAATCCAATATAAATACCAAATACGATCTTTGTCAAAATCATTCCTCAATTACGACCCCTTTCAATGGCTGATTTGTCATACTCCTATATATATTAAAACGAGATAACCGAAGGGTATCCCAAAAAAACTAAGCAGATAATGAAGGATAATCATGGACGTACCAGTCATAATCGTTTTTATCATTGTCAGCATTGAGAAAATCTTCCATAGCACTCTTGCGTGGTGCAGTTGTAGGGGCAGTAGCTGCAATATTGAAAATCGGAGAACTACCACTTCTAGGCCCTGCAATCACAAAACAACAACCAAAAATCAGAGAAACCGGATAGTTTTTTGAACATAGTGGCTCAAAAACACACAAATCACATAAGAAGATTCAAGATATGCAAGAAAACATCACATGACTGCCATTACTTGGCAATAAAAACTTGAAAAAACAAAGCAATCAGGAGAGAAAAAGCAGTTGAATGATTATTTTCAACAACAAAATCACTAATAAGCACAAATAACATAAAAACAAATCCTTCATCCGCTTGTTCCATTATCGAAACAATCAGCTGAACAATTACTTTCAACAAGAATATCATGAATAAGCACGAACAGCCTAGAAACAAATCCTTCATCCAAATTGGCACCAAAAAATGCAAAATTTGCATCAAACTGTCGTACCGAGTGGAGCATCGAACTCATCTGAGTTCTGAAGCAGAAGATTATTCCTCTCCTTCTCTTTTTTCCTCATCTCCAAAAACAATGCCAGCTCTTCTTCTTTCTCTTTCATAGTTGAAGTCCTCAAGTTCCCCATTTGCAATGGCCGTTGCCTTTGCCTCACACCCCTATCTTCTTCCCTAAAGCTCCGATTCATTTCTAATAAGACAACAAAAAAAAAAAACCTCACTACATTCACCAAACCCTAAATCGTTGAGCTCCCAAGCATTTATAGCACAAACCTTCAGCTTCTAAACCCTAAGATTCCAACTTTTCCCAACCAAAACATCAAAAAATTGCTCGTACACTCACAAATGAACACAGATCCTAAACCAAACCTAAATGCTTCGTAAAATCACAAACAAATTTACACAAATCAGCTCAGAATCGTTCCAGAATGTCGTATCCCTCTTGTTAGAAACAAAATTTCTGCACCAAAGCGAAAACGTACAGCCACCTCGATTCACAAAAAACAAAAAACAAATCCTGGACGAATGTACAGGAAAATAAAATGATTTAATAAAAATTTTGGAAAGAAAAATGGAGCTGGAACGGTGGTTGAATCCTGAAGCAACATAGACTAAAAAGACATATGAAAAGGACCCTTTAAATAATGGTTTATTACAGACTTATATCAAAATCAAATCTTGAATCAAAATCGATTTTTTTTTTATTACCGTTCGAATAGTGGTTTTCATGACAGATTATGGTCTAACTCACCATTAAGAGACCGATGCATCTTGTGTATAATTGATTTTTCATAAATATTCTAACACATTCTACGTTTTGAAAGTTAATTTTTAACTCAATATTTGTCTTTTATCCTGCATCACACCAAATGGATTATTAAAAAATCGAATCTCGAGTATAATCGAATTCTCAAAGATCCATTAACACTTTTATCATTCGGAAAGTTGATTTGTAATTCAAAATTTGATTTTTAAAGGGGTTGATTCAGTGTAATATTAATGCGGATTAAATGTAATGCATTGTTTCGTTATGACTCAACGGTTATCGTATGTAATTTCATTAATTCATTTTAGATTAATAATGAAGTATTTATTACGTTTTTCTCCGTCATATCTCTAATTATTAACGATCCGACTGATATTCAAATGATTTTTAAACAAAATTTTAATCAATTTTTTCACAAAATTTAAGTCACTAAACTTTTTTTCTGTTATGAAATCTAAGCGGGAACGCAGCAGAATTCAAAAATTTATTTACATTTAACTAGGATCGACTTCGTTTAAATAATAAACAAATAAGCTAGTAGATGGTGGTTGCTTTGGTTGTTCTAAAAGATCGATGCTTTGACCATTTAAGGAGAGTAGCGATGCACAGAGCCGCCCAAGCGTTCAACATCTACCGGTGATCCACACGAACATCCCGCCGGAATCCCATCATGGATTGCTACTAGAAAAATCCGATTGCTAGACCGACTTTTTCTCTCTATAATATCTCTCTAAGAAGCTCTCTATTTTTCACAATAACTATTAGCTCTTAGAATTGTGATGTACAAAATAGCTAGTCAAGCATCCCTATTTATAAGGTGGCATGCGCCCCTATTAATCTCAATCTGATTGGGAGAAGTTTCCTAAAAGATTGGGAGAAAGAAAATATTTTCCTAGTAAAATAAGAAAAATCTCTTTGATTGATTTATCTCATTAATATTCAATATCTTATATTAAATATATTTCCAAGATATTTATTGGCAATATCTTATATTGAATATATCTTTATCTTATTACCATAAATCTATTTTTCCAAAATCAATTAATATCCAATATTAATATTATGGTAATCTTATTAATTAAATTGCACAATCCAATTGTATCTTAATACACTATTATTGACACCACCTTTAACCTAATATTGGCATCCAAAATATTCTTTAATTAATGTAATGCTATGATTGATTAATTTGCAAACTACATATGTATCAATATACACAATTAATTTCAACATATGTACACATCATATGTATATTTAATTAATCAACATAATTAATACCTTTTATTATATTTATTCATAATAAATAAATATCACCATATTAATTAACCAATATACCCTTTATAGTATGAGATAATTTTTTTCCTTATTTGGTCATCAACTATAACCACATTTTAATCCGACTTGATGTTCATATGTGTGTGACCCGATAGGCTTCCAAATATTCTGGTCGTAGACACAAAGTGCAAATTACGAAAATGCCATTCATGCCTAACGATCACAAGATAGCGTCTAGCAACACACCGTGACCCCCAATCATCAGAGGAGTCAAATGCAATGACTACTATCTTTCATGTGAAACAGTTACCATGTAAATTGCAATCCTATCACAGTAATAATATCCATACGATCGTATCTCGAGTGTCAATACATAAACGACCGTATCTTATAATCTGGATATCATGCTCTCTCATGGAATAACACATTTACACCCACTTTGAAAAGCTTCACGAGAGCTAGACATTCCTTATAAGAAGGTCATTTCGGATATTCAATCACAATCATAGGATACGCGATTCCCGGACGAACTAACATGTATACTCTACATGCTTCAGTATCACACCAATCACTACTGCACGATCGCCCGTGGATAAGGGAAATCTCAATAGTGTCAAAGGATGACAATCTACACCGTGATGCCATGAAGACTCCGGTCATTAAGGATAATTACACAACTGCCATATAGTGCGACACTTAATGTAAGTGAGTTAATCTAACGTACGCATTCTCTAAAACATGTCCACGTACAGTCCAAGTGTCTCTACACTTCAATAGACGAGATCTATCTCTATCTTCAATAAGATAGAATACATCAAATATGTGCTAGTCTGATCATACTATCAATGTCCCATTTGACAGTACATACGACTAGAGACATTTAAGTATCAAACTTATTAAAGTGATTAGAGATCACATCAAACATAATCGTCTATCATGGTTTCTCTATCACGGTTTAATACTAAGGACGTTATCATATAACAATTCATAATTGGTTCTTTAAAAGAACAAATATATGACAACAAAAAAGTCATTTAATATATGTACAAACATAAAGAAATAGTAGAAATGATCCGACCCGGTCGGATCCGGTCCAACCCGATTGGGTTAGGACACTATTTCAACATTTTCATCCTCCGTGAAAACTACAAAATGAGTTATATTTTGAAACATAGTGTCGGAGATATAAGTCAAATCCCATCAAATGGGAGTTTGGAACATGTGATGAAACAGTCAATTTTAGCGTGAATTTCGGATATGCTCCGGTGTGATTCACCGTGAGCTTATTACTTTTAAAAATACTACTCACGGAGTAGATGAGGTTTGAATTTGAAATAACTCGATTCGAATATCGGGTGAATGAGAAATTAATACCTAAAATTGGTTGGAAAAGTTATAGGAGAAAGGAGAACCTCATTCTATTCTCCCACATTGGAAACTTGAGTGTTGAGTACTCAATTAATAAAAGTTTGAGCGTCTCTTGTGGATGTGACCCTAGGGACAAAGCACTTTTGTGCAGGAGGGAAGACTTAGCACTTTTGTTCGGCTTGCTATTGATTTTTTTTAGACAAAATTTCTTTGTGAAATTAATCAAAAATTAATTTTAAACCGGAATTAACTTTTCTTGGGGGAAAGTCCAACGATTGAGTCGCCCGACCAATCAGAAACAAAGGTGAGGTCGGCACCATGTCCAACACGCCATGATGGCTTTTCTTGAGGGAAAAGTCGGTCGACTTGTGTTAAGGGTGATTTTATATGATTTATATCGTTATATTTTGTAATGATTTCCTCCATATTCGTATTATTTGCATAGAAATTAAGGGTTTAATCGAATTATTGAGCAAATGAGTTTTAAAAGTCTTTAAGTGTAAACTTGAGCTAATTTCGTGATTTTATTGGTAATTATATATGGTTTTACACTTTGCATGTTTTTGTGGTTTTGAAGGTGCATAAACATGTCATAGAAGGAGTTTGAATGGAAGAGAAAGATGCAAGTTGAAGTTGGAGTAAGGATACACTTTGTGAACTGGCGTCTGGGGAGCTTAAACGGGCGTTTGCAAGTCCCGTCTAGGATGGACGGGCGTCTGATCATCCAAACGAGCGTCCATGAAGGTGACTTGATTCAGGATAGACGGATATTTTCATGGACGAGCGTCTAGAATAGTGAACGGGCGTCCAAGGGAGGAAATTGATACAGAGAGTTTGGACGCTGAGCGGAAGGGCGTCCAACAAGACGGACGGGCGTCCTTAAGCCGACATCAGCACAGCCGCCTCAGTTTTCTATAAATATCAGCGCGTATTTCAACCCTAATCATACATTATTGAGACCTATTGATACACAATCATTAGGAGAAAACCCTGGCGGCCCCGGCCCCCTTGGGGAGGTGGGGTTGCGATTTTTCTTGTTTTTATATTCGTTTTTTCTATTTCTGTTTGTTTGCCATGCGATGCGAAGCTCGCAACATGAACGACTTTGAGATCGTTTATTTCGGCTTTCTTTTATTTCTTTTCCTTTGAATAATTTTATGAATGATTTCAATTTAAAGCTTGTTTCTTTTCCATGATTATATGTTTATGCAACGTATATCGAGAGATTGTTGTTATTGATGTTTACCGTATGACGAGAGTCGGTGTAAACGCTAGATCACCATAGGAAAGAATAGATCTTTTTAACCTAAAAATACGAGAGTTGATAGGTTAGAATATCTAGATTGTTAGATCTAATAAATCTTGCACCTTGGTTTGAAAACGTTAATCTTTAAGATCGAGAGATAAAAGATTGATAGGCGAATTATCTACGAGAGTAGGAATTCATACTTTTGAGAGGTGAATCACATCTTTGATTAAATCTTCATAAGATAATCTAGGCAGGAACTTAAGGGTTGCGGGATGGTGGATCATGGTTTGTTCTATGTTGATTTGCTTCAGTCATTATCATGTTCGTTAGTTTTATTGTTTTCCTAGTTATAGTTTTATTTCCTTTTGTTCGCAACGACGTTTTCCTGGCTTTGGACTGACAATCCTCTGTCCAGTTTATCTTTCTGTTTTTGTTTTTGTTTAGAGTTAGAAGAATTAATATGAACTAGATACCCCGATTCCCTGAGATCGACTCCGGTATTAATCGCTATGCTACGATCCCTACACTTGGGGTATACCGGATTTATAAATTTATTACTTGTTTATTTTCATTGCAAAAATCCGTGACAACTTGTGTTATACGGTCAATAAGATTCGAACATTTACTCATCATCTCCACTATATAAAGAACCCATTGGATGAAGGTTAGAGCATCGAATTTTTCTCGTCTTCTACTACAAAGATTCTCTCATATAGTTCTAGTTATTGAGTCGAAGAGAAGTTAGAGCACTCTGTAAGTTCGCCGGAGCTCGGATTTTTGAAGTGCCGCTAAACCCGAGACGTAAAGCCGTTGTATCTTGAGAGACAGTTGCTACTGCCGTGGATATCATACCGGAGCAATTTATCTTAAGGAAAGAGTAACTTGCTCGCTCCGGTTTGATCTCAAGTCATTTATTTTATGCATTGTAATTTTATTTTTCATCGTTTCGAATCAGATCTGTACGGTAACAGTTATTTTGTTAGATTTATTTAATAAAACGAATTTTCTTTTCATGTTATTTATTTTCTGTTATTAATATTCTGTAATTACTTTCATTAATTGTGTATTTGTTCCGTAAATCACTTCACACGCGATACAATTTCCTAACACATAGTAGTAATTAATCAAAATTGAAAATTAATTGCTGTTTTCCACTGCAGTACTATTAATAAACACTATTTACACAGGTCATCTTTATCCAATCAAGAATAAACTAGTGTGCTCTCTGATTCTTCTCTTTTTTTTTTTCTTTCACGGAAACCAACATCATCATAAATATTTTGTTTTTGTTTATTTTAAGAAAATATTTTTTTATAACATTATGTAACCGCAAATATGAAGGCGAGTTTTATTAACAAGTCATTTTAATTATTGACATCTTATTATTATTATTAATATTATTATTTATTTACTTCACCATACTATCAAATCACCTTTTAGCACTACGGTACGCACGACATAGTTATACGTTTCATTACGCTAATAACGTCAGTGACTCTGACGTTTTTCACCAATGATTATATTATAATATCATTATGACTGACGTTGTGATTGAAAACCAACGTCAGTTCCAACAACGTTCGTACCGAAAAACTTGCGTTAGTGTCAAACGTTATGTTGTACAAAATAATAAAAATATTAAACATAGTCCTAAAAGTAATTTATAGGGTGTCGGGTTAACGGGTTACTCATGGTGCCGGGTTACTTTCTCTATAGTCATGTAACCGATAGAATCCGTTTAAACTAAATGTTATTGTATAGTCCAACATAATGATGTATAAAAATTGTAACGTCCACTCTCCAGGTACTCGAATCCATATAGATCACACATAATATTATAAAGAGAAAATTATCAAAAAGGACAAAAACATTTTTAAAATTAATAAAAAGGACATGACATTATTTTTTTAGTAATAAGGACAATTTTTATTGTGTACGGACAAAAATACCCCTTCACTCTTTATCCATTTTATAACTACCGTACATGTAAAAAAAAAAATCCCCACGTTATGGAATAAAATATCCCACGTTCCACCACCAACTTCAAATAAATAAATAAAATAAAACAAATCTGTTTTTGAGAACAAAATCAAATATATTTCTAATAATTTTTTAATCAATCATATATCTTTTAATCTACATTTCCAATCATCATAAAATTTTCATAATAATTCATACTTTTTATCTTTATTTTAACTCTGGGTTGATGTTGTTATAGTGTCAACTAAAATGACTAGTATCAATTTGAGACTTATAACCTTCGATTTGCACATTTTTTGTTGAGACTTATAATATTCAATGAATTGGGGTGTCTATTAGTAGTGTCGTATGTTATCACAATGTTAAATGGTATTGTCAAATAGTAGTGTCACTTAGTATAACAATGTCAAATGGTAGTGTCACATAGCATAACAATGTAGTGTCACATGGTATCACAATGTCAAATGGTAGTGTTAAACATTGTGATAATTAGTAGTGACACATTATATCTGAAATTTATTATTATGACTAGTGTGAGTGATATAATAGTGACAAATTGAATGACATATTATTATACAAAAAAATGATTTCTGAAATTATATCGGAAATGTATCAATATCGATATCAAAATAAAGATCACGAAAAAATATAAATTATGATGAAAAAATCATGATGATTCGCAATATAAATTAAAAGATATAACTGATTAAAAAATCGATAGAACGTAGTCATTACCTTCATTGAACGTGGCCATTAGCTTCCATGCGGCACTTTTTTTTTCCTCTCTTAACAAGGGTAAAATTGTCATGATAACTATCAGTTTGTCCTTTGTTCTAAAATGATAATAATCATGTCCTTTTTGATAATTTTATAAATATTTTTTGTCCTTTTCATTAAGTCTTCCTATTATAAACATCAATTAAACATTATAGTCCCGCCACAAAATAGAGGGTTTTCACGGGAGTCTTTCAATTTATTCAACTTGTAACGTATTGTTAGATGAATATGAAATTTGCATTTTATAAATACACGTTAAACTATGTGAACCTCCTTTTTTTTTTTTCTTTTTTTTTCTTTTTTTTGGGTGAAAGGAAACTATGTGAACTTTTACGATGTATTTGTATACATATACTAGTGATTTCACACCGTGCAATGCACGGTTATGCCCTCTGCAGGCATGAGGTATAATACATAGGTGTGATGCGGTGCAAGTATAGCATAATAAATGAGATATTTTCAAAGTACATTGGGAACGCTTGAGAAATATAAATATTCGAAAAACAACCATTCCTTCAATACAAGGTCGTTAATGTTGTGCAATACCAAGACACTAATGGGGTGGTGTTATATACGGATATTGAACAAAAGATCACATGTTGTGGAAAGGCCATAGAGAAACTTGTCCCAAACATCGACGCGAGATTAGACATCATGATTAGGCGTCTTGACTTTCAAAATGATATGACTTTCACACAAAGTAAATTGCTAAAAGAATACCCGGGAGCAAAGCGTATCTTCTTTTTTCTCCAATTGATTGTTTTCTATGTTGAATT
This sequence comes from Gentiana straminea, assembly GCA_036785695.1. Lineage (NCBI taxonomy): Eukaryota > Viridiplantae > Streptophyta > Magnoliopsida > Gentianales > Gentianaceae > Gentiana > Gentiana straminea. The sequence continues at coordinate 3,519,517 of JAVUPR010000258.1, read as the reverse complement.
TTGCCACTTTAGCTTTTCCAATCCATGGTGGTCTGGCCTTTGTGGATATTTTAATAAGACCACGAGTTTTATTCTCAAACTATGAACATCGTCAACAACCGTAATAAAGAAACGAGGTGGTGTGTGAGTAGAAGAATAGTTTCACAAGATAACAAAGGAATAAATAAAATCCTTACATTGAGCAGGCTCATACACCATTTTACCACGAAGGCCAAAAATACAACGGCATGGAAAACCAAATAACCAATATAATTAATCAATGCAACATTTACAGAGTTTAATATCATCAAATAGAAAATATTATGAACTACTTGAATCCCATCACATACAATAATATTATACTCAAAACAACCATGAAAATAAAAACCACTTACTTTACGTCGGTGGAGCTTGAATGGATGAAGACAATATCTGCTCATGAATGCAGTAGAATAACTCTATCAGTGTGCAACTGGCCAAAAGAAGCGGACAAAAAAGGCCTAACATTGTCATAACCCATTCTTTTGGCAAATATCCTCATGAGAATACTGTTTTTAAATTGAAAGAATAGCATGACTAAACATCAAATCAAAGTCCTCTAGGATTGGGCCATATTAACTTTGAGGGTAACACCAAGAATTGAGCCTTGATCAAACAGAGCATTTCAAATGGAGAAAAACCAAAGTCTTTCTGCTGACTAATAAAAACATAGCACCTAAAGCCTAGCAATGAAAGCCAAACTTACATCCAAGTCGATGAAGCCCAGAACTTTAATGAAGGTTGTTGCGTTCATCATTAAAGCAGTAGAGACCTTGCCAAGAAACAAAAGCACAGTATAGTAAGCAGGCGAGCCAAAATTTGACAAACCTACAAAAGATTAGGTGCAATCCATATTTGATCAGCCCAAAGGATCATTAGTCCAAAATACAGCCATGAAAATGGCAAAAATGCGGCGACCATAACCGATAAGAATAGTTATTATGCCCAACATTTAAGCAGCAGCCATCAGCACCCAAGGAAAATATAATGTATCCAGATCAGGAAATGAGATCAAAACAGGTTCAAATTTGCTCAAATTTACACCATGTTTCTTTGTTTTCTTGAAGTTAATGTTCCACATGGAATTCAATTAGATGTGTAACTTGTTCATCATCATTTTTCCTTTCTTTCCCAAGCTATCATGTTGATCTTGTTTTATCTCCAGGGACATTTGAATAAATTTTCTGAAACCTGCAACTGTTCTACCTCTTTCAGAATATTGTAGCTTGAAAGCAAATCTAGTGCATCATTGCTAACAGTTATAATGTGCAAACATATTAAAGAAGAGGGAGTACCTTACTATAGAACAAAAACTTGCATATACGTAAGAATCATTTGCTCGTAGCAAGAAAGTTAACAGTAAACTTGTACATACTAAGTAGAGTCTACACGGTATATCTGCAAGAAAAAAAGGAATGATATTCGATCTTGCTTCTACGTTGAATGTTCATCATTACAAATATTTTACTTTCGTTACAATCTATCCACACTTACAAGTCATAAGGCATACCACTACAATCTATCCAAACGGACTCAATAGAACACAAACACGTAAACAAAAATTCCCAAGATAGAATATATAAAATTCTTTCATCAAAATTCCTTCCAAGTGACTTGCGAGTTCTTTCACCATTAGAAACAAATGGTTTGATTAACTCATGAAGGAAGCTCGCACTTCATCTCCACATGAGGTTACATTTTCAAAGGCTACACCAAAATAAAAGTTCCAACTCTAACAAAAAGAAAAACTTGCACCATGTTTTAGTGTATGTTTTGTAAGAATGTATGCCTGTACTTATAAAACATGATAAATAGATCGAAATTGATTAAAAAAATAAAACAATGGAATTGCTAAAATCTGAAATCTAAGGAATACTACAACGTAGTAAAGATAAACAAATGGGAATGGTGTGATTATGACAAGCAGGCAAGCATGTTTTCTTGAACGTTAGTAATGCAATGCATAACCAAGAACCATGTATACATCTGTGTGAAACTACATGATAACAAGTTTCGTTTTTTTCTTGAGCGCAGCACATTATTTGAGTTGCGAAAACTCGAAAATTTGTTGTTTTTACCATCAATGCAGCCTTTCATCCTTTCTCTAAATGTCATTAAAAACCCAAAAATTAAAGCCATCAAAAAAACAAATACCCAATACCCAGCAGGAGAGGTAAGCCATTTAAGCTGTCAAAAGTCACAAAAATTCATAACAGATGCAAGGAAACAACACCAACCTCGACCCCAACCACAAACCCAAGTTAAAGAATAGGAAACACGGTGCAATTTAATGTAAAAGAATAGTAGTTGCCAAAACCGAAGGGAATAAAAAATGACAACAATTTACATTGAATGCTCCAAGAAGAAAACGTTAAGCAAAATGTAAGTTGCATTTAAGTCGCATATAAGTAAGAAGCCGTTTGGTATTTAAAAGTAGGAGATAGTAACTTCATGTGGCAAGATTCAAATCAAAGAAACAATATGACAAAAAATGCATGCATATATTCAGATATGGCAGTGCCCATAATGAGTTACAAATCTTTCCAAGTATTAAGCATTTCTTGATTTGTTTGATGTAACGCAATAAATTAAGCAAAAGTTGTTCAAAACGTCATGCAATACATCATGCTAATGAAGAGCGTTATGATCTCGGATGTGCTCTAATGTGCTGTGAACATCTCTTCAGTGATACATGGTTTATAAAGGTTTTTTTTAGTGCCAATCACCCTCTGTGTAAGTCGAAAGAAATTGAAAATGTCTTTCCAGCGGAAATAAACGAAAACCTAGCTATTTTTATTTGAAAATAGATTGCCACTGGAAAAATGCCTTTCTTGACCAAATTTTAGAACTCTGCATGATTAAATGTGAAAAGGAAAGAAAAAAAATGAACAAGACAATCAGAAAGGTTTTACTTGACAGAGCCAATTTACCTTGTTCCCTTGTGTTTCATGATGCAATACATGTTCAAGGCTTTGTTGCAATTGAGTGAATTAAATCTGAAATTGAGCAATGCTAAATATATCCAGCCTTCAACTTCAATATATTAGACATCAGTTATTCAACGTCTCCACCAACCTACATCAATTCATGGCATTTGAATTCGTCAAAGCAAGACACAAATATTAATGGTTTGACTTATTATAATCAAGCTAAAGCAACGTAGCACATCTGAAATGGATACTAAGAAAGAAGATACATACAGCGGTTTCAATGAGTGACAAAAAGCTATGGGAAAAAAGTCCAATCATGTTAGTCAACATTTGTCACATTCCACAAACAACATGAACAAAACATATCAAGCAAAACGGGAAAATGGATTACATCCACGAACTAATATAACAATTAACCAATATGATAAATCCACATTTAGACATTAACATGATTTTGTGGTGTCACATATACTATAAACACGCAAAGTAACCATATTATCACCTATCTCTCTTTAAACCTCTTTATTAAAATCATTTTGGTAAACACAAAAACAGAATAAGAGAGACTTAGTCCAACTCAATAGCTACTTCTTATTTTTACCTCTGTAAAAGCCACAAAGCATTAATGAAAGTTCTCAGCCATGGATCCCTTAAAATGATGCGCGCATTGCTGTCAGATAATTGGTAATATATCAGATAAAAATCAATAAAGTCTCAACGGTGTATAAAGGTTGTAGTAAAGAAGGTAAAATGAATATTGTGCGAGCATGCAACAACATGAAGCATGTTAGGTTATTGAAACGACACATAAATAAGCACAAAACTATAACATCACCTGAATTGAAAAAGAAGCATCGAGAGAAGTGAACGAACTCCTCAATGTATTCTGTGCAAGGAGATGCCTGAAGAAAGCATGAAAGTTGAGTGCTTTTGAATTGATCTAATTTCTTTGTGAGAAAAGCTATTACCGGGGGAAGCATTTAACTCTAAAGGATATATAATTAACAATGATTTCGAAAACCTTCTAAAAGAAAAGTAGCAAGTATTGTTTAAATTCAAAGATTACTAAAAATCAATCTTAAGGCTAAATATGCCCTTATGGCTGTTAGTAAAAAACAAAAGCATTAATTGTGAAAGCCGAATCCAAAGTAAATTATATGATGATAATAAAAAATATTGGAGAGATATGCTTACCAATGCTGAGGTGGGTGTTGATGCTTGCATATATGGCAATCCTACTCAAACTCTTGTTCTTCCTGTAGCGGTAAAATTGTAACTGATAACATTAGGTGAGACCATGAGAGGTGATAATACCAGAAAGGAGAAGCACTCATTGTTGCACTTACGGGGTTCTAAAAACAAATGAGCTTAAAGAAGGAGCAAGCACAACAAGCATTGTAAAGCACCTTTTTATCATCTAGGAAAAGCATACAAATACATACTAAGATTCTTTTCCATCTAACTCCAGGTTCTAGCAAAGCTCTAAGATCCTGGTTCATTGTCACTCTGCATCCAAGTAATGTGTACACAACTGCAAATCCACAAGATGATACACTTCAGCTTTGAAATCGAATTTACTGACATCAGGTCAGATATAGTACACAAAGAACGAGGAGAGATTGATGTAAGTGGATGAGAAAATAAGCCCCACCATAGTTGATGAAGAACACACCACATCTCCGGCTTGAGAAGTGAATGTCGCTCAACCACTAGCTTAATTTGCACGGATATCTATGACTATCGGCTATTATATAGCTTCATTTCCCGGATCTATGACGACATTGCTTTCATATTTCTTAATTTTATCCGACGTATGCCGATCGCAAAAAGATAGTTTACCCGAAACGTCTCACCAACAAACAACACATGGAAACTCCAATTCATTCAACTGCCTGGAAGAGAGCGCGTAAATAATAAAATGCTTACAAATAATAAAATGCTTTCAAATTCAGGCTACTCAAGCTATTGGTATGCCCAAAACTACTGAAGCCTCTACCTGCAACAAGCTTTGCTCATCAATGCACGATCTAAACCGCTATCGATTGAATCTTTGATAAACTAAATGTAAACAACCGCATGTTTAATGAAGATGATAGAGGAAGCCACAAACCTTGTTGAATGGAAGGGGCGAGCAGTGAAAATGCAATCGAAAAACCTCTATTGAGACCTTTCAATTGCACAAACAAACCAAACAAATCAAACAAACGCAAAACCTTATTTCTCTGCAAATAGCGATTATATAACAAAAAAGAATCACAAAGGATAAACCTTGAAAAGTAAATCCACATTTTACCTGGATAAAGTTGCAGACCTAATGGGTAAATACATTTTTGTTTTGGATCCAATCGGTTTTGCCGCATTCCATCTTCAGATATGACGACCTAGCTAACAGGAAGTTGTTTGTTGTGACCCGTTTTCATGTCAAGCAAGTATTTTTCATCTGTCAAACCACAAATAGTCTATAATTTGATGGATAATGGAGATATTAACATGGATTACATCAAAATCTGCTATATTTGAAAGCTGAATCAATTATGAATGACAATCTAAATGAAAGGACACAACCTACCAATACTCGGAAGAAATCTTCAATTGCATGGTGGCTAATGGAGAGATCCACAAGATCGACGGTTGGTCGAGATGACGTTTCTCTACGCCGTGAGCAAAATCCTATCCCCAACCAAAATAATCACAGTTTCCAATGAACTACACATGAAAAGAAAAGAAAGTCATTTTGTGATTAGGGTTGATTATATCTTATTAAAAAGACGTCAATTTTCATTTTGGTACCTTTTTTTTCTTTCTTCTTCAGCAGAATATCGGATGACACCTTTATCATCCTCCATTGCCGGCGAAATGACATGGGAAAAAACTTTAATCGCCAACCACCTCATGTAATATGCAATATGAGAGAGGGAAGCCATAGGAGTTCTGCAGGATGTGAGGTTAGTAGAAGAATTAGAGACTGACCTGAATGAAGGGAAGAAGATAACGCATACCATGAGGAGAGAAGTGGGAATGTGCGAACCCAGGGCTTTTACAGCTGGAAGAAATCAATGCGTTTCATCGGGAGGGGAGAAGAATGACGCGTTTTTTTTTTTTTAATGGAACCAATGAATTAAAATAATGTATTTTTCTATTTCTAAGAGACACATGGCAACTGTTCCTTACACTTTCAAAACCCATTTTTTCAGAAAAAAGTGGAGAAAAAAAAACACACACACACACGTACAACGTATCGTAGAGGAGATACGATATGATATATATGTGTGATATAGGAAACGGGAAAGGAAAAAAAACCCAAAAGGGGGAAAGGAAAAAAACCCAAGAAATCAGCCACGTGTCTACTCCCTTTCCTCCCCCTTGTCTTAAAATATTATTCCTCAACTAAAAAACGAAGATGAGAATGAGACCGGAAAAAGGAAAAAAAATCGGGGAAAAAACAATCGACCAAAGAAAAAAGCCGGCACACAAAATATATACAAGTAAAAGAACGAAGACGAAAAAGAATAATAAGTACACACAAAAAAAAAAAATTGATGACTCTCCAAAAAACCGAAACGTAGGCACACACATATAAAATATATATACGGGAAAAAGGGAAAAAACACACACACAAACGTATCATAGAGGAGATATAGGAAAAAATAACAAAAAAAAAAAAACAAAAATCAAAACTAAAACCCCCCAAAAAAAAAAAAAAAACCACACACACACACACAATTTGTTAAATCAATCGAGAATATATAAAAAACCGATGACAAAGGAAACGATGAAACGAAAAACACACACGTGCATAAAAAAGAAGCGAAGGCAAAAAAGGAACAATAAATACGTAGCACAATTTGTTAAATCCCAAAAAAAAAGAGAAAAGCCAAAAAAAAGGACACGTGTCGGGTTCAGTACGGTTATTTTAAATTTTTTTCGGTTGAGTTTCGATAAAAAAGGAAAAAATGGGCAAAAAAATGGCCTAAAAAAACGGGAAAAAAAAAAAATCAAATGCCAAACACCAAAAAAAAATAAAAAAAAATAAAAAAAGACACTTAAATGGGAAAAGGAAAAAAAATATTAATTAAATATGCCACGTGTCGGCACAAGGGGCCTTGCCCCTTGTCTTTGTATAAGTAAGTAAGATAGACGTCACCTGAATCCTTATTTTAAGGAATTTACAACAATTATAGTGAATTGATATGTGTATTTGGGAATTGGATTTAGGTTTTAAATTTTGTAGTCTTGTAATATAAACGAGTTAGTATTTGCACCACACTTAATATACTCATACACCGTTTTATCTGTATGGTACAGTAGAACCAACTCTGTAAAAGTCGGTTCTGGAGCATAGAACCGACTTGTCGTAGCTGCATTGTGAGAACCAACTTTGACAAAGTCGATTTCTGTTTCTGAACCTACAAAAAATCGGTTTTATGCTGCAAAACCGATTTTCACAAAGTCGGTTATGTTATGATACATAAGTAGAATGATGCACGAGTATATGAAGTTTAGTGCAAATAAAGGTCCCGAAATAAATGTATAGTTATTTTCTATTAGGTTATGTAACTCTTTGCAAGGAGTGGAGTTATAGGTGTAATCCATTTCTGAAAATATTTTTTTTGAACGGACATTTCTGAAAATATTAAAATAAATGAATTAATCTCTAATAGTAGTAAACAATAATAATATATCTCTAACATTGTCCCATCAAAACGGTCATGAAACAGACCATACATAAAATATGGGTAATTCTTTTCTAATCATTTCATTTACACTGTAGACACACGTAGATGATTCTGGACCACATAGTTTGAATTTGAATTGAAACTGTGTGGCCCAGAATCATCCACGCGTGTTACTCCTCAAATTGACTCACCTTAGAATAACTTCCCCAAAATATGCTAAACAACCAATAATTAAATATTCAAAATAAAAAATAAACGAGTCTCTGGGGTGGTGGTGCATGGGTGGTGATGATAGCCGACCCGAACTACGCCACGTGTCATCCTTTTAGGATGCGTAATAAATTATTAACCTCTAAATGTAGGACAGTGAAGGCTAGGAACCCGAAAGATATACTTAAGGACGGTTCTCTAACCCCAAGTGGGAGATCGACAGAAACTCCTCCTCCAGCCACCGCAGGTCGGTCAAGGTCTGGGGAAGAGGAGCTGCCCAGGTCGGCCATAAGTGGCCTTGGGGGCTCGGCGCAGGACGCTCAGAGCAACCCCGGTTATTATTCCACGTGCTGGATAACTAAAGATAAATAAAGAAAGAATCCTAAGTCATAAGAACTGTGATCTTGACATTTATATATGTCCATAATTATCCCTAAATAATGGGGATTTATGCGTGTATATCCTTAGGAAAATATTATTAATAATAATAATGTAATTCCTTGCAGGACAAGGAAAGGGATAAAGCATCTCCAATATAAACAACCCTAAGAAACTACGAAAGACTTGAATTCAATTAAGCTATTGGATACGTAGACAACTCAAGAGAAATAACTCGAGAGTTCAGTCTAAAATACACCAAAAAACATATCCCTATTAAACATGATTTAAGGTTCGTAGGGTTAAAGGTCGTTGTCACAAATGTAATTGGCCCAGATTAATTGTTAGACGACATCCAGCATCGTCAATTGACGCTAGAAGGAAGGCCATCTTTCTGAAAAAGCGATCTAAAAATCCCATAATTTTTGTGATCAACAATGGTTAAACATACATGCAAGAGATTTGCAGATCCAACCCAGCAGGGCGGAGCTTCCACCACCCAGGGAGAAGGCCAAGCTACGGTCACACAAAAAGGTGTAAACGTTGCTGAGGATCAGACTCATCAGCCTGATCCGGTCTTTCAGGATCCAGCCAACCAGGCGTTGGTTGAAGCCTTGAAAAACATGGATAATTCCACTTATAACACTATTTTTGAAGAAACATTGAAGGGGAGAGACCCCCCAGAGGTCTCAGAAACAACTCCCCCACAGGAAACTCACAAGAAGCAAAAGGCTGAGTCCAGCCTCAATACGGTGAAAAAGAACGTTCATCAAAACCCTAACGACACGGCCAAGGCCGAACTGGATGCTTTGCTTGGGAGGCGAACAGACGAGTTGCTCTGCGCGTCACCCTTTACATAGTACATTGACAATTACCCCCGACCAGCGGGGTTCAAATTCCTAAAATTGAATCTTATGATGGATCTAAGGATCCTTATGGTCATATGCATCAACATATCTCACGTATGAACCTGTACAACGCCTCAGATGAGATGAAGTGTAAGGCTTTCCCTACACTGCTAATGGGAAGGGCTAGATAATGGTTCAACAATATTCCTCCTAGGCCGATCTCCGACTTCGGAACCTTGACACATACGTGCTGGGAGTAATAGCACCGATCGAGACACTCGATCTTTGCACAGCGGAATCTTATGCGATTTACGATATGAGACATAACTAATTAATCCTACGAGAAGGTTAAAGATTTACCTTTTAAGAGGAATAGTAAATCGACATAGAGGAGAAGCCGTGATCTTCCGGATTGTATCTCCAACCGACGACTGGTGGACGTCGATCCTCGCCGTAGAACCTCCTCGAATATGCACAAGAAAAACCCTAGGTTTTTCTCCTCTAAATGACTAAGGCAAGAACTAATTTTTCTTCCTTTTCTATTTCAGTGTGGCGCATTTATTGTGTTGTGATTGTGCTAGAAGGAACTCTCTTTATATAAGAAAATAACTAGTCTAGAGAGTTATCCTTTTCACACCACAAAAACCTATTCCCATAAGGAAAAGATATTTTTGCTACAAAATAAGAGATAATTCCCAACTATTTAATTTATTCTCGAGTTTCCACAAAACGAGAAAACACTCGCGTGTTAGGAGCCAACCCGGGGACCATGGACCTATAACCAGTAGCTACAATAAAACGAATAAAATATTCATCGAACAAAATATTTCTACTCAAATTATTAATTCCGGAATTACACCACCATAAATCCGAAACTGAACTCTATCAATTATAGATATAACTTATTTTCAAAACGTCGAGTCGATGAGTGTCCATTGATATAATCATTTAATATAAACTAACCCTCCATAGACTATCCGTACTGAAGTAGGATTATTTCCGTAAACCTTCTTCACTACATCTTATCCTTATTTACCATTAACCCACTAGTGATCAATTAGTTCATAACCAATACGAACTCCCGGGATCGATCACTTTCTAGGATTAACAAATAAGGGGATTGTCTTTCTACTTCCGGCAGGAAGGAATGAATTCCATATCTGTGAGACACACATTTCTCACTCACTTCATAATAGTGCCAACGTGAAAGTGATTCAGACCGCGCCTCTTAGCGATCCTTAACGAACACATCAAACCCTATCTTGAAACAAGTAGGAGTCTGTAATCACTTCAGGATTAAGGTTAATACATATATGATCATCTTGTGATTTAATAAGATTTCTCAAATTATATGAGAAACTCATATTAAATCGGTCCATTCCTATATGACTACATCATATATAAATGCCCCACTTAGACAACCAATGTCGACGGTCCGGATAGGACGGTCACACCATAAAGTGTTCGGGCACATTAATGGTGGATTAATCAATAGACCCCATACTTTGATTAACTTCACCACGGACTAACATTTCAAGCGTATCACCATAAACTTAATCCTCGCGTGTGACACACACTAAGTTATATGGCTACATGTCTCGGATTTTATCTAATGAAAAACAAACAAGTAATAAAATAATCCGGTTTACCCCAAGTGCAGGGATCGTAGTATAGTAGTTACAACCGGAGTCGAATCACAGGGAATCGAGGTTGGTCTAGTTCTTAATTTCTCTAAAGTTGTCACGAAAAATAAAACAAAACAGAACTAAAGAAAAACGAAAACAATAAACCGGACAGAGGATCTAGAATCCAAAGCCAGGAAAGATAGTTACGAGCCAAACTAATGAAAATAATTCTATTCTAAAAAGATAATAAAATTACTAAGATGATAACAAATAAATTGAAAACGAACAAGCAATGATCCACCGATCTCACAACCCTCAACTTCCTTTCTAGATTGTTTAGTGAAGATTTAATGAAGATTGTGGTTCACCTATCAAAAGTATGAATTTCTAATCTCTTAGATAATTCGCCTATTAATCTCTCATCTCTCGATCTTCAAGATTAACGCTTTCATAACAAAGGCGTAAGATTTCTCTATCTAGCAACCTAGAAATTAACCTAACAACTCTCGTTATTTTTAGGTTAAAAATCTAATCTTTACTACGGTGATCTAAGTCTAACAACGATTCTCATCAAATGTTAAACATCAAACATGCAACAATCCATCGATATAAATGCATAAAAGCAAATTAAACATAATAAAGATACAAACTTTATTTAAAACTCACAAACAATCCCAAAGAAGAAATCAAGATGTTGCAGAGATGGCTTCACAAAGCTCGTTCAAATCGCCTAGCCTCTATTCATCGTTGGTATATAAATAAAAAGTAGATGAAATGATGTTATTGGGAACAGAAAAACGCAGCAAAGGCACCCCCAAAGGGGCCTGGGGCGGCCAGGGATCGAATTATATCTTTTAGGGTTCATAAAACGCGTCTATAAATAGGTTTTTAAGTCGGTTTAGCTGAGGCGGCGGCTGGACGCCCGTCCAGGGTGGTGAACGCCCGTCCAGGGTGTATAAAATTTTCGAGTCAGGCCGAGTCATATCAGACGCCCGTCCTATGCATTTCTGAACGCTCGTTCAACAGAAAGCTGTCTTCCCTGAATCGAATTTCTTTAGTGGACGCCCGTCCTCTTCCTCAGACGCCCGTCCTGATGGACGGAGTGGCAAACGCACGTCTAGATTGTTTGATATCTTTATTCCAAGTTCCACTTGCATCTTCCTCCTTTCCATTTAAACTCCGTTCACAACATGTTCGCGGACCTACAAAACCATGAAAACGTGCAAAGTGTAAAACCACACATAATTATCAATAAGACCACGAAATTAGCTCAACTTTGCAATTAGATCATTTCCATACGCATTCTTTCAATAAATCATTTAAACACTTAATTTTCTATAAAAAGTAATAAAACACAAAGGAAATTGCTACGAAATAAAGTCGTATAAACCGTAAAAATCACCGTTAACACTACATATGATACGACTTGGGGTTTTCAGTAGTGTATTACTTACAAGCACGAAGAAAGTAATAAGATGAGAATAAATCTGTCATTTATTAATTCTAAAAACAATTACATAAATTGTCTTTCGGGCGCTACTTCCAACAATCTCCCACTTGCCCGTAAGGATAAGCAACAATTGTCTTTCGGGCACACTATATCTAACAATCTCCCACTTGCCCTTAAAGACAAGCAATGATTGTTTTTAGAGCACCACACCCTTATTCATTCTATCCACAACATTCTCCCACTTGCTCTAAAGCAGATGAGACATATCTCCCAATTTCATACCCGCCAAGCGCTTATCAATGACACTAGATGTCACGCAACTTGGTAAACTGACCAGCTAGATTGTCAGCTCGAGACGATCTTTAGGACCGAAACGTCGCCTCTTTGCTCGAACTATCTGACCAGGTGGTACTTTATCTTAATATGCTTTTGACCTCTTATGACTGCGAAGATCATTTGTATGAGCTATCTCTCAACTATTTTCATAGTAGAATGGTATCGACTCATCCAGACCTGGAATCACTTCCCGATCCAACAAAGAACTTCTCAAGCCACACTGCCTCTTTAGCTGCTCCGAAAGCTGCTATGTATTCGACTAACAGAGTCAAATTGGCGATCTTTGGATTGCTCCAGACTGTAGCTCCATCATAATGAGTAAACACTGAGCCTGAGATCGATTCACGATGACAAAAAATCAGAATCAGTGTAGTCAATGACCAGGTTTGCACCCGAATATACAAGCATATAATTCCTCGTCTCGAAAGATACTTGAGGATGCACTATACTTCTATTCAACGTCCGAATCCAAGACTCGACTTTTATTGACTTTTTAATAACCTGACTTTCTCTATCCAAAAGATAATCTCTCCCATTTTCTCTATATCCGAAGATTTAGAGAATTATTCCGTGAGGGGTTGGGTAGGAAACCTCTCGTTGAATCTAGCATTCGAAAATGCATCAACATCTCAATCAATAAGATGGATGGGATATTGCCGACAACTTGTTCTCATGAATTCGACCGACTCAAATTATAAGAATATAGTCCACTTCTCTGATTCAGAGAAGCTTTGGCTCGTCAGTTCTTGACTTCAGATAACACACCCATGTTGTTATCAACTGTTGCAGTGTTATCCTTTATAAACACTAACGTCTACTACTTTACCAATATTGATTCTCTGGTCTACAAAAGACTCATCAATATTATAGTCAAGCCCACACATGTTTAAACATGTGGCTTTTAATGACCTAGAGGTTTGCTTTAATCCACCAATGGATATAAGCATAGGCAGTCAATCTGCCATTGGCTTTAAGCCAAAACCTTTCTGTTCCGAATGAATGTCAATCTGCCATTGGCTTTAAGCCAAAACCCTTTTGTTACGAATGAATTCAATCTCCTTTGTACGGCAAGAAAGTTTCAGGGCATCACCCCTGTAAGTCTTTCTGCTTTTCATGGAGTCAAGCAAGGCTGAATGGTGAGAGAGTTCAGGGCATCACCCCTGGTTAAGTCTCTACTTCTCAGGGAATTACCCCTAGACCACTTGGCTTTGCCTTGAAAGTTAAACTTTCTCATTCGTTCGACTCTCTTCATGTAGATCCAATCACTCCCATTGGGTCTGAGACACTCAGGTGGTTCTACAAGAGTATGAATAGACATGGAGTACCAAAACTCCATTTTCATGTATATGGCTTTAAACCAACCTTCTATTGTCAGAATCCTATACAACCCTTTTAAAGACCATATGTTATCAATCACCCCCTGCAGACTGTAAAGTCTGTATAATCACAGCGAGTCAATGGATAAACCATACTCCCACTGGATTTGGGTGGACTGACATTCTGATTTGTTTCAGTAGTATTCATCAGCGTAATCCCCAACAACCAATGTTGGATGTGGTCTGATTGAATCAGATAGTAACTCCTTGAGTAACTGTACTTCAAGGTCCAAGGTTGTTATTTATACATTCTTCAAGAAAGGTTGTGACAGTTCAATCGTCACTTTCCGATCTTAAGAATCTTATAACCAACCTTTACTCATTGCATTAAGATATTTCACGAACATTCACCATCTGAACATGTATGCTAAATCTCCAGTCCTACCTTCAAGCACTAGTGCTAAATGCCTCTATTTGCGGAAGTGGAGTAAATGTTATTCACTCTTTATCCACAAATTCATAAGCATCTTCTAGGTAGACTTCTCGGTATTATATAATAATGTAAACCGTTATTTTGCAACTAATATCTTAATTGAGTTAAGTAGTGTATCGTAGCATATCAATAACTATACAAGACAGTCTATGGTTTATTCTTTTAGTGAAATCATTTCACTCGGAGGTAGGCCGAGCATCAGTTCCAAATACTATGCTATAGCCTATTTTTGAGCATTGAATACTCGTTTCTCTGGTAATATCAGAGATTCCTCCAAATATTTAGACAAACTAATCGGCGTTTTGAGTAGTCAATAGACAAAAAAGTCTATTACTCAAAAGCTCCCACTAGCTTGTATCCTTCATAAGACCCCGAAGGTCAATATGAACAAGCTATGATACTTCTTTAGCTTTATTAACCTTTCCTTTGAGATAGTGTTCTTAGACTGGGAGATAGGAATCACCCTTGCCCAGTCTTCAGATCTTATCTCTAGGATATATGCACTAGTTAATAGATGCTAAAGAATCGTTTATCTAAATACGGAAACCATTTGTCTTAATAGTTTATGATGTGTTACATATACTTTTTCAGCATTACTTAGTGGTTTTGACTTTATCAAACAAAAGTCCGAGTCTCAGAATTGTATACAAATGTCATATTCACTTTCTTTAAGGCAACTATATTATCGATTTGAAAGTGAATCCATTTGTTCCGACGAATCTGAAAACATAAATTAAATTTCTGCGATATTCAAGGATTAAATTCCGAAATTTGTTTCCTTATATCACTCCCACTATTTTAGCCGAAATAACTGCCCGTTTTTTACTCTTCATCATGAATGCCCAGCTTCCTTATTCTTACATATGAACTTTAGCTTCCAAGTCAAATTACTCGGTTTAGAAAGTTTATGAGGATTCATAGGTTAGTGATCCGAAATCACTTTCCATATTTCCTATGCTTTCTTTTATTAATGTTTCGGTTTAGCCTGTAACTTATTTTGTTTAGATGACTTACACTTGTAGACATTTTCCTTCCCATTCTTGGCTTTCTTTAAAGGAAATGGATTTGAACTAGCAGTTTATAAGAGTAGACACTACTCGTAAACTGTGGGATGTCTGGTGAGATTGATACCAAATCATTCTCGTCATCTTTGAACTAATTTTATTTTGTCTCTCGCTCAGCACGAGTGACAGCAGTCACATTCTTATCAAATGTCACTTAAGTTTGTAGGCTCAAGAGGATCATCCTCTTCCGAAGAATTAATTTGCATTCTTGATTATTGAGTTCAACGTTCTTGTTATATTTCCACTTTTACGAAGTCATCATCAGTCAATTTTAATTACTTAAGCAGTCTAGCTACCTTGAGATGATATGTAGTTGTAAATAATTTATGACAGAAATATAAATCAAATCATACACCACAACATATAATAATTTTAGGAATAATAAACGTGATGTCATGCATGAAGTTTATCCTACCATTCCAAAGATTTAATCTCACACCTACAGTGCCGCCGTAGGGTAGGTCAAAGATGTGACGATTAAATTGAGACAATCTCTCTCAACAATTAAACCATTGAGAATCAAACATCCCCGTTTAGCTATTGATTACCTTACTTTTTCAGCCAAGATATTTCCAAAAATACCCTTGTAAGTGTGACCTACTGTTTCAGATTTTTAAGTACGCCCCAAGTATGCCTCCGTAGGGTAGGTCAGTGACCCAACGAGTACTCAAAATCCTATCATTTCGGAGACCAAGCCTTGAATTTTGATAGCGGTGAAGGCCATCCGTAGGGGGTCGAAATCAAAGCGGCACGAGGCGTCACCATTCTCTCACGTGCTTGTGTCAACAGTAGAGGCCGTGGGGTCGGCTGTCACCGTCTCCGCTCCCACTCGTTATTTTGAAAAATAGGTAGTTTTATTAGGATTTTCAGAATTTTTTAATCATCCGAAAAACAATAAATCATGAATATTTAAATTAGTCCTCGCATTAGTTCATCGGTTCCAAATACCGTCTAACTAGTGTCGCTTATTCACGACTTTCCAATTTCTCGGATTTTTTAATTCTTTGTGTAGACACTACACAATTAAAATTCGCCAAGAATTTTATAATCCTAATCTATTAGGACTTGTGAATTTCCCACCAAATCGAAAAACAATAAATCACAAATTTAAAGCTCCAAATACCGGTTCCAATTTATCGGTTCCAATAATTCACAAATTTATCGGTTCCAAATACCGTCTAACCAGTGACACTATATCCATGATTTTCCAATTTATCGATTATTTAGAAAATCTCTTGTGTAGACACTACACAACAAAAATTCACCAAAGAATTGTATAGTCCTAATAATGTCATGATAAAAATTCAATTTGGATCTCGGAATTTTTTCAATAATCCGAAAACAATAAATCACGAAAAGCAATCACCAACTTATCGGTTCCAAATACCGTCTAGTTAGTGTCCTATCTTTTCACGATTTTCCAATTTTCTCGATCATCAAAATCCTTTTACGTAGACACTACATAAATATTTTATTATCCTAAAAGGTTCTGGGATTGTTGAATTTTTCGAATAAGTCGAAGAACGATAAATCAAGAAAAGCAATCACCAACGTATCGGTTTTAAACTCTGGCTGAGCTTTAACCGAGTTCACCGAATGGTGTCGGGATTGGCTAAGCCAACCCGTCCTCTTCGTTGGTTCCTATACGACTGCTGGATGGATCGGGCTAAGGTTACCCCATTGAGCCTCGGCTCGCCGGATAGCTTGACCTTGCCGGACCCCCGACGCTAACGTCGCACTTGGACGGACAAGTCGAGTCGAGCCGAAGCCCTGTTGACCGCCCGAACCAATTTTTCGAACCTTTTGCTTAGTTGGTATCCAACTTTTTCGGATTTTCTAATTTTTGATTATCAAAATTCAAAATTTTTATGTAGACACTACATATCCTAAACCCCGTATGATTTATTTTTCCCAAATTAAGTTTATCATGTGAATTTTATATCCCGATAAAATTCTGTCGTTTTAATTAATTTAATTAATTATCGTGTTCATACATGTCTAATTAATGTCACGATTAATTATCTACATATATGCATATGCTAGAAGTGGAATTCATGAATATGATGCATGATATGTCATGGTTATATCACATAAATAATCATCCAAAAAAATAAATGCGAAAAAATAAACCACTGAGATGAACCGTTGGTATCCCGTATCTAACCTATTTAAACTAGGAAAAAAAAAATCTTCTATTTCAGCAACTTCGATCTTGATGAAATTTGATGCCTTTGCCCTTTTTTTCTTTCTTCCCGTAGGTGCAGCAGCCGTTATTTTTTTTTTCCCTCGCCTGTATCATCTTTTAAACAGCGCGTATATCCAGCGTCCAACTTCATTTTTCAACGCCTCTTTTCTTTTTCCTTTGTAGCTTTGACCGACAGGATAAAAAAAAAAAAAAAAACCACTACTATGAAATTTAAATTGAAAAATTAAATTGCATAACTTACAATTTTTTTTTACATGTTTCCTATACTCGTATAATTCTAATTATACGAGTTTACAATAGATCTAACGGTAAACAAGTACCAACCCCAATCTATCTCGTCAACCACAACATTCAATCACATAAGTAAAAATAAGAGATGTAATCTTATATGCAATTACACTCCTAAATTAATTAATTATGCTATCGATATCGTAAAATTTTAACCTCACTCCGATACCACATGCTGGGAGTAATAGCACCGATCGAGACACTCGATCATTGCACAGTTGAAGCTTATGCGATTTACGATATAAGACATAACTAATTAATCCTACGAGAAGGTTGAAGATTTACTTTTTAAGCGTAATAGTAAATCGACATAGAGGGAGAAGCCGTGATCTTCCGGATTATATCTCCAAGCGACGACTGGTGGACGTCGATCCTCGCCGTAGAACCTCCTCGAATATGCACAAGAAAAACCCTAGGTTTTTCTCCTCTAAATGACTAAGATAAGAAACTAATTTTTCTTCCTTTTCCATGAGTGTGGCGCATTTATTGTGTTGTGATTGTGCTAGGAGAAATTTTCTTTATATAGGAAAATAACTAGTCAAGAGAGTTATCATTTTCACACCACAAAAACCTATTCCCATAAGGAAAAGATATTTTTGCTACAAAATAAGAGATAATTCCCAAAAAATCAATCTGTTAATTTTTCCATTAATTATCCAACAAATAGATAATTAATTAATTACACATATGAGATAATCTAGGAAAATTTCTTCTCCTAATTTATCCTCAAGTATGGCGCCAATAATGTCATTTTTTTAATAGAAAATGTATTTTCTATTTTACATATTATTTACAAAATAAACAATATCGCATATTCATTAAATAGACCAACTATTTAATTTATTCTCGAGTTTCCACAAAACGAGAAAACACTCGCATGTTAGGAGCCAACCCGGGGACCATGGACCTATAACCAGTAGCTACAATAAAACGAATAAAATATTTATCGAACATAATATTTCTACTCAAATTATTAATTCCGGAATTACGACACCATAAATCCGAAACTGAACTCTATCAATTATAGATATAACTTATTTTCAAAACGTCGAGTCGATGAGTGTCCATTGATATAATCATTTAATATAAACTAACCCTCCATAGACTATCCGTACTGAAGTAGGATTATTTCCGTAAACCTTCTTCACTACATCTTATCCTTATTTACCATTAACCCACTAGTGATTAATTAGTTCATAACCAATACGAACTCCCGGGATCGATCAGTTTCTAGGATTAACAAATAAGGGGATTGTCTTTCTACTTCCTGCAAAGGAATGAATTCCATATCTGTGAGACACACACTTCTCACTCACTTCAGAATAGTGCCAACGTGAAAGTGATTCAGACCGCGCCTCTTAGCGATCCTTAACGAACACATCAAACCCTATCTTGAAACAAGTAGGAGTCTGTAATCACTTCAGGATTAAGGTTAATACATATATGATCATCTTGTGATTTAATAAGATTTCTCAAATTATATGAGAAACTCATATTAAATCGGTCAAGTCCTATATGACTACATCATATATAAATGCCCCACTTAGACAACCAATGTCGACGGTCCGGATAGGACGGTCACACCATAAAGTGTTCGGGTGCATTAATGGTGGTTTAATCAATAGACCCCATACTTTGATTGACTTCACCACGGACTAACATTTCAAGCGTATCACCATAAACTTAATCCTCGCGTGTGACACACACTAAGTTATATGGTTACATATGATACGACTTGGGGTTTTCAGTAGTGTATTACTTACAAGCACGAAGAAAGTAATAAGATGAGAATAAATCTGTCATTTATTAATTCTAAAAACAATTACATAAATTGTCTTTCGGGCGCTACTTCCAACAGGAAGTTCGTCCATGCTTTCATCACACCTCGTCCTTTCCAGAGAAATCAGACTCACCTACTAACTTTGAAGCAGAAGCATGATGAGTCCGTTCTTCACTTTATAAAGAGTTTTAATGAAGAATCTGCTGCAGGATGCAGATGATCGACTGCTGGTCGCCTCTTTCGTGGCAGGTCTGTGAGAGGGACGGCTGCACGCCAAGCGGAATAGTAAACTTCCTCAGACGATGGAAGAATGTTTAGATGTAGCCTATAAACATTGCCAAGGAAAATAAGCAAATAGGCTCAAAAGAGAAATTGAAAGAGGTAAAGGAAAGAAAAGCAAGTCTGAAGACAAGTCAGACAAAAAGAGAAAGTCAGTTTGGGATAGAGTAACTGCACCAGTCTCAGATCGGCTGGACAAGAAGAGAGCTCTACAGGACAAAGACTTCATCCCCTTGAACATATCTCGTGAACAGGTCCTCGCAATTATGGAAAGAAAGGGCATAGCTAAGGTCCCACCACCAATGAGGAGGCTCAGAGAAAATAGAGACTCTAACAAATTCTGCAAATATCACAAGGATGTTGGCCATGATTCAGAGCAATTTCAGGATCTGATCAGAGATATTGATGCAGCAGTGATGGGAGGAAAGCTCGATGAGGTCCGATCGGTCTCATCAAGACGAACCGCATGGTCAACGTGAGTTCAAGTGCAGAAATAACTACAACGACAGAGATAACAGAGATGAGTTTTGAAGAATAAGAGACCACTCGCCAGATCCTGATGCTCAGATAGATAACCGCCCAATGAATATGATCAAGGCCGAACAACCCGAGCATAACTGAAGTTACAGGCAATAGCAGGTCTACTGCTCCTACTCAATCGTGTAAGAGACAAAGACATGTGATTTATTGTCCTAAGGACTCCATCCCTTTAGTAATCAACAATGAAGGGTTAGTGATATAGGCGGTGATCAGCAAGAATCTGACAAAGCGAATATGCGTAGACAGAGGCAACACTGTGAATGTTCTTTACTACATTGTTTTCAGAGCTATGGGATTGAAGGATACCGAACTCACCCCTGTTTCAGCTCCCTTGTTCGGCTTTTCCGGACCCCCAGTACACCCACTGGGCATGATAAAACTCCCAACTACTTTTGGGGAAGGAACCAAGGGCAAGACCCTGATGGTGAATTATGTGGTGGTAAAAGCACCCTGAGCATATAATGTAATCATGGGAAGACCAGCGCTTATCGATATTTGAGCGGTAATCTCACCAGCTCATGTTAGCATGGAATTCCCTATAGGGGAAGGTTCTACAGAAATCAAAGGTGATGTGGAAACAGCCAGGAGCTCTTACACATCAACAGTAAATGGGAAAATGATGGTTTAGCAAATGAGAATTGAAGAGTTGCTTCCAGAGGATGAAGAGAGCTGGTCATCTGAAGATCAAACAGAGATTGTTCGTCTATGGGGCAAATAGGAAGACTCAACAGTTAGTGTGGGGACATGGATTCCAGCCTCACATAAGGAATCTATGATAAACTTCTAAAAGAATTCTGGGATGTATTTGCATGGAAAGCTGAAGACATGCCAGGTTTATCTCCAGAGCTAGCCGTACATCAGCTGAACATAGACCCGAACAGGATACCTGTTCGGAAAAATAAGAGGCACGTTGCCTCCGAACGAATCTCGGCAATTAAGCAAGAAGTAACCAAATTATTGCAGGCCAACATTATCAAAGAAGTCATATATCCAAAATGGTTGGCAAACCCAGTCCTGGTGAATAAGACAGATGGAAGTTGGAGGATGTGTGTTGACTTCACGGATCTCAACAAAGCATGTCTGAAAGATTGTTATGCTCTACCCAAGATTGATCGTCTAGTGGACTCAATGGTAGGGTATGAAGTGTTAGCATTTTTAGATGCATATAAAGGATATCATCAGATCGTAATGGATCCCCAAGATGCGGAGAAAACTTCCTTTATAACAGAGTTTAGGACGTACTTCTACGTCACTATGCCCTTTGGCCAGAAGAATGCCGGAGCAACATATCAAAGGGCTGTAAATACAATTTTCGCCAAATAGATCGGGCGGTGCATGTAGGTGTACGTGGATGACCTCCTAATCAAGAGCAGGTCTCTTGATCAATATTTAATGGATGTCAGAGAGGTATTCGAGGTTTTGAGGAAACCTCAAATGAAACCAAACCTCAAAAAAATGCATGTTTGGGGTCAGATCGGGTAAATTCCTAGGATATATGATATCCAAAGATGGTATCAGAGCCAATCCAGATAAGATACATGCTCTGAAAGCAATGCAGCCGCCAAAGAACATCAAGGATGTACAGCGGCTAACATGGAGAATAACAGCTTTGAACAGGTTTCTTTCCAGATCGTCACAGCGTGCCTTACCCTTTTTCAAAATTTTGAGAAGAGCAAGTCCTTTCCAGTGGGACGAGGAAAGCCAGAAGGCTTTCGAAGAACTAAAGTTGTATTTAGCCAAACTGCCTACGCTAACAGCTCCTCAGGAAGAAGAATCTTTGTATGTCTACTTGGCAGTATGTGAGCGTTGTACTGGTCAAGGAACAAGACGGACAACAGATACCTATTTTCTTTGTAAGCAAAGCTGTAATACCCTACTCCCGACCCCTAGGTCCACTGGGGTCATTTTAGGAGGGGTTGCGAAGCTCTCGCCGCGACTTCAATAACTAGACTAAAAATACCAAGATAATCAACCTAATCCACAATTTAACATAATAAATCCACTAGTCAATTTAACATCAATTCAATAAAATATTTCCATTACAATATTACAACCCATAAAATTACAATAGCTCTCAAAATTAAATGAAGTACCAACAAAAACACTAATTTCAATTTCCTCGGATCTCGATCAATAACATCTCTTATAATATTCATTCCCCTCGATCAATAACCTATAACCTGTATTTATAATTATAGAAGAAAAAAGACAAAACAAAACATAGAAACAAGGAAAACGAGGCGTCAGCAAAGGGCTGGTATGAGCCACGTGTGCAAGTGTTATACTATATATATAAAAACAACTTTTATAAAAATTTGCAGCGGAAACCTTTATTAATCTTGCAAAACGAGTTAGTAAATAATTCTTGAAAAATAAAAATAAAAGACGGAGCAAAAAATAATAATAAGTCAATTTTAAAAGTTTTATAGTGCACGAGCATTAAGGAAAAACATGTCGAGTTTATTTTACAAGCACCAGCTTTGGCCGAGCCGATGAGTCAAGTACCGCCCAAACGCCATATTTACCCAGGGATTTCAACCGCACTTCACGAGAACTAGACATGCCTGACAACTCCGGCCGATTGTCAGGGAAAAGAATCAACTTTCACCGTGCAAACCTCCTACACGGCTCCAGCCAACACTGTCCATGCCCTAGGACCCACGCACGAACCGTCAGCCCTTGCTTTCCCGGCTGTAGCAAGAATCTTCGGGGAAAAGGTACCGTCCCCACTCTTACGAGTGAGCACTCTGGCTACTGGCGGAAAGACTTCGAGTCAAGAGGCCCCGAGACCGGTGACTAGCCGTTTTCTTAGAGCAGTAACTCTAATCCCCCTAGCCACCAGAGCTTTGACACTTTCGTGCCACGAGCGAGCGAGCAAGTATTATCCGTCAATTCCAAGTATCAGTTTTATTTATTTATAAAAATGTGCACTAGCTCAAATCAAGTCGTTTAATTTTAAAGAAATCATTTGAAAATGACTTCCGAGTTTAAAAGTTCATTCGATATACATAAAATATTTGAAAATAATATAAAACACACTTTTGGCTTTATATCAAAATAAAAGACTCACATTTGGTCCAAGCTCTATCTGTTATTTATGCATGCTAGGATTTTGTACGTGTGTATGCTCGGTCACGTTTACACCTTATGGTTATTTGAAAAGTGCTCCGATATATCTGTAATCCAAAAGGTTTCTCAAAGCAACCAATTCTTGCCTCCATATTGCCGTAAGCTACAATATGTGTATAAATTATATTTTTTTTTCTTCCTTCCGTTGGACTCCAGTCTCCAGTATTTCACTCACATCAACTTTTATATATCACTAAAACCCCAAATGATAATGCCAACCACTTTACCGCCACTAAATTTTATATTATCTTAGGTATTGCAAAAAGGTCAAGCATAATGTTAACTCTGCAATAAAACTTCAGCACCAGCAGCACAATCTTTGTGTTCTTTAACCTCAAACTGGTTGTCTCACTTATAGGTTGTTGGCCCGACAGTGACAGTGGTAGTGGAAGAATATGTTACTAGCCCATTTTTTTCTTTTTGAATCGTGGCTGGTAATGAACCGGAGATGGTTGATACCCAAGCTGGTTAAAAGGAAAAACACTGATGATCCATATCGAGTTTCTACGGTAATGGTCGATAACATTTCGTTGGAGGACAAAATTTAAGTGGCTATTTCTAATTTAGGATGAGGGACTTCAATATTTTGGTAATAACGAAATGGCGATATGGCGGAGGAAATCTATGGAAGGGGTTTAATGTTTTATTGGTACAGGTGGTGGTTTCCGGCGACCCGATTATGTCAAGTTGCCGACAAAGAAAGCTTGTGTGAATCAGAGGTTTAGCGCACCATTTGAAAATGAAGCTTTTCTCGTGTTGCAGCTATCCGAGGATGATCTAATATATAATTGGTTGTATTTATTATGAATTAATTAATTAGGTATGATCAGTTTGATAAGAAACGGAAGAGAGAGTATACCTAATTGAAAAGGGAAGTTACAGAAATTAGAGGGTTAAATAATTAATAAAATATTAAATGCAGTTAATGGATAAGTACATCTATTTATTGGAATACTTCATGAGTTTTAAAACGGTTCTATCAAAATCTTAATTTGTAAACTAATTCATTATCCATAAAATGTTTGGTGGAGAAAATACTTTATAATTAAAATAAGTATCATATAATTAATCTAGATACAATTATTAATACATTCAATTTATGTACGTAGTTAAGAAGATATAGTTTAATTTTTTTATGTCGATTGGCTGGTTCCAAAAATGAGACTATTTACTGTACATGAATGGACAATATATATTGATTCCTATAATTTCTATACCATAGAATGATAAAGAAATTAAAAATAAAAAAAAAAAAAAAGGTTTGGTTTTTGCATATCTACAATATGTTAAAAATAATTCCAGCATAATAAAGTAATCATAAATATAATTCGTTTTTAAATTATACATTTGGTCACTAAACGATTATAAGAATTATGATAGTAATAATAATAATTATTCTTATTTTTTACAACTATACCCTTTTCGTTTTATGATAAAATTTGGGGCGTTACAAAAGCACTCCATGGACCATAGATCAGATATTCAAATGCAGAGAAATTAGCATTGGCATTGGTGCATGCCTCTAGGAAGTTAAGACCTTACTTCCAGGCACATCCGATCACGGTAATCACTGATTAGCCTTTACGACAAATCTTAGGACGACCAGAAACCTCAGGCTGGTTGGCAAAGTGGGTCGTCAAATTGGCAGAGTACGATATCGATTTTCATCCCAGAACTGCCATCAAAGCACAAGCCTTAGCAGACTTTCTTGTGGAAGGGATAGTTGTTTGCCTAGAGGACGAACAACCCAAACAGAAAGAGAACAAGTGGAAATTGTATGTGGATGGTGCAGCAAACAAAGAAGGGGCAGGGGCAGGTCTCCTGCTCGTCAGTCCGAAAGGGGAAGAGTTCCCATACGCTTTACGGATTGGGTTTCAAGCCACTAATAACGAAGCAGAGTATGAAGCCTTAATTACAGGGCTCAAATTAGCGAGCAAGCTTGGAGCGGATAGTCTGCAAGTTTACAGCGATTCACAACTCGTTGTAAACCACATAAATGAGGAATATGAGGCCAAAGATGAGCCTATGAAGAAATATTTAGCAGTGTCTTGGTCTCTATTGCAAAAGTTTCAACAAGTCCAGGTTGACCGGATACCCCGAACAGAGAATAGAAGAGTAGACGCTTTATCAAAACTAGCATCAAACTTTGTGTCAAATAGGAAAGTGTTGGTGGAACTCCTCAAAGAAATGAGCTACGATCAGAAGATCGTTCAGCCGATCAGGCAATCCAGTACGTGGATGGATCTCATTACGTCCTATCTCAGAGATAAAATCTTACCTCAAAACAAAATCCAGGCTAGAAAGATTAAACTCTTATCAACAAGGTACTCCCTATTCGAAAACGTCCTCTATCACAGATCGTACACCGCACCATGGCTTAGGTGTGCAACAATTGAAGAAGGAAATTACCTTCTTAGAGAGTGTACTTGGGAATTTGCGGGAATCATCCCGGAATTCGGACATTAGCAAGAAAATGTAGGTTTTTCGGCTATTATTAGCCTACAATGCAACAAGATGCCAAAGATTTGGTGAAAAAATGCAAGTCATTCCAAGTGCACGATAATCCGTCACATCAACCATCTTAAAACATGGTCCCTGTGGTTTCCCCATGGCCCTTCGATCAGTGGGGGGTAGATCTAGTGGGACCACTTCCACGAGCTCCAGGCAACGTCCGATTTTTAATTGTAGTAGTGGATTATTTTTCAAGTGGGTTGAAGCCGAACCACTGACCACCATAACTGGGAAACTGATACAAACATTTCTATGGAAGAACATAATTGTCACGGATTTTATCTAAGAAAAACAACAAGTAATAAATATTTATAAATCCGGTATTCCCCAAGTGCATGGATCGTAGCATAGCGATTAATACCGGAGTCGATCTCAGGGAATCGAGGTTGTTTAATCTAGTTTATTAATTCTTCTAATTTGTTACTACTAAAACAAAACTAAAAACGATAAAATAAACTGGACAGAGGATTGTCAGTCCAAAGCCAGGAAGGATAAAAGTGAAAACAAAATCTAAACTATAAACTATAAAATAAACAGTAAACAAGAAGATGATCATGGTGATTAAACAATGAACAAACAAATATTCCTCCGATCCCGCAACCCTTAATTTCCTCTCTAAAGTTATCTTGTGATGATTTAATTAAAGATGTGGTCCACCTAACGGAGTTATGAATTCCTACTCTCGTAGATAATTCGCCTATCAATCTCTCATCTCTCGATATATAAGATTGACGCTCTCAAACCAAGGTGTAAGATCTCTCAATCTAGCAACCTAGCTATTCAACCTATCAACTCTCGTTATGTCAAGATTAAAAATTCCATCTTTCCTATGGTGATCTAAGGTTTACACCGACTCTCGTCATACGGTAAACATCAATAAGCAATACATCTCTCGATATCGATTGCATAACACATAAGCATAGAAAAAAATACAACTTTAATCTAAATCACAAAACAAACTTAGATTGAAAATATAAAACCTGCTGAAAAGGATTCACATCGTTTGAACAATTGCTCAGCCTCCAAGCATTCAGCATAAAACAGCAGCAAAACGAAATAGAAAGCGAAGAAAAAAAACAACCCTCGGCCGGCCAAGCACCAAGACTCAGCCGGCCGAGCCTAACTCTGCTCAAATTAGGGTTTTCTCAATGTATGTAATGATATGCGGTATGATCTAGGGTTTAAAATAGCGTGCATATATATAGAAAACTGAGGCGGTGCTGCTATGGCGGTGGAAGGACGCCCGTCTGATGCCTCTGGACGCCCGTCTAGAAAATATCTGAACTCTCTGATCTGATTTTCTTCCTCTGGACGCTAGTTCAATATTCTGGACGCCCGTCCACCTGGACGGGATTGCAAACGCACGTTTAAGCTCCCCAGAAGCTAGTCCACAAAGTGTATCCTTACTCCAACTTCAACTTGAATCTTTCTCTTCCATTTAATCTTCAATTAAGTATCTTTTCAGCTCCTTCAATCCCTCTCCATGACATGTAAATGTACCTTCAAAACCATAAGAACACGCAAAGTGTAAAACCATAGATAATTACCAATAAAATCACGAAATTAGCTCAAGTTTACACTTAAAGACTTTTAAAACTCATTTGCTCAATAAACCCTTTAAACCCTTAATTTGTATGCAAATAATACGAATATGGAGGAAATCATTACAAAATATAACGTTATAAATCATATAAAATCACCCTTAACAATAATATGCAGATATAAAATCCTAAAGACTTTAATTTCAGACAATGGAACTCAGTTCGAAGGCAAAACTGTCAAAGAATGGTATGTCGAACTGCACATAACTCAACACTTCACATCTGTTGGCTATCCTCAAGCTAATGGGCAGGTCGAACAGACCAACAGACAAATTAAAACTGGGTTGAAGAAACACCTAGAAGAGGAAAGAGAGAATTGGACCGAGCACTTGCCCAATATCTTGTGGACATACAGACCAACGCCAAACTCGGCCACAGAAGAAACTCCGTTCAGCTTAGCATACGGGTGCGAGGCAATAATCCCGGATGAGATCGGGCTGCTATCACCACGAGCAGCGCTCTACTCTGAAGAACAGCAGTTATCTGAACTCAGACACTCGAAAGACGACCTAGAAGAAGCTCAGAATATGGCCTTCATTAGAATGGCCAAGTATAAACAGTGTATATCGCAGTACTACAATGCCAGGTTAAACACTCATATTTCAAAGAGGGAGATATGGTGCTCAGAAAGAATGAGGTCAGCAGACAAGGACCTCAAGAAAAACTTTACCCGAACTGGGAAGGCCCCTACAAAGTGGTCAAGATGCATGGAAAATGAGCATATCAGCTGGCTGATGCAAGCGGCAGGAGCGTACCACATAGCTGGAATGCAACCAACCTAAGGAAGTTTTATGTCTAGGATAGGTTCCAGACTTTACTTATGCATTATTTATGTTTTAAAGTTTATGTCTCAATAAGATGTAATCAAACATCAGTTATTATAATAAATTATTATTTTGCACATGTGCATCATTCATTTTATAGCTTTGGTTAAAGTTTGCAAAGGACAAACTTCATAAGTCTATAGAACTGACGATCAGACCTGAGCTACAGGTCAGACTCAGAAAAATTTGTGAATGACAAACTTCATAAGCCTGCAGGACAGGCGATGAGAGCTGAGCTGCAGGTTAGACTCAGAAAAGTTTGCAAAGGACAAACTTCATAAGTCGCAGGACAGACGATCAGAACTGAGCTGCAGGTCAGACTCAGAAACGTTTGCAAAGAACAAACTTAACAAGTCTGCAGGACAGACCGTACGAACTGATCTGCAAAACAGACTCAAAGGTTGGTAAAAACCAACAGACAATCAGAACTAAGATGTATTGTAAACTCAGAAAGTTTGTATAATTAAAACTTTCTAAGTCTGCAGGACAGGCGATCAGAGCCAACACTAAAGTACATCATTCAAAAAGCAAAGCTTGTAAATGATGTACTTCAGGGGGCAGAGGACCCTAAGTTAAGTTATGTTTGAATGAAAAAAAAAAGATAAAAGCCAAAATAAATAATAAGCATAACAAGTGCCTAAACGGCATATATTGTCAAAAATAAAAGGCAATAGAAAAGTTTGAAGTTATTACAAGTTTTTCAAAAGAAAAACAAATGCCTAAGCCTAAGAATCAACAGAGGGATGTTGAGAAGGCTGATCAGAAGGCACATAGAAGGCTGAGCTGAGGATGCATTGGCTTGACGAGCAGCAGGTCTACGGGCATACTTAGCTGCCAGATCTTCACCTCTCAGTCTAGCTTCATAGACTCTGTTTCCGCCAGGTTTGTGAAGTGCCCCGTGGGGAAGAGTCTTAATGACCAGCTCGGGACACTGTGCCTTGGCATGGTCCACACATAGAGTGTACCCGTGACCCAAGATTAGGGCAAGTAAAACCTTTAAGGCTCCAGTGAAGTGATCGGAGCTATTATAGTCGTGAATGGCTTGAGCAATCTACGCAGGTATCGCAGCCTTAAGTCCTTCATGCTTAGCTCGGAGTTGCGCCATGGCCTCCTCCTGCTCTGAGATCTGCCTGGAGTGATCAGCACTGGCAGTCCTTAGTTCTTGTAGCTCGTCCTGCTGGTCCAGAATGATCTTATTTAGATCAATGATCTGCTGAACTTTGGACAGAGACTCGTCCTTATGCTTTTGACGGCTGGCTGAGAGGTCAGCAATCCGTTTCTCTAAAGAACTCTTCTGGGAAGAGAAACTGTTAAGTCTGTTCAGAACTTCCTTCCCAGCCTTGACAACCTGACAGAACACTAAAAGGGTCAGTATGGTAAACATATAATGACAAAAGGAAGTAGCAGACATAAAAGAAAGAAAAGTATACCATAGTGGCCAGATCCTTGTCTGGCAGTTCCGACATATAGTCAGCGTGGGGAATGAAACCCCCCTCAGAGATATCTTGGTCACTTCGACTAGACCTGCTCTTTTTCTGCCCAGATCGGGAGCATACTTGAAGTTGTCCCTCTACCACAGTAGGCTCGGGACCGTCCAGGACGATCAAATTTTCTTCATGCTGATCTGTATGCCGTAGGAGCAGTTAGTTCATCCTGTTGAAGACCTTCCTCAGTACGAAGGTCCTCGAGATTGGCTTCAGGTTTCACCAAGGAAGGCTCCAAGTTGCCACTGGTCCCAAGAGCATCTGGGTTCACAATCTATTCGTTGTGCTCAGGCACAACTTCTTCTTCGAAAGCCTCGTCAAAAATAGCTGCAAAGTCGGCCACTGAAAAGAAAAGGACGAACAACGTTAATACGGACAGAAAAGATCATAATAGCAACAAATATACGTGAAGAAAAGCTAAAAAGAAACAAAGGCAAGGATAAGTTCCTACAGTTGTCAAACTTCACTCGAGCAAGCCTCACGTAAGGCTCAAGCCCGTAGTCAGCCAGACGAGATACCTCGATCAGTTCGGAGGGCCACTCTTCATGATCCAGAGAGACCCCCGACCCGGCAATGTCCTCCAACAGACGCTCATTAACCCCAGTGGGGCATACATCAGACGGAAGTTGATGATAGTTCCAACCACCCAGTTCAGGGTGTCCGCCATGACGGATAAAGAAGAGGTGGGTTTTCCACTTGTGAATAGAAGTTTTTCCTTTAGAAAGGATGGGATTCCCCTTCGGTGGTCTGTTCGGCGTGGAAAATAATACCACCTGCTGTGGTTTCTAACCTTTTTATGCTGATAAAAGGTCCTAAACATCTACGGAGAACTTAGTGTCCATACATCTGCACCAAATCGGGAAACCAATAATGGTCCGAACCCCATTGGGGGCGATCTGGGCAGATCCCAGGTGGTAATGTCTCAAAACGGACAAAAAGGCCGGACAGAACGGGACCCTAAAGCCACAAGCGAACTGTACACGGTACAATACCCCTAAGAGGCTGATGAGCATATAAGTTCACACCCTCAGGAAGACGGGGAGAATACTGGCCCATATCAATGTTGTATTGATTACAGATCTGAAGGATGTCATCGTGTTTAAGTTTGGATGTAACCTCGAGACAACCTACGGCTGACCTAACAGTCATGTGTGCTCTAATACTCTGATTCAAAGAAGTAAACCCGAAAGAGGAACGAGGCCTAGATGGATTAGCAGGCTGTGGATCTACAACTAACTGCTCACTTTCACTGCGATCGGAAACAGGATTGGAAACAGGGATTTCTAATTGAACCCTAGGTTGGCAGTTTCTCCTTCCGATGAAGATTAGGATTCAAAGTCCCTTTCAATTGAACTATTGGTTACTGGGCCAAACCTCATTAACCAGAAAAGAACCAGAGAAGAAGAGAATAAGGCAAACTCAGAAAAGAGAGGAGATAAAATGCTTACTTGTATATTGATCGGCCTTTTCTAAGTGTCCAATCTCACCGGCAGTGTACCGGGTCAACTGTAGCCTAAAATTGGTGAGTCAAGGTCGTATCCCACAGGGAATCTGGTCGAGTACCAAAGTCGGTCTCGTTCCTAGTTTAGGCCAACACAAATACTGAACGTGGTGATTTGTCAGATCACCGGTTTTAACAACTAAATATACACAAAAGAAAGATTTAAAACTATAAAAAAAAAAAAGATAGCCGAGCTATGATCCAACCAACTACTCTCCAACCCTAACTCGTAACCGGAAGTGATTCGATATACCTTAATGTTCTTGGCATTGTTAAAGGATGTCGTCTCCTATTTCCGAAACTAAGCGCCAATTTCAACAACCTAGTTTCCTATGTCGAATTCAACAGTCCGCTGACCGGATTTAACTGACCCGACACGGTCTACGCTCTATGAGACGCTCGACAAGTCGATATAAAACCTCACACACGAAACCGAATCTGAACAACTCAGTCGGTTTTTCACGGTGATCCTAGAACCCCTTTTCCCGTATCCTCTCGCAAAATACATTTATAAAGACGATACGTGTGACACGATTATTGAGTGATCAGTTCAACAAAAGTCATTAAGAATAAGTTGTAGAACGTTAACAACACCGAGAATCTAACAATCAACACATCAAAATTACCTCAATTAACAAACTAGGGTTCGATTTCGAAGATTATCACATAACTCGACTATCGGGATATTAACTACTCATTCTATCAACAAAACAACAAGAAATGAATATGAAATTGAAGCCAAGCATCGCAATTAAAAGCTAGAAATCGAAATTACCGGAAATCGAGACAAAGAATACCTGAAGAAAAACGAAATCCAAACTGAAATTGCAATAGCCAGTAGCACCGATCTTCGAATTACACAATACAAACTTAATCTAAACTAATTATCTACAAAACCTAAGCTAGACAAAAAGGAAAAAAATGAAATACGAGAGAAAAAGAGTGAAGCGAGAAGATAGGTAATAGTAATATATATATATGGAAAGCTATTCGTCTCTTTTCTTTCCTTAGTTGCTAAGATATATATATATATCAAACAAACAAAAATAAGAGTCGGTGCACATCTCATTGTGCATCACGGAGTGTTCCCATCGCCCAACCTAATGCAATCACGTGATGTTGGCGGCTCCAGATAATTATCTCCGGATAATTATCTAGCACGGTATCGTTTAATAAAGACACGACATATTATACGTGGCTTTATAAAAACATCCGTTGATCTTGTCATGTGTTTCCGCCGATACTTATCCATTTAGTAAATTAGCCGCAGACTAAGTTTCGGGCACACACTCCAATCCTCGTAATCTCGCATTCCGGTAATCTCGAACACCTAAGTCCTGCAAAATATCAAAAAAAATACTACACGTAACCCCTACAGGACACTAGGGTGACCGAGAGTATAATAAAAACACCGAAAAAACTCGAGAATTCCGGATTATAAGTCCGGATCTCGTAAACACAAACCATGGTGTAAAATGCATCAAAACACAAACAAATGTCTCCAGAAACATATAAAACGAGGTATAAACGGGGTATAAACACATAGAAAATGACATTCGAGTTGACTCTCATCAACTACCCCCTACTTAGCGTTTGCTCGCCCTCGAGCAAAAATGAGCGATTCAAAAATAAAGATGGAGTCAACATTGCTATCATACATCAAGTCTATAATATTGAAATGATAAAACACAAGTAATTGATATAAATGCATAAAACTCGAGCTCTACCTTGTATCGAGAAAAGAATGTGTGTGTGTGTGTATATATAGCTTCTTCGACATTAATCACCAATGACCGGTTTAGATTATAGACGTGTACATACCAGGATTACACCATAGGCTTATACGTCGTAAACATCTCCACTAATCGAGGTCTATCGTCGTCTAGTACGGTCAGGCAGGACTTGCACGGTTATATCGTTTAGGCTCAGGTCAGGGCTACGAAAGGATATTTACGAAAAAAATAGAAAGAGAAGGTGCAAACGAGCTTTAACCGAGAAAAAATATAAACACGTACTCGGTTCTAACTTCGTCTTCAATCTTCAACGTCCCATTTTTTTCTTCACTGTACACATATATAGTCCATATTTGGACTCATATCACAATACTACAAACAATTTAGCCCATTTTGGACTTGAATCAAACTAGTACAAATACTGCTTCTCTCTTCTTCTTTTTTTGTTTTTTTTTTCTTTTTTTTTTCATTTTTTTTTCATAAAGAAACTATACAGGAACATATATAAAAATTTGGCACTATTCATCAAAATTCCGAACAAAACCGAAACCAATACATTGTTACACTCCTCATTCCGGATAACTCGAATAATACAATGTCACAACAGCATTCCCATACCACAACACCTCGCAACATCGTATAAATGTGCGGAAATAAAAGCTCAATTGCAAGGTAGTCAAGGATACGTAGACCGAAATAAGGTTAGGGACATCGATTATACGGGTTAGTAACAAAATGGTCAGTTCGGGCGGCGGTCTAACCACCCTACAAAAGGCTTAGAGGGGTAACTGTGGATATACATATAAGGATGGCTTTTGGCTCTGATCGGGTCAAAATAAATGCCAAAACCGTCATCCCGTACCTAACAACGAAGACCTTTCTATTTCGCCTCGAAGTTACTAATATAAGTTCTAGGTAACCGGGTCATACGACAACTATAATCGTCCACTAATCATGGTGATAAATGACGTCGAAGCTAACGTGATAGAACTATTCGATTCTCAATACAATATCTCAACTCGAATGAAATGCATCTATACAATAACTAGATGTTTACCAAAACAATAATGAAGGCTCGATGTATCAAAATCAATGTCAAAGCCATCAAAATTCTCAGAATCTGACTCATTTAGACTAAAGGGATAACAATCGCTAAGTATAACTCATTCGACATGAATACGGGACATTTAAGCTAAACTAACCACCCCCTACTTTAAAACGAAACGCGAAGGATAAGGGTAGAAAAGTTAGCTTATGACCGGAAAATGGTGCGAGTACGATCATGTGGCATCCGTAGAAAGTCCTCCCTGGGTACCTGTGCTAATATCAACAGAAACAACTACACGAGATACACAAGTATGGAGATAACAAAATGAAACTAGACGGACAACCACGATTCATCAAAAACCAAGAACACCACACTAACCCCCCAAAACAAACTTCTTCGGGTTATAAAACAACAAAATTTACCCGAAGTTTCAAAATACACACTACATCGGGTTATAAAACAACAAAACTTACCCGAAGTATCATACTACAAACTAAAGAAATACAGTGAAACACGAGGGGAAAGAAAAAGCAATAAAAACACATTCTGAGTTTGAAGTCCTCAGCTCGACTTTCTACCCCCAACTATGTCAAGGATAGTTATACCAAAGGAGAGCAAATCTCTGCATCTCCCTACCAAAATTGTAGGAATTGAGCACCCCCGGAAAACAAAATACTAAAAACACGGGGCTCAATCCCCACCACCACGACTGGTTCGATGAATTCGTTGCACAGAACAACGAACTCACTTTCCCCGAACTAAAACATATACCAACCAACAACGACTCTAGCTCCAAGTAACAACAAATAGGCTCAACATCAACAACAAACTCAATAGGGTGCACCCCCGAAGATATAACAATAGGGCTAAATAAAGACGGAACAGGTGACTCGAATAGATAAAAGAGTCATACCATCCTCGTAGTGTTCTTCCGGGATGATTTCAATCATACTTTCTTGCTCTCTCCTCTCAGACTTCTCAAACAGTTGTTGCACTTCAAGCTCCAAGTTTCGTATGGCTGTTTGCGTCGTTTTCATGTCCTTACGAAACTCTTGGAGCTCTTTAAGGTACTCTTTATGGTGCTCTTGGACCACTTTACTCAACTGTTCAAGTGCCATCTGTTCATCCGTTAAGGTCTCTGATTGTAGAGGTGGGGTAGTATCGAGTTGTTGCTCAAAGTAACTTGGGGCATTATCCCACTCATTGCCATATGATGTGGTGTATGGGTTGAACTGATAATAAGGTTGTGTTCCGTAACCCATAGCACCGTAATTGTAGCCTCCGAATGAGTAAGGAAATGAGCCGTAATTGCCGTAAGGATCCATTAATTGTAAATCAAGGAAACAACACGAACACAATCACAGTATCTAGTCACTACCACTACCGAAGTAAATGGTGTGACACTTCAACAAAAACAAATTAAAAAAAAACTATACACAGAAAACAAATAATAAAAACGACCTAATCCTAAAAACTCAACTAACTTATAGATATCAACCGGATTCCCCGGCAACGGCGCCAGAAAACTTGATCGGCCTTTTCTAAGTGTCCAATCTCACCGGCAGTGTACCGGGTCAACTGTAGCCTAGAATTGGTGAGTCAAGGTCGTATCCCACAGGGGAATCTGGTCGAGTACCAAAGTCGGTCTCGTTCCTAGTTTAGGTTGTTATAAAACGGATGGAGATAACTTCGGATGCAAGAAACGAAAACGAAGCAATCAAACATAAACAATCAAAGGAGAAAAACGAAACAAGAAGAACACGTATTTAACGTGGAAAACCCCTCGGTGGGAGAGGTAAAAAACCACGGGCGAGAAAAGAGAGATATTTTATTATGCACCGAATTTTACGATTTCAACACACTCGGATAATGAGACAACAAGCGTATTTATAGGCACAAATCCCTAAACCCTAGCCGCCGGGAATCTTTGTCGATGCACCATAAATACCCCTACACGTGTCCTCCTTTTAATGACACCGTATAGCCGTCACATAACGAAATTAGCGGATGTGGGACCTGCTTGTATTCAAGTACTCGCGGACTATCACCCCGCGATAGTTACCCCCGCCGAAGCTACCCTGCTGAAGCTCAGTAGACTCCACCCTACTGATGCACAGAATTGAATACACTTCTCAGCTGACCATCACCCAGCTGAGTCTTCAGATTGGTTCCACCAGATGTAGAGTTTAAGTCACTTTACTGACAAATCTCCACCTTGACTTCAACTCTCCCTGAGTCAAACGTATTGCATAACCGGATGTACTTGTACCGGATGCATTCGTCAATGCCGGATGTACTTGTACCGGACTATCTCCACAACATCCACTCCACCGATTTGCCCTCGGTAGAGTTTCCGAAACAGTTACAAGCTTTGAATATTCGGTAAGTCCGGACAAAGCCGGAACTTACTCGCCGAACCGGTTTAGTGAACATATCGCCAGGATTCTCCTTTGTGCCAATCTTCTTCACCACAACCCCGTTCTCATTCCTCAAGAAATGATACCGACATCAATATGCTTGGTTCTCTCATGATGAACCCGATCCTTGCTAAACATATTGCACTAAGATTGTCACAATATATATCGGCGATCCCGATGCAACCCCAAATCACCGACTAGCCCCTTCAACCGGATACCCTCCTTAGTCGCTTTCTTCGGTAAGAGCCATGTATTCTCGCTTCGGTAGTTGATAAGGCTACGTAGCTTTGAAGAGTAGCTTTCCACCGACCATTGCATTTCCCAATGTAAACACATAACCAGTCATTGATTTTCTACTGTCAACATCACCTGCATAATCGGCATCACGGTAGCCTGTGACCAGACCAGTATCACCTCCATAAATGAGACCAACATCAGCTGTACCTCTCAGGTACCGAATATCCTTTTAACGACTTTCCGTGTTCCTTTCCGGGTTGAGCCATAAACCTGCTGACAACACTGACTGCCTGAGCCAGATCAGGCCTAGTGCAAACCATGGCATACATCAGACTGCCAACTGCACTAGCATAGTGTTGGGGAGATTTTGCATCATTAAAACAAAAGAAAATTTATAAAACCTATACTACCATGCAAAACTACCTCCTAACCGGCCGAATACCGGGTAGTTGCTAGTAAAGTTGGATAAGTACGGGTATCGATCCTCGGGGAATTGGGTCATCAAATCTAACTTATTAATTCTTCTTTATTAACCTAAACCTAAACTAAAACGGAAAAGTAAAGTGGACGAGAGGATTGTTAATCCAAAGCCGGGAAGGATAATTGCGATCAACATAAAATAAATCTAAACTACAACAATAAATCTATCTAACGAACATGATAATGACCGAAGCGATCAAACATGGAACGAACCATAATCCACCATCCCGCAACCCTTAATTTCTTCCCTAGATTATCTTATAGTGATTTAATTCAAGTTGTGGTTTCACCTATCAAACGTATGAATTCCTACTTTCGTAGATGAATTCGCCTATCAATCTCTATCTTTCGATTTACGGAGATTAACGCATCATAAAATAAACCAAGGTGAAAGATTTTCTAGATCTAACAACCTAGACATTCAACCTATCAACTTTCGTTTGACATAGATCAAAACGTCTATTCTTTCCTATGGTGATCTCGCGTTTACACCGACTTTCGTCCTACGGTAAACATCAATCGCAAACATCTTTCGATATAAATTTGCAATAACAAATAATCATAGAAAAGATACGAACTTGGAATTTAAACTTACAAGATATCCAGAGAAAGAAAGTAAAAACGCTGCGAGAAAGATATCCATGGCTGCTCCATGTTTATTCAACCTCAAAACATCATCATGGTTCAAGAAACGAAGGAAAAACAAACAAAATAAAAGACCTAATCTAACCCCGATCACCCGAGCACAAGGCTCGGGTGATCGGCCTTGAAAGCTCCCGAAAGCGGCTGCGTCGTCCGTGTAATTTTCGTGTGAAAAATCTGATGTAATTAGGGTTGGAATCGCAGCTGCTTTTATAGGAAAATCAAGTCGGTTGCTACAAAAGGTGCCGACGCCCGTCCATAATGTCGGACGCCCGTTCACTATTTTCAGCAACAGCATCCAAACTTGTAACGCTCATATCTCGGGCCTCGTAAGTCGGAATGGAGTGATTCAAAATCCTGTAGAATCCTCTCTTCAAGCCCTACAACTCTTCTCTTGAGGTCCAGAGTCAAATCGGTTGTTATCATATCAAGAACTGCGTCGGAAGTCGGGACTACCCGGAATCCCGATTTCCCAACATTCATCTTGATTGATTTCTTTCCTTATATCTTTCAATCTTCCATAACTTTGATTGATCCTTTCCAATCACGAATTTGGCTCTCTAAAATCCTCTCTCCCATCATCAATGAGTATCTACAACAATAGGAAAACATACCAAAGCGTAACGTATTTCCAAAATAACATAAAATCATCAATTACGCACATAAATCGTTACGTTTTGAGATTTAACTATTAACAACATCATTTACTCAATATTTCAATATAAAGCCCTATTTCTATGAAAATAATACATATACGGGGGAACTTGATATAAAATATATCGTTAAAAACACTATAAATTCACCCTAAACAACACCCCCACACTTAGCTTTTTGCTCGTCCCGAGCAAAACAAAACATAATCAAGCTCGAGACAAATAAACACTTATGCAAATATAAAGCATATTCAAGTAGTTTAGAAGTTCACCCAAGTGCGTGTGTGCATAGCCATAATAGATTTCCACTAAAACCACACTTGAAATTGATTCAAGCAAAACTAGCCAACATCCCATTTGAATCAGAAATATAAAAACGATTATAACATGCACCTCACGAAACATACAGATTCGGAAAAGATAATAGGAAGTCTTTAAAATATTTCCGACATATACTTAGAGGATAATCCCTACATCATATCTTTCAGTTTATACTGGGGATAGTCAGAAGATAACTACGGTTTCCAACCATCTTTTCACATTGCCATTCACTAATTTTTCTTAAAGTTCAATCAATTCCACATATATAGCATATATGCCCTCATTCCCAGCAATAGGATGTTTCGGGATAACACCCTAGCTGGACTACTATCATCGGGCGGTCGGGAGCTATTAACCTCGTAGTGGTATAGGACATTTCGTGATAATGCCCTACCGCACTCAAATCATCGGCAGCTACTTCCGACACTTAAATACATAATTCATATTATTCATCTTAGATTGGTATACAAACCTTAAATTATATCCCTCCTATCACATTCAAACCTTCAGATATTCATAGTATGTCATACTTTAATTCTAAATACAAACTATTAAAATTTTCAAAATTCGTATGCAAGCAAAGAATCATGCGATAATCATCAAAAAATCTCTAATCAAATGGGCATAGCTTAAAAACATAGCTCATCATTTACTATGGCACGTGAAAAATAGATCAGGTGAGACATCTAAAATTACTAAATATGCAGAATACAGCATCAATGATATAAGAACTCAAATGAAGACATGCAATGTTTACTTGGGACAAAACAAAAATTTTAAAATCTAGCACTTTTCATAGAAATATAAAAGTATAGCAAATGAATGTAGATAACACATAAGCCATTCCCCTCCCCCACACTTAAATTACAACATGTCCTCATGTTGTGCAAAATAAAAGAAAAGAAAACTTAGCTGATTGTATGCCGAAAGGGAACAATTCTGGAACGGTCGCGTTCCGATCCAAAAATGCTCGAAGATATCAGTAGACTGTGGACCATCCACCGGAAAACTGATATCATCTGAAAACTCACAATAGCTAATGCAAATACCCTGCACACTTGACAAACATGAAATACCTCGGGGATAGGGGGAAGATAACATATAAAGCACAGGAAAGGAAGTCTAGAGAATTTTTAGATTAAGCTCATATAAAGATGGACATATACATGGAATATTACAAAATAGTAGGGCTAGGTGCAACTATATGAAAATGCATTACAATGCAATCTACGTGAAAAAATCCTAAAAATAAAATAAAAACGAGGTAGTATTACGGAAACCGACAGTTAACTACACTCAAAAAGAAAAATAAACTAGGTGGTATTACGAAAACCGACAGTGACCACACTTAAGAAAAATAAAAGGAAAAATAGAAAAACATTGCAACTATATGAAATGCAACTAAATGATATGCATCTAAATGATATGCAAAAATAAAAGAAAATAAAAGAAAGAAAACTAGCCCACTCATTTGCAGCATGACATGTATATAATAAACGTCTACCAGATAATGACAGGTTACGATAAACGACAGTGTTGTTCATTACATGCAATGTAGACGCGCTTTAAGACTCATCAAAGGTGATAGCATTATGGAAACCAACAGTTAGCTATACTAAACAGATATAACTCATAAGCCCAAGATGGTAGCATTACGAAAACCGACAGTAGCTACCCATATGAGTTACAAAAACAACAAGGAAGCACATAAGTCTCAAAGCTTAAAAGATTCATCACAGCGGTATGTAGCATACGGAAACCGACATTAGCTACTAAATAACACTAAGACCAGTTATAGCGTACGAGAACCGACAGTGACTATAACTTGCATAGATGAATCATGCATATAAAAATTAATCAGTTATTTAACATGGATTCGTAGATGGAGAGATATGAATATGCAAGTTCAGAACATCTACGTAAAATGAAATATCCACAGAAGCTCAAATTAAAGTATCAATATCAAATAAAGCATTAAAAATCAAATTGAGAAGAATTCTGGAACCTGGACTGCATTCCGGACGAACGTTCAAAGGAAATCTCGGCACTGGACGGGCGTTCCACTTTTCAGACGCTCGTCTGCCTTGAAAACCGACCGGACGGGCGTTTAGAATTACAGACGCCCGTCGATTCTTTTAATTCAGAGGAGGGATTGAAAATTCTGGAACGGACGAACGTCCAACATACCAGACGTGCGTTCACCTGCAGATTATGAACTGGACGGGCGTTCACTTACCTGAACGCTCGTCCAAACAACGAATATGCACAGAAACGCAGGAACAACACAGAAAAACCCTAATTATCCTAACAGTTCATCAACTCAAAACAAACACAGTATCGCAGCCTCATCAAATTAAAGCACAGAGGGTTAGACTAGATTGCAACAACATATAGTTCACGTTTCACAAATCGAGTAAAAAACTTTTTGCACATTCTTAACCCAACGGTTATCGAAACACGGCAAAAATAAAAACTCTCGATTTGGTAAACGCTACTTTTATTAAAACGAAAAATAAACGTAACAAAATCGAAAAATTAATTCAACTAAATTCAACAAAACACCGATTCCCCGGCAACGGCGCCACTTTTGTTGGGGAGATTTTGCATCATTAAAACAAAAGAAAATTTATAAAACCTATACTACCATGCAAAACTACCTCCTAACCGGCCGAATACCGGGTAGTTGCTAGTAAAGTTGGATAAGTACGGGTATCGATCCTCAGGGAATTGGGGTACATCGAATCTAACTTATTAATTCTTCTTTATTATCCTAAACCTAAACTAAAACGGAAAAGTAAAGTGGACGAGAGGATTGTTAATCCAAAGCCGGGAAGGATAATTGCGATCAACATAAAATAAATCTAAACTACAACAATAAATCTATCTAACGAACATGATAATGACTGAAGCGATCAAACATGGAACGAACCATAATCCACCATCCCGCAACCCTTAATTTCTTCCCTAGATTATCTTATAGTGATTTAATTCAAGTTGTGGTTTCACCTATCAAACGTATGAATTCCTACTTTCGTAGATGAATTCGCCTATCAATCTCTATCTTTCGATTTACGGAGATTAACGCATCATAAAATAAACCAAGGTGAAAGATTTTCTAGATCTAACAACCTAGACATTCAACCTATCAACTTTCGTTTGACATAGATCAAAACGTCTATTCTTTCCTATGGTGATCTCGCGTTTACACCGACTTTCGTCCTACGGTAAACATCAATCGCAAACATCTTTCGATATAAATTTGCAATAACAAATAATCATAGAAAAGATACGAACTTGGAATTTAAACTTACAAGATATCCGGAGAAAGAAAGTAAAAACGCTGCGAGAAAGATATCCATGGCTGCTCCATGTTTATTCAACCTCAAAACATCATCATGGTTCAAGAAACGAAGGAAAAACAAACAAAATAAAAGACCTAATCTAACCCCGATCACCCGAGCACAAGGCTCGGGTGATCGGCTATAAAGCTCCCGAGAAGCGGCTGCATGCCGTGTAATTTTCGTGTGAAAAATCTGATGTAATTAGGGTTGGAATCGCAGCTGCTTTTATAGGAAAATCAAGTCGGTTGCTACAGTAAAGGTGCCGGACGCCCGTCCATAATGTCGGACGCCCGTTCACTATTTTCAGCAACAGCATCCAAACTTGTAACGCTCATATCTCGGGCCTCGTAAGTCGGAATGGAGTGATTCAAAATCCTGTAGAATCCTCTCTTCAAGCCCTACAACTCTTCTCTTGAGGTCCAGAGTCAAATCGGTTGTTATCATATCAAGAACTGCGTCGGAAGTCGGGACTACCCGGAATCTGATTTCCCAACATTCATCTTGATTGATTTCTTTCCTTATATCTTTCAATCTTCCATAACTTTGATTGATCCTTTCCAATCACGAATTTGGCTCTCTAAAATCCTCTCTCCCATCATCAATGAGTATCTACAACAATAGGAAAACATACCAAAGCGTAACGTATTTCCAAAATAACATAAAATCATCAATTACGCACATAAATCGTTACGTTTTGAGATTTAACTATTAACAACATCATTTACTCAATATTTCAATATAAAGCCCTATTTCTATGAAAATAATACATATACGGGGGAAATTGATATAAAATATATCGTTAAAAACACTATAAATTCACCCTAAACACATAGGGAACTTTTGACATATACTCCTTCTCTTCAGCTGACTGTGAAGCATAAACAGACAAATGAACATTTGATGCCATAGGAGTATCTATTGGTTTTGCAGCAGACATCCCAAACT
This sequence comes from Gentiana straminea, assembly GCA_036785695.1. Taxonomy (NCBI): domain Eukaryota; kingdom Viridiplantae; phylum Streptophyta; class Magnoliopsida; order Gentianales; family Gentianaceae; genus Gentiana; species Gentiana straminea. The sequence continues at coordinate 3,476,213 of JAVUPR010000258.1, read as the reverse complement.
TGGCCAATATCTTCTCGCACATAACCTGCCGAGACAAGAACAACTTCTTCGACTCCTATCTCTCCGGATCTCCATCCCCAAGATTTTCTTGGCCGCACCCAAATCCTTCATTTCAAATTCGGCACTAAGAAGGTTCTTCGATTTTGAACATCGGACTTCCTTGCTTTGCGGCTATCGGCATGTCATCCACATACGAACAAGATAGATATATGATCCATCTTTCGAAATAGATGAAGTAAACACAACGATCATATGGACTTCGTTGTAACCTGTCGAAGCATGAAACTGTCAAACCTTTTATACCACTTGCCTTGGAGCTTGCTTCAAACCATACAATGATTTCTTCAACTTGCAAACATAATTTTCCTTTCCGGGAACTTGAAAACCCTCGAAATTTGTGTCATGTATATCTCCTTATCCACCTCACCATGTAGAAAAGCGCTTTTCACATCTAATTGCTCAAGTTCCGGATCTGTTTGTGCCACCATTGCTAGTAACACCCTGATTGAAGTGTGTCTGACCACTGGTGAAAATATTTCATCAAAGTCAACTCCTTCCTTTTGACTGAATCCTCTTGCAACCAAACGTGCCTTATACCTGACCCCTTCTGCCTTTGTTATTCCTTCCTTTTTCTTGAAAATCCATTTACAAGTCACAACTCCCTTGTCAGTAGGCTATTTGACCAATTCCCAAGTCTGATTCTTCAACAATGACTCCATTTCATCTCCCATGGCAGCATGCCACTGAGATGCTTCTGTACATGTCACTGCTTCCCTGTAAGTAGTTGGTTCAGCAACCTCTACTTCTTCTGCAACTTGGAGTGCATATCCAGCCAAATCATCATATCCATATCTCCTTGGAGGTATCCCAACATTAGATCTTCTAGCTGCGCCGGCGCCTAGACTCTGCTGATCCATGTTTGTATGACGCCCGCCGAGGTCTCGGCGGACGGCTTGGATCGGATTACGGTTCATTATCCGGATCGGTATAGTGTTGATTTGGATCCACCGATTGTTGCATATCGGTAGACTCCACTGAAGCTCCACCTTGTTTCTCAACACTATCGGATTCGACGATCGGTTTCGGACTCGGTAGACCTCCCCACGATGAGTTTAACATAGAATTTTCATCAAACACAACGTCCCTGTCGAGGATTACTGCGGACTCTGCCGATGACCAAATTCTATATCCTTTCACTCCATCACCATACCCCACAAACACTCCCTTCTTGGCTCTTGGTTCTAACTTCCCTTCACTAACATGATAGTAAGATGTACTCCCAAAAACCCTTAGAACGAGTAGTCGGCGAGGCTTGCACGACCACATCTCAAATGGTGTCTTGAGATTGATTCTGTGTGAGGACTCCCGTTGATTAAGTAGCAAGGCGTCTTAACGACTTACGCCCAAAATCTCCTTGATAAACCGACTTGAGAAAGCATACATCTTGCCCTCTCCCGGTAGAGTTTGATTCATCCTTTCGGCTACACCATTCTGCGAGGTGTATTCCTTACGATATGATGTACGGCAATACCCTCGGCACAAAATGAATCAAAATCCGTCCAGCAGAATTCCAGACCATTATCTGTACGAAGCTTCTTGATTTTCTTGCCTAACTGATTTTCCACTAGGGCCTTCCACTGCTTGAAGTTATTGAATGCATCACTTTTGTTCTTCATCATCACCACCCAAGTCATCCTTGAATAGTCATCTATGAATGACACAAAATATCTGTGACCACCCAATGACTCAACTTTTGATGGACCCCAGCAGTCTGAATGGATATAATCAAGTGATGCCTTTGTATTGTGCAACCCTGCTGAGAATTTACTTCTATGCAACTTCCCAAACACACAATGTTCACAAAAGTCCGGATTCTTGACCTTATATCCCCCAAGAAAACCTGCTGAAGAAAGAACCTGCATACCCCTTTCACCCATGTGACCAAGTCTCATGTGCCACAGCTGAGTCTGCTGAGATCCCAGTGAAGCTGCGAGGATGCAACAACAGCAGTGCCAGATACAATAGATCCTTGTAATATATACAAGGTTCCCCTCTTGATGCCTTTGAGGACTACAACTGAATCTTTGAAGACATTCAGCTGTCCACCTTCACCCTTGAAATTGAACCCCTTGCTGTCCAGTAGACTAAGAGATACCAAATTCTTGGTCATCTGTGGAACATGTCTTACATCTTTCAGTGTACAAAATTTACCATCCTCTGTCCTTAACTTCACTGAGCCAATTCCCACAACTTTGCAAACCTTGCTGTTGGCCATATAGATTTGACCACCATCTATCTGCTCATAAGTAGAAAACCACTCCCTGTTTGGACAAATATGGTAGGATGCTCCAGAATCAAGTATCCACACATCATTATGGTGTGTAGAATCCCCTGCAACTAGAACCAGATCCTCATCAGATTGCTCAGTAGCCAAAGCTGCTGTGCCAGAATTGCCTTCCTGCTGTTTCTTCTTCCTTGGACAATTGGACTTCCAATGTCCCTGCTCCTTACGGTAATTACGACACATCGGTAGACTTAGGACCTTTGGACACCGACTTCTTTTTCTTCTTCTCGTCCATATCCTTTTCCACTATTGCTGCTTGCTAGCTACTAGCCCAAGCCTTTGACCGTCTGTTCCAAAGAAATGGCCTTGTGTCTAAGCTCCCGGCATGTAAGGCGGACCTCACATCCTCCAAAGCTACCGTATCCTTTCCAACTATGAAAGAGCGCACAAAGTTTTCATATGATGCCGGTAATGACACCAACGGGATTAGGGCTGCATCTTCATCTTCAATTTTAACATCAATATTTCTTAAATCAAGCAATATTGTGTTCAAATTTCAGTCCGATGTTCCCTCGGTGGACTTCCTTCATGCATCTTCAAACCGAACAACCTCTGTTTCAACAACAACTTGTTGGTCGGTGACTTGGTCATATACGAGCTTTCAAGCTTCTTCCACAACTTGGGCTGCGGTGTCTTCCTCGGCAACCTCGGTGATAACATCATCGGATAAGCACAACATGATGGTTGAATGTGCTTTCTCTTCCCGGTCGGCATAATCTGCTTTGCACTTGTATTTGGTTTGTCGGATAAAGGATTCCACAAACCCTGCTTTGTTTCAACGGTGCACGCATCTTGATTTGCCACGGACCAAAACTTTCCTTCCCGTAAATTTATCGATTTTTACGTTTACTGCTGACATCTTTCCTTGCTAAAGATTACAACTTTATCACAGATCCTAGCACCTTGCTGAAGGTCTTGGTGAAGATGAAGTTGATCGTACAGATTGTTTTCTCCAGAACCTTGCTCCGATACCACTTGTTATAAAACGGATGGAGATAACTTCAGATGCAAGAAACAGAAACAGAAGCAATCAAACATAAACAATCAAAGGAGAAAAACGAAACAAGAAGAACACGATTTAACGTGGAAAACCCCTCGGTGGGAGAGGTAAAAAACCACGGGCGAGAAAAGAGATATTTTATTATGCACCGAATTTTACGATTTCAACACACTCGAATAATGAGACAACAAGCGTATTTATAGCACAAATCCCTAAACCCTAGCCGCCGGGAATCTTTGTCGATGCACCATAAATACCCCTACACGTGTCCTCCTTTTAATGACACTTTGTATAGGCTTTGTCACATAACGAAATTAGCGAGATGTGGGACCTGCTTTGTATTCAAGTACTCGACGGACTATCACCCCGTCGATAGTTACCCCGCTTTGAAGCTACCCTGCTGAAGCTCAGTAGACTCCACCCTACTGATGCACAGAATTGAATACACTTCTCAGCTGACCATCACCCAACTGAGTCTTCAGATTGGTTCCACCAGATGTAGAGTTTAAGTCACTTTACTGACATAGGCCAACACAAATACTGAAAGTGGTGATTTGTCAGATCACCGGTTTTAACAACTAAATATACACAAAAGAAAGATTTAAAACTATAAAAAAAAAGAGATAGCCGAGCTATGATCCAACCAACTACTCTCCAACCCTAACTCGTAACCGGAAGTGATTCGATATACTTTAATGTTCTTGGCATTGTTAAAGGATATCGTCTCCTATTTCCGAAACTAAGCGCCAATTTCAACAACCTAGTTTCCTATGTCGAATTCAACAGTCCGCTGACCGGATTTAACTGACCCGACACGGTCTACGCTCATGAGACGCTCGACAAGTCGATATAAAACCTCACACACGAAACCGAATCTGAACAACTCAGTCGGTTTTTCACGGTGATCCTAGAACCCCTTTTACCGTATCCTCTCACAAAATACATTTATAAAGACGATACGTGTGACACGATTATTGAGTGATCAGTTCAACAAAAGTCATTAAGAATAAGTTGTAGAACGTTAACAACACCGAGAATCTAACAATCAACACATCAAAATTACCTCAATTAACAAACTAGGGTTCGATTTCGAAGATTATCACATAACTCGACTATCGGGATATTAACTACTCATTCTATCAACAAAACAACAAGAAATGAATATGAAATTGAAGCCAAGCATCGCAATTAAAAGCTAGAAATCGAAATTACCGGAAATCGAGACGAAGAATACCTGAAGAAAAACGAAATCCAAACTGAAATTGCAATAGCCAGTAGCACCGATCTTCGAATTACACAATACAAACTTAATCTAAACTAATTATCTACAAAACCTAAGCTAGACAAAAAGGAAAAAAATGAAATACAGAGAAAAAGAGCTGAAGCAGAAGATAGGTAATAGTAATATATATATATGGAAAGCTATTCGTCTCTTTTCTTTCCTTAGTTGCTAAGATATATATATATCAAACAAACAAAAATAAGAGTCGGTGCACATCTCATTGTGCATCACAGGTGTTCCCATCAGCCAACCTAATGCAATCAGGTGATGTTGGCGGCTCCAGATAATTATCTCCGGATAATTATCTAGCACGGTATCGTTTAATAAAGACGCGACATATTATACGTGGCTTTATAAAAACATCCGTTGATCTTGTCATGTGTTTCCGCCGATACTTATCCATTTAGTAAATTAGCCGCAGACTAAGCTTCGGGCACACACTCCAATCCTCGTAATCTCGCATTCCGGTAATCTCGAACACCTAAGTCCTGCAAAATATCATAAAAAATACTACACGTAACCCCTACAGGACACTAGGGTGACCGAGAGTATAATAAATACACCGAAAAAACTCGAGAATTCCGGATTATAAGTCCGGATCTCGTAAACACAAACCATGGTGTAAAATGCATCAAAACACAAACAAATGTCTCCAGAAACATATAAAACGAGGTATAAACGGGGTATAAACACATAGAAAATGACAGTCGAGTTGACTCTCATCATATATGCAAGTCTTGGAGAGAATTCGAGTTTTGTAGCAGAAATGAAGAAGTGGGAAAGTCTGAAATGAAAAGACAGGGGTTATAACCTACCGCAAGGACGTGGAACGACGTCAGTTATGGGAAGAGGGAAAAACACCTCGGTTCCCGAAAATACATTAATGACCTACTTAATAGGCTGTCATCTGGCAGCTAGTAAATTCAAAACGCGAGGTCGGATAAGTTCGGCCGAACAGCACGGGTGCAGATCTGACCAACTAAAAGCAAGATCAGATCCAGGGGGCTTATGATGATAGCCGACCCGAACTACGCCACGTGTCATCCTTTTAGGATGTGTAATAAATGATTAACCTCTAAATGTAGGACAGTGATGGCCATGAGCCCCAAAGATATATCTAAGGGCAGGTCCCTAACCCCAGGTGGGAGATCGACAGAAACTCCTCCTCCAGCCACCGCAGGTCGGTCAAGGTCTGGTGAAGAGGAGCTGCCCAGGTTGGCCATAAGTGGCCTTGGGGGCCCCGGCGCAGGACGCTCAGAGCAACCTCGGCTGTTATTTCACATGCTGGATAACTAAAGATAAATAAGGAAAGAATTCTAAGTCATAAAGACTGTAATATTGACATTTAAATATGTCCATAATTATCCGTAAATCATGAGAATTTATGCGTGTATATTCTTAGGTAAATAATAATAATAATAATGTAATTCCTTGCAGGACAAGGAAAGGGATAAATCATCCCCTATATAAACAACCCTAAAGAACTACGAAAGACTTGATTCTAATTAAGTAATTGGATACGTAGGCAACTCAAGAGAAATAACTCGAGAGTTCATTCTAAAATACACCAAAAACACATCCCCATTAAACACGATTTAGGGTTCGTAGGATTAAAGATCGTTGTCACAAAGATAATTGGTCCGGATTAATTGTCAGACGACATCCAACACCGTCAGGTGGGTGGGGGCGGGGAATGTGGGTACCGTGCAAGAATTGTGAGAAGGCTTTTTCACTCATTTGTCCTTCACTTAGAGGGTACGTTATACATCTTCCATGTTTATATTTTATTTTTGTGGGACTGTATCTAAGTACACAAATACCCTTTCAACCCACTTGTAGTACTTGTATTTTATGTATACTTGAATTGGCCTATGACATGATTGATTTTACGGTACAGTATAAATATTGTATCAAGTTTCATTTATCATACTTTTTCATTTTTATGCTTTTTTTTACATCGACGAAGGTTGGTCAGAGTAGAAGAGATTTTTTCGGCGGAAACAATCTAGGTGTCTTGAGTTTAAGTCATTCCGGATGCAATTGATCTTATTGGGAGAGGTGACACCATTGGTGTCCGACATTAACTCGGACAATCAGTCCATATGGACACACCATGAAACAACGGGTAATATAACATATATTTACATCATTAATTATTACGTAGGTTACATTGATCGCGGTGTAGACCCTTTATAATCAATGATGCAAAAGGTTTGTTATGTCATTCGTTGTGAGTGAATGTTTCTAGAAGTAACATTACTCTTTAAATATATAGATACACATGGGAGTATGAATGCGTGTACTTGTATACATAAATACACATATACAATTTCTCGTTGTATATATAAATATGTATTTAAATTTATTCACAAGTAATTCAGTTGAATAGTGCAATGCTCGTGTACCGTTCGTTTAATTAATACTTGAGTCGAGAGGAAATCGAATACAAACTAATTTAATCTGAATAGAGTTGAATTCTGACTTAAATCAATCTAGTGTTACTCACAAGTCATAACTAGCCCTAATTTATGGGGAAATGATCCCCTACGGTACACCTTTTACGGTGCAAGGTGCGGTGTTATTGGCGTAAAAAAAAATTACGACAATAATAGTGTCGTAAAAATATGCTTTTAAGCCAATAATAGTGGCGTAATATTATTGGCGTAAAACATCTTTTTACGGCATTATTATTAGCGTAACGCATGATGTGTGTGCACAACACTTTGCATCATAAAAAGTGTACCGTAAGGGATCCCGGTCCCTAATTTATGTATACATAGTTTGGAGTGGTTGAATATGCTTGTTGTTTGCTTCTGCTACCAGCTACCCGCTGCTACCCGCTACCCACTATCCATAACCCATCCCCTCTTTTTTAAATGCTTTTTTGGCACAATTATTGGTGGGTTTTAATGGCAAATCTTGTGGAAAATGACTTGCTTGTTTTACATGAAAATGCACCAAAATCAAGATTTAATGTTGTGTGGAAATTTTGAAAAAATCCAAGGTTTATGTCAATGTTGTCTGGTTACTTGTCAATTTATTGAATAATGATAATTCTTGTTATTTTGTTTCATCATTTTGTAATAAACTTCCAATAATTATGAGTAAGTATATGTGCTTAGAAAATGGGTTGTGTTGGGCTAGGGTTGCATATTTACAGAAGTTCTATCGACACGATATATTTACTTCCAGCACCACAATCAGTTATATATTTATTACATTACTCCGAAAAACACAGTTAATTTACGGGAATAGAAACGTCATTGTTATTGACGTTATTTTTCGAAATAACGTCGATAAAAGAAACGTTATTTTTACATAATAGGGAGTCAATCGGGAGTAACGTCAATGAAAGTGATGTAACTCTTGCATAGCAACGTCCCTGGAAGTGACGTTCCTCGTGTGTGTTGCCGGAAGTAATTTTGTAGTATATTGAAAAACAAAAATCAACTAATCCAGTGTCGAAGTAAAATGATGTGTCAATAAAAACCTCTATTTATCTTTAACAAATGATATCCAATCATTCTGCCTTTAACATATTTTTTTTTAGGGGAAGGGGAAAGGTTGGGGAGGGGGAGTGGGGGAAGAAACCCTATTTTGCTTCAAGTATCGCAATTGTGATTCAGCACCACGACTTTTTTTTATGGAAGACATTTCTACATGTATAGACATGTCATCCATATGGGACAGTGGAAAACGTCAATAATGACATCTCTTGTACATAAAGAACGTCATTGTCAGGGACAATTTTAAAAAAATAAAGCCGATGATGTTTTCACATAGTGTCCGAAGTAATAAAAAATGATTAGTCATGGGTGTGTGGTTTTAACACACCTTTTATGTCACGTTGAAATTAGTATTTCTTTTGAGAAGTAGTAATTAGTATTTTCTAACCAACCCAATGTGTAATTGGAACAAGGCCCAAGTAAGTTTATTAACACTTTCATAATAAGGGTAATAATTTTACACATACATATACTAACAAAATTCTTTATTTTGAACCAAGTAGCTTGGTTCAAGTGGTAAGTGGCTTGAGAATGCCTAGGGAAGTGACCGATTCGATTCTCCTCTAATGCGCCATGTTGAAATAGCTTTTGGCCACGCCTTACCCCAAAGTAAGAGTCAGACTCTGCATGCACGACTCGAGCTGAACTCCGGATTAGTCGGATCAGTGAGTTCCGGATACCGGAGGCTTTAAGTAAAAAAGAAAAATTCTCTATTTCGAGTATAGGCACAAAATTACCCCTATCAAGTAAACATTGTTGTGTCCTCAAGACACAACCTAGTGGTAAATGACTTGTGTTTTTTTGTTGAAATAGTGTCCTAAACCCAATCGGGTTGGACCGGATCTGACCGGGTCGAATAATTTCTACTGTTACTTTATATTTATACATATATTAAAAAGCTTTTCTGTTATTATATATTTGTTCGTTTAACGGACCAATTACGATATTGTTATATGATAACGTCCCTAGTGTCAAACTGTGAGAGATAAACCATGATAATGATTATGGTTGATGAGATCTCGACTCACTTTAAAATGTTTGATACTTAAATGTCTCTATTGGTATGTGCTATTAAACATGACATTAATAGTACGATTAGACTAGCACGTATTAAATGTTTTTCTATCTTATTGAAGATAGGGATAAATCTCGTCTATCAAAGTGTAGAGACACTTGGACTACACGTGGACGTGTATTAGAGAATGCATACATTAGACGGCCCACTTACTTTATTAAGTGTCGCACTATGTGGCGGTTGTGTAATTATCCTAAGACCGGAGTCTTCAATGACATCACGGTGTGGATTGTCATACTTTGACACTATTGAGGTTTCCCCTAGCCATGGGGCGATCATGCGGCAGTGATTAGGTGTGATAGTGAAGCATGCATAGGATTCATGTTGCTTGTCCGGAAATCGCGTATCCTATTATTAGGAGTAAATATCCGAAAGGACATTCTTATAAGGAATGTCTTATTCTCGTGAGTCTTTGCAAAGTGGAAGTAATATGTTACTTCGACAGAGTAGGATATCCAAATTATAAGATACGGTCGTTAATGTATTGAAGCTCGAGATACGACCGTATGGATATTATTACAGCGATAGGATTCTATTTACACGGTAACCGTTCACATGAAAGGTAGTAGTAATTGCATTTGACTCTTCCGATGATTGGGGGTCTTGGACGTGTTGCTATACGCTATCTATGATCGTTAGGTATGAAGGGTATGTTCGTAATTGCACTTTGTGCCTATGACCAACATATTCGGAAGCCAATCGGGTCACACACATAAGAACATCTAGCCGGATTAAAATACGGTTATAGTGATAACCAAATAAGGAAAGTTTTATCTCGACTATAAAGTGTTATAGTGATAAATTAATATGGTGGTATTTATTCATTATGAATAAATTAAATACAAGATATTAATTATGTTGATTAATTAAATATACATATACTAGATATGTATGTATATTGTGTTTATTGATACACATGTATTTTGCAAATTAATTAATCATAGTATTATATTAATTAAGAATACTCCGGATGCCAATATGTGTATATACGTGGCGCCAATAATAGTGTATTAAGATACACTTGGATCGTGCAATTAATTAATAATATTAGATATTAATAACTATAGATTTGCGAAGATATGTAAATTGATTTATGGTAATATATTAAACATATATTCAATATTAGATATTGTCAATATATATCTAGGAAATATTAAATATAAGATATTGAGTATTAAATGAGAAAAATCTAGAATATCTATTTTCCTTATTTTACTAGAAAAATGTTTTCTTTCTCATTAGTCTACACAGAAACTTTTCCTATTGAGAATAGGACTACATGGGGCGCACCACTCTCCGATATAAGCAAGGGGTTTGCTAGCTCTTTTGTACATCAGAATTAGAAGAGCTCTAATTTACAAAATAAACTGAGAGTTTCTTAGAGAGAGATTTAGAGAGAGAGAGAATGCCGGTCTAGCAACCGGATTTTTCTAGTAGCTATCCAAAGAGGATTCAGGCGAGGTGCTCGTGTGGATATTGATAGAGGCCGAAGACGTGGACGGCTGGTGCACTACTACTCTCCGTAGACGGTAAAAGCGTCGATCTTTTAGATCAAGCAAGGTAACCACCGTCTACTAACTTAATATGTTTATTGCTTAAACGAAGTAGATCGTGGGTAAAATAGAAATAAAATTGTGAATTCCGCTGCGTTCCCGCGTAGATTTTCCAACAGTTTTTAAAGGGCAGCTGGACCTTAAGCTGGAGTGTGGAGGTTCGAACCCTGTAAAAGAGGATTTCTTTCAGTTCTTTGGTATAATAGCAAGCCCATAAGGTGACTTCTTTCGTTCTGTGATATAATAGCAAGTCAATATCTCTGAGTCATTGAGTTACCTAATTAATTAATATCTCCACTTATTCCGTGTAAAAGGTGAGCGGAGACTTATATAGGGTTTAACATTGTTATTTTTGTATAGATAGGAAGACAAAATTTTCTTAAGATATTTTAAATAACAAAATGTGAACATATTTCAGCACGATGTTGCATGTTTCTTTACACAAAAGAATTCTTAAGATATCAAACACCAACAAAATTTGATAGCATTCCGTACAAGTAACCTAACTTCTTATGACACCGGCAGCAGAAGCCTTATATAGTGTCCTATCTTTAAAATAAAGATAAAAAATAAAGTTTGTCTTAAATAACTTCCACAACAGAGTCTCTATCTCTATTTATTTTTAGGGATATGAAAAGTGTATCCCTTCTTTTGGGGATGCACTATTCACGTCCTAAACATATTTAATTATTAAAAATTATAGGGATAGGGATAGAGATGCTGCTGGAGTGAAATAATAAATATTTAATGTGTACAAATAGGGTTGTGAGGTAGAATATGTATTATTTAATATTATTTGAAATGTTATAAGGATAATGATAAGGATGCTGTTGTGGAGGTTTTTGAATTGGGATGTTGTAAAATAGGGATATGTATTATTTTATATTATTTTAGGGATAAAATTTAGGGATTCTGCTGGGAGTGCAGTACAAACAATAGACTCCCGCCCAATAGCATGTAAAGTCTTCTTTCCGTAAAGTCATGACATGAAATGTCATGATATAGATCGAGAATTTATCAGATTTTATAATCATTACTTATTTTATACATTTATAGTGAGTCTCTCACCTTTTCCGGGTCTTTGGACCTCGTCAATTATAACAAACATAACCTTGGAGCTGGGAAGTGGGTTTGATTCCGTAAATGATAGACTTCCCACAGTAATTAATAATCAAAAGTTTCTAAACGCTAGGGAAGAAAGGTGACCTTAAGTTCGAGGCTTCTCCGTTGTGCGTGGAGCATGACTAGTATGGCCTTTTGGCCGGAAGTGGGTTCGTGAGTATAGGTGAATTGACCGACCTTTAATTTCCACTGCTACCTCGTCTTTAGGTAAGGATGAAGCCCCTGGTTCATTGTGTGGTTGAGGCGTGTCGGGAGGTTGTCTCCTTGCATGCATGATCTTCTAATTGCTAGCATCACTCTGAAGAGACGTGAATTTTCCATAACGTACTTCTCCATCTACTGCAAATACATGTTTATGAAAAAAATGATTGTGAACGAAATATGTACTATTGGGACTTTTGATGAGCTCTCCTCCTAAGGACTAACGGGCCCACAAGTGTTGCATTCGTCGGTGCCTGATCCCGGGAACTTTAGGATTTGCATGTATGAGCCGATATGGTATTATGAGGGTGAAAGATACAAAGGTGAACTATATATAATGAAGAGATTTTGATGACCTTCCTTCAAACACCGACCAATGATTTTTAGAACGATCGATCACATGTGAATATGGTTTTTATTTGGGCCAAGCAGGTCATGTCACGGCGGTGTATTGGCATCGGAACCACTTGAAAGGTTAGTAAACCGGGGTTGATGGTATAATTGAAATACTCGCACCTTTAATGCATCTATTTATATACCCGTAAGAGGGATCAAAACGTCGTAGTTTACAAAATGAACATACTCTTCACCGATGTGGATAACATGGTATATAGAGAGAGGGGACGTCTAGGCTAACGTCCGAAAACTTGTAGAGTTCCCCTGTCAGACAAGTTGATAGATCTCGTTGTATCATGCTGCACAATTACGGTGACAACCTAACCTTTGAATTGAGATTTAGGTTCAATTCCATAAATGATTCACTTCCTTCGATAATAATGGATCAATGAGACATAATTCGAAATTTACGTCATTCACGAAACTTCACGATTTTTTTTTTTTAATTTATATTTTTATAAAAATTCAACACTAAAAAACCATTCACCCGTGCGAAATGACTGTTTACTTCGGCACATAGTTTTTCTATTTTTTTTTTTATTACTATTATTATTGTTTTTTTTTGTTTATAGAATTTTCCATTTTCACCTTTTCCACACCAAAAATCATTTCGTCTTTCATATAACAAGATCAATTACCTTTAAAAATAAAAAATAAAAAGGCAAGGTCCATATACCCTAGTGCTGTCACTAGGTTCTATCTGAGCTTTCGAGTGAGATGATTTGGGTTTGATCACCCTCCCCTAGATTAAAAAAGTTTTCGTTGAAGTGGAAAAAAAAAATAAAATAAAAAATATAACAAGATCAATAAACAACCTGATCAGTTGAAATTCAACCTTTGAATTGTTAAATCCATGGTATTGATCGTTTAATTCATCACTCTCTGCGTTTCTTTGAATAATAATCGGGTTGTAGCAATGGCAGAGAAGAAGAAGATGAAGAGCGAAGCTAGCAGCAGTAACAGTTCGCTGGAAAACAATACTAATAATAATAGCCGTGGTCAAAGCGTGGTGGTCGACGTCGGCCGTCGCCGGAGCTCTTGTGGCTACTGTAGATCCGTTGGCCATACGAGTATTTCTCATGGTCAGTCAACCTCTAATTTTTGCTTATTTGTGCATTTCCTGTTTTGCTATCTGCATCGGTGATTACTGCTGATTTTGTTTGTATAGAATTCGAGAATCGTTTCGCAATCAAATGGCACGGATCAATTGAATTTAGCTTAAATTTTGTTTTGAATTGATTTTATTATTTGACTATTACAGGGTTATGGGCACACAGTATGACTGTTGATGACTATCAAGGTTCGTAATTATGGCTTTTTAGTTATTTATATTTGATTAGTAAGTTATTTGAAAGCTCATGTTGATTTGTTGGATGAAAGCAAGTAAAGGAAATCTCTGGAACAGTGTTGTTTCCATTACCATTCTGAAGTGATTAATTACTTTGTTAAATGATAATTTGGTGATTTGTAGTTTTGATTTTTGAACACCTGAAGTTTGCAAACAATTTTGCTTTTTATAGTTACTTGTTCATGCCTAGATTAACAGTTGCTTTCTTTTTGGGGGAAATGTTCTTGATCTCGCATTGCCTTCTTGAGCTGATGGATAACTAGGAATTGTTTCAGAACCTTCTTCGTCCCCTTTGTAAAAACACTTGTAATGCTTGATATTAGGACCTAACTGCTTCTTTGTTTTTGAACATATTGCTATAATAGTTTATGTCAATGCTAATAGGTACACTGGCTGCGGTAGTAGTAAAGGTCGTTACTTTCTCCGTCCTGAATTATATGTGGCTTTCTTGCATATTAAGAATGATTTTCTTTAGTTTTAGAGTTAGAAAATCAGATGGAGAAATTATGAACACAGTTCTTTGTTCTTATCGATTTCGCTTGCTTTCATTTGATACCATGGAGGGGCATAGTAGGTAATTTTCGGTGGTGTGTTTTACAGCACTTCTTGACAGAGGATGGAGAAGATCAGGCTGTTTCCTGTACAAACCTGAGATGGAAAGAACATGCTGCCCTTCTTATACTATCCGTCTAAAAGCAAGTGAATTTGTTCCTTCCAAGGATCAAAGACGAGTAAACAAGCGTTTGCAAAGGTACCATTTAATGCCAATCTTTCTCATTTTACATGAATAAATTTATAGACATTCAAAAGAAACTTACTATCATACCCTCTTTTGTTAATTTAGCTAAAGGATGTAGTTGCTGGCTCTAAAGGATCAAATTATTAGTAAACCCTTTTAGGTGAAGGTGCTTTCTTATTTATTTATTCGTTTGTGGATATTTCTCTCTACCCTCACCCCTCGTTTGTTGTTGTGGGTAGGTGGGTCATCTTGGTCAGTTTTTCTATGGATGAAGTTCTTGTAATAAGATCAGTTTGGGGTTTTTCATAATTTTTTGGTGTTAGCAGATGGGTTTTCGGAGAAAATACTGCAAAAACCTGTTTTAAATACTTCTTCCTTTTTTTCACATTATTTTCTTGATATGTAGAGTTATTTTTTTGTTGGTTTATTCTTATTTTTCTGAAATTTTAGAGAACTCAGTGGGCCACCATTTTTTCCTGTTCATTTACCACTCTACCTGATAATATGATTTTTGTGCAGATTGCACTTATCTTGCTCTTCACAAATTATCATATGAAGTAGTGTCTAATAAATAAGCCACTTTCAGGTTTCTAGATGGTGCATTAGACGTGAAGAAATCTGAAAATTCAGGCAATGAGTCCAACATTTCCAAGGAATGCTCCTGCTCTTCCCGTAACACCGATACAAGTTGTATGAAAATGGATTCTTCATCAGAAAAGCCTGACGATAAGAGCAATGATGAACTGCTAATGAATCAACTGACAGAACTGGTGAATACCGCAGTTCAAGCTTGTTTTGGGAATGGAGACGATTTTTGTGGTCTTCAATTGCCAAAAGCTTCTGTCAAGAAAGTCACTCCTAGTAAAAGAAAGATTTCTGTTGAAGGATCCGAAGAACTGCTTTTCTCTAGTAATATCTCTTTCGGGATCGCATCTGCACTTAAGAAAGCTAACAAGGATATCCTTTGCAGCAAAATTTTACAAAATAACGCAGATGAGAATACGCAGTCTGTGAGTGTTACTCCAAATCTGATTGCAGAATTTCTCGTAAGACATCTAAACCCGATGGAAGACTCCAACGGTTTGCTAATTAGAGCTTGCAATGGTCACATCAACTTCTATTCCATTGCAAGCGTAGCAAACAAGGATGATAAGGTGAAAAAACGTCTCTTAGATATTGGCATGAAAGAGACCGGGTCACCTGGAAAATCCCAAATTCCTCTAGTCAAAAGAAGGCGGCTTGAGATTCGTTTAAGAAGGTCCAATTTTGATCCTGAAGAATATGCCTTGTATCGAAAATATCAAATCAGGGTTCATAACGATAAATCGGATCATGTGTCTGAAAGTTCATACCGGAGATTTTTAGTTGACACCCCATTAGTATATGTTTCACCTACAGGTGATGGTACTGTCCCTCCTTGTGGCTTCGGTTCTTTCCATCAGCAATATTTGATTGATGGACAGCTTATCGCCGTCGGTGTAGTAGACATACTTCCTAAATGTTTATCTAGTAAATACTTGTTCTGGGACCCGGATTTTGCCGTCTTATCACTCGGTAAATTCTCAGCTTTGGAAGAGATAAGATGGATTAAAGAGAAT
Organism: Gentiana straminea; assembly: GCA_036785695.1. NCBI lineage: Eukaryota > Viridiplantae > Streptophyta > Magnoliopsida > Gentianales > Gentianaceae > Gentiana > Gentiana straminea. Next base: position 3,460,049 of record JAVUPR010000258.1, on the reverse strand, counting down.
GAAGCCCATTGTCCGAGTTTGCAGTATTACTATCTCGGTTATTACATACACTCCTGCAACAAAATGAGATACAAAGCAGCTTATCGACCTTCTGAACTTCTTTGTCCACTTCGCTACCAGTAAGTTCCTTTCTGCATTGAATGATTGCCCGTGTTTTCTGATTGTATTGGTTATAATCTTTCTTCCATACTTGTCCGTTTTCTCTAGGTGGATATCGTTTGATATTGCCAAGCCATCACTCGATAGAAAACGGTATGTAGTTTTATCTGATATTTCTACTAAAGATGGAGAGCCATTGCCTCTTAGTATGCTTGAAAACAATATGGAAGAACAGCATGCGGATCTAATACATGACGGCAAGAATGATATTTTCGCTCACGAGAACGAGGACATGGTTGAAATGGACTCTGAAGACTCTGACGACGACGAATCCGACCTGGATTCTGGGCTTGTATCAACGTCAACGGATGTAGACGACGATGGATACGTTGGAGAGGTTTTGATTGGTTTAAGGTCAGGACATCTAAGATTCAAGGTAAGTAGCCATGCTTTTGTTACATAATTAGCCTTTCACGAGTGTTCGAATCTGGATCATGTCCGGTGATGCCCCAATCCTGTGATCTGCCCATTGAACACTTAACAGATCACAACACTGACATCACCAGAGAAGATCCGGTCGCATGTAACTACCATACGCCACACACACACACACATATTAATAAAGTGAATTAATGGCCGACTTCAAATTTTTTAAACCTTTTGGAAGGATACGCCAAGCATTCGGTACAAGTGAAAGGAAGTATCTAGAAAACCAGTTGCAAAGGTATGTGAAGGTTGTTGGACCTGAACTCTCTCAAAGAATGGTGTACTCTTCAAACTGATGCTTACAACATAATCCCTTTCCCCTGATTTAATTTGTTCTGGAGTTTGCATCTAAGTTCTCGGCCCGTTCGTTCGATGCTTGAATATGCAAGTGTGGCATTTGCTTGTCACCATATGATCAATTATTATTATCTATATGAATGTGTAGTAACATGTTGATATGGAATAATCATTTTGGCTTGTTTACCTTTCATCTATGGTCATCTTTAGAATTCATGAACATTTTGTTTCTTTTCTTGTAATTTATTTACACTCTTAAATGGAGCAACAAATCTTTCAACTTTATTTTATTTTATTCTTTTCTGTATAATTTTACGTGGCTTCTATTAGCGGAACGTTTCTATTTCAGAAACTCGTTATTTGACTCTCCAAATAAGCTCATATCTTTCATAATACATTTTTTATCCCAGTGTTTTTTTTTTGTTTTTTTTTTATAGACATTTTGACATTTCACCTACTGTCGGATCCATTGAGTGTTTAAAAAGTGTAACAAAATTATATAGTTAGAGGACGAAAGATGTCATTATGAAAAAAACGAGGGATAGTTCTGAGAATAAAAGAATACAAGGGATCAATAGCGTCGTCTTGTAATTGTTTCTCTACCGATAGTAATCTGACACATGCAATAGAGTTACAGACGTTATGTTTCCGACCAAAAAAAAATGTAAATATGAAAGATAAGGGCTAGTTTTCAGACACTGGAAAAGAAAAAAAAAACAAGGATCAAAAGTGTAATTATTCCATTTTACTAAAACAACCAACTTCTTAACAGGGGCTAAAATGTAAGCACAAGTTTTAAGCAATTGATTCAAGTTCAGAAACAAAGTCTTGTATATTTCTAGCAGAACTTCCGCCTTCCACCGCCTCATTCGCCATTTTCTTCCACTTAATCGCGTTTCTTTTCATATCCTTTCCATTCTCCGTCATAAAAATCTCTACAATACAACGTTCAATCTCTTCACTCGTCACGATCCCGTTTTCATTAATCTTACCACGCACTCCCGTACACCACACATCCGCGATAAACTTAGCATTCGTTGTTTGATCCACGAATTGAGGCAATGCAATCATCGGCACGCCTAAGCTAACCGCTTCGAGCGTTGAATTCCATCCACAGTGAGTCATGAAACACGCTATCGCCTTATGAGCTAAAACATCGAGCTGAGGACACCACTTTACGACTAGGCCAGCTTTTCCGGATATGAAATCACACGGAAGTTTTGATTGTTCTTCTGTCCTGACCACCCATAAAAAGTCACAACCGCTTTTAACTAGGCCTCGTGCTATTTCGACCATTTGTTCTTCACCGACAGAGGCTATGCTCCCGAATGATACGTAAATGACGGAACTCGTTTCTTTTGTGTCTAACCATTCTAAACAAGTTTCGGAATTCGTCTCGAACAGATACACGTTGTTTTCCGTTTCAGTTTTAATCTGCTTTTGTGTATACATTGAAAAAGCAGTTGGTCCTATAGTTTTCACTGGCCATTTTCTTGCCATCCATTTAGCCACCTGATTGACATAGCATCATGTCATATCAACACAATTACTATCATCATTGCAAGAAACATAATAAAAGATTATTTGTGTATAAAAACATATCTATGATATAATTTATGATTGATACAATTTCTCATGATCTTATAATTTAGAGAAATTTTTATGTGGTAATTCCGTTTGTGGAGTTAAAGAGTAATCTATACTAATCTACATGGATCAATCTGGATCACATAAATCTGCAATGACACCGTATAATCCAGATTGATCCACATTAGATAACTACACGAAAAAAGTTACCATCCAAGACTTACCCCTTATGTTATATAGTTGGCTTAATTAATTAAATAATAGTTTAATTTAGCTACTCGCGACTTACTTGACTACAATATTTTGAAATTCGAGATCCACTCGGTTAATTCGAGTAGCTCGACTCAATCTCGAACAAAAATATCGAATCGAGTCAAACTACTTTGAGAGCCGAGTATGAATCACCTCGTTCACATACAACTCTACATGACACCACAAAATTATTCTTAACACCTTACATTTTAAAAGAAAAACGTCACGTAGTTTCTTCACCATCACCGACTCTCGTTATATAAAAATAAAAATAAAAATAAAAAACGTCACTACCACTAACGTTTCCCACTATTGCCCCACTAACTAATGTTATGTAGTAATTTCATGGTCTCTGAAACATATTCGTCGTGCTAATAGAATCCCCGTAAAATTCTAGTAAAAAAATCTCAGAATGTAGGATATGAAGTAAAAATCCATTCCCAATCAACATACCTCATTCTCCAACTCATCAAAACTGTTGAACAAAATCCAATCAACCTTATCAATATTCGAAAATTGATCAAGAAGATGTTTTCGAACCGCCATTTTTGTGTCCCAAACGTACCTAAAATCCGGTAAATCTTTCCATTCAATTGCTGGCATCGCGGGCACTGTTACAGTACTATCACAATCTTTCTCGATCGTCCCCACAAGCATATGATAACACAAAACAGAAACCGAAAGAGACTGAGTAAAAAAAGATGCACCCCGAACACCATGACTATGTGCAACCTCGAGTGCCCACGGCATGGTCGAATCATACACAACAATGCTCGGAGCCTCTTCAAGCCTTATATATTTATCAATCAATTGGGACAAGCCACGAGAAGCGGCTACTTTGAATACATTAAAGTAGACTTCTATATCGGTTATCTGATCACCAATATCTTCGTAGCCATCGGAAATGACTTCGATACGAATCGAGCTATTCAGGTTCGATTTTACGGATTTTATCGTAGATGTTGTATGGATCATAGTGATCTTGATGCCCATTGAAGTTAAAGAGTTGCAGAAATGTAGCATAGGATTTATGTGGCCTTTACCAGGATATGGAAAAGCAAGAATATGTGGTTTGTGAGGGCCAATTGAACCCATTTTTTTTCTTTCTTTCTATAATTGAAATATAGAGAAATATATATAGAAAGAAAATAATTTGTTGGAGATATATATAGTGCTGGAAAATGACAAAAAATACAGAGGTGTAGTAGTGTATAGATGGAAATTACAAGAGAATAAATATGAAAATTACAAGAAAAACAAAACAATGTTTCATTTTTTTTGGCAATAACAAGAAGAAATAGTTGTGATTGAAGCTCAATTTTGAAGTATATTAAATAGAAATAAAATATGGAAAAAGGTGTTTAAAAGGAAAAAAAAATTGGAAGAAAAAGAGTGTTGCATATAGTGGTGGCCAAATGCCCCAACGCCCCCCCCCCCCCCCCCCTCAACCGGAACCGCCAGTTTTGGTATTTTCCGGTTTGGGCCGGTTGACAAACCGCCGGTTGGTTTGAATCACCGGTTGACAAAACCGGCGGTTGACGGTTGAAAACCGCCGGTTGCCGGTTGGTGCCGGTTCACGGTAGGTGCCGGTTCACGGTTTTGCCGGTTTGCTCCTGGTTCCGGTCACGGTTCAGATCACGGTTCAGACGACGGTTTTAAAATTTCATAATTTTTTTTTATAACTTTTTCATATAATACTTATTATTTTCACTACAATAACAATTATTATTCTTTTTACTATAATTACTAAAACGATTGTAATATAATATGAATTTTTTTATAAATAGTTTTATATTCGGTTTTAAATATAATATTAATATTGTGTTATTTTATTTATATATAAAATATGTTATTTTTAAAAATTATGTTATTTTTTCAACGCTCATACGGAAATTCGGTTGCTTACGTATCTTTTATATGTAATCGTGTCGGAGCGCGATACATATAAAAAAATCAAAGCGAACGTAGTTCTTATTGTTTTTTTTTTTTAGATTTTTATAGTTTGTTTGATAGGTTATTATATTATTTTATTATTGTTGTTTTATTGTCTTTTATAGTTTTTTTATAAGTTTTTTAGTCGGTTTTAAGTATACGTTGATTAAAAATGTAGTTTAATTAAATATTCATTGAGATATAATGTTTTTTATTTATGTAAATTGTGTTATTTTTTCAACGCTTGTACCGAAAATTCAGTTGCTTACGTATCTTTTATATGTAATCGTGTCGGAGACACGATACATATAAAAAATCAAAGCGAACGTAGTTCTTATTGTTTATTTTTTTTTTATAGTCTTTTATAGTTTGTTTGATATGTTAGTATATTTTTTTATATAGTGGTTTTTTTTATATAGTGTTGTTTTTTTATATTGTGTTGTATAGTGTTGTTTTTATATATAGTTTTTGTTTTTTATAAAGTGTTTATATAGTGTTTTTTTTATATAATGTTGTTTTTTTATAGTGTTTATATAGTGTTTTTTATAGTGTTTTTTTAGTATATAGTTTGTTTTTTTATATAGTGTTTATATAGTGTTGTTTTTTATAGTGTTTTATAGTGTTTTTTTTATAGTGTTTTTAGTGTTGTATAGTGTTGTTTTTATATAATTTTGTTTTTTTTTATATAGTGTTGTTTTTTTATAGTTTTTATATAGTGTTTTTTTTATAGTGTTTTTAGTGTTGTATAGTGTTGTTTTTATATAGTTTTGTTTTTTTATATAGTGTTGTTTTTTTTTATATAGTGTTGTATAGTGTTTTTTTTAGTGTTTATATAGTGTTGTTTTTTAATGTTGTTTTTTTTATATAGTGTTTTTTTTTAGTGTTTATATAGTGTTGTTTTTTAATGTTGTTTTTTTTTATATAGTGTTGTTTTTTATATAGTGTTGTATTTTTATACTGTTTATATAGTGTTGTTTTTTTATAGTGTTTATATTGTGTTGTTTTATTATATGTTATATTGTTAGTTTGTTTTTTTATAGTGTTTATATTGTTTTTTTTTTTATAGTATAGTGTTGTTTTTTTATAGTGTTTATATTGTGTTTTTTTATTATATAGTGTTGTGTAGTGTTGTTTTTTTATAGTGTTTATATAGTGTTTTTTTTATAGTGTTTATAGTGTTGTATAGTGTTGTTTTTTTGTATAGTGTTGTTCTTTTTATATAGTGTTGTATAGTAATAATTGTAACAAATATATAAATAAGAATAAATTGCGTACCTTTAATCGATGTCGGTATTTCGACCGCTTGCTCCCCCGCTCCCGAAGTTTCAGTGTCACCGCCTTCGAACTGTGACTCATCATCTTCTGACACAATGTCTTGCACCCTCTTCTCAGCTCGTACCCAATCTTGACAACACATTTGCTTCTCTAAATTGGTGGGATGAAGCGAACATCTTTTATTGTTAATCACATATCCTGCCATGCTGAAACATCGTTCAACAGTGACGGTCGAAACACGGCAAATTAAAAACTCGACCGCTATCATTGATAGCACTGGAAATTCTTTAGCATGTCTCTTCCACCACTTCAATAAGTCGAAGCCGAAATCGTAGGAATCATCGGTTTCACAGCCTTCAAATGTTGTGTTTAAAAATTTTGATATCTATGTACGTTGATCGGATGATGTTGTCGCTCCCTTCTGTTTTTTCGCGTTCATTTTATCCAGAACTTTTTTAAGTCCCCGCAGGCACCTGCAGGGTTAGTAGAAGCACTTGCGGATGGATTGGGAACCGCGTCGTTTCTCAATCCATACATACGCTCATATTCAACAAACAAAGTGTTTAATAAATTTTCAACTCTATCTACTTCAACTTTATAATCTACCGGAGGCACACCATGAGTATTAGACAAAGCATCATAGTAAGCACTTAACATGTTAGACACACCTAATAGTCTTAAACGAGGGTCGAGAATAGAAGAAATAAGATAAGTGTCAGGAATATGCAACATGTACTTATTCCATTTATCCTTCATCGGCTCTAAACATTGAAATAATGTAGCGTCATGTTCCAAGGTTTCAAACTCGGCAGTTATTTCTACACTAGCAGGCAAGACTAAATATGCATTGGGTTGATAACATTTTGAAAATAATTCAGTATATTTTTTGAATAATTCAAAAACATCCATCAGTTTCTTGCATGCGGTCCAAATAGAGGGATACAAACGATATTCGCTCGGACAATGTTCACTTAAAAATTCACAAAAGGTATTTTTAATTTTGTTTGTTTTTTTCCAAAGATCATAAGTCGTGTTTCACCTATGCGGTACATCTTGAGTCAGTTTGATACGGCGATGACCTTTCTCGTTTAGAAATTTATACCACTTATGAACAAGAGTATTTCTACCTAACACATGTGAAATAGAACTTTTTATCGAATTAATATTATGGTCAAAAACTTTTAAACCATCTTTTACATATAAATTAAAAATATGACATAAACATCTAACATGAAAAAATTGACCATTACAAACAGGTTTGCAAAATCGGGATAGATCGGGAATAGAAGCAGTGTTGTTTGAAGCATTGTCAAACGCAATTGAAAAAACTTTATCTTTTAAATCGTATTCCTAAAAAATATCAACTAATAAAGATGCAATGTTAGAAGCATTATGAGTTTCATTAAATAAACGAAAAACAAGTAACCTTTTTTGGACAATCCAAGTGTTGTCAATCCAAAGCCGACACGCCCAATGGTTGGTCCTACTATCCTCCCAAATATCGCCGACACGCCCAATCTTATAAAAATTGTTGGTCCTACTATCCTCCCAAATATCGGCACATACACATATTCGGAATTTATTTGTCTTCAAGCTTTCTTTAATAATATTTTGTCGTTTAATAAATTTATTTTTGAAATCCATGGTCTATGTAACCGTTGCACGAGGGATCTTAGTACATGCCGGTTTTTTTCATGTACAAAGCCCCTCCAAACGCGCGTTTGTACGTAAGTTTCGAAAAAACCCTAACTCTTAGTATTCTCGGTATTAAACATAGTTTAAAGCTAAATTTTGGGTCTTCTTCTTCCCCAGACAGACCCATCCCCGCGTTTTTGTTCTCAATAAGATCCGTGGTTAAATCTAAATCATGTGAAATTTGGTGAAATCACCCTTTGGGTGATGATCACGAGTGTAAATAAATCACCTAGGTCAAAAATCACACACATCAATCTTGAGAGTGTTCGATTAAAAGTTCTAGTCGCATACGAGGTTACTCCAACGGTTCATGCATCGGCCTCGGTATCAACGAGAGTAACCAAGGTTCATGGGCTTATCGGTGCCCTAGTGCGTGCCAAAGTCAAAATTATGGTTATTCAAGTTATGAGCCACAACATTATGAGGGTTGTCCAAACCCTAGTGCTTATCGAGATTACGGTGTTCATACTCAACGTGTTGATAGCTTCACCCAGATTCACCCACTTGATCGAGTTTGGCATGGCAAGAGGCCTACTACTCACCTCCAATGAATCAAAGTCGGTATGATCGGTTTCCCATTCCACAAGAATACTTCACCGACATTCAAATAGAGCGGATTAATTTTTTATTGAACGAGAGTTTGATTCAAATGAAGAAGGATATGCAAGAGTTCGATAGAAGATTTGACTCCGACGTAAGAAATCTTGAAGACCGGATGGGGCAATTGATTGAAAAGAGGAGGCATGAGAAAGAGGAAGAGACATGTGCAATAGCGGTGGTCCGGGATGATGATGTTATCACTGAAAAAGTTCAGGTTGAGAGTGAGGTTTATGATTCAGTTTGCCATGATGAGATTTCTGAGCCAGATAGTGAGTTGGGATTGCTCATAGTGCCACCTCCTATTGCGATATTTGATTATGGCAAGTTTCACGTTCTACCTATTGCACCTTCACCCTTGAGATGAAAATTGATGATACCTTGGTGGAATGTGTGGTGGAACCGACCATTGTTATGACTGAGCAAGAATTTTTTGGTGATGAAGATAGCTCGTTTTGGGATGAAGAGGAGTTGCAAGACTTGGAAATGGAGGAGGTGCAACTTTTATCTATTACACTGTCTCCCGATGAAATACGAGATGATGACTTGGAGGGGTGTACGATAGATTTGAGCACACTGTTTGATGAGACACAATTAGAGTCGGAAGAGAAACTGGGATCGCCCATTTCACCCTCACTCCCAATTGAAGTAAATGAAGATGTCATTATGAAGAGTGTGGTGAAATCGTATGAGACTGAAGAGTCATCTATGGTAGAGCTACCGGGAGAAGTGGAGATTATTAGCATGCCGGTCCCGGATTATTACACTCTTCCACCTTGTGTTGATGAGTATTATGCGATTGATTTTGCGTACTTACCGGTAGATGGAGCTCATGGAATTTGTAAAAGGGGACAACTACCATGGAATAGCAATTACAAGAAGAAGGTGATGAGAGATTTTGACAAAAGAAGATTCCCGAGTTGGGAAGAGGTAACATCGAGGGCCATGAGAGGTAAGTTTCTAGCGAACTCGGTTTCCGTGATGCTTGCTATTTTTAGTCTTCTTGAGTTGTTGATCTTTTTGAGCTCAGATTTTGGTTGATGGTTTTGGTGATACTTGTTTGAAATAAAATATTTGAATTGTTGTTTTGAGTCTTTTGAGGTATGAGTTCGTTTAGTGCCACTACGTCGATGCTAACGACGTTAAACAAAGCACTTCTACCTTTCCTCGCCTGTGCCAATAGTATAACTTTGAAAAAATTGGCACTATATAAGTCATCTTGTCGAGCCAACGACGTAAAACAAAGGCGCTTGGGGGAGGCAACCCACCTTTTTGGTAGTAATAATGTGTTTGGAGTGGTCTTTAGGTGCAAGAGGGGAGAGTTTAGCTTAAAAGAGAGGTTGGGGTGAGAATTTCCTTTTGGTTCCGGCTTTTGTACATAGACGGGGATGTTTTTATGTGAACCTCTGTGGTCTTATTTTATGCGTGGATGCTCTGTGTTTCTTTTGATTATCTTTACATCCAGTGCAATTCCCGTCTAGTATGGTTGATATGCTTTGATACTTTGTTTGTGGCATGGCTTCTATTTTTATATATCTCGTATCTATCACCATCTTTTGGCACGTGGATTTTTCTCGTGCATGTGTTTGCCTTGGTTTTTGTTTCTATGGTTTTAGATACTCGAGATGGAGCTTACTAGAAGATGTCACGTGGGCTACGAGTGCGCCTTTCTGCCGGGTTTTTGGTCAAACAGCTAAGTCTTTTACTCTTTTTATCTCTCACACACTGAGGACAGTGTTTCGTTTAAGTGTGGGTGGGAGACTTAGCCGTTTTCTTGCTTTAGCTTTTATTTGTGCTAAATGTGTGGTATGCTTAGCCTATGACCGGGCTCGAGTCAATTTTTGGGCAATTTTTAAAAAAAATTTCAAGGGTTTTTAGCACCGTGTTGTGTGTGTTATTTTCACATTCGAGTGGTGATCACCTTAGTAGGGACCCCAAACGTGTACACTGCGGTTTGATATTATCTTGAGGATGGAGTTTATTAATTTCACGTAAGCTACACTTTGTGCACAATTTGATTGCTACCACCTCTCATACCACTAGTCTCGAGACGAAATAGAAAGGTTTACCTAAGTAGGATACGGGATGACGGTCCTGGCGTCTCTTTGACCAACCAGAGCCAAATAAGCCTTATCCCGAAACATTAGACCTTCGTAGCCCCTCTCAGCCTTGATAGGATGGTCTGACCACCATTCGTTTTATAGCCGTTTTGTTACTTAGTCAGAAACCTACCCTGAGCCTTAATTATGGTCACATTTCCTTCATTTATACCCTACGAGTGAACTTAATCTTTTGTTGGGCCACACTTGCTAAGGCAAGTGTGGGGTAAGGGGGAATGATGTTTTGATGGGTTGTTGTTTTCTCGGTTTTGAGCTATACTATAAAGAGAAGAGGAGCTCATTTGGGCCTAGTGTTTTGATTTGGCCCAAGAAGAAAAGAAAAATATGTCCTTTCTTCTTTCTTTCTTTAAAAAAAAAAACAGAAAAAGTAAAGAGAACTCAATCAATCAAAGTTCAAAATAAATTAGAAAGTTCTCAATGAATAAGAGTTTGGAGTTTATAAAATAAAGGGTTGGAATCAAAGTGATGAGCTCAAAAGTGATTTTTTATGATGTTGGAGTTGGGATAGTGAGATAGGTGCTAATGTATTCGATCTCACCTCATAACACTTGAAATATAGTTGAGTGAGGCAATGAGTTCGGGTATGTTAATATCCTATGGTTCCCAAGTGCTTAAAATAATCAAAAGGAGTTTGGATGGTTTGTATGGTAGAGATAAGGTGGTACACTTGTTGATTAGGTTCACTCGTACTCCTTTTTCTCCAGTTCACAAAATATCCTTTTCGATTAACCGGAATTACCCTAGCCTAACGTTATAACCCTTCAAGTCCTACCCGATCGTGTCCAAACATAGTGACCTTGATTAGTGGAGAGGCTAGTGGGTATGAAACGGTTGGTAGACTTTTGGTCGGGATTCAAGCCCCGACAATCATTTTGAGCACTTGGTTTTTAGCTTGGCACCACACACACTCCACTTTCTTGATAATGTTATAACCGGTGTGTATATGTTCGTGTTTCATACTTTGTGGTTACCTCGAGGGTGTGAATAGTAGCACCTACATCACAATGTTGAATCCCTTGGTTGGTTTTAAAACGCCTAATTTACTCGAGGGCGAGCAAAGGCTAAGTGTGGGGTGGTTGATGGAGTCAACTTTACGTGATTCCGGTGCATTTTCCACCCCCGTTTATCCCACTTTTAGCACATTCTCGGTGTTTTTAGACCGTTTTTGGGTAATATCGTGAGTTTATAGCACGGGGAGTAAATCCGTCGCTTTGATGGTTTACTACCTCTTTTTAGTGATATTAACCCATTCCCGAGCACTTTTACCCTCCGGAATCGTTTGTGTGTCTTGTTCGTTCATGAGATTATAGGGTCTAGGTGTCACGAGAACCCGGAAGTCAAAGATCTATGATGAGAAGTATGATCAAGGTGCAAGAATGAGCCAAGGAAGAAGAAAAATGAAGAAAAGGAAGAAAAATAGTTGGTATCTTCATGCTCTGTTCTGTTCAGCAGCATTTTGACCAATGATGGAGGCATTTTCTGGTCATGGTCTCTTCATGAAAGTTGTAGATAATTGAAAGAGCTTTCCAACGCACTTTGAATCACTCGAATCGGAGTTCTACACGTGAAGATATCATGGTTTTACTGCAGCAGAAAACTGCATCATCTCAAACGCGCGTTTCGGACGTTTTTTTCATGTACGAGTCTTTGGGAGCTGAAACGCGCGTTTGGGAACCTCCAAACGCGCGTTTGGGGTCGTTTTCTGCAGATTTTTCCCACCTATATATACATTTTTACATAGATTTTCAACAGAATTCACCCTCCCAAGAACCCTAACTCTTAGATTAGGTCGACTGTGAAGAAAACCAAAATGCATAGATGAAAGACTCTGAAACTATTTTTATTGAATTGAATCAAATACTTACACATGACGGTCTCTTATATAGGAGACAATTTCTAAGAGTCTAAGATTAAACAACTTCTTAATTTAAATATCTAATATTTTAACAAACTTTATCTCTGATGATTTTGTTTAACAATCATATCTCTTCTTGGCATTATCTTCTATTACCCTCCCTCAAACGAGGCCAGGTTTGGAGGCCGAGTTTGTTTGGCAATAATATTTGGTGTAATATTTGGTGATATGGTGGAGGGCATCTCCACTCCGGCAACTCTATCAGCTCTTCCGAAGTCCATATATTACGTGTGATATTGTGGAGGGCATCTCCACCCAACGGCTCTTTCAGTTCTTCCAAAATCCATTTTGTGATATTGTGGAAGGCATCTCCACTCCGGCGGCTCTTCCGAAGTCCATCAGTTGTGATATTGTGGAGGGCATCTCCACTCCGGTGGCTCTTTCGGATCTTCCGGAGTCCAACAGTTTGTTGTATTGATTCTGGTTGAATGACTATGATATCGGCCTCCGATGATCTGTAGCACACCTTATAAAAATATAGAGATAGGAAGGATGCCAAAAGAATAGAAATAATGCTATTTTGAAAGAGAAAAAAAAACAATAATACAATTTACGCTCGTAATACAATTTATTTATTTAATTTTAAATTTTTTTTTCGACTAGGTACTATGAAAGGGAAAAAAAAATTCATCTGAAGTGCAAATTTCCCTTAAAAAAGGGAAATGTTACGTGCACTACACATTTGTGTAGTGCACTTTCCACTACAAGTGTAATTTTTATTGATTAAAATGAATAGTGAAATGTTATGGTGGGCCTCAACAAAATGAATGGTGTTGATTGTGTTGTGTAAGATGTTGTGGTAAGATAAGTAGGGGATATATCACTACTCCTTAAAAAAATGCATTTTGTTTTTTTTAAATCGTTGCCAAGACACATGATAGACCTAATGATGAATAAAATAGAAGAAATTTTGATAATGATTAACAGCGGCAAGATTGAATAATATTGGGAATGATAGTGATGCTATGACTTCTTGTATAATGCAAATAAAAAATGCTATGAGACCAATCTGAAAAAAAAAAATGCAAGATGAACAAGAAAAAAAAAATGCAAGGTACAGGATGTGAAATGGACGGTGGTTTTGGTTTAAAAGCGGAAGAGGAGCTCGGCATGTTTAGCTGGGCTTGAGACGCGCCGTCTTCCAATTTTTCCGGGTGTTTAGTTAACATGTGAGTCCGCATCAATCCGTAACCACCGGAATGTTTGAATTGGTATTTTGTGCCACAGAAATTGCACACCGCGAAGAAAAACTTTCCGGGGTTAGCTAATGCTATATCATCAGTCCGAGGAACCTTTTTGAAAAATTCCGTAAAAATTCTCGATTTTAACCTTTTTCTTATGCTTTGGATCGGGTACTTTCATCAACATCTAAATTCACTGACTCGGGAGTAGGAGTAACATTATCACTAGCAACACGCGGTGTTCTTACAGGCACACGACTCCCACCACGTGCTTGTCTAGCACGGGAAGCATCCCTAGTAAATACATCTTTATCAACGTCGTCTTCATCATTATCTTCACCTTCGTTAAGGTTGATGTTAAAATTTCCGGGATGAGACATTATATCGTCATAATGACTATCAAAATCATCTTAATTGTAACCTGAAGGTGTGTCAAGCGAGGAATCGAAATGTGATTACCGGTGACAGGGTCTGTATAATATTGGGGTCTATAGCCACCAACAAATTCATCCGATTCCGGCACAACCGTGTCTTCACGGAAAGTAACATTTCGATTACCTCTTGATGTTTCACCTCTTCCTCTTGTTGACATTGTAAAAAATCAAAATTAAATCTAACGGTTATAAAATAAAATAAAAAATACATATAAAAAAAAATTAATTTAACTAACCAATTTTACTTATAACTAAAACCGAATTCAAGTAACGATTAAATCAGAACAACTTCAAATTTCGGTCTAGTCAAGTAAATTTGATTATAAAATTAAATTTTTTATACACTTGTAAATAAATTAGTTGAATAAAATACCAACAAATTTACTTGTAACTAAAACCGTATTGAAGTAACGATTAAATCAGAACAACTTCAAAAATCGGTATCGTAAAGTAAATTTGATTGTAGTTTTTAACAACTAAACCAACTTGATAATCAAAGAAATGAGTAGATCGAAGATGTAAGAAATTAGGGAAGATGATGTAAGAATGGTGTAGGAAATTTGAAATGGATTTGGAAAGTATTTATAGAATTTTTTGAGGTGTTTGGAGAAAAAAAAAAAAAGCCGTTGCAATATATTACCGTTGGGCCGGTTCAACCGGCGGTTCCGGTTCCGGCCTTGCCGGTTCAACCACCGGTTCCGGTTCCACCAAAACCCCAACCGTACTCTAACCGCCTAACCGCCGGTTCCACTAACCGGTGGTTCACCCAACCGCCGGTTGCTACACCCGCCGGTTACATAACCGCCGGTTCCGGTTAACCAACCGCCGGTCCGGTTATTTTGGCCGGCACTAGTTGCATATAAGGGTGTTTACAGATACGGCATATTCGAAAACCGAGCTGAGTTGGAGTATTTTGGTGATAGTAGTTTATTTGGTTCGGTTTTGGGTTGACTGAAACCGAACCACGTATAAAACGAACCGTACATAACCAAATAGAAACCATAATCATTTATAATGAACCATTTTTTATTGAACCGTTATACGAATGGTGTAATGAAAAACCTAACCTTTTGTAATCAAATAGGAAATTTATGTTGTTTTGGTTTAAGGCTAATGATGGGAGTCAAATTGTAGTGTATTTCTTATATGAGATTACCTCTTTTACGAGTTATTCATGGTTATTTTGGGCTATTATGGGTAGTATATGAACGATATTCACTTATATGCATGTTTCGAGACTAATGACGTTTTCTTCCTAAAAACTCGTGTTTTATGTGGATTTCGTTATGTATCTGTCAATGTATATTATGCCTTGGTGTTCGGGTCTTTGTTTTCAGGCTTAGATTGGTGTATAAGGTCGAGAATAAGGAAGAGAGTCTCGCAAAAAAAACGAGATTTGGGGCCAAGGAGGAGAAAAGAGTGAAGAATCATTGACGAAATCTGAACCAGTCACTTCAGGGGCATTTTGGTCACACTTGGAGACACTTTCAGGAAGAGTTGTCTTGATGAAAGTTGTAGATGATTGAATCAGCTTTCCAATGCATTTTTAATCATCTCATTGGGAGCCCTATAAGTGAAGTTATGATGAAAATACTAAAACCTACCCCAAACCGCGTTTGGCCAGCTCAAACTGGCGTTCACAGAAGCGGCGTTGATACGAAGTTGGGTTTTCAGGCAAACTAGTGTCCAAATCACCTCAAACTCACGTTTGGATGGGTTCGGCCCGAATCAATAGAGCTTGTATAAGACAAACTAGCGTTTGGCCAATACAAACTCTAGTTTGGCCCCGACAGCAGTATTCAACGTACCTGTAACGTTAATCTTTATTTTGACCCATCTTTGATGAATTTTCTGGCCAAGTCGTCTTCATGAAAGTTGTAGGTAATTGAACAAGATTTCCAACGCATCTTGAATTGTTCAAATGGGAGCTCTACACAAAAAGTTATTGCTGATTAACTGAAGACAGGAGGCAAACTAGCGTTTGGAAGAAGGCAACCGGCGTTTGGGACCGACAGAAGCAGATTTTCGACCTACACTATAAATATGCAGCTCATTCAGCCCCTATACGATCTTTGGCTGACTTTATACTTTTCTTGGGCGATTTAGGTGCGATTTTAGTGTAGTTTAAACATCCTTTGATCCATTAGATAACATCCCTTGATTCTACACATCTTTTATAGGTTGGATTTGCATTACAAGATCAAAGATTTGTCTTTTTGGTGCATTATTTATTCGTATTTTCTGGATAAGATTTTCTGCAAGTTATATGGTAATGATTTCTCTTTTATTTCTTGTCTTGAGTTTGATTCCTATCTTTATTTTGTTTAATAGCATAATCATGAGTAGCTAATTGCATGTGTAGCCGAATTATGTGAAAGCGAGCGAAAACCCTAAGGGGATTAGACGGGAGTAGTGTAGTGCTTAATTAAACGTTTGTATGATTAATCCACGTTCTAAAACTTGTTCTTATAAAGATTATAGCTTTGAATTAGATTGACAACCTAGTTCACTGTCACACATACATCGAACTTATAGATGTATTTTGCGGTGAGATGTGGGATAATGGGTTTTAGGATCATCGCGTAGACACAGCCTAGTTGTTAGATTGACAACCTAGCTAGTTGTTAAGACTGTGCCCTATGTGAGGTTTTCATCGGTTTTCTGAGCGGCTCTAGATTTTGGTAAACCATGTTAGGTTAATTGGCTTTCTAAAGGGAGGGTTAATTAGCCTGGCATAGGGTGTTAATCGAGAGTTGTTCAGACCTTAACACCAAAATTAGGAGTTGGCACCCGTGGATGTCATATAAATTGAATTGGATAGGTAGGTCGGTTAAGACACGCTCCTTGTCGAGTCTTTCCTGTGGGGTAAAAGTAACCCGCTGGATCGTAGTTCGGCTATGCTTTTTAATCATATAAGCAAAACCGGTAGTGTAATCGTTATTTCTGCATTAGTTGTTAATCTTTCCACTATCTATTGACCTGAACCAAGTTCTACGTCGACTTTGGTACTTCACTGTTACTCCCTGTGGATTCGACCTTGTGACCTCTATACTACCGTTGACCCGATACTCTGTCGGTTAAAGTTAGCGGTTAAGTATTTTGCTATCAGCTAACCAAGCGGATTAGACCATATGTTTCAGTTTGGTTCAATTTGGCTACCTTTATAATACGGTTTAGTTTCCCTTTCAACTATTAAAGGTACTGATCAGCCGAATCGTGTACGCCCCTAATTGCACGGAACGTCACATAATGTGAGTCTACAGTGCTTTAATCATACCACTAACTTATACTCATTGTCATTGATTGGCAGACATGATTTACGACCTAGACGTTCTTTTCTCTCACTATTGTCCTTTTAAGGAATGGATGCCTTCATTGGGGAAAACTATTATGTCTAAACCTAGACGTTTTTTTCTCCCACTATTGCTCTTTTAAGGAATGGATGTCGTCGTCGGGACCCTAAAAATGCAATACTCTGTCTCGTCCGAGAACCCTTCAAAAGGTGGCTCCTATCGTTTGACATTTGATTTCGTACATTAGCGGACTCTAATAATAGTTGTAATGTGGAATAACATTGGTCTAGCATCCTTAATTATACCACATCTTATGTAACTACTGATTTCCGGGGTTTCGGTACTAAACCAAATTATACTAGACAAAACCCGAATAAAACCAAGCATCAAAACATCGATCAATATATATATCGCATGCTTTAACATATATAATTAAAGCAGTTCAAAAATCAAGATAGTAACCACGCATTCTTAAAGTATGAGTCAGACTTTGTATGTACCTAGAAGACCGACTTCAGACTAGTTGGATTAGTGGTCCAGACACAAAACACTTACGTAACCAAAAACACACACACACACTTCACCTGCAGGCTTGTTTCCGAACTCGCAGCCTGCATAAAAACACAAATTAATCACATCACAACACATTCTTATGTACCGTTATTAAGATTACCGATTTCACATTTATTATATATATAGTTAAAAAAAACAGACATTCGTAATCGAACAATTGCAAAGGCAACAAATTAAGGGAATCAAACCTTACCTGAACACCTGCATCATCTTTTAAAGCATTTTGATATTGCCTGAATTTCGGCTGCTGTGGAATATGCGTTAACGTCGAGAAAAGCGGCACAAATGCATATATGCAACAATCGGTTACACAACTACACGTGAATATGAGTGAAAATTTGGTTCTTCACTCAAAAAGTTGTTTGAGTGAATACGAAGAGTGAGCCGTTGAGTTTACATTAAAAAATGACCAAATCTAAACGATGCATCTGATGAAGATAATCATGATGATTTAAATATAGGATCAGAGCCATTATGGCTGATGATTCTTTCCATGTTTATCTGTTATATTATGCACGTTGACTACTCCGTCTAAGGGATACCCAGGCCGACCTGCGTCGAGTCCCTTAGGTTGTGAGGCTCAGGCTGTACTAGCTGAGCTCTGTTGCGTCCTGACCGACCTGCGGTGGACTGGGGAGCTAGCTGAGCCGATCTCCCGCCTGGTGTTTAGGTCCGGCCTTAGATCTGAAAGTAGGGCTCCTGGCCCTTAACGCTTGTATCTCCTATGTCTGCATTTGTTGCTATATTAATGTGGGGTATGTGGCGAGATACAAGTCCAACCTCCGTCATAAGCCCCCCAGATCTAGTTGAGCTTCTGAGGTCGACTCAGATCTGTCAAGGTTGTAGCTCGGCTTTGTCATCTAGACTTTAGATTTAAACACTCTAATTGCCAGGTGGCAGGTAGAGGTGTACACGGATACGGATAATCCGAAAACCAAACCTAACCGGGATAATTCGGTTTGGTCTGGTTTGGTTAATAAGTGCTACATTTCGGTTTTCGGTTTTCAAAATGCAAAAATCGGAATTTTGGGTTCGGTTACGGTTAGTGCTGTAAATTATCCAAACTGAACCGAAAACCGAACCGAACCAAAAACCAAACCCGAACAAAAAACCGAACCGTTTATATCCGAACCGAGCCGATACCAAATAGAAAAAACAAACCATTTATAACCATATAGTGAATCAACCTGTTGTAATTGTATAATTTGGATGGAATTTGGTTTTTTCGGTTTGGTTTTTCGGTTATTCAACCGGTTATTTCGGTTCGGTTCAATTCGGTTATCTCTAAATTTTACTTTTGAATTCATTCCGGTTTTTCGGTTAACCGACCAAACCGATTATTTCGGTTCGGTTTTCTGTTACAAACAATTCGATTTCGGTTCGGATTTCAGTTGACCGAAAACTTCGGTACGATCATTTATGGATCCGAACCGAACCGTGTACACCCCTTATGGCAGGGATGCCGTTATGACGATGTCATGATTGTCCCGGGATTCGAGGCGTTTGTGCCCACCCTTCTGAAGTGGTCAGTTTCCAAGGACGTGCTTGCACACCAACCGCCGGAGGACTATTGTATGAATTTTTTTTACTTATATTCAGGCTTATGAGAGTTTTGTCATCATAAAAAAGAGGAAATTTGTTCACAGTTGGATTAATTCCACAGATATGGCAGAAGTTGTTGGCTAAATCAGGATGTGATTGCTTTCTCCACTTTCTCTTTTCTCTTTGTTTCATGTTTCCAAAGTTGAAATTGAATGGGTATTTTAGTAGGGAAATTCTTAGGTGAGAACTCCTTACGGTGAAGGCCCCTCGTTAGATTTGCGCCATGTGTACAAGAGGACAAAAAAAACACACACATGACACAAATCTAACGGGGTCTTCACCGTAGAGAGTCCTCACCTAAGAATTTCCAATTTCAGTAATAGTTGATTTGTCAATTCAAGAAAGATTGAAAGTGGTTATATTCATTCCCGTTATTTTAAGATTTATGAGATAATTTGTTTGTTCACTCTATTTAAGATTTAACGTTTTTTTTTATGACCTTTATGTGGGAGAAAATTATGAGTGTAGGCGGTGATGGAGAAGGACGGCTTTCCCGGAGACGACGGAAGTTAGAGGATAAAAAGCCACCGGAATAATTTTTATGAATATTTCCTTCGTTTCAAATTAACAGAGACAGCTGTCAAAATCACATATATAAAGAATAAAAAATGATTAAGGCACCACCATCGTCCCCAACTCATCGATATAAAATGTGTTTTTTGTGGTGCAGGATTTTTCCTACTATTAATGTTTTGTTTTCAAAAGTTAAAATGTGTGGTTAAAAAGTGTTGTATGGATGATTTACGTGAAGTTTTTCTATGCCTAAATCACTAAATTCTATTAAGGATATGAGTTAATACTTTAATTTGAATGTTTAAATGACTAAAAAAAACTCATAGTTTATAATTAATACAAATAGTATTTATTATGTCACTCGTTAATAAATAAAAATAGATATAGAAAAAACACAATATATACACATTAAAAATAATAAATATATTTAGCAACTGAGGTAGTTAATTTATTTCTATAATTAATATCTTTATTACTTCTACCATTACTACAACTAAATCATTTAAAAAAAAATTTCCCTCCAAATCATCTAAAAAAAATTAAACCAAGATTTTTATCCAATATATTTGCTAGCAACGTGCCCTGTGCATGTCAGAATTCCTGTGCATGTCAGAATTGATGCACAATGTTGAGGCACCACTACGATTGCTGTTAAATGTCTCTTCCACTTTCCTGCAGGAAAAAAATTGTATCCTCACTCACCGGTTCACTCTTACTTTCACGTTTAAGGGTTTTAGTGGGGCTTAATCTACCGCTCTCCGGCGGTCTTTTCGTCGGTGTTTTTTCCGATTCTAGCGAATATGAGTATGATGAGGTCTAATCTTCTCAGCAAATCCAAACTGCTTCAGTTGCCAAGCATCAGCTCCGGCAACTCCGCTGGTGGTGTTCTTCTTCGGAGCATTACTTCTCCCGCCGGTGGCGTTCTTCCCGGTCAATTTGTGAAACGTCAGCTCTCTCCGGTTCCTCTTCCTTTCGTCAGTACTGCTGTTCGTCATTTCCGCGCCAGTCGCGACCCCGCCACCAGGTACGACATGATATAAATCATATTTTGATTTAGTTTCTAATTCTCATCTGAAATTTAATAGGTATGACATTGGTTGGAGATAGTCTTTTTTTTGGCTATTTAGTTTTGAAATCCTATTAGTACATAAACGAAATTTGAACTCTGTGAAGGTATCACAATGAAGCTCTGATTCATTGGGGAATCCGAATTGTTCCTGAGCGGAAAGCATTTGTCGTTGAAAGATTTGGAAAATATTCTAAGACGCTCGCTCCTGGAATCCATTTCTTGATTCCTTTTGTCGATAAGATAGCTTACATCCATTCCCTGAAGGAGGAGGCGATTCCTGTCACAGATCAATCTGCCATTACCAAGGACAATGTCCCAATTCATATTGACGGAATTCTCTACGTTAAGGTGATGTTTCATTTTTCGGATTATTATATGCAATACTTTAATGGAATATGTTCTATTTTGCCCTCATCACACTCTTTTTTTTTTTAGATTGTTGATCCGAAACTGGCTTCATATGGAGTAGAGGATCCTGTCCATTCTGTGATTCAATTGACTCAAACGACTATGCGTAGTGAGCTCAGCAAGATTACATTTGATAAAACAGCTGAGGAGAGAACCACTTTGAATGAAAAGATAGTGGTATGATTTCTGTTTTTGTACATTTTACACTAAATTGGTTTATGTAGCTATCAATAGCATATGGTCTGTGGCAGCTGATCATTAGAAGAATTCGGATTTGTCATTTATATCTAAACTTTGTTTTGGGTTATTTATTTGGAGTTTGTTGGCTGTCCGGTGTATGCTTTATGGATATGGATATGGATATGTATGTGTTGTCTTACATGCTTGGTTGCGGTATTTTAGTATCAATTAGATATAGGGTTGATGGAAAATAAAAAAGACTAGAGAATTGCGAGGAATTTAAGTTTGTAATTTTCATCTGGCATGTTGTGTTTTGTGAAGTCAGATTAAATCTTGAATGAACTACGTGTAGTTCTTGCTGTTCTTTTACTTCCTTGTCTGTGATATGATTAGATATGATTAGATGTGATTGACGGTGATACGAGATATGATTATATATGATCGACGGCAAGAGTTACAACTTTTTTTTCCCATCATTGGCAGATAACAATCAATGAGGCTGCCAAGGACTGGGGAATGCGATGTCTTCGTTTTGAAATAAGTGCGTAACATTTTCTTCTTGCAGTTCAGTAGATCTTTCTTTCGTGTTGGTGGGAGGCTTAAACAGTCATTTTTGCTTTCATGTTTCAGGGGATATATCTCCGCCTGATGGAGTAAAGGCCTCTATGGAAATGCAAGCAGAAGCAGAGCGCAGAAAGAGGGCTCAGATTCTGGAGTCGGAAGGTAATTGTTTTGATCTATTTTCATCTTTATGGAGGGTTACATTTAGCTGCATGAGCATTCTTTTGTTCATAATAATTCCATAGTATCAAATTGACACAAAAGGAAAGTATTTTCTTGCTGATAGGATCCAGACAATACTTATATCTAAAGGCAAGTTGCTGTGTAGTCTCGTTTATAGTGTTGTATTCATTTCATTTCTTTGCCTATCCAAGATTTGCAAGTTGCATTTTGTCATGCATCCTACTTGCATTTCATTTCATTTTTTAGAGAAAGATTAGTCCCTCTGTTTTTAGTTGGATAAATACTTTATTTATTTATTTATTTATGGTTGGAGTTAAAATCTCTTTAGGTTGCATGATTTAATATGTTGTATGCTATTATTGACTGCATTTCACACATCACACACTCTGTCTCTTGCAGAATGCTTTATTAACGTTCAGACTGCATTTCCTATAAACTTGCTTCTTGAATTCTCTGATTTATAAAACATCCAATCTTCTTCCTTATAAACTTGCAGGAGATGCTGAAGCAGCCCGCCAAAGAGCACAAGCCACAGGGGAAGCTATTGCAATGGTTTCCAAGAGCCTGAAAGCAAAAGGTGCCACTGAGGTGAGCTTTTGTTAATGCTAAAAGATTGTTCTGATGTCTTTGTTCTTAAATTAAATGATATTTTTCTCACCTTTCAAAAAAAAAAAAAATTAATTGTTGTTGGCCTGTATTATGTTTATTTACCGTGAATAGAATACTTGGGATTATGCAGGCTGTAAGTTTGATGGTTGCTGAGAAGTATATAGAGGCATTTGGCAAACTTGCGAAACAGGTAATAAAAGTCCCCATATATTTGTTGTGAAGATGTCTATAACTAATCCTGTGGTTTGCTATTTGTGTGATTTAGGGAACAACAATGGTGCTTTGTACCAAAGTTTCAGACCCTTCAGCAATGATGGGTCAAGCAATGGTTTTATACAAGCAGTTCCTTAAGAGTTCTTCACAACACGGGGTCTGAGAAAAGCTGGTTGAGTGAGTTGTTTCCCACATGAGGTTTGGTGGAGCCAATTGCGGAGGAATAAGTTCAGAATTCGGTCACAGTATCATTATATTATGTTATTCGTTGTATTTAAGTGGTCATTATGCTCTTATAACCACCGAAACGTATTGAGGTTGTGCCAACTTTTTTGTCTGAATGTGACCAGTTTAAATGGGTTTTTTCTTGGCAATTTATTTGAATGACATTGCTGGTCATGTACTAAAGTTTACACCTATTATTAACCTTTAGAAAGTTTATACCTATTATTATATTAACATTGCTGCGCATCCCATTGTAAGTACCTGTGCCGATGTGCACTACACTTAGAACACATAATCAACCTGTAGAAAGTTTATTCAAGTCAAGAATCAACTTTTTGAAAGTCGTACAAATGTAGCGTGGTGTATCGATATAATCATGATGATGCAAATGCATACCACTTTATTATTTGTTTGTATTTTTGGTTCCTTTCATAATCTTTTGTTATCCCGTTGTCCCGTGCATAATGCACGGGTTTGTGGCTAGTTTCTTATATTTGAATATAACATGCCTATTTAATTATTATTATTATTATTTTTTAGCAATTTATGTGAATGGTTATTAAGGTAGCTTACGTGGCAACGCATGTTCCTACTATTTGGATGGCTAAAGTAGGATAGGAGTTGGAAAACACTATCTTTGAAGCTATAACGGGACACATGCCTCTTTATGAAGAAGCAGCTAGAGTGCTCGACACAGGTGTAGGCGGTCTAATCTTGGCTGCAACAATGGAGGTGCGAAGAAGGCATGAAGTGGCGAAAGTATAAAAACAAGCATGAAGTGGCGAAAGTATCAAGACAGAAACGAACGGTAACCTCTGGCTTCCATTCCAAAACACATGCCAAACATAAGCTGAAAAAACAGAATGTTGGATAAAAAAAACTCATAAGAGGAAACACGTGAAAGCAGGACAACAGTCATCATTGCAATCACATCACCTACAACCAATTGCTCAAAGTTTGGCAAAAGCAATAGCAACCTGAATAATGAACACTAAACACAACATAGAACATCAATTTAACTCTGAATGTGACAACAAAACACAATTATAGTGTACATTGTAGACATCAAACCTCTAGGTTTGCCTTTTTGGGTCCTAGCCATTCACTCAAAACCTTCAGGATTTGATTCGAGTCCCTGTTGAGAGTAGAAACGGAGGAAACAAACACATTTTTAATTACTCACTCATCCATATGATAACTAATAATGGCCATAATATTCAAGTTAAATGCAATAAAAGTTTATTTCTTACAAAGCAATCTCCAGCATATCAATCACCACATAATGAAATCAAAATTTGAAACCAATTAAACAATGCTTTAGTAAAAGGCGAAGGAATAGTTCGCTTTGTGCTCCCATTGCCCTAGTGGTTAGCACTAGGGTCTACCCAGGCTCCAGTGGAAGGAGACCTGGGTTCAATTCCCGTCCCCCGTATAGATTTAGGTATTTCGTCTCAGAAAAAAAAAAAAAAAAAAAAAAAAAAAAAAACCATGAGAGATCCATGCTTATGCAAAACATGAGATTAATACTTACCCAAGAAGTGATTCTTAAATCCCAAAGACAACTTGGTACACGCATCAAACTCTCTAATTGATAAAACAGACACTCTTGCATAAGCAATTCTTGATTGCCTGCACCAGCACCACCAAAAGACAAAAACAATAATGTAAACAATAAACATCACGAAAAATCCACAACAAGCAAAATATACTAAAGAGTATTGAGTATTTAAAGACACCGCCATTTTGAAAATGCTCACATCTAGCATGGTTCACCTGAATTTGGTACTGATTCTAATAAACTTCTCATGTACCATGGTTTCATGAACCAAACAATTTACGAAGTAGGTGTCTCTGGCATCCAGTAAAAACAACGTTATTTTGGAATATTGACAAAGGAAAAGAAAAGAAAATAGGGAAACTTGAACAACTATGCCTGAAAAGTAAATGTTTGGAAAAAAATATGCCTCGACATGCGGCACGCAATGCTCATGCAGCACTCATGCGACACTCGTGCGTCGGAAGCAGGCATAGCTTTCAAATATTTACTTTTCAGGCATGTTTTTCCAAATATTTACTTTTCGGACATATTTTTTCAAGTTTCCCAAAAAAATATTGTTTTCCATTTAATTTTTCCCTGAAACATTCATTTCTTCCTTAAAGAAATTAGTTCACATCTTCTCTCTCCTCTATCTTAGATAGTGGACCATTGTGGATGCTCTTATTAGAACTCTAGAATTCACAAGAACACCCGGTCTGAGGCACTTGATATACCACTTTAGAGTATTAGAGAGCACTTTAACCCTACTATGAAGTCACTTATATATCATTTATCTTCAAAATATGTTAGCTTCCACACCAAAATTGGAGGGCTTCTCTAGCAAACTCCATACATTTCTCTTTCTTCTTATCACAATTCGTATTAATTATTATTTACCGTACCTAAGAAAATATATTATACGGACAACAATAATATAAGAGAAATGTTTATGCCACAACAAAATTTGCACAACAAACTTTTAAACCATCAATTTTTTTTAAGAACCATATGATTCAATAGATCCACATCATAATCAATGGCCCCAAAATGTGTTGTATAATATTGTGGCCATTCTATTGTTGTATTATCACTGCTCAAAACATAATGTCAAAATTTTTTTAGCCAGTAAAAAAATTCAGGAAAAAATTAGCAGTCAAAAAAATATTATTTTTTTATTGATGCAATGCGAAAAAAAATGTACTTGTTAGGTTTGTTATTGTTAGTGGAAACAAGAGAAATTATCATTTTAGGTTACCGTATGACCCTTTATTTCATGTCAGGTCGGGTCAGACCTGACAATTTTCTTTAAGTCCCCATTGAAAATTTTCCCCTCAGCCCGTTGAAATTCCCCTAGAGGTGGCCACGGTTAACCGGAACCGGTGGTTTGTCAAACCGCCGGTTTGCCGGTTTGATATTTTTGGATCCGAAACCGGAACCGGAACCGCCGGTTTGAACCGGATTTTTGAAACCGGCCGGAACCGGAACCGTCCAACGGCTATTTTCATGGCAACGGCTATATAATTTTTATTTTTATTTTTTTCCAAACTCTTCCAAAAAATTTCTATAAATACCACCCATTTCATACAAAAATTCCTACACCAATCTCTACATCTCAATTCTTAAATCTTCTACTCAATTCTTACATCTTCTATTCAATTCTTTGATTATCAAGTTTGTTTAGTTGTTAAAAACAACAATCAAATTTACTTTACGATACCGATTTTTGAAGTTGTTCTGATTTAATCGTTACTTCAATACGGTTTTAGTTATAAGTAAATTTGGTTCTGTATTTTATTCAACTATTTTTTTTACAAGTGTAAAAAAAAAATTAAATTTTATAATCAAATTTACTTTACTAGACCGAAATTTGAAGTTGTTCTGATTTAATCGTTACTTCAATTCGGTTTTAGTTATAAGTAAAATTGGTTAGTTAATTTAATTTTTTTTTATAACCCTTATATGTAATCCGAAATTTGAAGTTGTTCTGATTTATTCGTATACTTCTTATAGTCTGAATAGATAGTTGGATAATTATTTTTTAATATTTAACAATGGATAATCCACATGCCCCTATAATTACCAATGAGGATGACGGTGGTGTGCCATGGGACGAATATCCTTACGAGACTCGATTCACATCATACGATCAATTTATCGAGTACCGTGAAAACTGGATGGGTAGAGCTATTGTTGGTGAACGGAGATTGGCATGAGAAAGTCTACCTTTTGAGATTACAGAATTGGTGGAAAGTGTAGGGTGGTATGGGTTCGTCACTGACCCCACCCCAGTTACGAGATGAATCGCTCAATCGTTCGTGAGTTCTACGCAGACGAGATGAATCGCTCAATCGTTCGTGAGTTCTACGCAGACGAGATGAATCGCTCAATCGTTCGTGAGTTCTACGCAATTGTTGCTACAACAGGAAATGTAACAAGAGAATTCACATGGCGTGGTGTACGCGTCCAATTCACACCGCGTTGGATCAACCGGTATTATTTACTTGAAGATATCCCTCGTGATGTTGATTTTTTCAGACCGTTCCATTGAATTTGAAAGATTGCATGCTAACATGGTACGACATTTTGGTGAGACTCACCTCTCGGGCACCTATGGTTAGAAGGAGCGGTCAACATTACCCTCGTAGATGGACCCCTGAAGTCGTTCGGATGGTGGTTTTGTTTCTTGCCTATCACCTTCATGGTACTGTAAACCACACTGAACCGACCATTGAGATGTACATCATTGCGTATGCTTTTCTTACGAATGAGCTAATAGATGTAGGCCAATACATCGTGGAAAGAATTGGCCAGATAGCTATGGGCCATGCAGACGATGGTTATATTTTCTTTCCATTTCTTATCACCGCTTTTGTCAGAGAATTTAGGGTACCGCAATATGATACGGACAACCTTTCTGGACCCAACAAACCTATTTTATACGAATAAAAGAGTATGATGTAGTTTATTTGTTATTCAAGTTTATTTGTTATTCAATGAACCTATTTTATTTGTTATTCAAGTTTTATGTGTTTTATATAATTTATTTTATAATTTCATAAATCTAAAAATAATTTATTTTATAATCACATTTACATTTTTTAAACTATACTATATAACATATAGATCATGAGACATGGTACGATATACATGTTCTTATTACTATAAAAATCGGTAACCGAATTACCGGTACAAGCGTTGAAAAAACAACACAATTTTTTTAAAATAATATTATTTACATATAAATAAAATAACACAATATTATTATTATTTTTAAAACCAAATAGAAAACTATTTAAAAAATATATATATTACTCTCGCTGTAGTAATTATAGTGAAAAGAATAATAATTTGTTATTATAGTGAAAATAATAAGTATTATGTGAAAATGAAAAGAAAAAAAAATTATGAAAATTTTAAACCGTGGCTGGAACCGTGATCTGAACCGGGAGCAAACCGGGGTAAACCGGAACCGGCCCAAACCGGCAACCGACGGTTTTGAACAGTAAACCGCTGGTTTTTCAAACCGGTGGTTCGTCAAACCGGCAGAAACCGACACTGTTTAAAACCGGTGGTTCCGGTTTCACCATTTGGCCGGGTCTAGACATACCCTGATACCTTTTCTTTAAATGATCTTGCAAGTTGTCTGAAATTCAACATCACTAGTGCCTTCTGCAGACGTGTGACATGTGTCTTTTTTGAAAATTATCTACCTCTTTTTCAATTCCTCAAAGCCTCCTGATGTGCATACATGGAAAACAAAAGAAAAGGAAACATCAACATCACTAGTGTTTAAATCCAAAGAGATTTTAAAAAAAAAATCTTCAATCAAAGAGAACAGGAATATAGGAACGGAGAACATGATGTGCTATGTTGCACGGACACGGACACGGACACGCCGTACGATACGACACGGATACGGCGACACGGCTAATTCTAAAATTTAAGGACACGACACGGCCCGACACGTTATATATAATATATATACACACACACATATATATGTATATACACACATAAATACATCTATATATACATCTCTCTCTCTCTCTCTCTCTCTCTCTCTATATATATATATATATATATATATTTTATTATTATTCGGAAACGAAAGATTCATTATGCGGATTAACAAGATTACGGGGGGTTACAATGTTCTTTAACATCTATATATACATCTCTCTCTCTATATATATATATATATATACATATATTCAAATTTATCAAAAAAAATATTCATACAAGTCTAAACAACTAGACAAAATAAGATATGTAATACTTAAACTCTATCAATATCTAAAATAGATATTTGTTATTTATACGGTGTCAAAAGTAAAAATTATGATTGACTTTCAAAATATTACAAATTAAATGTAAAAACGATTGTCTATAACAAAAAACATATAAACATAATACGAGTAATCGAGATAAAAATTGTATATTTTTCGGGTTTCATAAAAAAAAATTGAAAAAATTGTGTTCAGGGGTGTCGGGAGGTGTCGGCGCCGTGTCGGAGGTGTGTCGACAACGTGTCGGAGGTGTGTCGGATATTAAAATTTTAAATAATATTAATTTAATCAGCCGACACGTATCGGACACGGTGTCGGAGCATGTCGGAGCGTGTCGTGTCGTGTCTTGTGTCGGACACGGCGCACGGCGCCCAGATTGAAATGTCGGTGCATCATAGATGAGGTGGAAGAAGCATAAGGACCGAAAGGTGAGTAATTTAGTAGTAGGTGGACACGTGGTATAAATTGGAGATTATAACAATTGTCTATCAATATACGACTTCCTCTTGAATTAGTAGCATTTCACACTTGAGAAAGAGGAAACTCTTTATATAATGACCCTAATCGAGTCGGACTTGGTTAAGTGGATCAGTCCAGACTTGTTCATGATTTTTATTTGGTTTCTTAAACTCTTTCTTTATCAGAAACTGTTAGAAATCAGTTATGTTTCTTTCACGTCTTGTTCTCTTCGAGTCTGGTTTGCTGCATTGTTGCAATGTTCTTCTGGTGTGTGTGTGTGTGTGTGTGTGTGTGTGTGTGTGTGTGTGCCAGAGTTTCGTTTATGGAATCGATGACGTCCATCTTTCCCCTACCCGCTGCCTCATCCACCGGAGTCTTCTCATGGCTGCCCCCATCCATTCACCCCAAAAGTTAAAAGGTCACAAGAAAATACTACCATGCAACAATAATATACTTTGAAGTCGTGCAGATACATTTGCTCCAGCTAACACCAAAAGTTTAACAACCTGTCAAAGTGAAGTAAAGAAAGCAATCAATGTGTATCCATCACACGGTGTAGCATTTTTACATAAAGACAAAACATGTTTTTTTTGTTTCTTTCATAAATGTTGGCTATTGATTAAACGAAACTCTTTCTTTATTACTATATATATACTAGTCATAAACCCGTGCATTGCACGGTATGACAATGTGATTACCTCGTATAAAATCAAAAACGAGACCACACAACATGTTCAAAAATTATACTTGATGCCAATAATTGTGGTTATATTACTGCTTTTAGCATTGCTGCGGGAGAACGAATATTTCAATAGAAGAATTTTTTAAGGATGAAAAAAAAGATTTTATTGGCATATTTGTTACGCGAATTGAATTGAATAGAATATGCGGGATTGGAATTAAACAAATTATATAAAAGATGACACATTGATTGATAGAGTAATGTAGTGAATTAAGGTTGGCTTGAGTAGGGTATGATATGGTTCATAACGTATGATATAGGCGAAGGGTAAGTAGTCCTACGTCATACCCCATTACACCCAATCTCTCTTCCACCCGGCCCCGCCCACCGATATCATACCCTACCCACCACCATATCCTACCCTACCGATATCACCATATCTTACCCTCGACATCCTACCTACCTTACCCATTACCTACTCTACTCTACTTTCATCCACCCCAACCCTACCCTACCCTACCTTACTCATCATTCCACCCCACCTTCCCACAACCCCTTCCTTCCTAATCCTATCCAACCCACCACCCCACCGGTACCCTACCACCACCCAACCCTACACTATCCACCTTTCCATTTTACCATATCTTACCCACCACACCACACCACTATACCTTACCTTACACACTACCACAACCTATCATACCCTCCCCAACCCTACCTTACCCAACACTTCACCCTACCTTACCCACCATCTTACCCTGCCCTACCCACTGCTATCATACCCTACCCACCACCCTACCTGATATCACCATATCTTACCCTCGACATCCTACCTACCTTACACATTACCTACTCTGCTCCACTTTCATTAACCCCAACCCTAGCCTACCCTACATTACCCATCATACCACCCTACCTTCCCTACCCCTCCATTCTCTACCCTACCCAACCCACCACCCCACCGTACCCTACCTACCACCCAACCCCACCCTATCCACCATTCCACCATACCTTACCTTACCCACTACCCTAACATATCCTACACTACTCAACCCTCTCCAACCCTCCCCAACCCTACCTTACCCACCACACCCTACCACCCTACCTTACTCATCATACCACCCAACCTTACCCACCACCACACCCTTCTCTACCCTACCCTACCCACCACCCCAACCTTACCCTACTCTATTCACCATTCCACTCTACCCTATCTTACCCACCACACCACATTACCTTAGCTTACCTACTACCCCAACCTATCCTACCATACTCTACCCTACCCTACCCTACCCTACCATATATACCAACCCTACATTACCCACCACTTCACCTTACCCTACCCCATCCTACCCTACCCACTCTACCCTACTCTACCCACCATTACACTCTACCTTATCTTACCCACCACACTACCCTACCTTACCTTACCCACAACCCCAACCTACCCTACTCTACTCTACCCCTACCCAATCCTAGCAACACTACATTTCCCACCACTTCAACTTACCTCCCTACTATACCATACCCTACCCCACACACCACCACCCCTACCCTACCCACTACCTCACCCTACCCTACCCGACCCATCACCCCGCCATACCCTACCCACCCCTCATTATACCTTACCTTACCCACTACCCAACCTTATTCAAATACGCTTCCTACCTACCACACCCACCACATCATTAAATGATGTGGCTAATGCATAGCAAATTATCAGATTTAAGAATATCTCGTATTAATTGGCATATTTGAATTTAGTTATTTTCAAAATGTAATTTAATTTCTGAATATTATGTATCAATAGATGACTCAAAAATTTGTACATAATGATTTTTTTTTCCTGACATATTTGAATTTATTTATGATCCATATATTTAATTTAAAATAGTTTTACAGGATTATTATCTTTTGACATATTTGAAATTGTTTTTCTTTTGAAAATGTAATTTAATATAAGAATATTTCACGTTGAATGGCATATTTATTTAATCTAAATACATTTGCATTACACTGCAAATATTTGAAGTAAGTTATTCTTGAAAATATAATTGATTGTATGAATATTTGGTATTAAATGGAGCGACTATTTAGCAGGGAATAACTTTAATTTAAGAATATTTTGAATTAATTGGAAAACATGAATATTGTTATTTTTCAAAATATAATTTAATGTAAAATCATTTGACATTGTAATCTAATGTTAGAATTATATTTCATTAATTGGAATAAATAATTGGAGTGAATAATTTATATGGGATGTATTTAATGCAAGAATATTTCTCAGTAAATGACATAAAGCCGCAAAAACAAAACCGAACAAAGTTAATTCAAAAACTATAAAAAAAAAAAACAATCAATGTTAAAAAAAGAATTGAATGTAAGAATATTTGGTATTAAATGAGCCGCATACCATAATTAGAAAAATTGTTTTTTGAAAAATAAAAACATAATTTAATGGAGCAATATTTAGCATTAATTGAGGTATCTAATTTGTAGGGGATGAATTTAATGTGTGAATATTTCCTTTTTGAATTTAATTTAATGTTAAGATATTTTTTATTAATTGTTAAAATTGATTTAATATTTTTTTTGAATATTATAATTTAAATAAAAAATATTTCACATTTAATTCCATATTTGATTGAATTTAATGCGAAATATTCCCTATTTTTATTAAGAAAATCAAATTTTAAATGTTTTTTCTAATTATGGATGAATTTATTCCCTATTATTATTAGAATAATCATATTTTAAATGATTTTTCTAATTATGATCGAATTTATTACCTATTTTTTTAGGAGAATAAAATTTTAAATAATTTTTCTAATTATGGTATGCGGTTATTGTAATAATGACAGTTATATAGGATGTATTTAATGTCTGAATAATTATTGAGGTGAAAAATATCCCTAATTATGTTTTTTGAAAAATAAAAACATAATTTAATGGAACAATATTTAGCATTAATTGAGGTATCTAATTTGTAGGGATGAATTTAATGTCGAATATTTCCTTTTTGAATTTAATTTAATGTTAATATATTTTTTATTAATTGGTAAAATTGATTTAATATTTTTTTTGAATATTATAATTTAAATAAAAATATTTCACATTTAATTCCATATTTGATTGAATTTAATGCGAAATATTCCCTATTTTTATTAAGAAAATCAAAATTTAAATGTTCTTTCTAATTATGGATGAATTTATTCCCTATTATTATTAGAATAATCATATTCTAAATGATTTTTCTAATTATGGTCGAATTTATTACCTATTTTTATTAGGAGAATAAAATTTTAAATGATTTTTATAATTAGGGTTGGTGAATTATGTAATTATGGTAGGTTTGTTTTTTTTTTTTATTTAATTTTTGAGACGGCTAAATTGCCAGATATGACATAAATTTATGAATATTTTTTTAAATAGAGAATTTGAATATAATTATTTTTTTAAAACACATTTAATGTAAGAATAATTAGCATTAATGTAAGCCGGATTTATTCCCTATTTTTATTAGGAAAATCAAATTTTAAATAATTTTTCTAATTATAGTATGCGGTTATTGTAACAATGACAGTTTTTTTCCAAAAAAATTATAAGATTGTGAGCCGGATTTGTTCCCTATAATTATGGTAGGTTTTTTGAATTTAGTTATTTTTAAATGTGAAATAAGATAGGAAAATGAGATAAATTTAATTTGTAAGAATATTTGAATATTATAATTTAATGCAATAAAATTTCGCATTAAATTCAATATTTGATGGAATTAGATGCAAAATATTCCCTATTTTTTATAAGAAAAATCAAATTTTAAATGATATTTCTAATTACGGCCGAATTTATTCCCCATTTGTTTTTTTTAATATTTATTTAGTTTTAAATATTTTCATTTTTACTTAAAGAATGGATGCTTTTACCTAAACATACTTGATGACATCATAATCAATTAACAGAAATTGTGAATACCTAAACACATACTCATGCATTTCAACAAAATTTAAAATCGTTTTTGCGATAAAAATATGTATAAAAATGATTCAAATGAACAACGGGAATGGTGGTGAACCTTCAATTAAAAATAACGTATCTGTTGGCCGATCTCAAACTTGATCTGAATCCTAGAACGTGGTGCAACCACAGATGAACATGTAGTGTCAAAGTAGCCAGACAGACGTATATAATGCGATGGATAAAAAAATTGATACCTGATCGAATAGATTAAAAAAATGATAGCGCAACCTAAGAATCCTTCAATCTTGTAAATGCAGACGGTATGATTACATCGAACATCCCATGAATTTTAAACCTGTCAATCAGGAATAAACAACCAAAAATAAAACACAAAAATAATAACCACAAATAAAATTAAAACACAAATAGCAATTACCGAGTATATAGACAATATACTATCATAAACAGAACATGCATGCATGCATTTGATTATATATAATTTAATTAAAACACATGCATGCATTTGATTAAGAATTACCTTAATGATGATGAAGAAGATGATGAAAACACCCTTGCAAACTGAATATAGCAATTGATCCACTTGTAATATACTGAATGAAAAAAAAAGGTCGAAAATTGCAATTCAAACGTTTTGATGGTAATTAAAACGTGGGCATAAATAGGGTAATTATAACATGCGTGTGTTTGTTTTAATCAGCATGTGTGTAAATTTTTTTTTAATTGTGAATCAATTTTGAGATCCTGTAATTAATTAATTAATGATATTCTACTTACCATAATTGGGTAAATTTTTTTTTTTTTTTGGGGAAAACCGGGTTTTGGGTCGGATAATGGGTCAAATAGCGGGTAATTGGGTTAAATCCCCTCCTCTATATATTATATATAGATAGATATATATACACACACACACTTTGTAATTAATATATATTATGGTAATAAATTACTTATTTTATCTAGGGTAATGGTTATAAAGAACAAAAATGAAAAAAAATTGATGAAAATGACAAAAGGCACCATAAATGACGAAATTACCCTTACCACATTTAACGACTTCAATTCCATTAATTTTTTTTATATCAAACAAATCTATTACCAAGCAATCAATTAAAAGAAAAACAAAAACAAAAAACATAAGAAGGGCATAATAATCCATTGAAATGATAATTTATCTTTTTTGACATTATATTCAATAAATAAATTTTGGGGTTTATTGTCAAAAATAACAATTTGAACATAAAAATATGCAAAGAGGACATTGTAATATTTTTCTGGTTAAAAAATACATATCCTTATTCCACTGTGATAGTGAAACATTAGATTTGTGGTTAGTTCCACTGTAGCAAACAGTGGATTTGGGGTTATGAACAGTGGATTTGATCTTATCACCCAATTTATATTTCCACTGTCTTGATTCTTATTTTTCCCATTTTTTTTTTTATATCTTTTTAAACCACTTCCCCTAAATTTTGTTATTCTTTTAACATTTCTTCTTTCCATCCATATACAGGTCATATTAAAGTCATATTTAATCATAATGGATGTGACATTAAATGTGCCAGATGTTATTATTTTATGATGATATTTGATTTAAATGCCTTGTGTATTTCACACTTATAAATGACATACGTATAACATTATAATATCTTTATTATGTGTGGGATATTATAATGCACTTAAATCTTATCTTTTTCGAAAAGACAAAAAAAAGTTGGGTATTAATTAAGTGATGGCATTATTCAACGACAAGTTATTATGATGATATACATAACAAGTGCAGATATTCAAACATAACATCTAAAAAAAAACACAAAAACAATATAATTGTATGATGGGAAAAAAATAATCAGAGTCTTTATCTCCACCTTTATCCCTACATGTAGGGAAAAAAATAGGGAAGAAGCAAAAACTCTCCCCGCATCGATACTTTATCCCCACCCTACATTGGGGTGGATGAACAGTGTCACCCCAAATCTGGGGTGACACTGTAGCTATCCTTACATTTTTTTTTTTTTTTTTTTTTTTGAAACGATTTTATTTTTTTTTTCTTCCCTCTGTTGAAATATAGCCGTTGAAATATAGCCATTGGAGTAAAATTTGAATTTAAAAAGTAAGTTTTGAAAAATGTGTGTGTTCAAATATAGCGCATTTGAGTAAAATTTTGAATTTTAAAAATAATTTTGGAAAAATGTGTGTGTTCGAATATAGCGTTGAAATATAGCCGTTGGAGTAAAATTTGAATTTGAAAAGTTACCTTTGACAAAATTATTTATAGTTAAAAAATGAATATTTTAATGTTGTAAGGATAGAGATAGGGATGCTGATGTAGAGTATTGTGAATTTAGTTGCTGTAAAGTAAGGATATGTATTTTTTAATAGTATATGTGAGGATAGGGATAGGGATTCTCATGGGAATACCCTAAGTATGATTCCGGCCCAAATCTAAAAAAACTGGTGAAATCTAACCAAATGATGACATATAGTAAGAGTAAAAAAGAAGAAGAAAAACTACAGGTTTGATCCACTGTTTTCTCAGTAAACAATTAAGCTTCATGAAAAATATATATATATCTAAACACCTAATTATTAATGAACAAATTAATGACCCATGTAAACCATCTACACCTTCAAAGCATTCAAAATAATCAAGCATCCCCAAAATACCGCCATCCCAACTCACTATAAACGACTTCCAATTATACTCAGGTCCGTCAGTTGTCCGAACACCCTGTGCTTCACTTCTCTTTGCTTGTTTCTTCAGGCCGGACATATCCGATGACGGTGCTTGAGGCTAATATTCGCCTCCAAGTATTCTCGCAACGCTTACCAAGTTTCAATTTTTCAGCCTGCATACAAAACACAAATTAATCGATACGCATATGAACAACGCAACACATTCTTATACAAACATTATTAGATCACCAATTGTTTCTCTAATTCACCTAGTTTATTTCTAGCAAAAACCGGATTTTGCAACGGAACGTCAAGAAAACGTGCTCTTTTCTCTCTCTCTCTCTCTCTTCACACACACCTGACAACTTTTGTGTAGTAATTTTCAGCACTAGCCCGGTTGTTCTTGTAAACATTATATCTTTCGTTTTCAGGAAGAAAAAAAAAAAACTGCATTCACAATTGATCAATCGAAAAGGCGACAAGTTTTCATAATATAACCGCAAAAAAGCTTTTTACCATTAAATCTAACCTTTAAACCTTCTTCCGTTTTTATGCGTTTCGACATCTCAGAAATTTTTTCTGCAAAGGCACGTGCATCACGTACTCTTGCTTCGGATTCCGCTGCAAGTTAATAGGAAGAAGAAGAAGATAAAGTATTAGCGAATCACAATAATAATACTGTTAACATAATTAACCTTAAAAAAAAACAGGCCAATGAAAGGCGCTACGTCGAGAATAATAATTAGACACGATGACATAACTAACCTCGAGCTGCAAGTATTGTCGACATCATCTTCTCTTCAGCTATTTTAATATTTGTTTGTCTTTCTGCTGTTATTAATCAAGCACAAATTTAATAAGCACAAAATGACATCAAGATATTTCACTTACTACACCTCAAAACTCATTTCTATGTAACTTACAAGTTACAGCTAGGACACATGAGTACGGGTTCGTGGACACAAGATGCGTAGATAAGAAAATAAAAAAGAGGTTGCGGGATTTTTACCAATATATAACCAGAAACGGGAGTCAGTGGAGCCATCAAAGAAAAGTGAAGAGATCAATAGGGGCAAAAATGGCGTGTATTTTCTTGTAACAGCAAAACTACACCGTTTTACTTTCACTAGAGTCAGTGGAGGCATCAAAGAAAACTGAAGAGACAATAGGGGCAAAAATGGCGTGTATAATTTTTTAACAGAAAACTACACCGTTTTAGTTTCACTGGATGGATTCGATAAGCTAAAATACGTTATACCTTCTTCCGCCAATAATGAAGCCCTTCTTTCGCGATCTTGTATTGCAAGTTTTTCCATCATCTCCTTCAACTTAGTAGGCAGAGATATATCCCCTGAAATTTAAAAAACAAACTTACTGCTTAAAGTTCCAATTAAAATCATCTTCCAATTTGCAGAATCATAAGAATTCAGGAAAATATTACGCACTTATTTCATAACAGAGACATTCGAGACCCCAATCCTTGACAGCATCGTTTATTTCCATCTGCAAACAATGTTTAAAAACAAAACACTTTCTATAGGCAAACTTTCAATAGATACGGGCCGGGGAGAACATAAATTGTACCAGTATCCTCTCATTCAACGTGTCTCTCTTCTCGAATGTTTCATCTAGAGTCATTCTGCCAATTTGACTACGCGTTTTTGCCTGAGTTAACATTATCACACTCTGCAAGGTTTCTTGACAGCGTACGATGCTAACTTTGGGTCAACAATCTGCAAAAGAAAAAAGGGCACAAATGCATATACAAAACAATTAATCACACGACTACTAATGAATATGTTACAATTCACTAACATATCCAATATGATTTCAAATAGGCGAAACACGCACTTTTACGCATAGACTTCCATCAACCGAAATTGAAACATTGTCCTTGGTAACAGCAGGGTGGTCAGGTATACTAATAGTTTCTTCCTTAAGAGAATAAACATACGCCACTTTGTCGTGTCTAGAACCCATAGAATGAATTCCTGATGTCAACGTGTTGATATACTTCCCATGCCGCTCAATCACATACGCCTCCGCCTCGGGAACTATAACACGTACCTCTAGTTTATTCTTGATCCAGCTCAAACAATTTTTCAGAACATTCCAAACCCCAGATCGTTCTTCACTGAAATGACCAAAGTTCAACGATGCATCCAATGAATTACGAATCAGAAGTACTAGATTACAAAGAGCATTTAAGATCTTATACCTGGGGTTTTTGGAGGTATAGAAGCGGATAAAGTTGGCTGAATGGAGAGCAACCGGAGAGTAAGGTTGACGTTGTTGACCCTGACCGATCCGAGACAAAAGCAAGCGACCGCTTGACCTCATGTTTCTAGACAACTCCTAAAAAATTGGAACCACTTAGATATTAATAAACTCTCAACCTTAGTCAAGTTATGACCAATTACTTGCAAACAAGAATATAACCTAACAACAATACCGAATAGTATTTACGTGACACTAACATACACAGAACTACACTGATATAGTTCAAATAAAAGCACAAACCACACATGAAGAGTCAGGCCAATACGAATTGCAGTAGGCAAATGAAAGCCAACTGAACGTCGAGTCTGCAATGAAACTTATCACGTCTAAATTAAACTAATCCAGGAGAAACAAAGAAAAACAGGATTTCCATTTTCCACCAAAAAAAACTTCATCCTCAGTAGACAAATTGGAGTTAAAAAACGCGATTGTTCCATTTCAAAACCAAAGAATCCATCACGTGGCTTTCTTAAGACCATCACAAAACTTGGATATATTCAATCTCACTACAACATGAATATGAACAATCTTTTAACTATTCAAGATGAAAAAAATCTAAACACCTAATGAACAAATGGCCAAAATAAACCATCAGCATTCGAAATAATCAAGCATCCCTAAAATACCATCGGAATGTAGTAAATGTTGTATAGCAAATTGATAAAAAAAAAAAAAAAATGCGGCCAGATTCATCTACACACTCCGTATAGCAGTAAAAACGATGCTCATTAAGCAAATTAAGAAGAAGAAAATCCCAAAAAAAATTTGATCTTACAGAAGATTAGAAGCTCATATAAAGCGCAAGAAAACACAAAACAAATTCAGCTCAAATCAACAAAGATAAGCATTTTACCAAATAAGCATAGAAATTAACTCACACCCGAAAATCCCTTATACTTAAATCGTCGAAAATAGCATCTGAAAATGTTTACGCTCTTGCGGTGATAGGAGGCGCCTGCTATCGAATTTACAGAAAATTTGAAAATTTGAGAAGGAATTTGAGAGAGAGCTTACTGATTCTAATTCGCATAAACGCTTTGCTTTGCTTTGCTCGTAGCTTGGGCAACAAGGGTGCCCAGGAGAAGATGTATAATCGACCCAAGTCAAGTCGAGTCGAGTCAATAATTTATAGAGTTTGAGCTCAACTCGAGTTCAACCGAGCCATCAAAGTATTTAATATAGCTCGATTTAACTCATACGATCGATTGGTTTTTGAAAAAACTGGAAATATTAAATTCGACTAATAAAATGGTCTAGTTTCATTTACGTATTTTGAATAACCAGATCCGGTTTGTTTTCCCCTCACAACCATGAACTATACCAATTATACCGACCGAACAGTATGCACATCTAGTTACATGTAACGTAACATATTTTGATTCTATTTCGCCCGTAACTGATCTGTTTCAATTTCGATTCGTGAACCGTCGTGCTTTCTCTTTCCCCTCGATTCTATCATTTATTACCCTTAGGCGTGTGATATTCATGTTTTAATTTAGCAATTATTACTGAGCCATTGATTTCCTAAAAGTTTGGTTTAGTTTAGCATTTTTTTCAAACCAGACCGAATTCTAATATTCTACTATAGAAAAACCCGAATCAAACCAACCAACCAGTACAAAAGTACAAGATAACTTAGCATAACCCTACGATCTTACAAGATAACGGGGATCAAACCCTAGCATAACCCTACGATCATCACCGCCAGGGTTTAACTTAGCATATTTAAAGCGGCTCAAAAGTATCAAGATAATAATCACACATCCCCACAGATTAAGAGTTGGACCCTATAAACATCTATAATCATCTAAATAACCGACTTCAAATTAGTCAGGCCACTGATCCGAAAACTGGGCACTTACGTAAAGAAAACACACACACACACACACACACACTTCTCCTAGCTAGTTTCTTCGGTTGATGAATCACCGGTAGCGATAGCTTGAAAGAATACTTAGTCTCGAAACAAGCACATCAATTTCCGAAATCACGGCCTGCATAAAAACACAACTTATTCATCAATAAGCATAAGAACAACACCAACACATTAAGGATAGAAATTATTAACACGAATGGCCTTTAATAAACACGGTGTTACGTCCAGAATAAAATAATTAGACACCGATGACAACTAACCTTCAGTTGCAAGTATTCTCGCGGTTCTCATTGCTTGCATTTCCGCTGTAATTAATCAAGCACAAATTTAATCAGCATAGAACGACATCAAGATAAGTGTTATCATTTCACTTAATACACCTCAAAACTCATATCTCTGTAATTTATAGCTAGAATAGATGAATATGAGTATGTGGATACGAGATACGTAGATAAGGGAAAAGCATATAGGATACTGATACAGGGTATATTTGTAAATAATAAAAATTCAAGGACTAAACTGTAAAAGATATTGGGCACCCGATATATAGAATGGAGAAGTCGGGTGAGTAAAAACAACACATGACATCAGTCAAGGATGGATCCAGAAACCGGAGTCTATAGGGGCATCAAAGAAAACAGAAGAGGGTCAATAAGGGCAAAAATGGCATCCAGAAACCGGAGTCAATAGGGGCATCAAAGAAAACTGAAGAGGTCAATAAGGGCAAAAGTGGCAAGTATATTTATTTAACAGCAAATCTGCACCGTTTCACGTTCACTAGACTCGATACGCAAAAATACACTATACCTTGTGACTCCATTAGTACATCACTCTTTTCGCGTAATACTACTGCCTGCTTTTCCATCATCTCCTTCAATTCGGTAGGCAGAGTTAAATCCCCTGATATTCAAAAAACAAACTTTGTGCTTAAAGTTCCCGCTATAAACATCTACTAATTTGCAGAATCGTAAGAATTCAGGAAAATATTACGCACTTATTTCATAATGGAGACATTTGAAGCCCCAATCCTGTGCAATGTCGCTTATTCCTATCTGCAAACAATGTAGTACGTACTCGAGCGATTAATCACTTGGCAGACATAATACATCATATATAACAAACCATTACTAGACAAATATTCATCAGATACAAAGAAAAAGAACATAAACCGTATCAATATCCTTGCATTCAAAATGTCTCTCATCTCGAATGTTTCATCTAAAGTCATTTTACTAATCTCATTACACGTTTTTGTCCGAGCCATTTCTATCACACTATGGATAGGTTTATTGACAGCATACGAAACCAACATTGGTTCAACAATCTGCAAAAGAAAAGGGACACAAATGCATATATATACACACAACAATTAATCACATGAATATATTACAATTCACTACAATATCCAATATGATTTCAAGGAGATAAAACACGCACTTTGACGCATTGACTTCCAACAATCGAAATTGTAACATAATCCTTGGTAAGAGCAGATTGGTCAGGTATACTAATTGTTTGTTCCTCGAGAGAATGAACATATGCAACTTTGTCGCTTGTAGGAATCCGAGAGTGGTTTCCTTGTATCAATGTCCCCAGATACTTCCCGTCTCGCTCAATGACAATTCACATATGCCTCCACCTCGGGAACTATAGCAGCTGACAAATCCAAGACAAAAGCAAGCGGCCACTTGACCTCATGTTTCCGGATAACTGCTAAAATCTTGGAACCGGCTAGATATTACTAAACATCGAACCCCAGCCAAGTTAAGGCGTTGATTTTACACTCTAATCCACAACTTTTTGGATGTCTATTTAAGAACAAAAGGCTTTAACAACATTGCTCATCGGTATCAATTCTTATTGTTACCAAAAACTGCAATGTCAATTCATT
The DNA here is from genome assembly GCA_036785695.1 of Gentiana straminea. Taxonomy (NCBI): domain Eukaryota; kingdom Viridiplantae; phylum Streptophyta; class Magnoliopsida; order Gentianales; family Gentianaceae; genus Gentiana; species Gentiana straminea. Next base: position 3,417,088 of record JAVUPR010000258.1, on the reverse strand, counting down.
GTTTAAGAAAAGAATGTACATAATAAGTGCACATAACAACTACACCAAACACAAAAAAGCAATATGTCAGTCAATTGTATTAATTCATTTATCAAACCGAATGATCGAACTGCCGGTTGCTTTCAAACACCAACGACGAAAATAGACCACTCATGCCTTAAAAGCATTCGAAAGTATCAAGCATCCCATACCTTACCCACATGGACCTAAAAAAAAATCTCAGTGGGAATGAATTCGAAGATCTAGTGGGGGACGTTAGTTTAGCAGTGTTTTTATTTTTAGCAACAAAACTCCATCGTTTTTCTTGGATCTCTGCGGAAGCACCGGTCCCCCTAACCCACGCCCCCTAAAATACCATCGGAAAGTAGTCGATGTTGTTAAAAGAATGGTCAAATTCATCTACACTCTCTTTATGTGAAGTAAAAACCATGCTGATTAAGCCAAATCAGAAAGCTAAATTACAATTTTGGTCCTCTAACTAGACATGTTTTTCGATTTTGGTCCTGGTTTTTCTCCGGCGACAATTTTAGTCCTGTAAGTGGTCTTTATTTTACAAAAATAGTCCTGAACGCCGGAAAGACCACTTACAGGACTAAATTTGGTCTTTTCCGGCGACAATTTTAGTCATGTAAGTGGTCTTTCCGGTGACAATTTTAGTCCTGTAAGTGGTCTTTCCGGCGTTCAGGACTATTTTTGCAAAAAAAGACCACTTACAGGACTAAAATTGTCGCCGGAGAAAAACCAGAACCAAAATCGAAAACCGTGTCTAGTTAGAGGACCAAAATTGTAATTTAGCCCAAATCAGAAGGAAAAATCCCCTCACCCCAAAAAAAAAAGATCTGACAGATGATTTAGCAGCTCATAAATATCACAAATATAGCTAAAATTGAGCTCAAATTCGTGTACAGAAAGAAGGAACTTAGATTTCAAATAAAAAAGATAAATACTATACCGAATAAAGCATAGAAATTATGGAAAATTAGGGATAAGTACACAATCTGGAATATTTTTAAGTAACAGGACAACTACATATTTTTTATAGGGTGAAGGACAACTGCATAATTTTTATAGCGAGAAGGACAAACAGTGAATCCCGAAAATCAGTGAATCTCCCCAGTGAATCCCGAAATCAGTGAATTTCGACAGTGAATCCCGAAAATTAGTGAATTTCGACAATGTATTTTAAAAATTAGTGAATTTCGACAGTGAATTTCGGCAGTGAATTTAAACAGTGAATTTCGAACACAAGTGAATTTCGACAGTGAATAAATAGTTTTGTCCTTTATGCATAAGTTTTAAAAAACTGTCATTCTACTCAATTGATGAAATATTTATGTCCTTATCCCTCATTCCCCCTAGAAATTAATTCACACCTGAAAATCCCTTATACTCAATTCGTTGAAAATAGAATCTGAAAAAGGTTTATGTAAGAGATTTTACCTGCGGTCATGCGGTGGAAGGAGGCATCTACTATCGAATTTACGGAAAAATTGAGAATTTAAGATAGAACTTACCGATACTAATTCGCATAAACGCTATGCTTTGCTTTGCTCGTAGCTTGGGCAGCAAGGTTTTTGCAACTTGGGAACATGAGTCATCAACTCGAGTCGAATCAATAATTTCTAGGATTTGAGCTCGATTTAACTTTAAATAAAAACTCAACTCAAGCTCAATTGAGTTGGAAAAAACAAGATCAAACTCGACTTGTAAGATACTCGATATAGCTTAACTCGACTCGTAAGATCGATTTTATTTTTAGAATTCATTTAATATTTAAGAAAAAACGGATATCAAACTTCACTCGTATAACACTCAACTCTACTATTAATCAGTAATTTAGATAAGTGCACTGTTAATAGCATCATAGTCGATCTATCGGACACTACAGTTCTAGAAAATTTCGTCTTTGCAGAGATTGAAATTTACTTTCGATTTCATCAGAGTCGAGTTTTGTGCATTAATTCGACTATGAAGATGTCAAATTTCATTGAGGTACCTAAAAAGTAGATTGATTGTGGCGCCAATAACACTATCATTTATATAAATATTATGGAAAATTAGGGATAATGACACAATCTGGAATATTTTTAAGTAACATGACAGCTATATATTTTTTATAGGGAGAAAGACAACTGCATAATTTTTATAGCGAGAAGGACAAACAGTGAATCCCGAAAATCAGTGAATCCCGAAATCAGTGAATTTCAACAGTGAATCCAGAAAATCAGTGAATTTTGAAAATTAGTGAATTTCGACAGAGAATTTCGGTAGTGAATTTAAACAGTGAATTTCGAACACAAGTGAATTTCGACAGTGAATAAATAGTTTTGTCCTTTATGCAAAAGTTTCAAAGGACTGTCCTTCTACTCAATTGATGAAATATTTATGTCATTCTCCCTCATTCCCCCTAAATATTATTTAACGATGTTTTTAAGGTCACCACAATTTTTTACCTGAGACACGACAACAATGTAAGAAATATGCGGTTACCTAAGACACCAAACATTATATTTGTAAATTTTGAATTTACCTATGACACCGCACTTGTATTTTCTTTACCAAATCTGGGATCGACTTTTCGAAAATCGTTCTGAAGGAGAATCAAAGTAGGGTCGATTATAGGATCGACCTTTGAAAATCGATCTTCATATGGGGTGCCAAGTGTGGTGCCAGAGATAAATGTGATGTCATAAGTATATTCATAAATTCGTTTGGTGTCGTAAATAAATTACCGAAACAAATGTGGTGTCTTTCAATATGGGTGTCCCAATAGACTTATCATGTGCCTTTAAAAGCTCTATTATTTAATAGTAAATTTTATAAATACAACTAATTAAATACTTATTTAATAAAGTTCGATCAACTCACAAGCTACTCAATTAGCATAATTTAAATGGGAAATTAGGGATAATGACACAATCTGAAATATTTTTAAATAACAGGACAACCACATATTTTATATATGGAGAAGGACAACTGCATAATTTTTATAGCGAGAAGGACAAACAGTGAATCCCGAAAATCAGTGAATCTCCACGGTGAATCCCGAAATCATTGAATTTCAACAGTGAATTTCGGCAGTGAATCCGAAAAATCAGTGAATTTCGACAATGAATTTTGAAAATCACTGAATTTCGTCAATGAATTTAAACAATGAATTTCGAACACAAGTGAATTTCGACAGTGAATAAATAATTTTGTCATTTATGCAAAAGTTTCAAAAGATTGTCCTTCTACTAAATTGATGAAATATTTATGTCATCCTCCCTCATTTCCCCTAATTTAAATTAAAACTCGAGATCAGCTCGGTTTATTATTCAAATAGCTAGCTCGACTTGAGTTTGAATTTGAGGAAGAAAAAGAAACAAATCGAGTCAAACTCTCAAATATAAGTAGCTCACGAGTAGCTTGATTTATTTACATAACTACTTGAGAGCGAGCAAGTAACATGCTGACGTAAGAAATTAGTTGGGTGAAGAATTTAGTTTAACATAGCATAAAGATGATAATCCCACATCCCCACAGATCAAGAGTTGGACTCTACAGAAATCTAAATAACCGACTTCAAATTAGTCGGGCCGCTCATCCAAAAAACGGGCACTTACGTAAAGAACAAAAAAGACGCACACACATTCACTTCTGGCTTGTTTCCTCGGTTGATGCTTCACAAGTGGCTTGGGAGAATTTTTTTTGCCTCAAAACAAGAGTAACACGTGCTCATGAGCATAACTCAATGGTTAAACAACTTGAGTGTCGTAGTGACACACTTTTCAGCAAAAAAAAAAAGTTTGGCAGTCTGATTACACAAAACTATTGATGAACATTCCTCGATTTACACGCTACACTAATTTTAAGGGGCAAAATGAAAAATACAACTTCATTTACTTTGAGCTAGGGTGGTACGTGTGAGAGTTCATTTCAGCAATAATAGATGTATATGTATATACATGCAACCCTTTGCACACCGATCTATTAAGGCATTACCCGCGATTTACATCCCTACAAAACTCGCGTAGCAGTGAAGGCCCTTTGGATCGGGGCTCAACCATTTTTTTTCCTTAGGCATCAATGATCTGAAAATCAATGCTACTTACACAACCATTATAACACAACGAGTGACACAACCTGATTTTACACCATTATATACGGGGCAATGAAAAGGGCCAAGTCCATAAAATTAATTCGACACGATGACAACTAACCTTCAGCTGCAAGCCTGCAAGTATCGTCGATACTCTCTGCGCATGGGTTAATTTGATTTTTAGTCCTCTAACTTTACCTGTTTTTGTAAATAGTCCTCTTTTTGCTCCGGTAGCATTTTTAGTCCTATAACTTTCTTTTTTCTGGATTTTTAGTCCTTTTTGCCAATTCATCACCGGAGCTCCGGCGAAGTGCTAATTTTCAGTTCTATAACTTTCTATTTTCTGGATTTTTAGTCCTATAACTTTCTATTTTCTGGATTTTTAGTCCTATAACTTTATATTTTCTGATTTTTAGTCCTATAACTTTATATTTTCTGGATTTTTAGTCCTTTTTATACACTTCGCCGGAGCTCCGGTGATGAATTGGCAAAAAGGACTAAAAATCCAGAAAAAAGAAAGTTATAGGACTAAAAATGCTACCGGAGCAAAAAGAGGACTATTTACAAAAACAGGTAAAGTTAGAGGACTAAAAATCAAATTAACCCCTCTGCGCATCAGCAATGTTGATCATTGTTTGAATTGTTGCTGTCATTGATCAAGCACCAAATTAATTAGCATAGAATGACATCAAGGTATATGTTATCGTTTCACTTACTACACCTCAAAACTCATATCTCTGAAATTTATAGCTAGGATACAAGAGTACGGGTACGTGGATACTAGATACATCGACAAGGGATATGCGGATACGAATTTAAAAAAAAAATACAACAGACGGATACGGGATATATTTGTAAATAATATAAATATAAGGACTAAACTATATATAAATAGTAAAAGGTAAAAGGCTCAAACTGTAAATCTTGAAAAATAAAGTGTTTTTTGCTGCATACTTTCAAGTTTCAACCGAAGTATATCAATAGTCAATAGAGACAAGAACATTAAAAATAATTCGTTTGTGTTTGTATGTGTGTAATGTGTATAATTCGTTAGGTATCCGGATCTTCGGATACCTTTATCGGCAAGACATGCGTATCCGATAACATGCTCAACATTTGACAATCGTGTATTCACCTCCAATATGTATCCAAGGTGTATATGTACCCGAAAATGTATCGGATACAAGAAATGGTTTCAAGATGAAGTATTCATGCGTCCTAGATTCATAGCATGTTATTTTCACTTCTAGTTGTTTTTTGTAGAAAACATAGACCCAAACTCATATAAGAGAAGGACCCTCATCCCCAAAACCTAGGTTGTGAGGTGAGGGAAGTCCATCTCTTAATATGTTGGGTGAAACAACCACAAGTTCCCAATGTGGGACACTTTAACACGCCTCATCAAGTGTGGGCCAGACACACAAGGCCAACAAATAGACCCAACACTTGCACAATAAAGGGTGGCTCTGATACCATGTTGAAAACAGAAGATCCTGAGTTCAAACCCCGCTTCCAGCACAATTAAAAACAAAAAAAAAAACAAGTGTTGGGCCCACTCTCTTCTTATAGGCCCCCACTTCCAAAAAAAACAAATAAAATGTTGGGCCTTTCTCCCTTCTTATAGGTCCACACTTGAGGAGGCGTGATATAATATAAGGAAATATAGTTGCACCCTTACTAACACCAATTGGTTTTAGTACAACGGTAAGCGCTTGATCCTAACAGTTTTATTACCTGATATATTGGATGTAGAAGTTGGGTGAGTAAAGACAACACAACCATCATGGCATCAGTCAGTGGTGAATCCAGAAACCGGAATCAATGGAAGCATCAAAGAAAACTGAAGATTGTCAGTAAGGGCAAAAATGGCATGTATATACTTTTCAACAACAAAACTACACCGTTTTAGTTTCACTAGACTCAATATGCGAAAATACGCTATACCTTGTGACCCCAGGGCCGAAGCCCTGTTCAACCCAGCAAGGAACGATATATTCCCTGAAATTCAAAAACAAACTCCTTGCTTAAAGTTCCCGCTATAAACATCTATCAATTTGCAGAATCATAAGAATTCATGAAAATATTACGCAGTTATTTCATAACATAGACACGCAAAGCCCTAATTAATTCTTGGCAATTTCGCGTATTATCATCTGCAATTAATCACGAAACAGATTTGTAAGGGAAAGACAATAATTTTTCTACGAAAACTTTCAACAAATACAGAGGAGAACAAAAATTATACCAGTATCCTCTCATTCAACGCATCTCTCTTCTCGAATATTTCATCTACAGTCATTCGTTTTAATCATTACCTCCATTGTTCTCTGAGCTAATTCTGTCACATTATGCATAGGTTCTTCGATAGCATAAGACGCTAAAATTGGCCGGGGTCAACAATCTGTAAAAGAAAGATGCATATATACATAAAAATTAGTAATTATCCGAAATATCAATATAGTCCATGGTCATAGTAGGCTAATGAGGTATAATAATTGCTTGTTCCTTAAGAGAATAAACATAAACAAACAAAAAACTGCAATGTCAATTCAAGTTTAAGATTAGAATCTGTTGTACTAGTTTATATACATAGCACCATTACATATTCAATAATACATCTAACACCAAACACAAAAGGTAATGCAGAATTACCATCTCTTTCAAACTCTTAAAGCTAATTGAAAGGTAGATAATTAACATATATATTTCAATACGCCCCTCAAGCATGTGTCTATGAAAAGGCTCGGTGAGGCGAGTTTTCTTGTTTGTTTGTTTCGGAAAGACAATGTTTGTAGAGAGGTATGATCCTCTGATTACCAGTATTGACATTTTGAAATTCAACTTTCTAGAGGTCGAATGCCGACATCCTAATAGCAGTAATGTACATATACGTTAATGCTTTTACATTTCACTTCTAGAAAGTCGAACACTTGAACTTTCAGAAGACTAACATCATCTTGATGTCCCGAAATATAGGTTTGTTGTGGTGCCAATAAATAAAAAATAAAAAAAAATAGTCAATGTTGTACAGCAAAAAGTGGTAAAACATAGGCCAAATTCATCTACACTCTTCGTAGAGCAGTAAAAACTATGCCCATTAAACGGGAAAAAAAAATGATCTTACAGATGATTAGCAGCTCATGAAAAGCAAGGGAGAAAAAGCACAAACTAATTTAGCTCAATTTCATATCGGAAAAAAGAAGACAGTTTTTGCAGATTAGATAATTAAGATTTCAATTTTCAAATTAACCAGAAATAACTACTTTACCAAACAAACATGGAATCTAACTCACAGCTGAAAATCCATCAAATCGTCGAAAATAGCTGAAATTTTTTATACCTGCAGGCTGCAGTGGAAAGAGGCGCGTGCGATCGAATTTACAGAGAAATACAGAAAGGAGGAGTAAATTTAGAGTTTAACAAGGAATTCGAGGGAGAGCGTTTTACTGATAATAATTCGCATAATCACTTTGCTCTGCTCTGCTCTGCTCGTGTAGCTTGGGCAGCAAGGCTGCCGAGGTGAGTGATCGATAGAGAAAGCAACTTGAGATGAGATTAGGGATGTAAAGAATTTGAAATCAAGCATTTAATTATCAAGTCGATCAATCATACAAAACAGTGATTTTATATATATGCTAGTTTCACGACATACTTGTAACCTATTGATCACGGTGAGATCAGTGGCGGATCCAGAAACCATATTTTTTTATCTAAAAATTTGTTTCAGTGAGGTCACGAAAACTTAAAACTATATATTTATCAATAAAATGACACTTTTTAACAACAAAACTATATCGTTTTAATACTAAAAATATTTTCACGGATCTCAGTGGGGTCACGTGACCCCTCCTAGGCACACAGATCCACCACTGGGTGAGATCCATATCAGTCAATAGTTTCTACATATTTAGATTTGAGGTTCAAGCCTTCTTGTACGTTGGATTATCAATTATGGCTCGCATCATGATGTTTGGCTGCAAATTACCTGGTTATTGGCGTTGGTTTTCTCTGTTACGTGTCCTTTGGGTTTACCCGGATGATGCTAACTATTTGCCTCGGCAGAGTTATATTTCCTCGGGTGATGCTAACTCTTTGTCTCGGGCAGTGTTAACATTGATTGTTTCGTCATTCCTTCTTCGTGTGACACTTAACTCTTTTTGCCCCAAGCAAGGTCTACATTGCTTGGTTCGTCATTCCTTCTTCAGGTGATGATAACTGTAACGCCCTGTTCCCGGACACCGAGTCCTTATCCGGAAATCGAAACGTTCGGCACGCATAATATTAAATAAATAGTATTACACGCAAGCCTCTACTACGTCGTATCAAATTAAAGCAAATGGAAGCCAAAAGACTCGGAAAATTTTTCCTTAAATAGAAAACCAAGAATATAAATAACGAAAGATAGAAAAATGTAATACTTATTACATCGGAAAACCAAACGAATCCAAAAGCACGAATCTCAAAACTAAAAGTAAACTACAAGGTTCCAATGATAAGTCAAGTCTATGAATTAAATGTAAATAAATGAATAATAAACAAGGTCTTCAACTCCGGCGTCCTCAAACGTCGTCATCAAAGTCCTCCTTGAAATCTTCACTAACATGTTCATCTTCTCTCTCCCAAACACATAAATAAACATGCATTTGAGGTAAGTACAATGTACAAAGTAAGAAGTAGAAGCTACAACATAATTAAGTTTTATTATTAAAAGATTGTCTTAGTGAAATCGACTCAATCTAGGGTTCACTACATTCCCATCGACACGTCGTGACTATACGTTTATAACTTAGCTTATCTTTGTTACATCATTATTCAAGGACACAATGCATGGTGAAAATTCCACCACGAGATATACTTGCCAACTAGGGTGATTAGCACCGGTAGTCCCGGGATCTCCCCGGTATGCATATACGTTCGATGGATTTCCTCCACTACCCTTCAGCCTTTTGAGCCAATAGCGTTGTCCACCTTTTATGAACGTATCACATCGCCGATTTGAATCAGTGTCTAACCAAAAATAAGTGACGTTTTAGCTTTTATCTACACATATGTAATTATTAATGTGAATTAACTAACCACCTAATTGTTTTCAGAATAAAACTCACCTTAACTCAACCTACTCCCTCACTTAGACAGCTAGACATCACATCTTAATAATTACACAGACATTGATGAACTCTAGTTCATCAAAGCACAAGCCTTTTCATGCCCTTCCGACGGATCCAAACTTCAACTCTCTTTAAGAGTACATTCGGTGTTTTAACTGAACGAATTAGAAGTTCAATCAAGGCTTGTTCATATTCAATTAATGTTATTTGATCATGAATTAAGGTTTAAAATTCAAAGCATAGCTTAAAACATCAGTATATAGAAATCTGGGGCAATGCGTGCGCATTACTCTGGAATGCATACGCATTCCTGCTGCTGAAACCTGCTAAAAACTCTCTGTTCAAGCAATGCGTACGCATCCCAAGACTAGAACCTAAGCTGAACTCTATGTTTGATCAATGCGTGCGCATTTTTATGAATGCGTACTCATCCATCGACAGCAAAGATCCTGAACAACTCTGAAACAACAATGCGTGTGCATTCCCTTGAATGCGTACGCATTGAACCTGCTGCTACTATCCTAAGCAATCCTGTAACAGGAATGCGTGCGCATTGCTAGCCAATGCGTACGCATCCTACGCAGAAAAAGCCTTAAAACTTGTTTTTCATCTCTTAACGTTCTCTACTCGATTCCAAACATCTTGTACACGAAATATAGCAGAAAAACAGTAGAAAACATAACTTTCACAGATCCTAACTTCCCTTAATCCCTGATCAACATCTAAGCTTAAAACTTGATACCAAACGCATCAAAATATGATCTAATCTACTCTAAACCACAATTAGATTGTAGGAAGAGCTTCTTACCTTTAGCAAGCTTATTCCAACTCCAAGAACTTAGAAAAACAGCAGCAAACACTGATCTTTTCTGCAGAAAAACATGTGATAAATCCAAACTTAGATTAGATTCAATCACACGCTTCTAAACAAACCAAACTACGAATTGATGAGTTTGAATCCATCAAACTCGAAGAAGAACATAATTAGAGCTTAAACATACCTTGACAAAGCTTCAACTTTCTAATTTCAGAACGTTGCTCTCTTCACAACGATTCCGGCGCTCTACTCTGATCTGAAAACCATTAAGAATCGACTTAGCAATTGTTGAAAATCCCTCAGCCCTAATTTCTTGCTCTCACACGCTGATGATGAATTTAGGAGGTGGAGAAATCTAATTTCTAGTAGGTTATAAGAGTTGTGGGGATTTATTTTCCTTAAATAACAAATCTCAAAATAATAAAAAAATCTTATTATTTTCCTTAATCATAAAATTCAGATTTTCCTCCTTAAATATATTATATATACATATATATCTCGAAATATATATATATAATTTAACAAATACTTAAACTCCGAATAAAATGAACATAACTCAATATTTCGTTTTCGCAAAATGACACGTCTGCCCTTTCCCGAAAATCGGAATATTACAATAACTCTTTGCCTCGAACACGGTGACATTGCTTGTTTAATCATTCCTTCTTCAGGTGATTCTAACTATATATTTGCCTCGATCGAGGAGGGTTAATAATATCTCTATTTTATATGTAAAATATTTTCTTCCTAATTATTGGATTTGATTATGTTGTTTGGGGACTTCATCAATGAAAAAAAAAATGGCAGAGTTAGAGTTTTCAGGGGCGTAGTATTATGTTAACGAGCAATGTCGTGTTAATTTGCCACTAGTTAGGCTATCTCCAATGGTAGGAGACAAAAGGTTTACAAACCTTTTCTAAAAGGTTTTTCACCGTTGCGTAAAGAAAAGTTTTTTTCATATGTTTTTTCCAATAGGTTTGTATTTACAAACCTTTTGCAAAAAGGTTTACAAACCTTTTGTAAATGTTTTTACTATCGTGTGTGAAGGTTTTTATAAAGGTTTACAAACCTTTTGTAAAATAATTATGAACCGATGACGTGCAAAATAAAAGGTTTATGATAGTAGATAAAATGTTTATAAAACGAAAAGGTTTATAACCGATGACGTGGCACAGTTATAAACCTTTTAATAGGTTTATTAGTGCCCTAAACATCAGTTTATAATGTATCAAACTAAGTAAACCAAAGTTACAAGTATGAAAAGGAATAATTTACTGTCACAAACCAAATGATAATTAGTGCTACTAACCTGAATAACTTCGAATTAAATAACATGGCAATGAAAGACAACCAACTATGCGTTTTAATTGTGGTAGCCATTTTCTCTTCCTGTTTTTGATAATATCTTATTTGCGGTTGCCGCATGCCACCATTCGACTCGCGTTTGTGATTTTTGCTTGTATTTGTGATTTTTGCTAATGTGTGGTTGCCGCTACTATTCGACTTGGTGATTTCTGCTTACATTTTCAAAGCTATTTTCTCTTCATCTCTCTTGATAATATATGTCTCCTTATTTGCGGTTGCCACACCTATCTCATTATTTGCAGTGGCGTTACTATTCGACTCGTCTTTGTGATTTTTTCTAATATACGGTTGTGTCACTATTCGATCAACATTATACCATCAATAATCAATAATGTTATCCATTTGTAATGTGCAACCCTTTTCTATGATGATTTTATTTTATATATACAAGTGCATACCAAAAAAAAAAAAAAACGAATTCAATCTTAGCATATAATTTAGTTGTAAAAACATTTTGCATCTCCTATTCTTAAGAGGTAATGAACTCATATTTACCATTCATAATCATCAAACAACTTTTACGTTCTTTACAACTACTGTATTTTTCCTCAAAAAAAAAATAAGGGAATGAGGGAGAAGGACATAAATATTTCATCAATTGAGTAGAATTACAGTCTTTTGAAACTTTTGCATAAAGGACAAAACTATTTATCCATTGTCGAAATTCACTTGTGTTCGAAATTCACTGTTTAAATTCACTGCCGAAACTCACTGTCGAAATTCACTAATTTTCAAAATTCATTGTCGAAATTCACTGATTTTCGGGATTCACTGATTTCGGGATTCACTGGGGAGATTCACTGATTTTCGGGATTCACTGTTTGTCCTTCTCGTTATAAAAATTATGCAATTGTCCTTCTCCCTATAAAAAATATGTAGTTGTCATGTGACTTAAAAATATTCCAGATTGTGTTCTTATCCCTAATTTCCTATAAATAAATAAAAAACTATTATACTTATGATAGACAAAAATACAAATCATTCTGGAGGTTTTATTAATATAATTCTTTTACAATAACAACAGAATTTATTAATATATCTCTGTATTTACCCTTCATTTATATCCCTCCAATATTGTTTTTATAACAATTCATTTTGTTTCAACATCCAAATAGCATATAAAAACAGAACTTTAATATTAGAATGATATTTGAATTTCGATACGTCTACGCTCAAATGAAAACATTATTAATTAGAGTACATGTTATTTTCCTTCTCAGAAAAAAGTATAATGTTATTATAGTTCACATGGTTTATGACTAAAATGTAAACAAACAAAATAGCATTTCAACGGGATATTAATACTATTTTCAAACCGGAAAGTAGGACATATGTTTTATGACACCACATCCAACATATTCGGGCATCATACCTGTGCAAAATTTAACTTTTTAGAGGTCGAAATTTGTTATTTCAACTCACGAAATGTCGAAATGTGTTATTTCGACCTATAAAAAATCGAATTTTACACAGGTGTGATACCCGAATATATTGGGTGTGATGTCATTAACATTGCCCATGTTTTATATACCTATCATATCCCACCGTAAAATAAAGGTGACTATGAAAATGGAACATACTCCATTTTACGAGAAGTTCTCCTATGGTGAGTCTATTTGAGGATATAGATCATACATTTTCAACTTAAATTCAAAATTGTGTTGTCCAGAATTATCCACGTGTGTGTACGGTGCAAATAGAATAACTAGGAAATAATTACCCTCATTTTACTCATTAGTGGTCAAATCCCACCGTAAAATAAAGGTGACTATGAAAATGGAACATACTCCATTTTACGAGAAGTTCTCCTATGGTGAGTCTATTTGAGGATATAGATCATACAGTTTCAACTTAAATTCAAAATTGTGTTGTCCAGAATTATCCACGTGTGTGTACGGTGCAAATAGAATAACTAGGAAATAATTACCCTCATTTTACTCATTAGTGGTCAAATGTTTTACCTTTTACGCGATTTTACACCCGAATTGACGGCTTTGCTAGGGTATGCCTTAGATTTCAATAACAGAGTTCAAAACTACAGAAAATGGGAAGGGTTTTAGGATAAATACCTACCCTAAATCTCAACATAAAGGATATAACTACCCCTAATACAAAACACTCATAAAAAGTACAAAAAGGTCACAAATACCTACCTGCATCAGATTTCTTTCACAGAATATTACTCAAACAAAAACAGTGTGGAACTCATTACGGTATATTGCAAAGTGGGAATGTCCCTATACTCAATATACTCGGTCCATTTTTGCTCTTTTTGACGGGAAATTCTTCTCTAGTTACTCCATTTGTGGAGTAAACACATATGGATGAATCTGGACCACACAGTTTCAAATCAAATTCAAATTGTGTGGTTTACTCTGATTCATCCACATTTGTCTACTCCACAAATAGAGTCTCTGTTTCTTTGTCACTTTCTTTGGCAGCAGCGGATTCTCTTGCTCCTCTTTCACTTCTTCGTTTTTTTGGCTTGTCAATTTTTTTTTGGGAGTTGTGCATTCTCTTGCTCCTCTTTTTCACCGGATTCTCTTGCACCTCTTTCACTTCTTCACTTTTTTGGCTCGTCACTTTTCTTTGGGGACTGTGCATTCTCTTACTCTTTTTCTTTTTCGTTTTTTTGGCTTGTCATTTTTTTTAGGACTGTGCATTCTCTTACTCCTCTTTTTCTTCTTCATGATTTTGCGGCAGCACAATTACATCCGCCTGAGCATTTACCGTGTCAAGAAAAAATCATAAAATGTCAAGACAAAATCATATAGTACTACTACATTTTGATCAACTCTTGATAAATAAAATTTACCATTTCAAATATTTTACCAAACACATCAATAAATTGCCTTGCAATTACGAATTTAACGGCCTGCATAAAAACACATATTAATCATCAAGTACAAGAACAACACAACACAATCTTAAGCAACAATATTCATTCACCAATTAAACCTAGCTCACCTGTTCACTTGCTTCTCCATCTCTCAAACTTCTTGACACAAGAAGCTGCTGATATTAATAATAATAGCAATTATCTTCTATTAAGAGCCCTCTGACCTTGAGATCCACATACACCTTTTCCACCTCACCGTCAATTATTTCAATCTCCCTCTCAGCTGTCATTAATCAAGCACCAATGCAATCAGAGCATGGAATAACATCAAGTTAAATGTTATCGTTTCACTTGCTACACCTCAAAAGTCAAATCTGTCATTTATAGCAAAGTTGTTTCCGGTCACAATCGTCGTATTACCTTCTGACTAGAATATTTGATCCACTTTTCTGCTTTTCTGCACAGAATATTGTTTCCAAGGACAAAGTTGTAATCCCTGAAATTTATAACAAACTCAGATTAAAGTTTCCACTATAACCATCAAAGTTGTAGAATAATAAGAATTGAACATGATATTGCATACTTATCAAATCAATCTAAGAGATAAGCAATTAACTATAATAATCTATATATGATAATAATAGTTATAATAATAAGCATCATGAGTATGCACATGTTACCCAATATGAAATATGGTTCCTATTCCAGGAAAAACATGAGTGTTCAATTCTGTGGCTTTTTATAAGCTAATATCATAAGAGGGCTTTAACTGCCATTATAATATTCCTCTGTCTTAATTTGTTTGAGATATTTTAAAACTAATAATATTTAAAGAAAAATCAATTAATAAGTTGTCTGGTCATTTTAAATTTGACTAATTTATTTTTTTATCCTTCTATATATAGCATTATTTTCATAATTTTTAAGGATAAATCAATTAATGAGTTGGGGCAATTTAGGCAATTAAAGCAAAAACTTCAACTCTATTTAAAGTTATGGACTTATTTTGGGACAGCAAAAAAGGAATAAGTCACAAACAAATTGGGACGAAGGGAGTAATATTTAGAAAGAAGGACATACTATATGAAACTTAAATAAATATTTACACATATATACCAACAAGAACATAAACTGTACCGTTATCTTTTGATTCAAAGTCTCTCTCATACAATGTCGCATGGACGGTAATCAATCCAACCTGATTACGAACAACCGTCTCTGCAAATTGTACCTCACGCTCCAGTGCATTCTCTATCTCATAAGAGGCCAACTTGGGGGTCAACTATCTGCAAACGGGTCAACATCATACAAATAGTAATTAGTCTCAATGTTATCATCTCATTGAGTTTTATCGATAAATAAAATATCTAATATAATTCACACGCACCTTAAGATACACCACTCCGGCACTCCCTCAATCATAAAACTTGCATTATCAACTGTTGTGACGTAAAAGTTAGATATCTTAAAAACTTTCACTTTCAGCGAATGTACATATGCAACTTTGTCCACGAAAGAAATGAGACCGTTCGGTCCAGGTGATAACGTGTGGGCATACTTGCCCATCCTCTCCACAATGAAGGCCGACCCTTCAGGAAAAATCGTGTAACACTTCTTCGCGGTCTTCGTGAAACCAACCACCGAAGAATCTCACGGATCTTATCCCATCGGAGTTCATTACGTTCCTCACTGAAAAGTTGTTAATACGCCAACAATTTGCACATCGTAAGCATTGAATTAAAAAGAACATTTAAGATCTACTAACATTAAATTAAAAGAAAATTTAAGATCTCGTGTCCTGTGAAGAGGTTGGTGGTGGAAGAAGTGGGCGAATCGAAGAGCAACGGAAGAGGGTTGGCTTTAGTTCGAACTATGTAAGCAACGGTAGTTTTTATCCATATTAATTTGTTATTTGATTAGGAAAAAAACCTGTAATCAAAGACTTATATACTGCGTATTAAAAACAATAACATATTGACAAATTAAATGAATATACATTACCAATATTTCGGACTGCATCAATGTTTGTTTGTTGTTTTTGGATAAAATCCTCCTCCGTGGTCGTCTCCATAACCTTCAACCATGTAGTCGAGAAAGTTATGCGCTTTGAGTTTTGAGATGATACCATTCAACGGAAGCATACTTCGGATATCCAATATAACCGATCCAAAAACCTGCACCGGAAGAAAAAATTGAGTGTAAGAACGTACCTTAGAAAACAAATAAATAAGCTAAATAAAATAATAAAATATTACATATACATCCACCACCCTCTTAGCTATGATGTGACTCAAGATAAACAAAGCTCTAGAGAAATCAAGACTACTTTCATTTCACACATTATTCATGATACGTTTTAGTAATGAAGTTGCACAAAATGTATCATCCCAACCAAAAAAAATCTAAATCTCTTCAGATCTAGCAAAAAAAATACTCATACATTGTAGATCCGAACAGCAAAGAGTGTGTACAGAGAAAAACCTTTCATTTTTCACATATTGTTCACGATGCACTTTCATAATGATTTTTGGGCTAAATTACAATTTTAGTCCTCTAACTGGACGCATTTTTCGATTTTGGTCTTGTTTTTTCTCCGGTAACGATTTTAGTTCTGTAAGTGGTCTTTTTTTACGAAAATAATCCTAAAGGCCGGAAAATGTTGTCTGTACATTTTTCCGGCCAAAATTTTTTCCACGTCATAAAAAATTACCAGATCAGCATTCTTACGATATTTATTAAATACGTACATAAAAATAATATATATAAAAGATCAAATTAAACCTTAAAAAAAACAATTGAATTGATGAAATAAAAAAACTGAAATAAGATGAATGTATATATATAGATATAGCATTGAAACACACAGAAACAACACAAAACCCGGCCTTTAGGATGCAATGGTGTTTTCCGGCCTTTAGGAGTTTAAATGCTGGTCCACCAGAAAATGCTGGTCCAAGGAATCGGTATCACCAAGACTTAACTAATAATCTTTTTACCACACCCAAAACTAAAACAAGAACACAATACCCCTATTTTCATTAATTAAATAAACAAGCAACACCATTGCATCCCACACCTCGAAACATCAAATTAGGATCACACATCTCACCACACCACAAGAAAACGAAATATATATATATATATAAACAGGGGAAATGGTGCGAATTTGCCATAATACCTTAGGGATTTTCGAGAGTTGCTTACGATTTGGACAAAGAACCAAGCTTTTGATGCTAAATTTTTTTTTTTTTTTTATGAGAAGGAGCGATGAAGATGAACTGTGGAATGGGGACTGGATAGTAAGATTTTGTGGGGGGAGAGGAGTGGGTTTGTCGGGAAGAGGGGGCAGGGGATTAAAGGAGGAGAATTTTTGAAATCGGTAGTGCTACCTACACTATATTTACCTTCACTACATCATCCACAACATCATCCACACCACACATTTAGTCAGAAATATTGGAAGTTGTATTATTAAAATATATTATTTTTATGTATTTCATAAATGTGGTAATATATGATTATTTTTTTAATTTTTTTAAAAGAATGTTGATCTGGCAATTATTGATGATGTGGAAAATATTTTGGCCGGAAAATGTTCCGGCTTTTAAGATTATTTTCATAAAAAAAAAACTATTTACGTGATTAAAATTATCACCAGAGAAAAAAACATGATCAAAATCGAAAACGTGTTAAGTCTAGAGGACTAAAATTATAATTTAGCCATGATTTTTGCACAGAAAATATCATGCAACTGAAAAAACCTCTAAAGCTCCTGGCACGCCAAAATAGATAGTGGTAAACACTCTTATATTGTCGATTTAAAAAAAAAGCACAAATAAACTATATAAAAAAAGAGGAGTAAATAATATTTTATGGTGTGCCTAATTTGGACTAAAGTGAGTTATTTGAAGGGAAGGGTTTGACGAGTTGTTGGAGTACTGAATGGAAAAATGAAACAGCATGGTAATTAAAAGGAGAGAGGGAGGAGAGAAGTGTTACCTGAAACAATTCCCAGCTGCTAATGGAATTGATTTTCTTCTCCTTTATATTTTGCAGCAAGATGGAGGAGATGTCAAGCAGGGGAGGGATGAAATGAAAGCTTCACGGAGTAAAACAGAGGTGGAGGTGCATAATACAGAGGAGGAGGTGCATAATACAGAGGCGGTGGAGCCGGAGCCGGAGCCGGAGGTGAAGATGGAGTTTTGTGTTGTAGAAGTGGAAGAGGAAATGAAACAATTTTTTTTTGCAGAGGTGAGGGTTGAATGTGCATGAGTAATCGGTTATTAAATAGAGAGGAGAAACCATATAGGCAAGACCAAAATACACAACCAATTGCAACAACGTTGATCTATATCATTAACGAGGCAAACACGAGTTTTTAGAATTTTGACTCGAAATATTAACGAGTTTATCGAGTATTATGATCATATATATTAAAAATATATACTTTTTTTTTATATTGTTTTTACGAGTCGACCGTCTTGAAACTTAACATTTTTATGAGCTGCTCGAACTCGAATTATAGTTTGAAAGTGCTTAAAATATCGTCGAACAAAATCAAGCCGAATTTGAGTATAATCAAAATTTAATCAAACCGATCTCAAGTAATTTTTTTCCATCTCAAACGGACTCGAGCATCACTGTTTAGAATGGTTGATCGACTCGATAAGTGAACATTTGATTCGTTTTGAATCGTTTACACCCCTACCTACGTATATGGATACATATACAGACACGTCGCACGACATTAAAATAAAGAAACGACTAATTTCAAAATTTGAAGACGCGAGACGCGTTCAAAAAATATAATAAACATTATTAATATTAGATGATGTATATAAATTCAAAGAAATCTGCAAAACTAAGCAAGTAAAATGTGTAATACTACCCTAAAAACGGGATATGTACATATGCTCATTAAATATGTAAAGTATATATTCGACCTTCGTGTGGTTACATAAAACAACAGTTAAATCATAATCAAAGTTCAAAATAATTGATGGGAGACAACAATCTCTGGGTAAAGAGTTGGCGATGAATACATATTTTTTCCCATTCTTAGTCGGTCCACGTCTTACTCTAAAGCTTGATATTTTTATAAAATTACAGAAAAGAAATTAAAAAATTTGTGTTGAGGGATATTGGGAGTATCGGAGTTGTCTCGTGGGATATCAACATGTCGAGTATTAATTAAAAAATGTAATTATATTTTATTTAGCCAACACGTATTGAAAGCATGTAAGCCACATATCATATCCAAAAAAATGTACAACAACACGTATAACAATCATATTGAAATGTCGTTATTTTTAGACCGTCACACAATAAGAACTTGTAATCCTCCTTTCATTGTCAATATTGTAAGTGTGAAAAAAGAATTGGATGGAAATATAAATGCAAACATTAATTCACGTGAGACAATAAATTGGGTGGAAATATGAATGGAAGCATCAATTCACGTATTAAAGGAGGAGACTTATAGGGAGAAGAGTAGGTGGGAGTATTTACCCCTAAATTAAAATATCAAAGATTCAAATTGACAATTTGTCTTTGGTGTCTAATTATTCAAATACTCGTATTATTTTAAACATCTCTGAGTCTAATTATTTTTTTAGTGGTTATACTAATTATACAATAGCTTGTATAATTAGTGAATGCCTAACACAATCTACATAGTGAATGCCCTAACAACTATTAAAAAGGAAAATTATATTTTATTTATAAACCGTTAAAACCAATCTTCTATCCGAAAATTGACCAACTAATTAAACAAAGGCACTTGTCTATTTTTTGCATGCTAAAGGACTTCTATTAGAATGACCTCTCCGTGGATGATGTTTTTATTAAAATAATATATATATATATATATACAAATTTTTATTTGTATCTGGAAAATGATTGTGTTACATTAAAAAAAAAAAAACAAAAAAAAACTACATAGTGAATGCCTAACACAATCTTGTGGTGGTTGATGTTTTTTTTTTAATAATGTTTTTTTCACAAATGGAAGATGTGTTTGTAACGTACTCCTTCCGTTCCAATTTATTTGACGCGGTTGTCTAATCACATAAATCATGCATATTAAAGACGAGAGGTAATGCATTAACTTTTACAATGAAATAACTAGAATGTCCTTGAATATAATTAATGTGGACTTCTTTTTATATCTCTAGTGTAATAAATAAAGGTAAATCAAGTAAAAACACAATAAATATTGCATTGGAAATTATACTACCTCACATAAAATGAAACAAAATATTTTAGCTACTGCATCACTATTTTGGAACAGATGGAGTTATAAGATTGTTGATTTTATGTAGCTTTCTTTTTTTTAGTATTATTGTTTAAATGAAAAATGCTAGTACTATCCCTTTCAAAAAAAAAAAAAAAAACTATCATATCTTTATTGTTTATAAAAGAAAAGTGCAGTAATATTTTCTACACTTTTCGTTGATGGGTAGGTGGGAGTTTGTAAAATTATTTAGTACTGCTGGTACAATATACAGATGAGGGGATTTATTGCTGCCGCTGGTACACAGTATACAGCTGGGTGTTTGAAAATTTTAAGCAAAAAAATGAACGGAAATGGAGTTTGAAAGTATCATACCTTCCTCCTTTCCTATTAAAAAGGAAAAATTATTGGGTGAATAGAAATGGAGTTTGAAAGTACGATACCTTCCTCCTTTCCTATTAAGAAGGAAAAATTATTGGGTGGTCCTTGACTTGACACGTAAAAGGATGCTGACCACATACTTTAAATTTAATTTAAAAAACATGATACATTTGATACTACACGTGTCTCTATCATATAAAAACCTCCTATTAAAAAGAATTGAAAGCCTTCTTTTGAAAGTGATGTGATATGAATATCATATGATCTGAGTATAACCCTGTTTTTGTTTTTGTTTTTTGAAAAAATACAGGAAATTTGAAATAATATGTCCGAATAGTTTATTTTTTATGTGGTATGTTTTAAAAAGTAATCATATTTAAAAAATATGTCGGAAAACATTTCGTTGCGTATTTTAAGTTTTTCGGATATTTTTCAATCTTTTTTGAAGCAACCACACAACACAAATAATAATCTTTTCGGATATATTTTTTCAAGTTTTCCAAAATATAATCCTATTTTGAACTACATTAAAGACAGGCACGACTATCAAAGATGTTTTGCTTTATATTGATGATGAGTATATTTTCAAAAGTTTACATAAATATTACACCAATATCATCTTGTAGTTGTAAGTATTTTTATGTCTTTTAATTTTCTGTGAAAATAAAATATGAATGGTGTATCCTTAAAATTCAGATAGAGGGACTCCGTATTAGAACGAATCGTCGGATAGCTTTCACATGTATAAAAAGATAAAACTGTTTTGTTTGTCTGTACACGTAGCAGACATCTAACGGACTGTTCTAATAGAAGTCTCTACGTTAAAATTATTTATACTAGGAAAGCGTAAAGTAAGTGATCGAGGTGAGTTATAAAGTCTTTTAACATTATTAATTGTACTTGAAAGTATAGAGAAAAAGACAACATAAGCTTTGAAACACATAAGAACATCTTTCATGCTTTATTCTTAAATGTTTAAAAACATTTTTAAAAAAAAGGTGTATTAACGTAGAAAATATGGTAAATGTATTAATAATATATGTATCGTAAAAGTATGAGGAATATGCAACATGTATGAGTATTATTATATACGCATTGTCTCAGAATATAAGTCATATTATTACGAATTAATCATTTAACTGTTTTAATTTCATTACTTTATTACTATATTGCATCAATGGTAATTAAAAGATAATTTAGTCATTTTTAGATAAAATTGATGATACTCGACCACTTTTTAATATTATAAAAACAATCAAAATAAATTGTATTTAGGGACGAAGGTAATACCGTTTAAATCTTCAATATATTAATTATGTGTTGTGAGTCGAAATATCAAGATTGAAACTAGGAATAAAATCGTGTTCGAATTATTAGTGTTTGTGATCGTTCGTTTGTTTAACATAACAAACCGAGCTTAAACAAGATTATAAGTTTGTTTACTGAACATCGGAACACGAGTTTACTCGAGAACGTTCGATTATGTTCACGATTCTACTTATAATGTTAAATCAAAGTACAATATAACCCTAATAAATAAAATCATAACCCATTTATTATCAAATAGGTACACCGGAGTATTTTTATTGAATATTTATAGAGTTCTCATAATCTTTCGGCACTATGATATGTGAATATTTTTTTTTATAATTTGTTACTTATGCAATCGGACTTGATTTTTTATACCTTAACGAACTAAAATCGAGTTGGAAGATAAAAATACGTGTAACAGATCAAACTCGAACACGATGTCGAACAATTTTTCTTTATAAATAAATAGAGATTGACCATAACTTTTGTTCGTTTATTCAACACACGATCGTGATATTAACAAACTAAGTTTGAACACAGGAGCGGCGGCAGGAATTCCCGGACACGGGTCGTGGATCGATAGCGGTACATCATATTACAAGTTTATAAACATTAATTTTCAAATTCAAGTATGATCATGTGTCAAAAATCAATATTTTAAAATTAGCGGGTCAATTAGTATGTGTTAATCTATAGAAATTTCAAATAGTGTAAAGAATACATAGAATTAAAATTTATAAAAAAATTTAGGGGGTCAAGTGACCCATTTGGCTCCATTTGGAGGCGCCCCGTTTGAACATACTTACCTTCGTCTCAAAAAATAAATTCATTTAGAGTTGTTCATACAGTTTAAGAAAGTTGGTTAAAATGGTTATATGTCATTAATTTTGTTTGTTTATTAAAAGAACGGTTACAAAACTTATGACATAAACGAAAAAAATTTAAACATCAGATACTCTATTCGATTTGTCTCAGCTAGTTAACAATTTTGTCAAGAAACATATTCTCTGTCGAGGTATCGGTATGAACCAGGGGCGGATCCACAGCCCCCAGGGGGGGTGCTGTGACCCCACTCGATTTATAAAAAAAAAAAATAAAAAATTTAATATTAAAACTATGTAGTTTTGTTGTTAAAAAGTGTCACCATATCGATAAAAATTGATGTTTTAGGCCCCGATGACCCCACCTTTTGGAATTTTTTTTTTGGATAAAATATGTAGTTTTAGGCTCGGTATACCGCTAGAATTTATTCCCTGGATCCGCCACTACACACCATGAACGGGAGGTTTTTAGATGATATCTCTACACGATGTGAAGACACGTATAGCATCATATAGACCGTCTGTTTTCATACTGAGTTAAACTGTGTGATCCATGTAATACCACACCGTGTGGAGCAGTGTAGACACCACTTAAAAATTTCCCGGTATGAACCACATGTTCTGAAAAGTATCAAGATGCTTTTACTTTTGATTAGAATGCAGAAAAAGCCAAAACTTTGTGATTCCTTTCTTCAACTTTGTATAAAGCATTGATGGTGACATTATATGGAAGCTTTTGTCCATTGTGTAATATGATGATCCATATGAGGGTAAATGTAGCGATATATCCACTACTTTTTTTATCACAATATCTTATATAATATAATCAACATTATATATTTTATTGGGACTTATCATAATAAATAATTAATTACTTTAATCAATGGATACAAATATGTAGTGGTTTATACACTACACAAATGTGTAGTGCACATATTAGGGTAATGATACACACAGCCGTTATTACACAACGAACGAGAATTTTTTTGGCGATGACTCCCTACAGTTACACAACGAACATCTATACGCGCAAATATAGCGTAAATCATAATAATATAATAATGATTAATGATATATCATAATAATATAATAATAATTAATGATTTTATATTAAGAATCAACGGTATAGATAAACGTTGTGGTAGTCGTGAAAAAATTATCGTACTTTGAAACTCCATTTCCCATGCATTTTTTGCTTAATTTTTCAAACCCTTGTTGTATACTCCCCGTTCTAAAATAGCTGAGGCAGAACATTTTTCAAAACAACATTATTGCTAATTTTTCTACTTTACCCTTATTTAATTCTAGGTAAGAAGTTAAAAAAACACACTGCATTAATTGTATTATAGAGATTTTTTAGTCATTGCATTCTTAAATTCATAGCATTTAAATCACATTCTTAATAAGTGTGTTTTTGACAACTGCTTCAGATATTTCGGAACGGACATAATATGTTATAACTGTACTGTACCAACAATAAAAACCCATCTGTATATTGTACCACCAAGTGATTGCTTTTCTCTTTTAAAAAAAAAAAAAAAAGTGATTACTTTTCCAAACTCCCACCTACCCACCTATTAAAAGTGTAGAAGAAAATTACTGCACTTTTCTATTATAAACAATGAAAATATCAGGTATTTCTCATTCAGAAAAAAAAAAAAGATACTAAAAAAACTACTTAAAATCTAAGATTTAATTACCATCGAACACGCCAAATGTTACATCAAATCATCAATTTTGATGTAACTTTTACATCAAATATTGTCCACCAATTCCAACCATTCAACATCAAAAAAAAATATTCTTATAAGATTCTATCTTTATAAAGAAAAAGAGAGTGAATAGTGTTTGCCGGTGAAATAATCCCACGGCAAATTAGCCGTTGAAATTATTCAAAACACCAATTTGGTGTAAGATTAACTGGGTTATTAGAGTTCTCTCATCAAAACACCAATTTGATGTAACATCGAAGATGCTAAAAAAAAACCTTATAACACAATTTTCATTTATAAATAAACATTAAAAAAAAAGGAGCATTAACCACCACAAGATTGTGTTAGACATCGACCATGTAGCATTTTAATTTCTTTTATGTAAAAGCACTCACATAAGATCATCTTAACAAATATATTATTATTCCGCTAAAAAAAAACAAATATATTATTATACACAGTTTTAAATACATATTTTAATGCAGCCGGAGTGAGACATGCAGTCATATTTCTTTCTATAAAATTTGAATGTCCCGATACCTTTGAATCTTTTGTAATATATCCTCAACACGGCAATTAAATCTACATTTTGTGACTTTTGTGATGTTTTAATAGTTCATCATTTGGCTACTGTACACATTTATTCTTCTGGAAAAAATAACAATATTCCGCCGGTTTCCGGGAACCGGCGGGTTTGGCGGTTCCCCGGTCCGGGTCCGGGTCTCGGCGGTTCCCCGGTCGACGGTTCAGATCACGGTTCCGATTACGGTTCCAATCACGGTTCCAATCCCGGTTCCAAAAAAATCAATTTTTTTTACAAAATTTTTATAACTTACGTTAAAATTAATAATGAATTCTAATTGGTTATTAAACTATATATAATATTTAATTTCATAAGTATGTTTAAAAAAAAACACACAGCTTGTATAATATTTAATTTCAACCAATCTATATATAATATTTAATTTCATAACTTATATTCTAGATAATTTGTAAGTAAATTAAAGATTATAGTTTTCTAATTGTTTATTTTTTATGATTGATTTGTAAGTAAATTAAACTTATATTTCATATATTGATTACGATGATTTATACTTATAATATTATGTATATAAGTTGATATTATATGTTAATGAATCGAGGCAAAATGTATATAAAAGTTGTTTTATTAAGCAACACCATTACATAATTGAACAATACATCAATGACGACAGTCACGGCACACTTGAATCACTTGATAGTTGATACACACTGAACCGCCCATTGATATGTACATCCTTGCGTACGCTTTTCTTACGAATGAGCTGATAGATGTAGGCCAATACATCGTGGAAAGAATTGGCCAGATAGCTATGGGCAATGCAGGTGATGGTTATATTTTCTTTCCATTTCTTATTACCGCTTTTGCTAGAGAATTCAGGGTACCGCAATATGATACGGACAACCTTTCTGGACATAATGAACCTATTTTATATGAATAAAAGAGTAGGATGTACTATGTAGTTTATTAATATTTTGTAACATTTAAATTTAATTTGATTAGTCAAAGTGTAACATTTAAATTTAATTTAATTATGTGCTCTTCCTTGTCACAATAATTTAAATAGTAGTATTTGATTATTTGTCTATTTGATTAGTCAAAGTGTTACGATATATTTCGGTAATAAAGTAATAATAATAAGAAATATATTTTTATGTTGTGGCACTAGTAAAAATTAAAAAACAATATTTTATGGTATATTAAAATAAAATCAAATATTTTGAATATATATCCGTTGCCAACCGTTGGTCAAATTGGAATTTGAAATCTTGGGCAAAATTTGAAGGAAAAAAAAAAAAAAAAAAAAAAAGAAGAAGCAAAAACCGCCGGTTCCGGGTCCTCCGGGCCGGTTTCGGCCGGTTCAACCGCCGGTTTTTCGGCCGGTTCTTTGAACCGTCGGTTCCGGGCCGGGCCGGGTCCGTTGGAACCTAAAACCGGGTAGGAACCGTGGAACCTCCGGTTCCGTGGACCCGTGGAACCGCCGGGTTGGACCCGGGAACCGGCGGGTCGGAACCGGATTTGGACCCGGAACCGCCCACGTCTAGATAATAAATGAGATAAAATTGCCACATCAGATAATTTTAAGTCTTTTTAAAATAAATGACAATGTAGATGAAGTTATTATTATACATACTCTTACTCCATGGGAAAACGTTGTGTAGTACAAAGTCCATGCTTGTAGCCTTGTACCATCAATAACTTTGCATCTCATCAAACAGAGGAGGACAGTCTAGTAGTACAAAGTCCATGCTTGTACAAAGTCCATTATCGTGGGGTGAGGGAATTTGAGGGTGAAATGATGGGTGAAACAATCAGACCACACAGTTTAAATACAGAATGAAAGTGTATGATTATGGTGTCTCCACAACGGTGTCTCTACACGTGTCGAGACACCTCACAAGTATCTCCCTTAAAAGGAGGTTTTAAGTGGTGATTCTATATGTAGGCGAGAAGAATGATCATATCCGCACAATTTATATCCAGGATATAACCGTGTTGTTCTGATTATCTCTCGTATCACTTCACTCCATATAGTGTAATTAACTAAATATTTCCCATTATTTAAGTTACTCAAATGGTAGGGGTGCTTTCGATAGCTAAATGCTTATATAGAGGGTCTCACAAGTCATTATAGCAATTTACAACAAATTCATTACGGCAGATTTATGAATTTTTTCCGTGTTGTCACCAGATTGTAAACTATATTTTTTATCTAAAATTTTGTTTCGGTGGGTTTTCAGAACCTAAAACTATATTTTTTAACAACAAAACGATATTTTTTAATAACAAAATCATTATAACGTTTGAAAGTATGGCCACACAGATCCGCCAGTGGCCATGTGCAATGTACTACAAAGTCATTATAACGTTTGAAAGTATGGTATGAGTGCCTTGGGAAGCATATGCTTACATAAGGACTAACAAGTCATTATAATCAGATTTTGAAATACAAGTGTAAAGTCCACATAAGAAAAACAGTAGAATGATAACATCCTTATATAAGTGTGAGACATAAAAACCTTGTCAACTCGGGTTAGTCTTTTTAGACCAAGTGTAGACGGCGATCTAAAAAGTTGACGGACAATTTATGACTTATTTAACGCTACCAGGTCCGCGGTCTAGGGACGTTACAGGTCTGGGGGCGTTACAACAAGTAATAAATTAGGTGTATTGTAGTAACTATTGAAGTAAATAATTACCGGTCTTACGTAATTATCTAAGTAAATGTCGATAATTACGTAATTAGCAATCATTCAAGATTGTGTTGTGAATTTTGTTGTGGTTATTTTTTATGGCACTATCAATGTTCTTTAATTTTGGATTACATCGAACGGTTAAAATTCATATTTAAAACCGACAATTATGACGATCAATTGAATATACGCGTTAAAACATACCGTATAACCTTGATAAATGAATACCCACATGACCAAAAAAAAAATATTCGTTTAGTGAGGTTATTCATTTATCGAACATTATTTTAAGCCTATTTGCCCAAGTCGGGACCAGTGAAAATTATCATTTGACGAGTTTATTCATTTATCGATGTTATATTATTCAATGGTCTTTAATTTTGGATTACATCGAACAGTTGAAATTCATATTTAAAACCGACAATTATGACAATCAATTGAATATACGCATTAAAACATACGGTATAAATTGATAAATGAATACCCACAAGACCGGAAAAAAAATATTCGTTTAGTAAGGTTATTCATTTATCGAACATTATTTTAAGCCTATTTGCCCAAGTCGGGACCAGTGAAAATTATTCATTTGACGAGTTTATTCATTTATCGAATATTCATTATTGTACTGGTGATGAAACGAATAGTTAAAACCTGTACAAAATTACTACTAAAAAACCTGTACAAATTTATAAAATAGGTGAAATCCATGATTAAAACGAATATTTATAAAATACATTTGAAATTAAAAGAAAATTTGTTTCCTAAAAAAGTTGGATTAAATAATTAAAATACACACGACAAGATGAGAGAGATGTGATTTTTTATAATTAACATTAATTTATTTTAGAGTAATGATACGTAATGCGTTGATCATTTATATTTGCATCTAATCATATTAGACACATTATTATCAATGGTGCAAGTCACCATATTTTAATGCGTAAAGTAAAAAGAATATTTTTACCATAAAATATAAACTAGACGAGCTTGAGATCACCCGTCTAAGTTGTGGATCTAATTGTTAAACAAATCGCGAACGTACGGAGCTGTGTCATGTTTCGTATGGGAGCCTATAGAATTAGATGTACCTAACGGGTATAAGAGCATTTGTAGCAAAAGTTTTATATGATGCTCTATTCTTGAAATGAAGATAAAAAATAGTTAACTTAAATAACCTCCACAACAGAGTTTTATCCTTATTTATTTTTTGAGATATAAACCGTGCATCCCTATATTTGAGGATGCACCGTTCACATCCCTAAACATATTTAATTATAAAAAATTATAGGGATAATGATAGGGTTGCTATTGAAGTGAAATAATAAATATTTAATGTGTATGAATAGTGTTGTGAAGTATAATATATATTATTTAATAGTATTTGAAATTTATAGAGATGAGGATAAGATGATGCCGTAGAGTATTTTGAATTGAGATATACTAAAATAAAGATATGTATTATTTTATATTATTTTAGGGAAAAGTATGGTGTTTCTGATGTGAATGCCCTAAGAGCGTTAATTAAAGTCCCTACACCATCTTTTATTGTATCTCCACAATAGGGTTAAATGTAGAGATACAACAAAAAAATAAACTCCAACAGCCTCCTCATCCCATCTACAATAGGAACAATGAACAGTGTCACCCTTAAATGGAGGGTGGTATTGTAGCTCACACGCATATTTTTTATTCATTCTTTCTCTCTTTCTCACAAAAATTAATTTTGAAAAAGTTGTTATAGACAGAGAATGAATATTTTAATACTGTAAGGATAAATATAGGAATTGATGTATAATACTGTGAATTTAATTAATTACAGTAAAGTAGAGATATATATTTTTTTAATAGTTTTTTTTTGGGATAGAGATAGTGAATTTGATGCTGAAACTCTATGGACAAAAGAGATTGAGAATAGCCCTGGACTTACTGTGAGCCCAAAAATTTAATGGAAAAAATAAGAAAAATTGATAGGACTCGTGAAGTACCAATTATGAAAGGAAAGTTATTGTGTGGAGATGGATTTTGTGATGAAGTGACGGGTGAAACAATCAGAACCATACAATTTAAAAACAGAATAAAATTGTGAGGTGCGTATGTTTTCATACGATGTCTTCCACACGTGTGTGAAGACATCACACAAAAACCTCCCATCATGAAACACATTTTCTGGAAAGTTTAGTGGAAAAAGAAGAAAAAGAGGATAGGACTAGACAACTTTAGATAAAAAAAATACCGCTAGGCTATGTCCCGGGGACGGAGGTTTTATATACACCATTACAAGTTTTTTTTTTTTTTTTTTTTTTTTTTTTTTAACAACACCATTACAAGTTTATCGGTGCATTATACTCAATTAATATTCTGAGAGTCGATTTATTGAGCCAAAACTGACTTTCATGTCGATTCTTACATTAAACTTACCAGAAGTCGGTTTTTGGTAGAAAAACATTTCTAATATGACATATGAAAGATGTAATATATAATAAATTTATAATGATACAAATAACAGTTTCTTTAAAAAAAATCAAGCCACAAATTATGTAGTATGTATGTGGATACGGATACATACACACGTCGCACGACATGGAAACAAAGACATGTCTAATTTCAAAATTTAAAAGACACATGATGTGTTAAAAATAAATAAATATATAAACATTAGTATTAGATTATGTATATGACATTCAAAGAAATCAACAAAACTAGACCAAGTAAGGTATGTAATACATAAACTCGTTGAATGTGTAAAATAGTTATTCAATCTCCACGTGGTTACAACATATTACTTGCCAAATTATAATCAATGTTGAGAATATTTGATGCGAGACTACTTTCTTAAGGTAGAGAGTTGCTAATGGATAACTATTTTTTTCCGTTCTTAATCGATCCACATCCCAAAGCTTAAAATCTTTATGAAATGAGAAAAAACAGATTAAAAAAATTCGTGTTTAAGGGTATATATCGGGAGTATCGAAGTTGTGTCGTGGGATGTCAACAACATGTCGGGTATTAAAAAATATATAATTTTTCTTTATTTAACCGACGCGTGTCGGACACATGACAAACACGTATCAAAAGGCGTCGGCCACATATCATGTCGGAAAAATGTGCAACAATGCGTATAAGTACAAGATTGAAACGTCGTTATCTCGTAGATCTTCACACTTAGCAAGAACATGCAATCCTCCTCTCATTTGGCACGGAGTATACTACTCCACTAACCCTACTCCCCTTACCCTATGCCTTCTAAAACTGCAACGTTTTTATTCAGTTTCCTTTTCTACTTTTATTCTCCATCCAAATATACATTTAATAAATAATTCAAAGTGACATGTATGAACTTAGCAAGAAAGGTGGCACTGATGTTGTCACACCAGGCCACAGGTGTTCTGGGAATCTTCAAGTGCATCTCCTTCAAAAGATGCTGCATCCACTGAAGTTCTGATGACAGATTTTCTAGGGATCTATACTCTGATTCAGCACTAGATCTTGATACCACATTCTGTTTTTTTGAACTCCAGGACACCAAGGAATCACCAACATAAACACAGTAGCCCCCAGTGGACTTCCCCGTCGCATCATCACAAGACCAATCTGCATCTGAATAACTACTGATATGCAGTGTATAACTGGGTTTGAAATGCAGCCCCTGATCTATAGTACCCTTGACAAACCTTAGCATTCTTTTCAAGGCATTCCAGTGGACATCAGTGGGTGACTGCATAAATTGACTAAGGGAGTTTACAACATAAGTAATATCTGGTCTGGTGAGTGTTAAGTACTGTAAACCTCCTATGGCACTTCTATATAAGCTGGGATTAGTCATATGTGTACCTTGGTCAGGTGCATAGTGTCTGCCTAGAACCATGGGTGTAGGACAGCTCTTGACATGCTCCATATTCAACCTTTTGAGTAGTTGGCCTGCATAATGTCTCTGTGTTAGATACAACCCAGTGCTGTCTCTGTAAGCTTCCATACCAAGGAAGTGAGTTATGTCACCCAGATCTTTCAGTGCAAAAGTAGTGTTTAAAGTTTGAATAAATCTCTGTATCATGGTAAGTGCATTCCCTGTTACCAGTATGTCATCAACATATACCAGTACATACATCAGTGCCTGATCTTGTCTGAATATAAACAGAGAATTGTCAGATTTGGACTGTTGGAAACCCCACTGTATCATCTGATTCTTGAGAGCATCAAACCATGCTCTAGGAGCTTGTCTCAACCCATATAGGGCTTTCTTGAGTCTGCATACATGAGTAGGTCTGTCTGGATCCACAAATCCTTCAGGCTGTGGCATGAATACTGTCTCATTGAGGGGTCCATTTAGGAAGGCATTGTTGATATCAACTTGCCTGATGCCCCAGTTTAGAGTGACTGCAATGGCAATGACAACTCTGATAGTGGAAGCCTTGGCTACAGGACTGAAAGTTTCAGTGAAGTTTATACCATAGGTCTGTAAGAACCCCTTAGCCACAAGTCTTGCTTTGTGTTTGAGTACTGACCCATCCGGTTTTACCTTCGACTTGAATATCCATTTGTTCCCAACTAGTTGCTGTCTGGGGCTAGGTGGGACAAGTTCCCAGGTGTTGTTCATCATTAGAGCTTTATACTCTTCAGTCATAGCATTTTTCCATTGAGGTACAGCTAAGGCATCTGACACTTTAACAGGTTCAATAAGATGAGCCTCTGAGGATGACTCAACAGTGGCAGTAAAGGTTTTGGGTTTAAAGATCCCACTCTTGGATCTGGTTTGCATAGGGTGTGTGATGGTTTTTGTAGTTTGTGTAGTGGTATGTATCACATTCTCTCCCTCTTCTTGACTATCATGTGATGGTGAATTTCTGGTGCTTTGTGGAGGTTAGGGTGGTGGTGAATTGGTGTGATTTGATGTGGCTCCTTGTGTCTGTGGTGTATTTTCTGATATGTGTGACATGATGGATGGTGTGAGCTGATGATCCCCCCCTGAAGAGGGGAGGATGTGTGAAAGTGACCGCCAGGTGACCTGCTGCTGCTGCTGCTGCTGGAGGTGGTGGTTTGGGAAGATTGGGTGGGTATGGGGAGGAAGAGAGTGGAGATACTGGGATCAGTGTGAACAGATTTATGAGGACCCTGGGAGAATCCATCTTGAAAGGGAAAGGAATGTTCATTGAAACTAACATTTCTGGTGATGTAGATTCTGCCAGAGGGGTCAAGGCATAGATGACCCTTGTGATCTGTGGATGTGCCTAGGTAAACACACTTAGTGGAGTGGAAATTGAATTTATGGTTGTGGTAAGGCCTAAGGTGGGGAAAGCAGGCACATCCAAACACCCTGTGGAAGGTATAGTCAGGTTTGATATGGAAAAGGGTTTCAAAAGGAGTATGAAATTGCAGAACAGATGAAGGAAGGATGTTTATAAGAGTGACAGCATGTTTGAATGCTTCCCACCAGAATCTGAGAGGCATGGAGGATTGAGCTAGGAGGGTAAGGCCAAGTTCAACTATGTGCCTATGCTTTCTTTCACTCCTACCATTTTGAGCATGAAGGTGAGGACAAGGGTGTCTAAATATGATGCCATATTCTTTTAAGATAGGAACCAAGCTTCTATATTCCCCTCCCCGGTCTGTTTGGAGACACTTAATGGTGGTCTGGAACTGATTTTCAACCAGGACTTTGAACTCTTTAAAGATATCTAGGGCCTCAGATTTCTGTTTGAGGGGATATATCCATGTGTACCTAGAGTAATCATCTATGAAGTGTATATAGTAAGCAAAGCCATTGGTAGATTTTAGTGGTGCAGGTCCCCAAATATCAGAGTGGATTAAATCTAACACGAAATTTGAAGCATGAGAATTAGAAGAAGCATAAGGTAAAGCATGGCCTTTGCCAAACTGGCAGGCATCACAAAATTTCATTTCATTAAAAACAGGAACATTACAACTGGACAAGACTTGGTCTAAGACCTTCTTAGATGGATGTCCTAATCTATTGTGCCACACATTGGCATCAACTTTCAGACTACTATGACTAACAAGGGATGATGGACAAGATAACTGGTTGTTGACTGAACTGGAGGAGAGCTTGGAGTGAATGGAGTTCTGTGAAACAGCAGCAGTAGTAGCATCAGGTGGAAGTTTGTAGAGACCATCAACAAGTGCCCCTACTAGAAGTGTCTTCCCTGTATTCAGTGCCTTAAGAAAACAGTGAGATGAGTTAAACTCTACATAAACAGGATTATCACATGAAAGTTTGGATATGCTGAGTAAATTCTTTGCAATGTGTGGTACATGTAATACTGAATTTAGAGTAAGAGGTGTGTGTGATGTGTGTAATATGCTACTACCAATATGTGCTATCCTCAGTTTCTCACCACTACCAACAGTTAAAGTGTCATTACCAGCATAGGATGAGCTCAGGTGCAGATTATTGAGGTCTGAGGTGACATGATTAGATGCACCACTGTCCATATACCAGGACTGATCTCCCACTGACTGTGGTGTGGCTATGTATGCAGAAACCTGCTTGGGGGTCCGACTTGAAGATTGCTTGTCCTTGCTTGAGTGTTCGTGGAGGCATGAAGTCCTCTTCAAACTGTGCCGCCGGATGCCGACCGTGTGTCCAATTTTCCCACGGCCGGCATTGAACACCTCTACCGAGCCACTTTGGAGCCTCTACCACCTCTCGCCTCTGTGAGCGACCTCCTCCGGATTGACCTCTTCCCCTACTAGGGGTGTGATTGGGCCGATGTTGTGTTCTCGTTGTCACGTCCGGACATGGACTTGGATGCAAAATTAGCAGTAGGTTGAGGATTATCCAGAGATTGAGTGGGATTAAACCTTGCAAGTAATCTTTCATGTGTGATGAGCTGGGACTGAACTTCCTGCCATGAAAGGGAGCCAACTCTAGTAGTGATATTCACGATGACAGCCTCATATTCCTTGTCTAGCCCCCCCGGTGTAGCCAAAATAAGTTCGGACTTTGACACTTTGGATATCCCGTCGCGAAAGGCTATCCGAATAAGACTTCATCAAGGCTAAGTAATCCGCCATACTTTTCGTCCCCTTGGAGGTTTTAGTGAGAGCATCCTTGAGCTCCAACATACGAGCTTCGGATCGACGTTGAAGAGGTCTTCAAGGGTTTTCCAGACAGTGACCGAAGCGCTTTCACACCCCATGATTTCAAGCGTGCTTGCTCGTCAATGGAACCGAGAAGCCATCCCATAAGTAATCGGTCAATTTGATGCCATTCTTCAAACGCAGGGTTTGGAACATTGCTCATCAACACGGCTCCACCAGTCCCGGATAGGTCGAAATTCGTAGGGGTTTGGGAGTAATTCCCGCAAATGATTCTCCAATTTATGACCACGAATTATTTCAATTAATCGTCCGAATCAACAGAGTGATCCATATTTTATTGGGTTTTATTTTCACATTCGATTAAGATTATGCTAGTACCCATCTGTGTGTCTAATTTGTTTTTTAGTGGTTTTACTAATTATACTTAAAAACATGAGTATTTATAAGCGTAAATATTGTCTCCACACCGAACAGAGACAACCATGAAAAAAATGGGCGATTTTTCCGTGTCAACTCCACATGGAGTGACTGACCCGTGGAGTAATAATGGATTGTACATTTTAAATCCAGTTTAGGCAGTCCCTCACATTTGAAGAGTGATTACGTGGCACAATCGAGACCGTTAGCTTTTAAACTGGATTTAAACTGTGTAATCCAAATTACTCCACGGGTCAAACCACTCAATATGGAGTTATGAGGGAAAATCCATCCACCGAAAGGGCTATTAATTTATCATTTTGATTTTACCGACGCACCACACCTATAATACCTCAGACTGAATCAAACTTCTGAAAGTTGGTTTCGAAATCAAAATCCGGCTTTCTAAGAAAATCGATTATCACAATATACCTATAAAAATTTGATTTATAATAGTTTGAGCAAACGTACTGAGGACAAAATAGCTGGCTTTAAATTATTTTTTTTGTCAGAAAATTGCTTTTTTGAACGAAAACATAAAATAATGAGGCCAAAATAGCTGGCATCTTGAGAGACAGCATCACCCTCCCCTTCGATCTGTTGCCTTTCACAGTAATGTCAATCTCTGCAATTTCAGTCATATCAATGGACTTTTCTTCTCTCCCTAATTTTACCCTCTCTTTCCATACCTCAATTTCCCGCCTTATTATTATAATTATAATTATTTTGATAGGTTTTTATTATTATTTTACTAAATACATTTCACTTTTTTACAACCACTACACCATCAAATCAATTATATACCATCTACTTTTTACAACCACTACATCATCTAATCAATAATACATCATCCACACAATCCTTCTATATTTTTCAACCAATAGATTTCTTCCATGTCACCTAAATTACTGATCCACGGTAGCCAATTGATGTGCATTAGTACGTTTGCTCTTAGGTTATTTTATAATATCGATGTTGTACAATTAATAGTTCCTTCTAAATTTTGAAAAAAAAAAAAATTCCCATTAACCTCAGCGTAAATTTTCCAGCATTCTTTCCCGTCGCTCTTGTCGTTCATCGTTCTCAACTTTCATCGTTTGGGGTTTATCCCCAAATCACAGCTTCTTTAAATCATTCGACCTTTTAAAGTCTAAGAACCCTAATTTTTCCCCCAATTTAAGTCTAAAACTCTTCACACAGTAAAATCTTGGGTTGTTCCTACCAACACATGTTCATTTCTTGTGTTCATGTTTAAGTATCCACTTTTTTTTAAAAATATTAATCTAGATGTAAGCACTTAATTTAGATGATTGATTATAAGTGATGAATCGCATTCAGGGTTGCATAAACACACACACAAAGAAACTGCAATTCAAGGCTTTTAGTTATGCCAATTTCTGCCCAACGTGGAGTTCAATCACAATTCACCATGAGAAAGGATGCAGAACTCAATCAAATTCAAACAAATTTCTACCGTTAATATAAAGGTTGCAAAACTCACCATATACGGGCATGGTAGATCCACGAAATCGAAGCGCCATTCCGTTATATAATCTAACAAATTGGGGAAAAAGGTCGAAATTGAAAAAATTAGGGTTCTTAGAGTTAAATTGAGGAAAAGGATTTGGTGATTTGAAATATAGATAAGAGAAATGATATAATGAAGCATACATGCTGAACGATGGAAGGCTGAGAAAGAGGAACAAAAGCGACGGACGGGATGAAGAACGGAGAAGGGATGAATAATGGAGAAAAATGTTTCTTATACCGTAAATAATAACATTAATGGGAATTTTTTTGTTATGGAAATTCATTAAAATATTAATATTTTTATAGGCTAACCGTGCGTGAATGCCACGCGCAGCTATTCCGTTTATTTTTTGTTGTCTGACCGTTAAATTGACTAATGTTGCAAAAGATTTCAAAGATAAGGGACCGGTCAAACCAAAATAAAAGATGAGGGCTAAGTCGCTACTTTTTAAAAAAGATAGGGGATCATATCTGCTATTTACTCAAATTTTGAATACACCAATGTGTTGAGACTTGAGAGTACAAGCAAGTACTCAAACACATGTCTGAAAAAATTAAAGGAATATATAAGAAAAAATGACAGGACTCGAAATAAAAACAAAAACGATACAGATCATTTGAAATGCGTGATCATACGTACAAAAGATTGGCTACATCACCAGCAACTTTTTCTTTTTTGGCAGGAATCCAAAGCGAAAAAAATCTGCTTGTTTCATTCCTTAAAAATTAAATGTGTTCAATCATGGTTATTCTTTCCTAGTCACTCCATTTACACCGTGGATACATATGGATGATTCTGAACCACACAGTTTGAATTTGATGTAAAAATGTATGGTCCAAAATCATCCACGTCACTTACTCCTCAAATATCCTCTTCATATAAGAATGACCCGTTCAATAATGTATCACATTATTGACTTGCACAAATGCCAAAATGTTGGTACAACAAAAGCTGTCCTATGCATTTATATCTATGAAATAAGGGCACAGCCTATTCTAGTTTTTTAATTTTTTTGTATTTTTTACAGAAAATTAAGGATTTGTTTTTGAGTGAAAAATTAACGCAATTAAACCATCTTTCTACAATGTATGCTTTTGGAGTAATTTTTACATAACTCCACTAAAACGTTACGGTACTATATATAGGTCTAAATTAAATTACATGTAACCACTAAATCATACTCCCTCCGTCCCAAATTGTTTGGGACTTATTCTATTTTTGGATATCCCAAAATAAGTTTCATAACTAAATTTTGATTAAAAGTTTCTTCTTAAATTCAAAAAATGTCTACATAACTACATTTATTAAGAATTTTATAAACAATAAAAGAATGACATAATTGTAAAATAATCATGTTTTTAATAACTAGAAAAACTAATAAATAATGTTTCATTAAATATTGTGAGTTTTAAAATGTCTCAAATAAATTGAAACGGAAGGAGTAGTATATTACATTTTCCTTATCTTGCCCTTCATTTTTTTTATCCATCTAATCACTTTTTATTATTATTTTACATTAAAATTAATGTTAGTCAATAGATATTTTAGATGTTGCCTTATCTTGCCCTTCATTTTTTTATCCACCAAATCACTTTTTATTATTTTACATTTATTAAGTTAATGTTAGTCAATGGATATTTTAGATCTTTGTTCAAAATTTGTAACGACGTAACTAATCATATTCTTAATACTTACGAAAACAATACACAATATTAGGTATATGTTTTTTTAATAAATTAATAAACTAAATCTTTTATTGAAACTTAAAAAATGCTCCCTCAAAAAAGAGATCAATGGACACATGATTAAAGTTTTTAAGAAAACCGGATGCAAAAGGAAACTTGAGATCACTTACTACGTATACGGAGTTCTTTTATGACTAATGATATGGCATAATCGTTGTGACACAACGATCATCTACACCGTTGATCATTATTATTTTAAATTAATCATGATTTAAACCCATCTTATTAAATGTGCAAATGAGTGTTGTGTCATTCGTTGTGATACAATAGTTGTGCTCATATCACTACTTATTCTTTACTGTATAACTATTATTTGTGATTTGTTGAAAAATAGTACTGGTTTGCTTAACTTTCTGTTTCTGATAATCTATTTAGAACGTGAACCTGCAGTAGCAATAAACGAAAAGAATTCGAACTTGACAATTTTATTCACATATCGTATACCGAATGAAAACAAATACAAAAAACAAAGATAAATGCGAATAATATTCAGACCGAGGCGAATAATTATCACCGTATGATCATGAAACACATGTCTGGAAAAGTTAAATTTAAAAAAAAAGAAAAAATGATAGAACTATAAAACATTCTGTAAAAGTTACATTCACGGGTCGTCCTCCTTCCCAAAAGCAAAACAACGTGCATTATTTTCGGGTAATTCTGATGCAGGGAGTCACTATTAGAACGAAATGTCGGATGATCATATATGTAGAAAAAATAAAACTATGTTGATTGTTTGTCAATGCGTAACGATCATCGATCCTCGTTAATAGAAACGCATAAGCAGAATTACCCATTATTCCTTCCCAATGCAATTATTTGTGCAACTGAAAAATTACTATTATTATTGATTTCATGAAAAAATAAATATTATTATTTGTTCACTAATGTTTAAAAAGACTATGTTTTCCTTAAAAAAAAATCTTATGATCGAACTACATCTTGCAATAGTGCATTGGAATAAATATATTAACATCAACTTTTTTTTTTTGTTTGAAAAACATCAACTTTTAAAATGCAATATGAATATTAAAAAAAAACTCATATTATTATCTTATAAGTATGCCGTTAATTTTAGGGCCATTAGAGACATTATTAATTAAATCTATCATTGTCATAAAAAACACCGTAGTACATTCATATTTATAAATGTTGATGTAGTGTCTCAAGTAGATTTAATTTAGTGAAGTACATTTAAAGATTTTTTTTAAGTTTTCACACTACACAATAATTCACTTATCGCATATTCGTATTTGGTCTCTTCTTTATATTTCTTTTGAGTTTTTTCTATAAAAATGGGCACAATTTGACATTCATATGAAGAATTACAATTCATGTGTATCTTACTTGCGAAATCATGGGTCGTTATGAAAATGCGCAAAACATGTCAACAAAGCATTTACGCTGAAAAGCAAGGATAATGACATAATATTTGAAGTTGGAAATAGATTTGAAAATAGATTAGTATACTTTTGTAATTTATAACTAATTATGTTTATCCTTTTGTTTTGTAACTAATTAATGTTTATCCTGAATTTGATGAAATGAAATGCAATGAAATGAAATGATATCATTCCATTACTGCGTTTGGTAGGTAATGGAATAGAATCATTTCTATTCCATTCCAACGTTTGTTAGCATCGGAATGGAATTGGTTTTTTTCCACATCTCGTTCGACATTTCCGACACGACACACGACCGACCCGACACGTGTCGGTTGATTAAAATAATATTATTTAAAAATTTAGTCTTCGACACGTTGTTGACACGACGCAAACACTCCTGACACTTTTGAACGCATTTTTTTTTTTTCAATTTTGTAATTTTCTTTCAAATTTTTTTCATAAAAAAAAAAATCACGATTTTCAATCTTGATTATAATTTAATAAATAATATTTCGTATTTAGTTTATATGCTTCTTGTTGATAAATAATCATCTTTTACAAATTGTATCATTTCGAAAGACAATCACATTTTTCGTATTTTTCGTTTTGAACAATATAAATTCGAATATCGATTTTAAACCTTCAAGGAGTTTACATATTATATATTTTACATTTTCTAGTTATTCAAATTTCTTTGAATCTTATGTACATTATATAATGTTAATAATATATATATATATATATATATATATATATATATATATATATATATATTCACGCGTGTCGCGACGTGTTGTGTCCTTAAATTTTGAAATTAACCGTGTCGCCGTGTCGTATCTTGTCAATGTCCGAGTCCGTGCTTCATAGATTATAGGTTTTGTCGATGAAGAGATGAAATTAAAAAGGTTGCAGGTGAAGAGAAGAAGAGATGAAACTTAAAAAAAAAAAAAAAAAAAGTTAAAATAGCATAGATGAAATACTTGAAGCAGAGGTTGTCGATGATGGGTTTTGTCGCAGGAGGAGAAGCATTGATTTTGTGGTTTTCACGACATGCTATGGAATTATTTTTATTCCGGATTTTTTTATTTCATTCCGCCATTCCTTAGGAAATCTAATGGAATGAAAATCATTATTTTTCATTCCGTTGGAATGAAAATAAATTCCATTCCCGGCTTTCAAACACGTCAAATCGATAGAATGGAATGAAAAAAACATTTCATTCTATTCCATTACCGTAATCCAAACAAGTCATTAGTGTTTGTTTTCAAACGCCTTGTATAAGTATTCAGCATATGATTCAATAAAAGATCGAACATTCATCTCCTCATTTTGATAATTTCTTCACATATACTTATTGTTTAAGTTGTGTTTTTAAGCGGGATATGATTTCGGAATACTAAAATGGATGAGAATAGACTTTGCTATCACCGATTCATGAGATTTTACTCATTATTTCCTTCTACCCAATTTAGTTGAACAAGATCCTTGGAATTTGGGTTTCAAAGTTTTGTATCTTTTGTCGGCTATTAACAAGCCGAGACGATTAGAGACAATTATTTATTGTTCGATCTCAAGACCGCTTAACTTTTAAATTTATTTATGATCGTTCGTTTTATAAACAAATAAATTATGTTCGGATTTGACTCATTTAAAAGACAAACTGTTCAAGCTCGGCCCGTTAAACATATTTTACTCTTCCAACTTGAATCGGTTTAAAATATCAAGTATTGAAGTGTATCTTGCAAAATATCATAATTATTGTAATTATTTTCGATATATCCCCAGTGTAATAGGTATATAAACAACTCATCGTATACGGTTTATTTATTCAATACAATACAACATATTTTATTTTGATATGGTATCAGAGCATTTACGCTCGTCTCTCACGAATTCCCTCCCCCCTTTCCTTCTCCAGCCGTAATCTTCACCAAAAAAAAAAAAAAACTAACCCTAGCAGCTTCTTCTTCTTCGCAAAGCTTCATCCATGGCCGACGACACAGCACCTTCGGCCACTTCTTCAGCCGATGCAACCATCACGGCTACATATCCTTCCTTCTCCCCTTCCTCTAACTTCCATCTCACCAAACTTACACGCCAGAATTTTCCCTTATGGCGTGCTCAAATCCAACCGTATCTGCGTGGACAAGGTGTTCTCGGTTACGTCGATGGTTCTCTCCCTGCTCCTCCTTCGACGATCACTGCTGATGGTGTAACTAAATCGAATCCGGCGTACCTTCACTGGATTAAACAGGATAGTTTAATCCTTAGTACTATCACCTCTTCTCTATCGGACGACGTTCTCGCTCAAGTCTATACGACATCAACATCCGCAGAGATTTGGAAGGCTCTCAACACTTCCTTTGCCTCGCAATCTCGTGCCCAATTAGTTCACCTACGCACGAAATTGGCTTCTACGAAGAAAGAAAATCTATCGGCAACTGCATACTTTATGACCATTAAAAGGATCACTGATGAACTTAGTTTGGCAGGACATCCAATGCCTACAGATGATATTATTGCTTACATACTTGCAGGGCTCGGCTCGGATTATGATTCCCTAGTTACCTTGCTTTCCACTAAGTCCGATATCACTCTCGACGAGGTTTATTCGTTTCTCCTCACTACCGAAGCGCGAATTCGGCACAATCTGCCTCCTCCGGTGCCTCCTCCATTGCCGGCGAACTCGGTTCCAAACCCCTCAGCCAATTATGCAGCGTCCAATCCTCAGCATACTCAGAATAACCGTAATCGTGGCCGTGGTAATTCAGGCTCTCAATCTAATCGAGGACGGGGGCGTGGTCCTCCTCAAAATTTTGGCCATCAGAGTTACGGTCCTCCCAATTATGGGCATCAAAGTTATGGCTTTTCAAATTACGGACAGGGTAGAGGCCGTGGACGTGGCCAATCTCCTTTCGGTCAGTCCATTCAATGCCAATTATGCGATCGTTTTGGTCATACGGTTCATGATTGTTGGTACCGGTTCGACTCGAATTTCAACCCAGCCCGCCTAGCCCGCCCTCCTCAAGCTAATTTTGCAACTCCATCTGGATCCAACGAATGGATTCCCGATACTGGCGCAACCCATCACACCACCAACAATCCCCGCAACTTGAATCTTTCTGCCGACTCCTACAACGGCCCTGATCAACTTTACATGGGTGATGGTACATGTTTGACTATTACACACTCGGGTTCATCACTTATTTCATCTCCTTCTAAATCTTATGTTCTTAATAATGTGCTTGTTGCCCCCTCTCTTTACAATAATCTCTTATCGGTTGCCCAGTTTGCCAAAGATAATTCCGTTTATTTTGAATTTCATCATAATTATTTTCTTGTGAAGGATTACTCGGGCCACATCCACCATCGGGGTTACCTTAAAGATGGTCTCTACCACTTCTCCAAATCATTCAGTCAATTTCCCGTTCAAGCTCTTGCCTCTCGTTGCTCTTCCGTCCCTCAATGGCATCAACGTTTAGGACATTGCTCGTACCCGGTTCTTCGTCAAATTTTAGGTCACAATAAAATTCGGCTCCTTCAACCGCCCCTACATCTATTTGTGTTGCTTGTCAAATGGCCAAGAGCCATCGTCAGTCGTTACCTGTGTCGTCCTTTACTTCTGCGCATCCTTTAGATTTAATTTATTCCGATGTATGGGGCCCTTGTGCCGAAGACTCTATTTATGGAAATAAATATTATGTTAGCTTTCTTGATGATTTTACTAAATTCTTGTGGCTTTACCCTTTGCGTCGAAAATCTGATGTCGAGTCAATTTTTCCTCAATTTAGTGCCTTGGTCGAACGTCAATTTAATACAAAAATCAAATCCATTCAAACTGATTGGGGTGGGGAATATCGTCGCCTAAGCACTTTCTTTACATCTATTGGTATTGACCATCGTTTGTCTTGTCCCCATACGTCCGAACAAAGTGGTGCCATTGAGCGACGTCATCGTCACATTGTCGAAACAGGCCTTGCCCTTCTTGCTCACTCTCATCTTCCCCTTCCCTATTGGGAAGATGCCTTTCTCACCGCCGTCTATATCATCAATCGCCTTCCCACTAAAGTCCTTGATCATAAATATCCCTACGAAATGGTTCATAATCGCGTTCCTGATTATTCCTTTTTCCGTGTCTTCGGCTGTGCATGTTGGCCTTATCTTCGCCCTTACAATAATCACAAAACTGACTTCCGATCCAAAACCTGTATTTTCCTCGGTTATAGTCCCAATCATCATGGGTATAAATGTCTTGATCTTTCCTCGGGCCGCATCTATATTTCTCGTCACGTAGTCTTTGACGAGTCTTCCTTCCCTTACACATCCACAACCACTGCCACGTCCTACGTGTTGAAATAGTGTCCTAAACCCAATCGGGTTGGACCGGATCCGACCGGGTCGGATCATTTCTACTATTTCTTTATGTTTGTACATAGATTAAATGGCTTTTATGTTGTCATATATATGTTCTTTTAAAGAACCAATTATGAATTGTTATATGATAACGTCCTAAGTATTAAACTGTGATAGAGAAACCATGATAGGCGATTATGGTTGATGAGATCTCTAATCACTTTAATAAGTTTGATAC
This sequence comes from Gentiana straminea, assembly GCA_036785695.1. Taxonomy (NCBI): domain Eukaryota; kingdom Viridiplantae; phylum Streptophyta; class Magnoliopsida; order Gentianales; family Gentianaceae; genus Gentiana; species Gentiana straminea. The sequence continues at coordinate 3,372,462 of JAVUPR010000258.1, read as the reverse complement.
TTAAATGTCTCTAGGCTGATGTACTATTAAACAGGGCATTGATAGTATAAACAGACTAGCACGTATTAGATGTCTTCTGTCTTTAAGGGCGGGATAGATCTCGTCTATCGAAGTGTAGAGACACTTGGACCGTACGTGGACGTGTATTAGAGAATGCGTACGTTAGATCGACCCACTTACACGGATAAGTGTCACACTATGCGGCGGTTGTGTAATTATCCTTAAGACCGGAGTCTTCGCTGGCATCACGGTGTGGATTGTCATGCTTTGACACTATTGTGGTTTCCCTAGCCACGGGGCGATCATGCGGTAGTGATTGGGTATGATACTGAAGCATGCGGAGTATACATGATTGGTCGTCCGGGAATCGCGTATCCTATGATTGGGATCGAATATCCGAAATGGCCTTCTTATAAGGAATGTCTTACTCTCGTGAATCTTTGCAAAGTGGGAGTAAATGTGTTACTTCGAGAGAGCTTGATATCCAGATTATAAGATACGGTCGTTAATGTTTGACACTCGACGTACGACCGTATGGATATTATTACAGCGATAGGATTGTAAGTTATACGGTAAATCGTTTCACATGAAAGGTAGTAGTCATTGCATTTGACTCTTCTGATGATTGGGGGTCACGGTGTGTTGCTAGACGCTATCCCGTGATCATTAGGCATGAAGGGCATTTTCGTAATTTGCACTTTGTGTCTACGGCCAACATATTCGGAAGCCTATCGGGTCACACACATAAGAACATCTAGCCGGATTAAAATGTGGTTATAGATGATAACCAAATAAGGAAAGTTTATCTCGAGACAATAAAGGTTATAGTGGTAAATTAATATGGTGGTATTTATTTATTATGAATAAATTAAATACAAGATATTAATAATATTATATTAATTAAAGAATATTCCGGATGCCAATTTATTGGCTAAAGGTGGCGCAATTTTGGAGTGTATAAAATACACTTGGATTGTGCAATTTAATTAATGGTATTACCATATATTAATATTAGATATTAATATTTATATTTGTATATATATTTGTGCGTGACTTGCACATATGATGTGCATGTGCACATTTTGTATTAAAGTAAATATATATATATAGATTTATATGTGTAATATATATATGTGATATATACACATGTGTAAATTGATTTATGGTAATAAGATAAAAATAGTCAATATTAGATATTGACAATATCTTGGAATATTCAATATAAGATATTGACAATATCCTAGATTTATTTAATATGAGATATTATAATAAATGAGATAAATCAATCTAATATATTTTCCTTATTTTATTGGAAAAAGGTTTTCTTTTCCTCCACACTAGATAGGGGCGCCCCAACCACTATAAATAAGAGGTGGGTGTCAAGCTCTTTTGTACATCATAATTCCAAGAACTAATAGTTCTTGTGTAAAATAGAGAGCATCCTATGAGAGTTGGAGAGAGGGGAAAAAGACCGGTCTAGCAACCGGAGTTTTCCAATAGCAATCCATGACGGGATTCGGCGGGCCGTTCGTGTGGACTAGCGGTAGAGGCCGAACACTTGGGCGGCTCTATGCGGAACTACTCTCCTAGACGGTCAAAGCGTCGATCTTTTAGATCAACCAAGGTAACCACCGTCTACTAACTCGTTTGTTTATTGCTTAAACGAAGTCGATCTTGGGTAAAAGGAAATCAAAATTTTAAATTCCGCTGCGTTCCCGCGTAGATTTCCTAACACTACGCTCCTGACTCGGTCGTCCTACCTTCGGCTCTAGCCATCCCTGCTCCGGCTGTACCCTTGGCTCCTTCCCCATCTTCACCCGAGCCATCTCCACCCTCCCCCGCTTCTAGCATTAATCCGAATTCTGAATCCGAGCCCTCTTCTGTCGAGCCATCCTCCTCCGATTCCCCTCCATCTCCTGCTCCGCATCAAATAGTCACTCGATCCAAAACGAATACTCTTAAACCCAAACGTCTTGACCCCGACTTTGTCCGCTACCCTCTTCCTAAAGCTTTCACTGCCACCACCAATGACCTTGAACCTACCTCTGTTACCGAGGCCTTAAAACACCGTGCATGGAGGGATGCCATGAGAGATGAGTTTAATGCTTTGGTCCAAAATGACACCTGGGACCTTGTTCCGTATTCTCCATCTCAGAATCTTCTTGGTAATAAATGGGTATTTCGCGTTAAAAGACATGCTGACGGTCATATCGAGCGCTATAAAGCTCGCCTTGTTGCTAAGGGCTTTCATCAGGAAGCCGGTGTTGATTTTTCAGACACTTTTAGTCCGGTTGTCAAACCGGTTACTATTCGTACTCTTTTATCACTTGTTGTTTCACATGAATGGGTTGTTCGACAAAGTTGATATTCGAATGCATTTTTACATGGGTTTCTTACGAGGATGTGTATATGCAACGGCCCCCCAAGGCTTTCGACATCCCGATTATCCTCATCACGTTTGCAAGCTCAAACGTAGTCTCTATGGTCTTCGGCAGGCACCTCGTGCATGGTTTTCTAGATTCACCGATGTTCTTCGGCGTTTGGTTTTCGGCCTTCCACGGCTGACACTTCTCTATACATATATCGCCGTGGATCTCACTCTATTTTTGTCTTGATTTATGTCGATGATATTTTGCTTACAGGTACCTCTGGCGCTCTCGTTCAGCAGGTTATTGACTATTTATCCTCGCACTTCCCGGTTAAGGATCTTGGCTCCTTATCCTATTTTCTTGGCGTTGAGGCGCACTCAACTCCTCATGGTCTTCTTCTGAGTCAACGCAAATATATTCACACCTTATTACAGCGTGCTGGTATGACGACGGCCAAGCCTTGTGTCACGCCAATGGCTTCTAATCTCCGCCTCAGCCGTCTTGATGGTCAACCGTTCTCTGATGCATCTCTTTATCGTAGCATCGTTGGTGGCCTTCAGTATCTTGGTTTCACTCGCCCTGACATCGCCTTTGCTGTGCACAAAGTTAGCAAGTTTATGCATGCTCCTCGGGATGCGCATTGGGCTGCCGTGAAACGCATTCTACGGTATCTCAAGCATTCGATTTCTGATGGTCTGCTTTTGACACGTTCTCCTACCCCTACTTTGCAGGCCTTCACAGATGCTGATTGGGCATCCGACCCCGATGATCGACGCTCTATTGGTGCCTATTGTATCTTTCTTGGCTCCAATTTGATTAGTTGGCGCTCTAAACAACAGGCCACTGTGGCCAAGAGTAGTACCGAAGCTGAGTATAAAGCTCTTTCCCACGCTGCTGCCGAATTGCAATGGGTCACGTTCTTGCTTCATTGATTTCCATCACGTTCGGGAGTTGGTTGCCCTAAATAAGTTGCGTGTCGCTTTCATTTCCTCCAAAGATCAATTGGTGACATTCTCACCAAGCCGCTTGGCCATGTTCGATTTGCTGATTTGAAGGCCAATCTCCATGTTCATTCCATTCCCATGGGATTGCGGGGACGTATTGACGGAGTTGTGAATCTTGCACAAGAAGAAAAGGAGGAATAGTGTAGGGCATAATTATTGTAATTATTTTCGATTATATCCCCAGTGTAATAGCTATATAAACAACTCATTGTACTACGGTTTATTCAATACAATACAACATATTTTATTTTGATAAGTGATAATAACAAAGTATAGAACAATAATTTATACATTATACTTTAAAAAAACATTAGAAGACATCTGTAAAAATTTCATTTAAATTACTCGGTCTCTATTTGATTAATATATGGTGGCATAACATCTAATTTGCTTAAGATTATGTTGTACATTAGTTTATCTATGAGCATGACTTTAAACAATTGTTACTCACAAACAATATATATATATATATATATATATATATATATATATATATATATATCGTTCATTTAATATAAACAAACAAATTAAGTTTGGATTCGACTCATAAAGTAAAGGAGTTCAAGCTCAACCCGTTAAACATATTTTTCTCTTTCAACTTTAATCGGCTCGTTAATGTATAAAATATCAAGTGGTAATAACAAATTATAGAACAATATTTCATACATTATACTTAAAAAAAGGTATTAGGAGACATATGACATAATATATGTTGTACATTAGTTTATCTATACGAGCATTAACTTGAACAATAGATACTCGCAAACAACAAATATATTATGGCATAATATATGTTGTACCTCTAATAGCAAACATACTCAAACGTTCATGAGTCAAGCTCGTGTTCATTTAAGTAACAAGTCTACCACCGGTTCGTTAAGCTAAAGAACCAAGATTGAATATAATTTTAATTTCATTTATTAAATGCACGATCACGAACAAGCTCGTGACCTAAACGAACATGAAGTTGAACAATAAATACCCGGCTCGACTTAGTTCGTTAACATTTCTAATAAGAAACGCTAATATAAGTGGTAACCCCAAACAATCATATGTTAATGGTTTTTTTGTTGATGATCTTTGGAAGATTTGTTATTGCCGTGAAATCTAAGGTTTTCTTAGATGTTTAGCATTTCATGTAGAGAAAACCCGTGCATTTTGTTGATGCAGGTTGATCAACCATGACTCGAGGCTCCGCCTTGATCGAGTACGTTTCCATATTTGTTTTTAAAAATGCAATATATATATATATGTATGTATAATATATTCATTGAGTTAAAATTTCGCGGGGCACACCGCCACGCCCCCTGGCCCTCCCAGGGGCGCCCTGCTTACTTACTTACTTACATACCGTCATTAATGTCAACATGAGAGTTAAAAGTAATGTGGAATCGAACAACGTGCATAACACGTACCGGCAAGATCACCTAGGTGAGAAGCGAGATCACCACTTCTTGATCCCCTCACATTTATAGTAGAAGAAGAAAGCTTGGAAGATGTGTTTCTTCATCTCACATCCTTGCACTTGCTAGAAAGTATATGGCGAACCGGAAAGTATGCAGCATCTTTCCACTATGTGAGTGAGGTGCCTTATTTGAGATGGAGTCAGGACAGAGTACATAAATTGGGTGGTTGGGTTTGGTTAATAAACACAGATGTCAACAAAGATGGCAAATAAACAGACGCTTTTAGTAAGAGAAGCATACGGTGGTGTGATCGTTCGTTTGACATTAAAAAAAAAAAAAAGGGATGGAGACAACTTTCCATGTACAAACAAATACATCTTTAATACTATACCCCAAACATGGGAAGTTTTATAAGAGTAATAAATCTGGATCACAGTTTGAAAATTCAATTTGTTTGCTTAGGGTATTAAACATGGTCTCTTCAGCTCCTTCAGTTTTTTTTTATTATTTATTTTTTTGTAATCCATGATGTTTTTCACCTGCTCTGATTTTCTCTTTCCAGCCTCAGCAAAAAATGAAGCTTTCTCAGCCTCCAACGTCAGTTTTTGTAATAACAGTTACAGATTTGATGTTTGGATCCTTAACATCTGCTTGCTTGGGCTATTAAACATGGACTTTTTGCTTGCTTGGGCTATTAAACATGGTCTCTTCAGCTCCTTCAGTTTATTTTTTTTATTTTTTTATGTAATCCATGATGTCTTTCACCTTCTCTTTCCAGCCTCAGCAAAAAATGAACTTTCTCAGCCTCCAACATCTTTTTCCACTCATTATTGTCAGCTTTTAAAATAACAGTTACAGATTTGACGTTTGGGTGTTTAGATCCTTAACCTCTGCTTGTTTGTTATCAGATTTTTGCAAATTGAGAAAAAAGCAACAGAGAAAGATATACTAAACGATATGCTTGATTCGGTATATAGTAAGATTTTCAATTCATTATGCATTTCGATTTCGTCTACATAAAGTTTGATTGCTCTTATGAAATATGTAAATATACACTTACAATTGTTGCCTCCGGCAGGGCCAACATGCAATGTTGACGGCATTTCTAGCACCAAGAGTGTATCCTATATATATATTCAATATATATTCAACAGTGCCAAGACAAAGAACATTAGTGTCATCCTAACAAATTAGGATAACTTTGAGCAATTTTCCGAGAGTTACCGGTTTTGCGGGTTTCGCAAATGCTTCAAGATATTCATCCGCAATTCTCGAGTAGACGATCTGCATAAAAACACAAACCAATCGATAAGGACATGTGTCGTCCATTAACATTAAATTTATCCACTAAAGCTAGAACTCATGTTGATGCCCCTATCCTCAAGATGTTTAGCAATAAACACAATTTCTTTCGCAACTGCATCAGCTTTCAGCATAATTGCTTTTGCTTCAGTTGTAAGTAAATAAAGGTAGGTACAACATTAGTGAATCAAAAAGAGTCCATCGGTTATCAGTTCCTCGCCTCCGACACGTCTTCAGTAGGCGGAATTATACGCTCTAGAAATTTATTAAGAAACTCAATGCTTGAAGTTGCCACTAATGACTCAACAATTGATAAAACAAAAATAATAAGCATCATGAATCATGCAAAGGTTTGTTAACACGGTATATGTTTCTATTTGAAAACAAACATGACAATGACAAAAAAAAACTTCTACCAATTCCGTTTCCTCCATTTTTCGGGAAACGTAATGATGTTAGGAAATCATACATAATCTTGTTAGGAAAACTTGAAATCTTCCGTGATTCCCTTATTTATTATACCAGCTTCTCTCATTTTGGGACTATCTTTTCACATCAATGCTGTTTTACACTTACCAAGAGCCGAGAGTGAGCTTCGTTTGGATATTCCACACGCATGTCATTCTGACCGTAAATGAGTCCAGAAAATATATACTATTCTGGCCAATTTATGGTCAATTCACACAATAACCATTCTGACCCAATTTGAGTCAGAATACGATCATTATACTGATTTTATTCTAGTCACAATTTTGAATGTTTTTCATACTCAATACCGGTCAGAAAGACATTCTGACTAAATTGAGTGAAAAAAACTTTTAATATTCTGTCTGAAATTCAGTCAGAATAAATAGTGGTGCTCTTATATTATTGTTGTTATCCTGACCCAATTCTAGTCTGAATGTGTAGAGTATTCCGGACTCAATATTGGTTAGAATGATGCTCTGACTATATATGAGTTTGAAAAACTTCAAACATTCTACCTAAAAGATTGTCAGAATCAACTAGTGTGGACTCTCAACACATATATTCTGACCATATTTCAGTATGGATAATGTGTCACATTCTGACCAAACCTTGGTCAGAATGAACGCGCGTAAAATAAAAAAGTAAGGGCGAAATTTGAAATAAATTTCTGTGTGATAAGATAAAAATTAGTGTGAAAAGATATTTCCTAAATAAATAGTACTACTTTTGACCACCAAATTTATTATTCTCAAAGTGTAATTTTTATTTTTATTTTTACTTTTACGGTGGGGTTTGATTTTTTTTTTTTGTTTTTGTTTTTGTTTTTGTTTTTTTAGTAGTGAGAAGATGTGACAGGGAGCAACGTTATCCATGAAAAAAATGAGTATAAATGTGTAATGGTTCAAGACAATATCTGATCATTTAGAACTTTGAAAACCAATTTGCAAGACAAAACATTCACCCGAGACACTTGAACAAAGTTATACTTTGTCAACAATGGATTAAAACAATCAGCTACAACAAAAAATGAGAAAAATAATACATAATAACTGAAAGAAGAAACTCATTTTTTTATGTTATATGCTCACCATTTGTTTTACCCAAAGACTCGATAGATTAAGCAAAGAAGAAAACATTCAGGATTAAGAATCCATTGATGTAAAACTACAATAAAATTACTAAAGACGGAAAAAAAGCACATTAACTGATGATGATAGCATATTAGAAGGGTCACTAACATGGTGCATAGGCAAACGATTATAATGGAAGCTGAAATGGAGCAGAGAAAGGAGATGTGTTTGGTTCAGGGTTATAATGGAAACTGATGTCGATATGTTTGATTAATGATGAATGAGATGAGTTTGGTTCAGGGTTATCTTATATGTTTATATATCAATAACAAAATACGTCTTTTTGTATTAATGATTTCGGTTTGGGTTCGGGTTGGGTTTGGGGTAAAATAAAAATAACCAAATCCAAATCAGTATTATTCGGTTTGGTTTAAACCAAACCGATTCATTCGGTTTGTTACTGGTTTGGTTTTTTTGGTTTGATTCGGACTGATTTTCGGTTTGGATTGGTTTTTCGGTTTTTTGGCTCATCCCTATCTGCATCAAGAATACTAGGGGAAAAAAGCAACTAAATCCCTAAGGTGCAAATTGTCTGCTTTAGCGGGTTTTTTACCACCTATAAAACCAAATTGTGTTTTATAGTTTATAAATTTCAAAACTTAAAGGCTGAAACTGTATGAAATTGTTTTCTCCGGTCCGGTTTGGTTCAATATGGTTTCGGTTACTCCAAGTTTTTTTTACCATCGCTGGTTTTTTTCCATAAATTTGTCATATTTGTTTTATTTTAAATCAAATGTACCGTGCATAAAAAAAAATAAAAAAAACAATCAAATTAAATGAACATACATTACCTATGTCTCGGACCACATCGGTGTTTGCTTGGTATTCTTTTTACATAAAATCCTCCTCCGTGATAATTTTCATAATTTTCAACCATGTAATTCACAACTTTTGAGATATTAACATTGAACATGAGCATGCTTTGAATAGTATATAAAGACCGATCCAAAGACCTGCATAGTAAACCGAAAAAGAAAATCTCAAAATCTATCTTAGAAATAAGTTAATTGAAATAATAATAAAATACACGCAAATCCACCACACTTTAGGCTTAGCTATCTACCTACTTATTAATTGTGAAGGCAAAAAGCCCCCACAAACAGCCACGACACCTTTTCTAAATTTTGGAGGGGAGCTGCTTTGATGCCACGTATTATGCTTGTTTTTTATTTTTTTTGTATGTTTTTTTTAGATTTGTTTGTGTTGTCTTATTATAGTATTCATTAAAATCTTTTGCTATTATTCAGGAAAAACTGTTGCCAAGTATTTATCTGTCATTTAGTAATATATAAAATAATAAAACCTTTACAGCTGTTTGCAGAGAGAGAAGGTCGACCTCATCTTTTGCCTCTTCACATCTCCAGATTTTGTAAAAGAAAAATAGATTCGGGTGCATACGGTTTCTGTCTTTTCAATTGTTCTTCCTGTCATTCGAAAGGCGGAAGTGTTGTATTTTCCGGCGGATTTTAGCAAGGGTTGATGTGGGATGGATGTGTATGTCAATTCTCAGATTAGATGGAGAGAGTCCCTGCTTTATCCGCCGGATTTCTGCTTACCTATTTGGAAAGAAGCCTCTATATCCGAGATATGAAGTTTCCTAGCAGGTAAAGATTTCTTTTGCATTCATTTATATTTACACAGCTTTGGGTTTTATTCACTGTCGAAAAAATCCTTTAGTGTGCATTTACTTCTCCAGTTTCATGTGGTGTTTAGTGGTATGTATTTGATTCTTTTGTGTTTGGCCTGCATGTGGTTTTTTGTACCTCATAAATGCTTCTATATATTTATTGTGTTGGGGTTTATTAACTGCGGCCTGTAGTTGTTAGTTATGTATAAAAGAGTGTGGAACTTTTTTTTCTTTTCGGAACTGGACCTTTCATGTCTTCATTCGAGGGATTTACTTGGTGATTGTTACTGTTGTCTTAGCCGTAAGTAAAATGTTTTATGTATGGATTTTTGTTTTGTCTTCTTGCAATTGGTTTTCGTTGTTGATTTAGGTTTTCATGTTGTCTTTTCTGAGATTTAACCTTAAATAGTTGCAGAAAAAAATAGGTCCTGTTTGATCTTTCTCTTTTAGGTTGATAAAAGAGGTTTACTTAGACTTTGGTTGTTGTGTTATTAAACTTGCACAACATTTTTTCAGCAGGCAGTGTGGTTGCTTGTTGCTATTGGTAAAAGATACACAGACTACATTTGATAGTTGTGCTAACAAGGGATTTTATATGTGACTTGTACTTTATATTTACCTCTTAGAGTTGTTTGTTCCTCTTTGCTTTTAATGAAAAATACACTACCAAGGTTAGTTGTGGTTGATTGATAACAATATGTGGATTTTTCTACAATACATGTTCTTAGAGTAGTTAGAGTCTTTTCTTACTATAGTGTTGTTTTATCGTAAATATTTTTACAGTTGCTTCGTTAATCATGTGTCTTTTGTTCATTTGTGAGTGCCTTGGTTTGAATATGGGGAATGCACTTTCAGAAATGATATTGTTTTTGTATTAGATTGTGTAGTGACTCTTCTGCCTTGCAGGGTTACTTGGAGGTTGTCCTGGTTTCAACATAGCTGGCTGTCTAGCTCCTCCATTTGAATATGCTTGCAAATTTCCATTGGATTTATCTTAGAAATTGGTGTATACATCCACTTTAAATTTCCATTGGATTTATCTTAGAAATTGATGTATACATCCACTTTGTACATTGACCGGGTAGATTTGAAGGGATTTTGGAAAGGAAAATGACTATTAAACGGTGGATTTACGTTTGATAGGTAATGGATCTGCATCTATACTATTTATATTAAAACTTCAGATTTCTGTATGGTTTACTGTGTATGGTTAGTTGGTTACTTATGTTTTTTCCCCCAAATATTTCTTGAATGCTACGAGGTTTTTTTTGTTATTGACTTGTTGCTACTACTGTTAATTTTGCCTTTTTAGGAGAGATGGTAAACATTTTTGGCTAATTGGTATCTCAATCCCTTGTTGGTTGTAATGTTAATTGAGGATAGCTGACCCGTATCATGGGAGGGTGACACCCAGATGGCTTGTGAGCTTCTTTGCCTCATGAGAATCTGGGCTTTGCAGCCATGACATGACATTTTCTCTTTATATTTCTTGGATGATTTTATATCCGAGCCTTTTCTTTTTTTGAGATCTTTACAAGGTATGCAAAAAACAACTTAAAAGATGGTTTGTGGGATAGGAATATGCAAGTATTTGAAGTTGGTTTGTCGCATTATGCATTTTAAAACCATTCTTGGCTTGGTATTTTCTTTTCTATTTCCAAATGCTTTTGTTATAGTGGGGAAAACTTTTTAAAATTTACTCTTCACGGAATGGGTGAAGTGTTTTGCTTCTAAGTTTTCCGTGTTGATAGTTTTTATAAGGAATTTCCACACAATGCACAGATATCACATTGGATAGGGCAAAGTTTGGTTCGTCTATATGAGTTTGTGATTTGTTCTTCTTGATGTCAGTTTGGATACATGGCAGCCACTTGACTGAGTAACCTGGGTACTTGGGGTTTTAGCAAGCATCGATCCTTACCCACATATGGGACGAAAGGAGTACTTCATATGCATTGCTGAATGTTGATTTTTTTTTTAATAGATCTCAGTGTTGACTTTAATTTCAGTAATTTTCCGCAAACGTGTGTTAGTTTTTCTATTTGTTCTGTGATGATTATTGTTATAAGCGACCACTTGAAAATTGAGGATGTGAGGAAAGTCACAAGTTTTCGCCTATGAATTCACTGATGCAAAGGTGACTATCTAGGGTACAAATTAAATTGTTATATTAATAAATCTTTGTTTCTAACTTTTTGTTTGACATGATCTACTCATTACTTGAGAATTATGTCATGGCTGAAAATTGGGTGTCAAATGAATTGAGATGCAGCAGCCAGCAGAGGATAGCAGAGCCTGTTCCCATTTTTTGGTCCAATATAATTGTACAAATAGATGAGTTCTCTCAATTTCTAATTAATCTATCTTTATCTACTGCGAATTGGCTTTGATTTTCATTTTCAAATATAGCTCTATTCAAGTAATTTTTCTACCGGAGATCATTCATAATAAGCATTAGTTTAAAGTATTCAAAACAGCTATGAATCCTTTTGTATATTAATTTACCTTCCGATGATGAAGCCAAGAAAAGCAACAACATATGTCGATAATTCTTTCGTGAGACGGAAACACAAGTCTCTTTGATTTGGTTTAGATCTTTGCCCAGTCTCCGTTGAAAGAGAGTGTTGTAGCCGTAGCCACATCTTTTATTTCAAAGAGATCAATGTTTATGTGGATGATAGTCTGTAATCTTGATTTCTATCGGGGAGGTTCGTTCGGACAAAGATGATAAAGGTGAAAACATGAGATTCGTCCGATATGTTTACCATGTGACTTTTTTCCCTATTGATTGTATATATTGTGATGATCTCTAATTAAATCTATGATTCGCATACACGAATGCTCCGCTGAACGATGAGGTTGCAAAGAGAATAAACAGGAAATCAGTTTTGTGCTTTCTTAAGTATTTTGACAAATCCTTCAAAAGTAGGGCTGAAAGGACCTACCCGGATGTCAAATTGTATACTGAAGAACATGTGAATCATGAAAAAACACAGTCATCTTCAAACTTAGCTGCAAGTGAAATTGGATCAGTCCTGCAAGGCTGTACTTCTGTAGATGTTGAGAAAGAACAAGAATTGCTCACCCATCAAAAAACAGTGATGGAAGAAATTGTCACATACGATTACTATGGATAAGGAAATCATGCTGTCATGTGCATCTACAAAAAGGAGAATCATATTTCCTGAGATTTCTGGTGAAAAACAAGCCGTGCTGGTTTCTGAGAAACTTCCATCTCCTTCCCAGGAGACTGTTGCAACAAATGCTTTGTGTCGAAAGTCAAGTCAAAAAACCTAAGAACAAAGACGATCAGAAACATACCGAATACTGAAGGTTGTTCGTTGTTTTGAAGCCTTGCCAAGTAGCCCGTATATTTTGTGCTTGCTGAAAATATTTACATATTATGACCATTAATTGTATGTCCATTGACGGTTAATGGTTTTGCATAATATGTAATTGTTGGTTTGTGAAGTCAAAAATAATTGGTGCTTATTTTGCTCAACTTTTTGCATCAATAACTATTACCGATGATGTAGTATTTTGTTTGTTTTTGGAACTTATTATGGCACTATCATCTTTCTAATACATGCATGACTTTTTATTGTGGTGTTCATCTTTATAAATATATATGACTTGCTTCTTGTATACTTTCTCGATTTCATTCTTAAACATCTTTCGTATATGTAATATTTACATACCGAAAAACTCAATATTACTTATTTATGCACTTAACAATAATATATAATTGAGATTCTTTGGAAAGGGCATGCCGTGCCTTGCACGGCATACCCAACCACTAGTAACTATATATGATGTGACTCAAGATGAACAAGGCTTTAGAAAATTCAAGATTACTTCATTTCACGGGAAATTCATACATTATTGTTTTGTTATTTTCTACACAAAATGCATTATATCCATAGTTATCAGACCCGGCCCGACCCGGCGGTCGAACCGGTGGTTAGCCCGGCCCGGGACCAAAACCGCGCCGATTCAAGAGTCTGACCGTTCAAGGAGTTGACCCGCCCAGACCCGGAAAACCCGGTGGTTGGACCGGTGAACTGCGACCCGGCCCGGTATGAATCAACCCGGTCTGGTTTTTTTTATTTTTTTTTTATTTTTATAAATTGTCATAGGATTTTTTATTATAAAAAAACATCATTACTGTGACTTGAACCCAGGAGTCGAATATCCTAACCATCATTTCTTATTTCGTACTCTATCTTTTGGCAGAAATGAGTTCTTACATTTCTATATTCGTCAAATTAAACACCACAAACTAAAGTCGAAATTCAATACAACTTCCAAAATTGGCAAGTAATAAATTAACATTGTTTATAAACAAACTTGTTAGGAACGAGGACTAGTTTTTATTTGAATTAATAATGTTACAATGCATGACCAAATTTCTTTTGTAAGAAATTTTGATGGTTTTTCACTTGTATCGTCACGTGTGTTTTGGTATAAAAAACGCTTTTCATTTGTATTTATTATGATTTGGATGTTGAAAACTTGGAATATTTTGGAATTGATTATTATTATCAATTTTTTTATTTTTTTATTGTATGAAAATATTATTTTTAACCTTATGTTGTGACCCACCGGTTGAACCAATGACCCACCGGTTGAACCGGTGACCCGGTGACCCATTAAGTTTTCCGGGTCGATGACCGAGCCGGGTCTGATAACTATGATTATATTCCCTCCAATGAATTTGAAGACAAAAATGCAAAAATAAACACACAAAACGACGTCATTCTGAGTTTATTTTTTATACTTGATGGTAAAATGTATTGATGGTAGAGTGTATTGGAGGGGGATGAATGCTCCTCTAAAACTCTTCAAATCTAAAAAAAAAAAAAAACCCTCTTATTTTGTAGATCTAAACAACAAAATGTACAGCAACAGCCAAAAAAACAAAAAATAAAAAAAGGTCAAGCTTTCGAATAGACAAACTATTGTTCATGATTCATCTTCCTAATGATTTGCACAAAATGCATCATGCAACTGAAAAAAAAAAAAAAACACAAACACAAACTCTTCGGATCTAGCAAAACAGATGCTTATTAAATAAAACAAAAAAAAAAATTACAAGCAAATAAGCACCTGGGAAACACAATTTCTTTTTTGTGCATAATTTGGACAAATGTGAGTTCGTTTCCTTGAGAGGGAGGGTTTGAGAAGTTGTTGGACAGAGGGGAGTAAGAAGGTAGGAAGAAAAAATTGTGGGGTTTCTTAAGGGAGGAGAGGTTCCATAAATAAATAAATAAGTTAAATGAAATAATACTCGGGTTATACTATTGAGGGTAAATTCGTAATTTTAAAGAATCAAGTTGAAAAATGAGTACAAAACCGCCCGATAGTGAATGAAAAAATGTATAAAATAATGAAACCCTTTGTACCATAATCCTATATTTTTCAAAAATTGCACACCCACATATCCCGTATCTGACGATTCCAAAAATCGTCTTTATGAAAATCTAGGGATTCTTTCTCTAGCGATAACATGTTCAAAGCCTCAAGAACAACGAAAATATAAAGAAGGGGGTTGTGTGATGTTTTAGACTGCATTTGATAGCGATCAAGCTGCCTACGTATCGAATAATATCAATTGAAATCAAGTCTCCGTAGTTCCTTAGGGATTAATTATATAGAGGACTTGCACCCTAGAGTTAGCGTGTGGCGTGCCCATGGTGGACACTGATTGACGTGTTCCCTAAGGAAAACGATCATGATTAGTTGATCTCCTTGATATGAGGAGATAATTGTGATGTTCAAATATTCGTAAAGATTGGAGCCATTATGACCCGAGATTCCTTCCATGCTTATCTGATTTAGAGCGTGTTCAAGGGGTTTGGCCCGAGGGAGACCTAGGCCGGACGTGGGTAAACTTGAGCACAAGTGTTAGCTGACTTGTGGAGGTCGTGAGAGTATTTACAACTATATTATTCGGAGGTCGGCCCTAAACATTGACCGACCCAGGGGGTTGGGGAGACTAGCCGAGCTATTTTGGCTCGGATGCTGGGAGATCTGACCCTCTGGACAGTCTTTTTCTCTCTATGCTTAATGTTGAGCCACTACAGAGGTGCCACGTGGGTAAGTTCAATTCTTGGCATCGTCATAAGCCCCCCAGATCCAGCCGAGCTTCGTGAGGTCGGGTCGGATCTATTTGCGTGTGGTGGCCTGACTTGGTTATTTAAATTGTAGGTTTTGAATTCGAATGGCCAGGTGGCAAGGCTAGGCTAGCTAGCTGTGACATCATTACAGCTGTACTGGGAATCGAGGCGTCATTGCCCACTAATACTAACTAAGGTCATTTTTCGAGCTAAGTGGGGCTTTATAACCTCGTCAGATCAATCGTTTCATAACAACGTTGTCTATATATTAAACCAGATGACTTACTGCCGGTTGTCGATTGCCATTCTTTGTCTCTCAATCTTCAAATCTATTTTTGCAAGTAAGTGTTTCTCCCTCCCTATTTTTAGCTTTGTAGCTTGATTTCCCTTGTCTTTAGATAAAACCTTACTTTACCGGGACCCTAAGTCTGATTTCGCGGAGATGGCTATTGCGGATAGTAGAGATGTTGGGTCTATCCTGGGTCAAGAAGACCTGGACTACATATGTGAGCGGTCTCTATCACTGCTCATTGATAAAACCTTACTTTACCGGGACCCTAAGCTTTAGTGACTCAGTCTCTATCACTGCTCATTGAGAACAAGTCTTTCAATGATTGGAGGAATATCATCACAAAGATTGCAACTCCTTCTCAGATTCCTCTGATTCAATTTCCTTAGTTGATGTGAATTGGATTCATAGACTTATGATCAATCTCAGTGCTTGATGTGGAATTTGAGCTCTGATTTCTGAGTTGATCTCTAGATGTTTCTTTTAAGTACAGATAGAAGGCTTTTCAAATTGACAGAGTTTCTGCTCGTTTCATATCAGATCCAATCGTTATTTTTCTCTTCTGTCAATGCCTTCTATTTATAGCCTTGACAATCCTTGATTTGAATTTCCGTCCGTTGGCTATTTAATGTGGAGAATAATCCTTGATTTAATTCTTGATTCCCCCTTAATTGTATTCTCCTTGATTTCAGTGATCGAATTTTTCTTCAAACGTCTATCATAAAATCCGTCATTGATTGATCCTCAATTGGTTGTGCATTTAATGCTTGATCTTCATCATTTAAAATCTGAACGAGTAAAGTTTACTGGGCCGTTCCCTGAATGGTTAAGTGATCCTTCTGACTTTGCTGTTTAGATCTTCCTTCACTGCTTTATCTTTACTCAGCCGATAGTCAGTTTACTCTACCAATTTACTGTTTTGTTATTTTCTTTGATCTTTCAGGTACTTCTCGTACTTCACTGATTCTTGATTTGGGTGAGATCAGTGTACACCATATTTGACAATGTACTTCATCATTTGAATTATAACTTAGACTTATCCAAGGTCATCACAGACTTCCTTAGTTATAAGTCAGACCATAATGTCTTCATACTTATCTGCTGGTACTTGGCTGGCTTCACTCTGCCGGATATCTGTTTTGCTTTGCCATCCTACAAACTAGTACAATACTTGTCTGACTCATCTTATACAACATGTCAGACTCCAAGTAAAGACTTGTACAAAAAATTCTAACTTATTTCAGGCTTGCTATAACAACTAGTATGGCTATCATCAAAACATAATAAAATGCTCCTAACAATTTCCCCATTTTTTATGATGCCAAAACCCTCATAAGCCTGAACAAAAGTATACAAATAATAATCAACAGAACAAACATTTTATTCATCCATTCAAGGGCAATAAGATATTGCATTTTTTTCAAAACAAATCGAAGGCAAGAATAAATTCAACAATATTTATTAGAGGGCTACTTCTTCTTTTCTTCAAACCAGATGCCCATGCCTTTGATGCCCTTGCCCTTGTCTGTTGGGCTTTCCTTCTTTCCACTGGATCTTTCAGGCTTGCAACTCCCTTCCCCCTTTTTGGCATCACCAAATCATTCTTCCAAAATTTTGGTGGCTGCCTCAGATTCTGGGAGAGGGCCAAATCTTTCCTCAAGAATTTTGTTTGTGGCTCCAGTGACATTGAGTAGGGTGTTGAGTTGCTTTCCAGAGTAATCCATAACCTCATCCAGATGGTGAAGTTGTTGTGTGTGAGCATTCAATGTATCCACCAGAGAGGTTTGAGATTTCCATCAATCTTGTCAGCAAGAAACTCAAGATTTGTTTGGACGTGAGAGGGGATGCGATGCTGTAGGTTGCAAAGTAAGTTGCCTTGTCTCTCCATTACCTCATCTTGAACCTTAATGTGACTGATGAGGGCCTCAATTTTGTGATTTAAGGAGGTTGCATCACTCCTTAATCCAGTTTTCAGATTTTGCCTGTTGTGGTACTGCCTCTCCGTGTCCACAATCAGGGGTTGAATGTCCAGATTGAACATTCTATCGGAATCATCTTCTGCTGGTGTTGATGCATCAGCCTTATCTTCTTCATCTTCTGTTTGGGCAAATGCATCATTTTGCTCTTCTTCCTCTTCATTTTCTTCGTCGTTCTATTTTTCTTCTTCTTCAATTTCATGATCAGATAGAGATTGTTGAATATCGCTTGCATGTCCTAGTCCTTGTGAGGACTGTCCTTCTTCTCTTTGTGCTGGAGACCCAGTTGCTTCTGCTGGTGTTCCCCCTTGATCAATGCTGGGGGTGTTGACAAGTTCAGCAGAGTGAGTTTTATCAGCTGGCTCACTCGGCTGTTTGTCAACTTTGAAGATGCTCCTGAGAATTACCTTTTGAATCGTCAGGTCATCATCAGAAAGATCCATCTTTTCTTGATCATCTTCAAGATGATCTCATTCCTGTGGCTCTTCTGCAACTTTGTCCTTCTCATTGTTAGTATCATCTTCCTCTGCTACTTCATCAAATGATGTAATTAGGTATCCTTCTTCACCTTCTTCCAGATAGGTGACTTCTTCTTGTCTCTCTTCTTCAGTGGTTGTACCATCAATAATCACCACGAGACTGCTAGGAGTAGTAGCACCGATCGAGACACTCGATCTTAGCACAGCGGAAGCTTGTGCGATTTATGATATGAGATATAACTAATTAATCCTACGAGAAGGTTGAAGAATTTAACTTATCGGAGAGGAAGAGATAGTAGACCAACGGGAGATGCCGTAGTCTTCCGGATTGTGTCTCCTAGCGACGACTGGTGGACGTCGATCCTCGCCGTAGAACCTCCTCGAATATGCACAAGAAAAACCCTAGGTTTTTCTTCTCTAAATGACTAAGGCAATAAACTAATTTTTCTTCCTTTATTTTCAAGTGTGGCGCATTTTTTGTGTGAAAGTGTATTGGGAGGACCTCTCTTTATATAGGAAAATAACTAGCCAAAAGAGTTATCCTTTTTACACCACAATTACCTATTCCCACTAGGAAAAGATATTTGCCAAAAGATAAGAGATAATTCCCAAAAAATCAATCTCTTATTTTTCCATTAATTATCCAACAAATAGATAATTAATTAATTACACATGTGACATAATCTAGAAAAATTTCTTTTCCTAACTTATCACAATGTGTGGCGCCAATTGTCATTATTTTTTAATAGAAAATGTCTTTTCTATTTTACATATTATTTACCAAATAAATAATATTGCATATTCATTAAATAGACCAACTATTTAATTTATTCTCGAGGTTCCATAAAACGAGAAAACAATCGCGTGTTAGAGCCAACCCTGGGCCAACCCGGGGACCATGGACCTATAATCGTCATAACAGCTACAATAAATTAAATAAAATATTCATCGAACATAATATTTTTACTTAATTCATTAATTTTGTCACGGAATTACGCCACCATAAATCCGAAACTGAACTCTATCGATATAACTTATTCTCAAAACGTCGAGTCGAGTCGATAAGTGTCCATTGATATAATCATTTCATATAAACTAACCCTCCATAGACTATCCGTACTGAAGTAGGATTATATCCATAAACCTTCTTCACTACATCTTATCCTTATTTACCATTAACCCACTAGTGATCAATTAGTTCATAACCAATACGAACTCCTGGGATCGATCAGTTTCTAGGATTAACAAATGAGTGGATTGTCTTTCTACTTCCCGCAGGAAGGAATGGATTCCATATCTGTGAGACACACACTTCTCACTCATTCTAGAATAGTGCCAACGTGAAAGTGATTTGGACCGCGCCTCTTAGCGATCCTTAACGAACATATCAAACCCTATCCTGAAACAAGTAGGAGTCTGTAATCACTTCAGGATTAAGGTTAATCCATATAAGATCATCTTGTGATTTAATAAGATTTCTCAATCATGGAATTATACGAGAAAGGCATATTAAATCGGTCCAGTCCTATATGACTCTCATCATATATAAATGCCCCACTTAGACAACCAATGTTGACGGTCCGGATAAGACGGTCACACCATAAAGTGTTCTGAGCGCATTAATGGTGGTTTAATCAATAGACCCCACACTTCGATTAAGTTCACCACGAACTAATAGTTCAAGTGTATCACCATAAACTTAATCCTCATGTGTGACACACACTAAGTTATATGGCTACATATGATACGAAAAGTCATTTAGAAAAGTCGTCTTAACATCCATCTGCCAGATTTCATAATCTAAGCATGCGGCAATCGAAAGAAGAATACGAATGGACTTTAGCATGGCCACAGGCGAGAAAGTCTCATCATAGTCTACTCCTTCTCTTTGGATGTAACCTTTTGCCACTAGCCTAGCTTTGAAGGTTTCAACCTTCCCATCCACGCCCCTCTTTCTCTTGTAGATCCATTTACTGACTATGGGCCATACACCCTCAGGGCAATCCATAAGTTTCCAGACTGAGTTAGAGTGCATAGACTCCATTTCTTGGTTCATTGCGTCAATCCATTTATCCTTGTCAGAATCATCCATAGCCCTCCGAAAGGACAGCGGATCATCTTCCACTCCATCAGAGACGGCGATATTTGCCTCATCCTGCATGCCATACCAAATAGGTGGCCGAACCACCCTTTCGGTACGTCTGAGTGGTCTAGGATTTTTAGGATCGACTGTGGCATTATCAGTGTTATTTGTGACATGAGGTGTCACCAGTGGTCTGACCGTGTCAGAAAGTAACTCCTTGAGTACTACTTTACTTCGAGGTTTGAAGTCTGTTATATACTGATCCTCAAGAAACGTAGCGTTAGATGAAACTATCACCTTGTTATCTTCAGGATCATAAAACAAACCCCCTCTCGTTCCTTTAGGATAACCCACAAACAGACATACTTTCGTACGTGCTTGCAATTTGCTAGTCTTGTCTTCCTGCACATGTTCAGGACATCCCCAAATGCGAAAGTGGCGTATGCTATCGCTCCGCCCCTTCCACAAGTCCAGATGTGTCTTTTCGACAGCCTTTGACGGAACCACATTCAATATGTGAACCGCTGTTTGTAAAGCATATCCACAAAAGAAGATTGGAAGTGATGCGTAGCTCATCATTGACCTGACCATGTCAATCAATGTTCTGTTTCTCCTCTCGGCAACTCTATTTTGCTGGGTGTCATGGGTGCGGAACGCTGGGAACATATCCCATGTTCCAAGAGTAATCAGTGAAGTCAGTATCCAAGTACTCGCCTCCTCGATCAGAGCGAAGGCACTTTAATGATTTACCCAGTTGCCTTTCGGCCTATGCCTGGAATTCCTTAAACTTACTAAAAGCTTCGGACTTCCTGTGCAAAAGATAAACATATCCTCATCTCGAGTAATCATCGATGAAAGTCACAAAATACTTGAAACCACCTCTAGCCTGCACATTCATCGGACCACACAAGTCTGAATGTACTAATTCCAAAGGTTCTTTGGCTCTATTTCCCTTTTATGAGAAGGGTCGTTTAGTCATTTTTCCCTCCAGGCAAGATTCACAGACTGGGAGTGTGTCAACTGATAACTCACTCAAGGGACCACTCTTGGCCAGTCTTTTGATTCTTTCCAAGGAAATATGACCAAGTCTTAGATGCCAAAGGTATGTTTTATCATGGTGAGAAACTTTCTGTCTTTTAACATATTTCTGATGTTCTACTTTAAACATTTCAGTGTTAAGCAGTGGAGTTGCTATCGGTTTAATAAAATACAATCCGTTTTCCAAAATTGCAGAACAAATATCACGACCATTTCTGGAAATGACAATTTTATTACTATCAAAAGAAAGAGAATACGATTGTTCTTGCAACATTGAAACTGAAATTAAATTTCTACAGAAATTTGGAACTAAATAAACATGGTTTAAAACCAAGAATTTATTGCCAAAACATAAACTAACTACTTCCACTGCTCTAGCTGAAACCACTGCATTGTTGCCAACTCTCATCGTCATCGTGCCTTCCTCTAGCTCCTGATACGAGCTAAGGATCTGCAAAGAAGAACAAACATGGTTAGTAGCTCTAGAATCTAGTATCCAAGTTGATATATTTTCAGCTACTGTATAGGATTCCAAGACTAGTAATTCAGAATTACCTATCTTATCCTTTCCATTGTTGTTAAGGCCTTTCCCTTCCTTAGCCTCTTTGAGGTATGCTGGACAATGGCGCCTCCAATGTCCTACCTCATGGTAGTGGAAACATTTCCCCTTGGGCTTGGAAGTTGCCTATTTAGCCTTATTCTTCATTGGCTTTGCACGATTTTCTTCACGTTTTGGCTGTTTTGCCTGCTTTGCCTGTTTTGCCTTGGGCTTATTCTTGACTCCAGAGCTCGATGCCTTAGCTTCGGCCACGTGGGCCTCGGCCTTTACTTCCCCTTCTCGGCTTCTCCCAGAGGAGATAGCTTCGAACACTTGCAGTTCATTAATCAACTGAGTCAGATCAAATTTGAGTTTGTTCATGACATAGTTACTCTTGAACCGGAGGAACTCAGGTGTAAGTGATCCTAAGATTATACTCACTTGAGTTGCATCGTCAAATATATAGCCATGAGTCTCAGCATCAGGAAAGTAGTTAATCATGTTCATCACATGACCAGTTACCGACTGACCTTTCCTCATTTTGGCATTTATGGCTAACTTGACAGGCTCATGTATTTCTTGATCAGATGGGGCACCAAACACGGAAATAAGAGAGTCCATGATTTCTCGTGCACTCTCCATGTTATCGTGCTTGGTCCTTATGATCTCCGACATGGAGGTCAGCATTATGCCACGAGCCTTATTGTCCCCCTCTACCCATCGCTTATGGTCATCGAGTATAGCTCGTGAAGCGTTCATGGGAGGAGTCGGCGGACAAGCCTCAGACAGGACAAACTTAACGTTCTCAAAGATAAGCGCAACATTCATGTTACTTTTCCACTTGTTAAAGTTGTTTCCGGTCAAATTTTCATTTAGCAGATTTGTTACTTGAGAAGACATTATGTTGTAGAATAAAAAATGACAGAAATAAATCAAATCATACACCGCAACTAATTATGATTTTAGGAATAATAAACGTGATGTTATGCATGTAGTTTATCCTACCATTACAAGGATTTAATCTCACATTATTCTGCCGCCGCAGGGTCTGTATCAGTATAATGACGATTAAATTGAGACAATCTCTCTCAACAATTAACCTTTAAGAATCAGACATCTATTATTTAACTGTTGATTACCTTCCTTTTTCAGCCAAGATATTTCCAAGAAATATCCTTTTTGAGTGTGACCTACTATTTCAGATCTCAAAGTACGCCCGAGTATGCCGCCGCAGGGTCAGTCAGTTACTCGACGAGTACCCAAAATCCTATCCTTTCGGAGACCAAGCCTTGAATTTTGATAGGGGTGAAGGCCATCCGCAGGGGGCCGTAATCAAAGCGGCTCGAGGCGTCACCCTTCTCTCACGTGCTTATGTCAATAGTAGAGGCCGAGGGGTCGGATGTCACCTTCCCCGCTCCCACTCGATATTTTGAAAACTAGATAGTCTCTTTAGGATTTTAGTATTTTCAAATAATCCCAAAAACAATAGATCGTGAATATTTAATATAATCCTCCCACTAGTTCATCGGTTCCAAATACCGTCTAACTAGTGTCATTATATCCACGATCCTCCAGTTTTTATGGATTAAAATTCTTTTTGTGTAGACACTACACAAATAAAATTCACAAAGAATTTTATTATCCTAAATTGTTACGATAAAAGTTCTGGGATTGTAGAATATTTCGAATAAATCGAAAAACAACAAATCAAGAAAAACAACCACCAACTTATCGGTATTAAACCCTGGCTAAGCATTAACCGAGTTCACCGAACGGTGTCGGGATTGGCTAAGCCAATCTGTCCTCTTCGTTGGTTCATATACGACTGCTGGATGAATCGGGCTAAGCCGTAGCCCCATTGAGCCGAAACTCGCCGGATAGCTTGACCTTGCCGGACTCCCGACACTAACGTCGCACGTGTGCGGGTGCTGGGTTGAAAATCGGGCTAAGGTTGCCCCATTGAGCCTCAGCTCGCCGGATAGCTTGACCTTGCCGGACCCCTGTGGCAACCCCGCACTTGGACGGACAATTCGAGTCGGGCCGAAGCCCTGTTGACCGCCCGAACCATTTTCGAACATTTTGCTCAGTTGGTGTCCAACTTTTCCGGATTTTCCAAATTTTCAATAATTAATATTCTTTTATGTAGTCACTACATAATTAAAATCCACGAATGATTTTTTTAGATCCCAAAATTAAATTTACCGAATAAATTTTATTTTATCATGTGAATTTTATATCCCGATAAAATTCCATTCGTTTTAATTAATTTAATTAATTACCTAAATTAATTATGTCTCATACATGCCTAATTAATATCACGATTAATTATCTACATGTATGCATATGCTAGGAGTGAAATTCATGAATATGATGCATGTCATGTCATGGTTACTTCATATAAATTATCAAACATGAAAATAAATGCGTAAAATACACCACTGAGATTGACCGTTGGTACCCCCGTATCTATTCTATAAATTAAATAAACCCTAAACCTAAAAAAAATAATCTATTATTTTCTTCAGCCGCTTCTAGGTATTTAATTTTCTACTCTTGTCTCTTTATCAAAAACTACTCCGGTTGAGTTGGTAAGAGTCTCTTTTTTCCTTCATCACCTCTTGAGTTCGAATCCCTTTTGTTTTTTTTTTTTCCGAATAATAAAAAAATTTACGAGCAGGGGAAAAAAATTTATTACAAAAAAAAGTTTTAGAAAATTATACGGCCAAAAAGATTATAACTCGGATCTACACACAATTAAACCACTGTCTTGACCACTGTATTGCAGCTTTTATTCTTCAAAGTCTTCGCCCGGAAAAATAAATAGGCCCTTGGACGAAAATAAAAAAACAGAAAATTAAAATTGCAAATTGAATTACATGTCATCCTATACCTGGAAAAACGGGTTTACAATATATCTAACGGTAAACAAGTACTAACCTCAATCTATCTCGTCAACCACAACATTCAATCATTCAATAAAAGATGCAACCTAATATGCAATTCCACTCCTAATTAATTATGCTCTCGATATCGTAAAATTAAACTTGTCTCTGATACCACATACTAGGAGTAGTAACACCGATCGAGACACTCGATCTTAGCACAGCGGAAGCTTGTGCGATTTACGATATGAGACATAACTAATAAATCCTACGAGAAGGTTGAAGATTTACCTTATCGGAGAGGAAGAGATAGTAGACCAAAGAGAGATGCCGTAGTCTTCCGGATTGTGTCTCCTAGCGACGACTGGTGGACGTCGATCCTCGTCGTAGAACCTCCTCGAATATTGTTGGGGAGATTTTGCATCATTAAAACAAAAGAAAATTTATAAACCTATACTTAACATGCAAACTAACTCCTAACCGACCAAATATCGGGTAGTTGATAGCATAGTAGGGTAAGTACGGGGTCGATCCACGGGAATCGGGATGTAGAATCTAATTTCACTAATTCCTATCAATTGCTACTCAAGAAAACAAATAAACGAAAGAACGAACAAATAACATATAGCACAAGTAAACTAAATCTAAGCTACAACAAAATAAAACATTCTAAACTAAAAAGACATGGGCTCAAACAATGTACAAACTAAGTGATTTCAATCCTAGTTATTCTCATGATTCTAATTCAATTTGTGGTTTCACCTTTTCACGAGACATAAACCCCTAATTCCTTAGCGAATCTATTCTCAAGCTACGGATTCCTAATTCCTTAGTAAATCCAATTTATCAATCTCTACTCTCTCGTAAGTTGAAACTGATTTTCAATACAAAACTCGGTGTAGATTCAGGTTAACTCTCGTATTTTAGAATCTAACAACCTAGATAATTAATCGATTAATTTGTCATCATTAATGATTAAAGATCCTATCTTTCTATGGTGATCTAACGTTACTCAACTTCCGTATGTTGTAACTATCAATAGAGAACTAATTTTCCAATCTATTCTCATGGCATCATAAGCACAAAGAAAGATACAAAATAAATCAACAATCATGAAGAAAAACTGGAATTGAATTAATCAAAAAGAACTCACATAGTTTTGAACAAGGATTGATCCATGGAAACGAAAAAACATCTAAACTACTCCTAATCTAACCTCGGTTCACCCGAGCACAAGGCTCGGGTGACCGGCCTTCAAACTCTCAAGATGCGGCTGCTGGCCTCTCTTTTGATGTGAAGAAATTTCTGAATGAATTTAGGGTTTGGGGCTGCTGTGCTTTAAATAGAAAACTGAGGCGGTTGCTACAGTAACCTAAGTCGGTTTCAGCAAAAACGGCGGTGGACGCCCGTTCACTCAACCGGACGCCCGTCCAGAATGCTTGGACAGAGACTGGACGTTCGTTTAGCCAACGTCTGAACTCTCTGTATGTAAAATACGATTCTGGACGCCAGTTCACATCTTCAGACGCCCGTCTAGCTCTGGACGCTCGTTCGGTAATCTTGGACGCTCGTTCACACTGATGCAGAACGGATTTCTTGATAATTATCCTTTTCTTCCGCCATCTTTATCCTCTTTCTCTCATCTCTATCTCTTCAAAATCACTTCAACTTCGATTTTGACTCTTCCAAATCCTTTCCAAGTTAAAGATATGTATCTACACACATCGAAAACATACCAAAACATAACACGATTCCAAAACAACATAAAATCACCAAATAAGCATATAAATCGATACGTTTTCATATTTAACCATTAAAACACCATTTACTCAATATTTACATACATAGCTCAAAATCTATGAAAATCATACGAATGTAGGGGAAATTGATATAGAAAATATATATAAAAATCACTATAATTTAGCCCTTAACAACACCCCCACACTTAAACTTTTGCTCGTCCTCGAGCAAAACAGAACAAAGTCAAGCTCGAGACAAATAAACATCCATACAAATATAAAGCATATTTAATAACTTAGAAGTTCACCCGTGTAATGTGTGCATAGCCATAATAAACTTCCACTAAGTTCCACAATTTGAAAGTTATTCAAACCAAAACTAGCCCGGTTTCCCATCTAAGTTAGAAATATTCAAAAATTATAACAGGCACTTTACAAAACATACATATCCCAAAAAAGAAATAGTAGAGAATATCTAAAACATTTCGACAAACTCGAGGATAATCCCTACAACATATCCTTCGGTTTATACTCTGGGATAAGATTAACGATAACTAAGTCCTTACTTATTCATAATAATATATTTCAATTTTTTCACTTTTTTCACACTTTTCTAACACACATCGAATAAGCTTTTGCCCTCATAGCGAATAGGACATTTCAAGATAATCCCCTACCTTACTCCAATCATAAGGCAAACTATAAACCGACCGTCGTGAGCTTTTGGTCATCATAGTGGAATAGGACATACGTGGTACACCCTACCTCACCCAAATCATAAACCAAATTTCCGACACACACAATTACAATTATGTTTACTTAGAGATTTAAAATTTGGCAGGTGGAAAAGATTATTTTCTAGTAGCACGGACCACCGAGCATAACACCTCAAGTAAACAATTTATTACTATTGCAAAGACTTAATCACGTTTCACTTATCACATTCAAACTTACGGATATTCACAAGATATGTCATACTTTAATCCTAGAATACAAACTACTAAACTTTTCAAGAATTGTACATAAGCAAAGAAACATGCTATAATCATCAAAAATCTCCAACTAAAATGGGGTAGGCTTTCAACATTTAGCTCATCATTTACTATGGCATGTGAAAAAGAGTGTCGGGTGAAACAACTAAAATTACTAAATATACAGAATACAGCATCAATGATTATAAACATCGAACAAAGACATGCAATGCTCACTCGGGACAAAACAAAAATTTGAAAATTAAGCACTTTTCATAGAAATATAATAGAAATTGAGCAAACGAAAGTAGATACATAAATCATCTATCCCTTCCCCCACACTTAGATTGCAACTTGTCCTCAAGTTATACAGAAATAATAAATTAGAGAACTTAGCTGATTGGATGCTGGCAATTCTAGAGGAACCAACAAGAACCAGGATTGCTTGCATAGCTCAGTAGACTGTGGAGCATCACAGGACAACTGAATACATCGTGAAGGTGCACAATAGCTAGGAAGAAAGTATCCTGCAGACTTGATTAGTGCAAAAAGAGTCTACGGGGAAAAGATTAGACTTATACAAATAAAGCACATGGAAAAGAAGTCATAGAGATTTTTTCAAATTAAGCTCATGTAAAGATGGACATATACATGGAACATTACAAAATAGTAGGCTAGGTGCAACTACATGAAAATATACTACAATGCAAACTACATGAAAAATCCTAAAAATTTTCTGACAGGCTCAGTGTGATCAGGTCGGTCTGAAACCCTACAGCTACTACGGCCCGTGCAGAAACTAAAAATAAAGAAAACGAGGTAGTATTACGGAAACCGACAGTTAACTACGCTCAAGAAAAATAAAAGAAAAATAGAAAACAATGCAACTAGATGACATGCAACTAAATGATATGCATCTGAATGATATGCAAAAATAAAAGAAAATAAAAGAAAGAAAACTAGCCCACTAATTTGCAACACGACATGTATAAAATAAACGTCTACCAAATAATGACAGGTTACGATAAACGACAGTGCTGTCCATTACATGCAGTGTAGACGCGCCTTAAGACTCGTCAAAAGTGATAGCATTATGGAAACCAACAGTTAGCTATACTAAACAGATATAACTCATACGGCCAAAGACGTAGCATTACGGAAAACCGACAGTAGCTACCCATATGAGTTACAAAAAAAACAAGGAAGCACATAAGTCTCAAAGCTTAAAAGATTCATCATAACGATATGTAGCATACGGAAACCGACATTAGCCACTAACAATGATAAGAACAGTTATAGCATACGAGAACCGACAGTAACTATAACATGCCTAGATGAATCATGTAAATAAAAAAAATTAATCAATTATTCAACATGGATTCAGTAGACGGAAGGGTATAAACATGTATGTTCAGAACATCTACGTAAAATGAAATAGCCACAGAAGCTCTAATGAAAATAATCCAAGTTAAATTAAAGCATCAAGAAAAACAGAACCTGGACTGCATTCCGGACGAACGTTCAAAGGAAATCTCGACGGGACGGGCGTTCCACTTTTCGGACGCTCGTCCGCCTTGAAAACCGACCGGACGGGCGTTTAGAATTACGGACGCCCGTCGATTCTTCAAATCGAGAGCGAGGATTGAAAATTCGGAACGGACGAACGTCCCATAATTCCAAACGCTCGTTTACCCGCACGTTAGGGACGGACGGGCGTCCAATAAACCGTACGCTCGTCCATACAACGAATATGCATAGAACAACAGAAAATAACGAGAAAACCCTAACTATAAACCCTAATTAACTTAGAAGATCATCATACATCAAAAACGCAGGCAGCCACATAAAATTCTAGCACAGGGGTTAGACTAGGTAACAACTAAACACAAACTTCACGTAAAACAGATTGAGTAAAAAACTTTTGCACATTCTTAACCCGACGGTCATCGAAACACGGCAAAATAAAAACTCTCAATCTATTAAACGCTACTTTTATTGAAAACGAAAAATAAAAAAAATAAAATAAAATATAAAAAAAACGTAACAAAATCGAAGAATTAACTCAATTAAATTCAACAAAACACCGATTCCCCGGCAACGGCGCCACTTTTGTTGGGGAGATTTTGCATCATTAAAACAAAAAAAAAATTTATAAACCTATACTTAACATGCAAACTAACTCCTAACCGACCAAATATCGGGTAGTTGATAGCATAGTAGGGTAAGTACAGGGTCGATCCACAGGGAATCGGGATGTAGAATCTAATTTCACTAATTCCTATCAATTGCTACTCAAGAAAACAAATAAACGAAAGAACGAACAAATAACATATAGCACAAGTAAACTAAATCTAAGCTACAACAAAATAAAACAATCTAAACTAAAAAGACATGGGCTCAAACAATGTACAAACTAAGTGATTTCAATCCTAGTTATTCTCATGATTCTAATTCAATTTGTGGTTTCACCTTTTCACGAGACATAAACCCCTAATTCCTTAGCGAATCTATTCTCAAGCTACGGATTCCTAATTCCTTAGTAAATCCAATTTATCAATCTCTACTCTCTCGTAAGTTGAAACTGATTTTCAATACAAAACTCGGTGTAGATTCAGGTTAACTCTCGTATTTTAGAATCTAACAACCTAGATAATTAATCGATTAATTTGTCATCATTAATGATTAAAGATCCTATCTTTCTATGGTGATCTAACGTTACTCAACTTCCGTATGTTGTAACTATCAATAGAGAACTAATTTTCCAATCTATTCTCATGGCATCATAAGCACAAAGAAAGATACAAAATAAATCAACAATCATGAAGAAAAACTGGAATTGAATTAATCAAAAAGAACTCACATAGTTTTGAACAAGGATTGATCCATGGAAACGAAAAAACATCTAAACTACTCCTAATCTAACCTCGGTTCACCCGAGCACAAGGCTCGGGTGACCGGCCTTCAAACTCTCGAATCATGCGGCCGCCGGCCTCTCTTTTGATGTGAAGAAATTTACGAATGAATTTAGGGTTTGGGGCCGCTTGTGCTTTAAATAGAAAACCGAGGCGGTTGCTACGGTAACCTAAGTCGGTTTCGGCAAAAACGGCGGTGGACGCCCGTTCACTCAACCGGACGCCCGTCCAGAATGCTTGGACAGAGACTGGACGTTCGTTTAGCCAACGTCTGAACTCTCTGTATGTAAAATACGATTCTGGACGCCAGTTCACATCTTCAGACGCCCGTCTAGCTCTGGACGCTCGTTCGGTAATCTTGGACGCTCGTTCACACTGATGCAGAACGGATTTCTTGATAATTATCCTTTTTCTTCCGCCATCTTTATCCTCTTTCTCTCATCTCTATCTCTTCAAAATCACTTCAACTTCGATTTTGACTCTTCCAAATCCTTTCCAAGTTAAAGATATGTATCTACACACATCGAAAACATACCAAAACATAACACGATTCCAAAACAACATAAAATCACCAAATAAGCATATAAATCGATACGTTTTCATATTTAACCATTAAAAACACCATTTACTCAATATTTACATACATAGCTCAAAATCTATGAAAATCGTACGAATGTCGGGGAAATTGATATAGAAAATATATATAAAAATCACTATAATTTAGCCCTTAACAAATATGCACAAAAAAAACCTAGGTTTTTCTTCTCTAAATGACTAAGGCAAGAAACTAATTTTTCTTCCTTTATTTTCAAGTGTGGCGCATTTTTTGTGTGAAATTGTGTTGGAGAAACTCTCTTTATATAGGAAAATAACTAGCCAAGAGAGTTATCATTTTCACACCACAATTACCTATTCCTACAAGGAAAAGATATTTGCCAAAAGATAAGAGATAATTCCCAAAAAATCAATCTCTTATTTTTTCATTAATTATCCAACAAATAGATAATTAATTAATTACACATGTGACATAATCTAGAAAAAATTATTTTCCTAACTTATCACAATGTGTGGCGCCAATTGTCATTATTTTTTAATAGAAAATGTTTTTTCTATTTTACATATTATTTACCAAATAAATAATATTGCATATTCATTAAATAGACCAACTATTTAATTTATTCTCGATGTTCCATAAAACGAGAAAACACTCACGTGTTAGGAGCCAACCCGGGGACCATGGACCTATAATCAGTAGCTACAATAAATTAAATAAAATATTCATCGAACATAATATTTTTAATTAATTCATTAATTCCGGAATTACGCCACGAAACTGAACTCTATCGATTATAGATATAACTTATTCTCAAAACGTCGAGTCGAGTCGATAAGTCTCCATTGATATAATCATTTCATATAAACTAACCCTCCATAGACTATCCGTACTGAAGTAGGATTATATCCGTAAACCTTCTTCACTACATATTATCCTTATTTAGCATTAACCCACTAGTGATCAATTAGTTCATAACCAATACGAACTCCCGGGATCGATCAGTTTCTAGGATTAACAAATAAGGAGATTGTCTTTCTACTTCCCGCAGGAAGGAATGGATTCCATATCTGTGAGACACACACTTCTCACTCATTCCAGAATAGTGCCAACGTGAAAGTGATTCGGACCGCGCATCTTAGCGATCCATAACGAACACATCAAACCATATCCTGAAACAAGTAGGAGTCTGTAATCACTTCAGGAATAAGGTTAATCCATATATGATCATCTTGTGATTTAATAAGATTTCTCAATCACGGAATTATATGAGAAAGACAGATTAAATCGGTCCAGTCTTATATGACTCTCATCATATATAAATGCCCCACTTAGACAACCAATGTCGACGGTCCGGATAAGACGGTCACACCATAAAGTGTTCTGGGCGCATTAATGGTGGTTTAATCAATAGACCCCATACTTTGATTAAGTTCACCACGGACTAATAGTTCAAGTGTACCACCATAAACTTAATCCTCATGTGTGACACACACTAAGTTATATGGCTACATATGATACGACTTGGGGTTTTCAGCAGTGTATTAAATATAAGCACAAAGCAAATAATAAGATGAAATAATATCTGTCATTTATTAAATAAAAACAATTACATAAATTATCTTTCGGGCACTACACCTTATAGAGACTTTCCCTGTTGCTGGCACTGGTCACATGAGTGCCATCATGTGCCGTTTGATATCTTGTTCTTCTCTCCACTCCCGATCTGCTGTTTTCGGGCTCTTTTCTTTTACATCCGGCAGTGGGTTTGGGTTTCTGGGATGCCTTTACATAGGTAAACATCACCTTGGCCTTGTGTGGAGGGCGCAGATAGATGGGTGTCACTTTGATTTGATCGAATAGATGTTGAAGTGGTATCCCATATTATTTCCTACGTAAGTTTGATGGAACCCCTTAGCAACTAACCTGGCTTTGTGTTTTAACATTGTACCATCATGCCGCATCTTAAGTTTATACACCCATCTGCTCCGATACCAAGAAAGACGTTGAAACATAACTTTCTAGGTAGAAATCTTCCAATAGATTCTCATAGCAATAACAGCAGTAGTCTAGTACATTTAAGGTGTAATTACACCTAGTTGTTACACACACAATAACACATGGTAACACACCAAAGTGACAAGTGTCAAACCCATAGTGTGACATAATGTGACACTTGTAAACATTATCTAAAAGACATTAATAATAACACTCATTTCTTAACAGCGCATAACTTGTGCAATCTTCTTGCAGGTTCATGAAAGAAGTTTGGTCAATTACAAAAAAAATATTCTCCCATTCAAACTATATACTGAGGTGATTGCTAACTGACAGATAATAGAACATAATAACAGCGTGCGTTTCAAGTCCTGCCGGCACATGCATCACTTGTCCGTCCTTTGGCAGAACGACTGTGGTTCCCTGTTTGATTCACCACCTCAACCCGGCCGTCAAGAGTCGAGAGATAATAATAATATTTACATAAGGCTTTGATCCAATTGGAAACTAAAATAATATTACCTGTTCAGCTATTTTTTCCAAAGGCTTCAATATATACACATCTTTGCTATCCTAGACTTTAAATTAAGCCTGCATAAATAAAAGCACATATATATATATATATATATATATATAACAAGCCTGACAAGAATAATCAGAGTACAAAACAAGAGCAGCTCTAGCACACCGGCTTCGCTCCTTCGTCTCCCAAGACTTTTGCCACTGTAGATATTGCTTTTCCTTTGGCGGCTTCTATAATCTCAAGGGCTTCGGCTTCCCCTTCAATTCAAGAGAAGAAATATCCACAACTAACCTTGAGGATGGGTGTTAAAAGTAGTATGTACTTTTATATGTATCTTTTACCTGGTTTTGCTCCAGAAGGGTCTACTTGGATGCAACTCTTTTTTCTTTTTTTAGTCTTTAGGAGTTTACTTTCTGTTTTTAGTGTTCAAGAGCCGTTAGGCTCCTTTTTTTCTAGTTGTTTTTTGGCGGCTTGGGATCATCTCAAGGGCTTCAAATTTCGGCTTCGGCTTCCCCTTCAATTCAAGAGAAAAATTATCCACAACTAACCTTTTATGGATAGTATTTTAGTTTGTATCTTTTATTTTTTGTTTTTTAAAGTTTTCTTCCAAAAAAGGGTCTACTTGGATGCAACTCTACGTAGCTTTTAGTCTTTAATTAGGAGTTTACTTTCTGTTTTTAGTGTTCAAGAGCCGTTAATTAGGCTCCTTTTTTTTCTAGTTGTTTTTTATCTGGACAGCCTTTGTCCGCTTGTATCTTTATCTAAATACAAGGTTTTTCGTAAGGGATCTAAATACAAGTTAATAAGAAGAATTTGTCTTTTTTTTTTTCTTTATCTCCTACTTTTCTACGGTTCCAACTTCCAAGTAATAACATGAAATTTATTAGTTATTCATTGGATGCATCATTTAGCTTTTTGAAGGTAAACAACTGCTCACACTTCGCACACTTCGTCAATAAGACATTGACCCAGTGATAATCACTGTGGTTGAAGAAGTTCTAAAATCATAGAACTTTAAGTAAAGAAAACTGGAAATGGAGGAAGAATAAAACAGAAAGCGGAAAAACTGAGAAGAAAGGAAAATATCATTTTATTAATGATTCAACCAAAATTAAATTTACATTAGTGCTAATACAAGTATATATAGCCTAGTGCTAAACCTATTGCTACTAAAAAAAAATTGTAACTGATTGAGCTGACTGTAACTGCCTTCAACCGTTTTGTGGTTGAAGGTGTTCGACGAAATGCCTCACTGAACTCTATGGCTTCAATTCTGTTTTGAGCATTCTGTTTCCAGCTCTAGAATCATTTTACCCCCTTCAAGCCGAACTAGGATTGGAATAGATGTTTGAAGGTGTAGTTTGGATAGGAGATAATGAAAAATAGGGGCATCTAATGCTTTTGTTAGAATGTCTGCCAGTTGATTTTGAGTGGTTACTGGCAGCAGCTTGACTAATCCTGACTGAACCTTTTCTCGTACCACATGGCAATCAATTTCTATATGTTTTGTCCTCTCATGGAAAACTGGATTATGTGCAATGTGCATTGCACTTTGACTGTCACAGAACATAGGAACAGGTGTAATGACATAAACTTGCAGGTCTTGTAGAATATATAGGAGCCATTGTAGCTCACAGACACCTAAGGCCATTGCTCTGTATTCAGCTTCTGCTGAACTTCTACTGACTGTAGGTTGTTTTTTGGACTTCCATGAGATCAGTGTTGTTCCTAAAAACATACAATATCCTGTGATGGACCTCCTTGTATCATGACAACCACCCCAATCCGAATCAGTGAATGCTGTGAGTTTTGTTGCTGGGAAAAAATGCCTTGTGCTGGAGCCATTTTGATGTACCTTAGTAGTCTGTTGGCAGCTTGAAGATGGTTGATTGTAGGTGACACAAGAAATTGGCTTAATTGATGAACAGCAAAAGATAGATCTGGTCTGGAAATGGTTAGGTATAGTAATTTACCAACCAGGCTTCTTTCTACACATGGTGTTGTCAGGGAGGAGTTCTGAATCACCATTTGTTAAATGGACCTTACTCTACATTGGTGTCTTGGCCGGTTTGCAGTCTGAAAACCCATATTCTGCAAGAAGGTTGAGTGCATACTTTCTTTGACACACAGAAATGCCTTTGGTAGATCTTGCAACTTCTAGCCCTAAGAAATATTTTAGTTCTCCTAGGTCTTTGATTTGGAATAGGTTATGGAGGTAAGACTTTAGCTCAATAATGAGATCCATGTTGTCACTTGCTAGTACTATGTCATCTACATAAACTAGAGCAGCAATGAATGAGGTGGCAGTCTTCTTTGTGAAAAGACTATAATCATGTTTACTTTGTTGATACCCCAGATTGTGTAATTCTTCTGTCAACTTGCAGTTCCATTGCCTACTAGCTTGTTTGAGTCCATAAAGGGACTTAACAAGCCTGCAAACCTTGCCTTTTGGGGCTTCAAACCCCTGTGGGAGTCTCATATATACCTCTTCTATCAAGTCACCATGCAAAAAGGCATTATTTACATCAAGTTGATGTAGGTGATAGCCTTTTGCAGCTGCTAATGCTAACAAAACTCTGACTGTGTTCATTTTTGCCACTAGGAGAAAAAATTTCCTCATAATCTATACCATAGGTTTGAGTGTATCCCTTGGCAACTAACCTAGCTTTATATCTTTCAATGGATCCATCTGCTTTATACTTGACCTTGTATACCCATTTGCATCCAATAGGCTGTTTCCCTGGTGGTAGATCCACTATCTGCCAAGTGTTTGTACTGACCAAAGCATCAATCTCTTTTTTCATGGCTTCCTGCCATTTTTTCTTTCTGACAGCCTGATTATAAGTGGTAGGTTCTAGTATCTTGTCTACTGCCATGACATATGCCTTGTAGTTGTCAGAAATATTCTAGAAATTGACAGCTGAATCTAAAGGGTAAGGTGTTGTTTGAGATGTCGATTGTATATGTACTGATTTAGAAATGATGGAGTCTTCTTTTCTCTGGTAGATCTTCTAATATTGACTGGATTTGATGAAACCACAGGAATACTGGATGTAGAACTGTGAGTTGTGGACTCTTCCTCAGATTGATGATCATTATTTGGTGATCCTTCTGGAATGTGAATTGGACTGTTTGGATGAACGGGAGTGTTGTCTATTTCAACAACTGGATTAGAAAACTGGGGAAAATCACAAGTATTAGAAAAATTAGGTACAGGAAAAGACCAATTGATGTGTGAGGATTCCTTGTGTAATATAAGAAATGGGAAATGTTGTTCATGGAAAACAACATTTCTTGAAACAAAAACTTCCTGTGTGGAAATATCTATTAGTGTATATCCTTTTTGATGATCTGCATGTCCCAATTATGCACAAGTTCTTGCCATTGCATCAAACTTTGTCCTTGCAACTGGTAAGGTGCAGGAAAAAACAAGACAACCAAAGACTCTCAATATGTCATAATTAGGCTGTTTTCCATGAAGCATGAAGAAAGGATTGTTATTGTCAAGTATAGGAGTTGGTAACATGTTTATCAGTTTGACAGCATGTAAGACACAATAACCCCATAAATTTAATGGTAAATGAGACTGAATTTTTAATGCTCTGGCAACATTCATGATGTCTTGATGTTCTCTTTCCACAACACCATTTTGTTGTGGAGTGTCTACACAACTTGTTTCATGAATGATGCCTTTTGCATCATAAAATTCTGTGAATTTGAATTCCTGACCATTATCAGACCTAATAACTTTTATAGTCTTGTTGAAATGATTTGCAGCATATGAATATAATGCAGAAATAACATGTCTTACTTCTTCTTTAGATTTCAAAAGGTATACCCAAGTATATCTACTAAAATCATCTACAATGGTTAAAAAGTAAGACTGTCCATGGATAGTCTGATGCTTATAAGGGCCCCAGATATCCATGTGTACCAACTCAAAAATAGAACTAGCAGATGTAGTACTTAAAGGAAATGGTAATTTCTTTTGCTTGGCTAAAGGACAAACATAACACACAGAATTTTTAGGAACTTGAATCTGAGTACAATTCTTATGCAACAAATCAGTTCTATTATTTGAAAGATGGCCTAATCTATAGTGCCATAGCATATCTGCTTCAATTCTGTCTGACAAAGGAACTTGTGTATGTGCACTCAATGCAGTATGACTATGACATGCTGATTTTAGAATGTATAGACCCTTGTCTTTTTCAGCTGATCCAATCATCTTCCCATTGAACTTGTCCTGCATCAAACATTTGTTAGAAACAAACAAAACAGATACACTTGAACTAGAGGTTAGTTTGTTGATAGAAATCAAGTTATATTTGAAACCAGGCACACAATGAACTTGTGACAGGATTAGATGCTCATTAAGTCTTATATTGCCTATGTAAGTTATAGGAATGTTTTGACCATTAGGCAATGTGACTGTAGCTCCATTACCGGGTTTTTTTTGTAATGAACAAACTATCATCATATACAATATGATCAGTGGCACCTGAGTCTACAATCCAACAAGTATTAGACAGACCTTGAACCTCAGTGAGATCTGGTTTGAAGTTGGTGGTAAAAGCAGTCACTTGATTCACAGCAGGTTGACTATTATCAGCTTTTTGGCCCTCTATCATCTTCATCAGTTGAGACATCTGATCCTGCAGCTGATTAATCTGATTTTGGTGAACTGAATTATAACCTGAATCTGTCATAGAATCCTGACCATCTTCTTGATTAACCATGTTGACCCTTGGTCTTGATTTCCACCCTGGTGGGAATCCATGCTTTTTGTAACACTTGTCAACAGTGTGACCATTGTATCCACAGTAAGAACACTGCACTTTCTTGCTATTTGTATTAGTCCTGGTATTGCCTTGATTTCCAGACTGATTTTGATTTTGATATCTTTGTTGTGTAGAAGGATACTGATAATTTGACTTGTTCTGCCCTTGAACTTGATTAGCAAAAACTGAAGAAGCATCTGATCCTTGTGGATGCCCTAAATCATATTCTGCATGCCTTTCAATCTTGATAGCCATGGCAAAAGCCTGCTTCAAACTAGGCAGAGGAGTTGAAAGATAAACCTGTGATCTAACAGGTGCAAAAGTATCATTGAGCCCTTTCATGAACCGGATTACATGATCGGCCTCTACAAAGTCTATCATCTTGGCACTGATATTACAAGCACAAGGATGTCCACAATCACAATGAGGAACAGGCTTTAAGATGTCTATTTCATCCCATTTGGCTTTCAATTTTGTAAAATAAGAAGTGACAGATATGGAGCCCTGTTTGATCATATTAACTTCTTCAACCAAATCTGACACCCTGAAGTAATCTACATTTGAAAAATGATCCTCCAATTCTAGCCACATATCTCTAGCAAATTTGATCCACATTACACTCTCTGCTATATCAGGAATCACAGATTTGATTATCCAAGTAAGGACTGTTGTGTTACGGTGACTCCAAATTCTATACAGCTGATCATTGACATCAGGTTTCTTGATCGAACCATCGATAAAACCTAACTTATTTTTGGTTTCTAGCATCATTGTCATCGACCAAGCCCAAGAATGATAATTCCGAGCATCAAGAGGAGGAGAAACTAAAGGTATTGAAGGATTTTCACTAGGAGGCAAGTAAAATTGACTAGAAGTACTAACCACAAGCCATGTGCCTTCAATTGTAGTAGAACTATTCTCCTGATTCGCCATTGTTGACAAACTTCCAAGAACTGAACAAAGACTTCTCAAGAACCAGTAATACCAAGACAGAAAAGCAGTTGTGATACTCTCAAGATCACAAACGAACACAGCAGCTTGCTTACAATCTCTCTGATACCATGAAGAAGTTTTAAAATCATAGAACTTTAAGTAAAGAAAACTGGAAATGCGGGAAGAACAAAACGAAGCGGAAAAAGCCGAGAAGAAAGGAAAATATCATTTGTGGTTGTTAATTCGAAAGTTTCGGGTTCGAGTCCCAATGAAAACAAAAATATGTGTGTGTTTTTTCGTATCCATCAAAAAAAAAAAAAAAAAAGAAAAAAGAAAACTGCTCACTCTTCCTCTGACTTCTAAACAATATTTCTGTGAAGAACGACGTGGGGTGTGGAATGTTCTAAATAATTGTTTGAGATGGATCAAGAATAAACAAGAGGTCCGTGTTATAATTGTCTCTGGTTTCTACACGCGACAAAGTGGCGCATGTTCATTCACTTAAGGAAGAAATATTTAGCATACCTCATTGCCCTGCTATGACCATAGACGTTTTTATATTTTGACCGATTGAAGTCTAAAGGAGGCAGTTTGTTAAATCTAAATATGAAGTTTGAATTCAAAAAATTGAAATATAATATAAGTAGCTAAAATCTCAAAACTAAAATTGTTTGTTAACATCATCCATATGAAGTTTGAAAATATTTAATTTAACAATCACCTATATTTTTTCATATAAATTACAATATATATGCTTGTATATGCTTGTTCGAGTGTTTATATATATAATAACTAGAACTTATAAAACTAAATGTGGTAGCTTATTAATTAAAACTTGGAAAACTAAATGTGGTGGATCAAACATGATGCATATCTAGTGTCACATAGTAAATTGATATATAAATTGAATAAATAAAACTGGGCCAAAAAAGAGAAATAATCAAGCAGTCTTTGAAATGGGCTTCATGTTGGGCTCCTCTTCATTGGTAACTTGGGCTCGGTCCATCTGTTTGTCTAAGTCAAAATGTGAGTCAAAGAAGAGTAGGTCAATTACACAAAATATTGCTGTCCATTTTTCTTTTCTTTCTCTTTCATCCTTTGTGGGAAAGTTATTGTGGCGAGGAATTTTGAGGTGAAGTGATGGATGAAAAAATCAGAACCACACTTTTTAAATACAGAATAAAACTGCGTGATGTGAGAACTACCACACGATGTCTCCGCACCGTGTGAAGACACCACACAATAACTTCCCTCCTTTGTGGGATGACTGTGGTTCCTGATGATTCACCCCCCAACCCCGTGCCGAGATATAATAATTAGGTTGCTGAATCTTTGATCCAATTGAATACTAAATATTTACCATTTCAACTATTTTCCCAAAAGCTTCCATACTCATCTTCTAGAGCCGGTAACAACAATAAGCATGAAAAAAAATGCTCCTTTGCAATGAATATAGTCAATACGGATTTACGAAACCGAATTTACATACATACAAATTGTTAACGACTTTTCTATATGTTTATCTTCAACGCTAAATATCCGAAGGGCCCTAAATTGGACTCTATATTGAGTCAGGACGACATAGGAATAAATGACATAGTAATACACTGGAACCAAAAGGGCTAGAAGTCTAAGGCACTTCAAGGTTGAGACTCTTCCTTAGTTTTGCTATCTATATAAATGTTCTCTGCTGCAATGGAAACAAAACACAACACATACAACACAATTCATTTTTCTACATAAAATAGTTGAAGAGTTTCGGAAGCACTGCTGAGTTCGTTGTTGTTCAGAGTCGAATTACCTCCCACTATTTTTGAACAGGTATACGGTTGTATCATGAGAGACAATTACATCCGTGGATACATGCCGTAGCAAATTGATCTTAAGGACAAAGTGTTTTCTCGCCTCAATTTCCTTATATACTTTCATGTTTAGTTGTTTTTTTCTTTTTCATTATTGTAATTGTAATAACTTTTCAGATTAATAAACAAATTGTTTTATTCTTTCTAGTTGTTTATTTTATTTCGCATACGATACTACGGGAAAACACCTTGCCCCGTCAGCAATGATAATAGATGATTCTCTCCCCTGTCATCGATCAAGAGTCGGTTTAATGAGATTAAACACTATCCTCCCACAGTCCCACTTGTTGCACCTCAAAAATCATATTGATGGTATTTACCTTCTGATTTCAGAATTTCAGCCCTTTTCTTGCACTCTCAGCATGATTGCATACTTATTAATTTCTTAATGTCCAAAGTCATAGATATATCCCCTGAAATTTGAAACAAACATACTGATTGATTAAATTACCCACTATATACACGTAAACATATTCAAGTTGTAAGGTTCCGCTTCTTTCAAATGAATGACATAGTAATCATAGAATAACAATGGAACCAAACGGGCAAGAAGTCAATATGTGACTGTCCAACAGGGCGGAAGACTTGACCTTAATTAACCTATATAAGCCAATAGTAACTAGGTTCACATTTTAAAAAATAGAACACATTCCTAATAGTAACTAGCAGCTATCCTGGGAAATTATATAAAACATTATATATATATATATATATATATATATAATTATATATATATTGTATAAATTGAACCGCTATCTTCTCGTTCAATATATCTCTATCGTGCAATATCTTATTGAGAGAAATCCCGCCAAAGTTCTGCCGTATGATTGGCTCTGCCAATCCGGTAATAGCCTCTTTTGTATTTTTACCTCATAGGAGGCCAAGACTGTGTCAACAACCTGCAAGGGCACAAATGCATACAAACAGTAATTTGTCACACGGCTACACATCGCATTGTGATTTATAATTCAGTAAAATGTCTGATATAATAAACACACACCTTGTATAAAAGACAAGAGACTCAATCGTCATTGCAACGTTGTCTTTAGAGACAACATGTTGACCAAATAAAGTTCTCATCCTCAAAGAATGAAAGTGAGAAACTCGATCTTTAAAAGATGAAAACCTCGGCAACAAGGGCTTGGCATATTTGCTCGCTCTTTCAACAATGTATGCAGCTCCCTGGGGACTATGACACACCCCTTTGTCACCATCAATTCACCATTTCAACTATTTTCCCAAAAGCTTCAATACTCAGCTTTGCTATCCTGCATATAATCATATATATATATATATTTTAATTCATATTTCTGCAATTCTCCATTCTATGATATTCTAGCATACATAATCAAATACATTCATCATCATCATAAACCGCCTAAAATCTTCTGCTACTAAAATGATACAAACATATAATCACTATAAGATTATGTAATGTAATGTCACACCCTAAGATCTTACGATAGTTATAATATGTTATAGGGCCACGTTTACTCGGTTCCAAGAGAAGACGTGTATCATGTTGA
Source organism: Gentiana straminea (assembly GCA_036785695.1). Taxonomy (NCBI): domain Eukaryota; kingdom Viridiplantae; phylum Streptophyta; class Magnoliopsida; order Gentianales; family Gentianaceae; genus Gentiana; species Gentiana straminea. The sequence goes on along the minus strand of JAVUPR010000258.1, from coordinate 3,329,957 downwards.
ACTCCATCTTCTGAACTTGCAAATCCCACGGCGTTCTACAGCGAAAGACTCCCGTATTGACAGTAACATGGAGGAGACGGCTGGGAACATCGCCAATCCTTCATCGTGCTCCACTTCCATCAGCCGGTCCTCAAGCCCCCCATCTTTATCCTTAGCCATGAATATTTTTCTATAAGTTGCTCTTAGGCTTCTGATCTCCTCAGTTGAGAACCCACGTCGCCTAAGGCCTTCCAGATTTAATCCACGTAGCTCGGCCCTTTCACCAGAAACCATCATGTATCTCGGTACATCTTGGGAAACCACTGATCCGCCTCCAATAAACGAAAATGCACCAATATGACAAAATTGATGGACAACAACTGCTCCTGCAGTATGAGAATAGTCCTCCACAACAACATGACCAGCAAGAAGAGTGCTATTAGCAAGAATGTTCTTATTACCCACTTTACAATCATGAGCTATATGACAAGATCCCATGATAAGATTGTTGTTGCCGATAACCGTCTTATCACTTGGCTTGGAAGATCGATGGATAGATGTGAATTCTCGTATCTCATTCCCATCACCTATATAAAGGAAACACTCATTTCCAGTCAGGTATTTCATATCTTGACATTTAATTCCAACCACAGAATGATGTCCAATGACATTGTCTCGGCCAAGGAGCGTACGCCCAGGAAGATCATCACCAACTACAGCACCAGTCAACAATACACAGTTATCTCCCAATTGAGTGTTTCCCAAAACATGGCTTCCTGCGTACAAATGGCAGTCATTACCCAACACCACAGAAGCTCCTATCGTACAAAATGGTCCAACTGAAACACCCTGGCCTAACATAGCATTAGGATGAACTATTGCAGATGGATGAATGAAATTCCTCCTATCATCAACATTTGTATTGAATTCTTCAGCAGAATTGCCTTTTTCTTCTACACAGGGAAGAGAAATAGAGGAGAATCGTCGTAGTGTTAATTCTCTGAAAGCTAACGATATCGAACGGCCCAAAGCGATTGGAGGCATTTCTAGCTTCAAGGGCTTAAGCAAGGTTTTCGGAGCTGCGTTTCAGGAGAATGTTTTTTGGGACTACATCGATATTTCTTCGAGGCTTTTTGATAAAATCTTCCGGTGTGATATCCATCAACCATATAGTTTCACAGTAGTTTTATGCATGATGGCTTTGCAATACTACCATACAATAGGAGCATGTTTTCTTCAAGGCTTTTTGATAAAATCTTCCAGTGTGATACCTCAACAAAGCATGATGAAGCAATACTAAAATAAACACACCATCGTTAACAACGGCCTTCTTTTACCATTAATTTCTCAACAAACAATAAACTATTAAATCTCATGATATTGTCACCGTTTGGTGCAAAACCCACGTCCAACTACCATCAATGGTCAAATTTACTAGACTAATTAACCCAAAAGTCTTACGACAAAGTTACTCAGAAGTCAGAACTAGAGTAAGATGCTACAAACCGGATGCGGACACAACTATACCTAAACGAAATGCACGGACACCACTAAAATGATAAACGATTTATAAAAATAATTTATAAACACCATTGAAAAAAATAATTACTCATAAAAAATTTATAGACCCCGCTGAAAAAAAAAATCATGTCTGTCCCTAGAACGAAGAAAATCATCAAAACATAAGATAACAACCAGCCATACAACAGGATGAAGAAAATCATCAAACATAAGAATCATACAACCAGGAGTTAAGCTAGACATGAGAATCATACAACCCGGAGCTAGAAACATAATGTTCAAAGAGAAAGTTACCATTTTTAAGATAAAATTGCAGCTACTTCATCTTATTTCTATGGATTTCAATCTAGATCTAAATTCAGATCTACGAGCTTCACCAACAACGATCAAAACCTTAGCAGTCCTTCCTCTGTTCTACGCCGTCTGAGAAACAACTCGACAAAGAAACACACCTTTGTTGATAAATGAGCATAGATCTATGATATATAGATCAGATCTGTGAAGAAAAGGAGGAATTTATGTGCAGAAACTCTACCTTTACCTTATCCTTTGTTCAGATATGGGTCAAATATGATTTTTATATTTTTTTTTTAAGATCTGGAGCAAATATATGTAAATAAAGAACGATTGATTGAAAGAAAAACTACAAAACGTTAACTGATGACGACTGGGAGAGATAGAGTTAAGTTTTTCAGGTAATTGGGGTTGCATTATATAATATATAGTTCAATATTACACAGAAACCCTCGTATAATATTAGTATGTTTGAAAAGTCCAAAAAAAAAATAAAAATTATAATACGAGACGGATGAAGTATTTTGCAATGCAAGGGCCTTAAAAAATGGCGGGAAATTGTGTAAAGTATAGAAGGCGGGAAATGAGACGAGATATTTATTGAATAATGCTCGAAACCGGAGTCGAATGTTTTTTATTCAAGCTTATGTTTGTTGAGGTTATGAGGTTGTTCGTTTGTTTACTGAAAGAATAAAAAAAGTATGTTTAATCTTGGTTCGCTAGATCACGAACTTGTTTGCGAATGTTTGTTTAATAATTGAAATAATAAAAAAATTGTTTTCAATCTCAGCTCATTTATTAGGAAAATTGTTCAAACTCGCCTATGAATTTAGTTTGCTACACGTATTTTTGTTTTCTAACTTGAAATCAGCTCGATTTATGGCTCGTTAAGGTATAAAAAATCAAATTAAATACACAAATAACAAAGTACGACACAATATTCAATCATCTTTTATTTTTGAAACACATTCAATTATCATAATACCAAAAGTATTTGAAAAACTTTATGGGGATGGTTTAAAGGGAAAAAAAAAGAATTAGAACAGTGAAAATATAAATTTGGGTGATAAAGACAAATTTATTGTCATAACAACCAAATCCACTATTTTCTGCAGTGGAAATGACATCAAATCCAATGTTTTACTATTCCACTGTTTATGTGTTTTTTTTATTTATAAAAATGATCTCGAAAATAACGTTGAAAAAATATCAAATGAGATGTCTAAATAAAGATGAAAAAAAAAAAGAAAAATGTGATGAGAAAATTACCATATTTCGACAATTAGATCAAAAGATATATTCGTTTTTGTAGTTGAATACGAGAGAATTTAAATCACGGTTGAATAAAGACATGTCCTATTTACCCAAAAAAAATATTTCACTATACTTTTTGCATATTTTTATGTTCAAACTGTATCTTTTAACAATAAACCCAAACTTTATAAAGGTTCTATAAAATTACTTATTAGAGTACCTCCAATGGGAGGTTTATAAATATTTGTAAAGCTTTAGAAACGCTTGTTCACCGTTGGAGTCACCATGACTCAGAAAACTTTAAGGAAAAACTTGATAAACGTGAACTGGTTCAAAAGAGAAAAAGCTGCGGATTCCCTTTTTTTTGTGTGTGTAGTTGAAAATGTTAATGTGTAGTGAGTACACCCTATAAACCTTTTGAAAAAATTCATAGGAAAAAGGTTTATAATCGATGATGTAGCACAGTCATAAACTTTTTAACAAGTTTATGACGGGAGATTCTCTTATATTAATCTAACGTACCAAGATTGAACACCATTTTATCAAGCTTGAGCCTATATGGTAGCACTTTAATGAATTCCTTTTAGAGAATATCATTATTAACAGATGAACAACACACGGAAACAAGATGATTTCGTTTCACAAATCGTGGCTTCTTAGATCGTTGCTTGTCACAATTATTAATATTGGAACAACACACACAAACAAGAAGATTTCGTTTCACAAAGCGTGGCTTCTTAGATCGCTGCTCAACTAAACATGGCGTGGTACTCATGAACTTAAACAAGAGTGTGATGAACTTAATAATGAGCATGTATACTATGATGTTAGTCATTAAGAGGGACGCAGTTGATTTATGTGCTTACTTCCATGTATGTTAAAGTAATGGTTTATTGTTAGTCCATGTCATTATTTGTCGATCTTTATATGGTTTTTAGAGTTTCATAATATTTATACTTATGCATTCATTTTGCGATTGAGAAATTTGGAAATTTTTCCTGGTTCTCATATATAACAAATATTAGTTCCCTTTGATGCAAGGTTCTCCTTACTGAGCTTCGTAGCTCATTCCTTATTTTAAATCTTAGCAGATGAACAACTTCCGTTGAGGAGGTCCCATAGAGTACGTAGACGGGTTGAGGCTACCCCACCTGCTACCCCTATTAACGTCGTACCAGACTCTGTTGTTCCACCGATTGCACCCCCCGTTGTAGAGGTCAATCCGGTAGTGTCTGTTCCAGTTGTCCCTGGTCGTACACCGGTCACCGTTACTTACTCGTGCTTTCGTGATGTCTACGCCTATTTTGTCATCTTCCATGACCAGCACGTGGCACTTGTGGGTAGGGGTGGCGAGCTTGTGGACATTATGGATGTTTGAAGTATTGTTGTGTATTATCGTATCTTGTATTATGAAGGCTGGTGTAGTTTCTATCTCGTTGTAATATCATGTAAACCTGGTACTTGAAGTTATGGTACATTGGTATGTAATGGTATGGATGATACTTAAGAGTTCCGAGTTTTATTATAATCCTTTTAGCTTCCGCTTTTACTTTGGGTTCTTTCCGCAAGAGGATTCGTGATTTTGAGTTGTATATTTTTTTTAAAAATTAGACGTAATATATACTTCTAGTGTACACACACGACACACAAATATATGCAAATATCCTATATGTAAGTGCATATTAATATCGTAAGAATGGATCATATAATTGTTATTTTTTTGGGAACATATAATTGTTACTTGGGCTGATAATAGGGCTGAGCAGGAAAACCGAAAACCGAAAACCAAACCGATCCAAACCGATCCAAACCAATTTGACCCAAACCGATACAAACCGAATTTTTCGGTTTGGTTTCAAACCGAACCGAAATGTATTGGTTTGGTTTCGTTTTTTTATTTTAAACCAATCCAAACCGAACCCGAACCGATTATATATATATATATATATATATATCATATATTATATATATATATATATATTATATTATATTTTAAACCAATCCAAACCGATCTTATTTTTTGGGTTTTATGATATATGCAAACCGAACCGAACCCCAAACCGAACAACCATTTAATAGATAAACTGGTTCAAACCGAACCCAAACCGAACCCAAACCGAAATTGGTTCAAACCGAACCATTGGTTTTCCAAGTGATTCGGTTCGGTTTGGGGATGAAATTCCTGACCCAAACCGACCAGCTATAGGCAAAAACCGAACCGAACCGACCCAAACCAGACCAAGCTCAGCCCTAGCTGATATCATTAACCGTGCTAATCTTGGTATGGCAATGATAAATATATATATAGAGATTGGTTTTTCCATTTTTTTGGTAAAATACTTTATAATTTGTTTGTTATTGTGTGCGTTATTGGAATGATATGTTATTTGAAAAGTTCGGTTTGGCGTATCAATAATTGTATTATATAAACATTCAAAAAAAAAAAAAAAAACCAGCAAATATAATAAAATGACGTACTCATTTTTTTCATAAAATAAGGTTGTCGATCCGTTGATACATTTCTCCTTCCCAAAGTATCCAATTTGATAATATTAATTAAATATGATTTGATGATGTATATGTGAAGATGGTGAAAAAGGTGTGGCGAAGAAGGTGAGAAGATCGGTTGAAGTAGTAGTAACTGGTTATTGGTGAATGTTTTAATTACATTCACCAATAAGGGCGAAAATCCAGTATGTAATACACCCGGGAAAGACAATTTCCGGCCTTAGTACTCCTCTCACCCGTACATAAGTTATTTCCATAGAACATTGTTCTCGCCACGTATGTATACCTCTGTGAAGAATTCCCGGGCCTAGTACACTCGGGAAGACACCATCGTCCCGTACATAAAGGATTCGCCCCGTATGTAGCCTATTTTGTTGTTACATACGTGAAATTGTCAATTCCCTCACATAATATGCCCGTGATTCTCCCACCCCGTACGTATACGTGAGGATAATCTATTTTTGGATCCGTACGTAAAGTTTAACCTCAAAAAAATTAGGACATCTCACACGGCCTGAAAAAAAAAATCCTATTTAAACCAGGAAACACGCTTCGTTCAAATAGTCCTCAGGAAACACATGTATGAAAAGTCTCAAGATGTCCCCATGACATGGCCTAGTGGTAAAGGGCTTGAGTGTTGTAGTAGTAGCTGGAACAAGAGCTGGAGTGTGGAGGTTCGAATCTCGTAAAGAGACGATCTTTTAGTTACAGTCCATGAATCTGGACCTCTAAGTTGCCTGATTAACCTCTCCATTTATTCCATGGGACGGGGGAGTGAGGACCTTAAAGGTTAAAGTTTAACCTTTCAGTGAAGAACGACGTGGGGTTTGGAATGTTCTGAAAAATTGTTTGAGCTGGATCATGAATAAACAAGAGGTCCGTGTTATAGTTCCCGAGGCAGAGGCGTATGTGATTGAGCGAGATAGGAAGTATGTCAAGACGTTGACATCGGGAATTCACTCTCTGGTTTCTAGACATGACAAAGTGGCGCATGTTCATTCTCTTAAGGAAGAAACAATTAGTATACCTCATTGGCCTGCTATGACCACGGACGCTTATGACATTTCGATTGATGGAAATCTAAGCCTCAAAGTGCGTGTTTATTTCATTTGAAATTATATTGTGTATTTTAGTCAGTTATGACTGATTAATTGTTGTATCTATGCATTTGTGCTCATTTTCTTTTACAGATTGTTGACCCAAAGTTAGCGTCTTATATATGATATCAACAAGCGTTACAAACCTATGCATAATGTGATAAATTTGGCTCAGACAATAATGAAGGATGTGATTCAACGTATGACTCTACGTGAAACATTCGAGAAAAGAGACACTTTGAATGAGAAAATACTGGTACTATTTATGTTCTCCGTATTTGTTAAAAGTTTGCCTCGAATAGTTATATTTATTTTTTGTCTTATGTTGGGTTAATAATGCTTAGTGTCGTTTTCTACCGACTAGGGTTTTTGTTGTTTAAGTTAACCTTAAAAAGGTGACTTATTGGTGTTTGTTTTTTTTACTAATCTGTTTAGTGATTAATTGCTTGAGTTCTACATGATTGCTGCTGGGAATACGCGAATATGCCAAGAATTGGGGTTTTGCATGTCTCCGTTATGAAATAAGTGCGTGATATTTTCCTTATAATTCTGCAAATTGACAGATGTTTATAATGGGAACTTTAAGCAATGAGTTGTTTTTTTTTTTTTAATTTCAGGGGAGATATCTTTCGTTGATGAGTCGAAGGAGATGATGAAAAAGCGGGCAATAAGATTATGCGAACACAGGGGTGAAATGTTGGCGTTAAAAGGTATAACATATTTTAGCTTATTCAGTCTAGTGAAAGCAAGCAAAAAGGGTGTAGTTTTGCTGTTAAAAAAATACGCACATGTCATTCGTGCCGCTGGTGACCTCTTCAATTATTCAGTATCTTCTACAAGGATGCATAGATACGTTTTCTTTTCTTGAAAGCGTTTCTTGTATCCGATACGGACATATTGGAGGCGAATACGCAGTTGTTAAATGTTGAACCAATGACATATGTAACCTAGCTATAAATTATAGAGATATGAGTTTTGAGGTGTTGTAAGTGAAACAATAACATATACCTTGATGTCATTCTATGCTGATTAAATTGGTGGTTGATCAATAACAGCAAAAATTCAAACAACAATAAACAAAGCTGATGCGCAAAGATCATCGAGGATACTCGCAGTTAAAGGTTAGTTGTCATCGTGTCTAATTATTTTTATGGACTTGGCACTTTTCTTTGCCCTGTTTATTGGGGGCCTGTTCATGTTAATCCTTATGTGAATTTAACTTTTTGCTATTAAACAAACAGTATGTTGTTTTATCCAAAAGGGAAGTGTCACAGGGTCTTCACTGCACCACGAGCTTTATGAGGATGTAAATTGAGGGTTATGCCTCAATGGAGCAGTGTGCAAGGGGGTTGCATGTACATGCACCTCTTATTGCTAAAAGAAGTCAGCCATTTACAAAATTGATACACCTCTTATTGCTAAAAGAAGTCAACTATTTACGAAATTGAACTCCCACACCTTAGCTCAAAGGCGAGGCTACCACTACAGTACCCTTGTTTTTTTACCACTGAGCTATGCATCTGGATGTCTTTGCTACTGCTACTATTTTATTATTATTATTTATATTTATAAACGAAACCTTTTATATTAATTTAAAAATAAGGTTCGTACATGCCGTATCCTGGCCCTCCCCTTATACCAAAAGACGTTGACGAAACATGGCCCTGTCTCCTTAAAACCTATGGCTGTCAAACCCAGTGTGGGAAAATTCATACCATAGGAGTTTCCAAAAGTATTAAGCTCCCCCCAAAAAAGAAAAAAACAATAGGATTCAAGAAGGAAAATCTCTATAGCAGCAACATGAGAGTCCCAGCAATCAGTTACTTCAAAGTCATCGGCATCTTGAAAAGTCATCCAAATCAACTGCTTGAAAGGTTGAGTTGTCTACAGGTGATGTTGAGCAAAACGTTTAGTATCATGAATGAAGTAGCATTTTTTAATTTGCTCCCATAATTCAGTAGTACTACTCCTGTCTTCTTTTTTTTGCTTAAAGCCCCCGGTATCCAGAAGCCACTGGTCGGACTACTCCAACTTTGCTTGTTCATGATTAGTCTTTAATGCACTTTCAGTTGAGTTATGGAACTCTTATTAGTTGGCATTACTTTATCTTCTTCCTGTTAACTTGCAGCGCAAAGGGAAATATTCAATCTTTAGCCCACACGCCATAGCAGAAAAATTCATGCGATGTCAAAATGCGTAAGAACAGATGCTAGTGTTCAGGTGAGCTTGGTTTAATGCTAAAAAGCTTGTTTTTGTAGTCCTGTATTAGTTTTTGTGGTTTTATTGATTATTTTTTTCGTTTGATTGTCACTTTATCAAATTGTGCAATTACGAATGACGCTTCTAAGCAGGGGCGGACTTATAGAGGGGCAAGGGGGGGCTCGTGCCCCCCCCCTTAAATTTTCCGAGAAATTACTAAAATAGCCTTCTTACTCGATAATATGTTGCAACTGATGTAATATATATTATATGTTCCTTACAAAGCCTAATCTGTATATCTGGTGTAGTGGTCTAGTGTTGATAGTGAAGGTGGAAGGTTGTGAGTTCGAATCCTCTTTCCTCCCTATTTTTGGGAAGCATTTTTATTTTTTATTTTACTCAAAGTGTACTATATTAAATTCCAAATTCCTCATTTTTTTACTCAAAATTTCAACACTTCTTTTCCCAAGTTTACTATATTAAACTTATGATTTTTAAATTTTTTTACTCAAAGTTTCAACACTTATTTTCTCAAGATTTCTGAACATTTTAAAAAGATAATTGATATGACAATCCGAAAATTTGTAAACTTATTTACTTTGTTAATCTTTAGATTGTTTTTTTTATCGTCAATTATTAATATGAAAAACAATATACCAATGTCTTTTTATAATATAAACCCACAACAACTTTCACATTTGTATATTACTCAAAAAAACTTTCACATCTGTATAAACCTACAACAAATTTCTTATATGTATCTACGGAAAAAATAATTAAACACTTTTTCCACGACAATTAATTTTTAAATTCCGCCCCTAAACTATAATCCCGCTCCGCCCTCGCTTCTAAGTATATATATATATATATATATATATATATATATGAAAGTGCGAATTAGAGAAACAATTGAGAATTAGAGAAACAATATGTTGGTCTAATAATGTTTGTATAAGAATGTCTTGTGTTAAATAGAATGTAAAAGAGATAAATAAATTAAAAGGTAATAAATTAAGGTTAGGGGTGGAATATGCTATAAATATTGTACATTAGTTTAAAAAAATTCTTTAAAATTACCCCATCTCTATTAAATTAAGATTTGCCGCCAAATGGTTTAGGATTATGTTGTATATTAGTTTATCTATATAAGCAGGCTCGCAAACACATACTCAAACGTTAGCAAGCCAAACTCATGTTCTGAAACTTTTCAAACCTTTCTATAAGCATGTATTTTATAAACAATGTCTTTTACGTTGAAGTTCGTTGTTTACGATATCGTTTTTCAATGTCTTTTTCAAGTAGTACTTCACATTATTTAATGAACAATTAGTAATATTTTTAATATGTATATGTATACACGTGTAATAGTATATATTTGTATGTGTGAAAACATGTACAATACGTATGTCTTATAATACGTGTATGTTGGTCTTGCCCATTATATTCGTTAAAGCCACGTATGTGGCATGAAAATAAGTTAGTTACATGTCAATTGTTTTCCCTGACCACAATTTTACTATGCTAACTCATTATATTACAAAACACGGCTATATAAGCCTTTAATCCATGTACGAAAATAAAAACTCCTAAAAAAAAGGAAATAAAATAAAAACATGTTACATCGTCGGAGTAAAAAAGATACAAGTTGAGGTGTTGTAGAACACATAATGTAAAACTCGACTGATACACCGTGAGGCTCATTCTTTCTTTATATATTGTAATACGCAGGGCCGGCCCTATGCTAAGGCCGGCGAGACCGAGTCTTAAGCGGTCTGTCAAAAAACCGGTACGTGTGTTTCGTTAAAAGAAAGAAAAAATTCGTGTAAAGATTTAATCCGATTTAACTTAATATAATATGTTAATTTTCTTTTTTGATAAATGCCCAATTTTTTTTGGGACAATTATCTAAAAGGACACATATTGGACTTAATTAGGCAAAAAGGACACTCAAAACAAACACTTAGTTATAAGGACAAAAATTAGGTAGATAGACCCAAATATCCTTAATGAAAAAAAAAATGAAAAAAAAAAAAAAAAAAAGAACGCTGAATGTGTCACGCTGTTGTTGTTGTTGACTTTTGTTTTATTTTATTTCTTTTCCTGGAAGTTCAATTGTGGTTGGTTTTTTTTTTTATTTTAATCTGGACGTTGAATTTTTTTCCGACACTTGATAAAACAACACCGTGATGACATTTGATATTTTTCCGACTTAATTTCATAAAATCGATTTATTTTCTTCATAAAATCGACTTCAAATGGTTATATCTTTTGATATAAAACTACGATCAACATAAATCTTTCACCTTAATTCATATTTTTATGCGATTCATCGGCAATCATATATGCGTGATATCAACATTTTATGCAGCCGTGACATCGGCAATCATATATGCGTGACATCAACAATTTATGCGATGACATCAAGAATCGATATGCAAGTGACATCAAAATTTTATGCAGTGACATCGGCAATTTATGCAGTGACATTGGCATTTTATGCAGTGACATCAACAATTTATGCAGTGACATTGGTATTTTATGCAGTGACATCGCCAAATCATACACAAACCCACCATCAACATATATCTTTGCTTTATTTGTTTCAAGGTGATGCATGTTAAACTAATTGATCATTTAGAGTATGTTTAAATTCTGAAATTTGTCTATCATCCACCCTTCATGTTCCTGAATTCCCTATTAGCCTTTTATCAACTATTAAACTCACAAGAGATCTAAATTGCTCTGTTACATTCTTTCCCAATTCTTGTGTATTGTAGAATCTCCAGATAAGTAATAAGATTAAAACAAGCCATGAGCGTGGATGCTTATATATTGTTTGAAATATGGAAGAGAATTATTTGAATCTTCTTATTCATAATTGGAAAATAATTAAGGGAATATACACAAATATTCCTTACAGCTAGAAACAAAAATCAAAGAAAGAAACGGTGGGGACCTTCCAACTTCCTATTAGTATTTGACTAAGGCAAAAGTCTATTACACACGATCTGAGTAATTAAGAAATAACTATTTAAACATAAACAATGAATTCTCGAATTACGAAACTCCCAATCAAGCCGGGAAATGTTTGTCTTCAATTCCCGGCTTGCTTTTTATACTTTAAAACTTTTTCACTTTGGAAGCCCTTGGTCGAACATCAATAAAAGGCACATCTTGAATAAGATCTAGAAGTGTTTCTTGGTGCGGTGTAAATTTTTGTTGCAAGAATGTGACAGAAAAAACAGAGCGTTTTTCTTTCAATCAAATCATTGTTTTCTACTTAAATTTTCAAGTACCACCAATTCCGCTTGAAAATCCCATATCATCTGACTTTGTACGGTATCAATCACAAAAATTTAAAAAGGATGAAATTTTGGAGCAAAGTTGAATGACATCAACAATTTATGTAGTGACATCGGCAATCATATATGTAGAGACATCGCGATGAAGTGAAACCGCGATGCAGTGGCCACCCCGATGCAGAGACACCGCGATGAAGTGCCCACCCCCGATGCGAGAGACACCGCGATGCGAGACCATCGAGATGCAGTGATCACCGGGATGCAGTGACATTTGATAAAACAACACCGTGATGACATTTGATATTTTTCCGACTTAATTTCATAAAATCGATTTATTTTCTTCATAAAATCAACTTCAAATGGTTATATCTTTTGATATAAAACTACGATCAAGATAAATCTTTCACCTTAATTCATATTTTTATGCAGTTACATCGGCAATCATATATGCAGTGATATCAACATTTTATGCAGTGACATCGGCAATCATATATGCGTGACATCAACATTTTATGCAGTGACATTGGCATTTTATGCAGTGACATCGGCATTTTATGCAGTGACATCAACAATTTATGCAGTGACATTGGCATTTTATGCAGTGACATCGCCAAATCATACACAAACCCACCATCAACGTATATCTTTGTTTTCTTTGTTTCAAGGTGATGCATGTTAAACTAATTGATCATTATTACATCATGATCAACGGTGTCGATACATGATGTGACATTCGTTGTGTCACAACGGTTGTGTCCGGATCATTACTCAAAAAAAAGAAAGGAAAAAATAAAACATCATCCAAAGCCTTTCATAATCATATCAAAGCATCCAACTTTTATTTCTATTTTTTCACATTTCCAATACATTAGAATTTAGAAAGATCCTAAATAAGGATCCTAAAACTATTAACAAGAACATTAATAACATAGTTGGATACAACAAGATCATTTCCCACAGCTACCATATGTTCTTGATGATCTATCCATTGTTTGGATTCTTGAATTTACAATCAAAACTTAGCAACAAAAAAATAAACTCAAAGCTGTACAACTTCTTATCAATTGGCAATATCTTATCAATGACTCTACAACCATTTTCTACACCAGCCCAAGCAGTGGTGATTCCTTTAAACCCAACTTCTTCGTTGGGCATTGGCACGTAAGGTGGGTTCACAAGTCACAACCATCACATCAACCGATCTTTTTAAACATCTGTCTAGGCCTGATGCAACATCGGTAGTTAGAAAATCTGCATGAACACCGTGCTTTTCTAGAGTTTCGTGAGTCACTCACTCACTCTCACAACATGAGGATTCAAATATGTGGCAATGAAATAGGACACTAGCCTCCTGTCCGAGAATAAGTGCAAGGGATGTACTAACATATCCACTGCCACGTCCGATTTCTATGCAAAAAGTTGGATGATGTTCGAGCAAGTTAGTTCGATCAGCCAGCAATGCATCTACCAAAGCAAATGAGTCATCAAATGGTTCATATACTTCAGGATGTGAGCTCACTAGGCGTATATCAGCTATTATAATAACATGAAGTCTGCAATTATCTGTACAAGGTAGTGTAAAACACAAGTATCAACAATTATTTCATGGATAGGGCGAGTTTGGTTGGGTCTGGTTTTCACCTATTACAATTAGATTTGGTTTTGCCAAAAATAAAACAAAAAACCAAATGATTTCCAAGAAAAAATCTATCCAGCCACAAAACATAACTCAACTGAGCATAAGGAAAAACCCCCAAAAGCATCTAACTTGCTATCAAATGATTTATGAATTCTAAATCAAACCACCTCATGTACATACTACTAACAATCATTTTATCAAACACATTGCGTGTCCGTGCTTCTAATTAAGTACTTGGGGTAAACATACTCTGTGTGTGATTATGCAATAAATTATTCCCTAAACAATGCTCAACCGAGAGGAGGGACATATTGACTTACAAATTAGGATAAATTCGAGTAAGCTTGAAGTGGGTGTCTTCACTTGAAGTATAAGGAGAAAATGGAGGACATTGGTCAGCGTTAGTCATTTGTTTCTCTTCAAGGCCACCACGTCACCATCTTTGTACGGTTGTACCTCTACGTCTTTGCTGTTGAGGTACCATCTGAAGAAATCTTTGATTCAAAGAACTACAGATTTCGCTGATTTACGATCATCGGAGGAGGAGACATAATGAATCAGGATTGCCGAAGTGCAGAGACAATGGAGCAGCGCGAGATTTTTTTTACGGCTGAAAGAAATAGAGCATATGTAATATAAGGGCAATTTTGTCAAATAAATATTATTTTGTCCTTATAACTAAGGATCTTTTAAGTGTGTCCTAAGTGCCTAATTAAGTTCCAAAACACGTCCTTATAAACAAATAACACATTTTTTTTTACTCTAATTGATAAAGGCCCAATAAAAAAAATTACTTGACCAAAAAAAATAGATATATGCAAACAAGTTTTATTATTTTTTTGCATTTACGGATGTTAAAAACGCGATAAGTGTTGGAAAAAATGTAGTACTTAGGATTTGACAGCGAATTAGAAACTCCAAGGCACGTTAATAACGTTGTCTTTTAAGAGATGTTTTGTCCCACACGATTTGTCACTACGGGGATCAAATGAAAATCTCTTTCGGGATACTGATGGGGGTGTTTGATTCAAACGGTGAAACTTGTTTGAATCAAACCCGGAACACTCAAAGTTTTTCTAATGATGTTGTCAAATTTATGGATTTTCGTCTTCATACTTATGCCTTTTATAGGTTGCAAGTAAATTGCCATAAACGAATGGATGTCTCCTTTGCACGAAAGGGTAGGGTTGTCACTGTTCACCGGATTAAAAGCATGCAACCCTTACACGAAAGGGTAAGTACATATCAGTTCGAAAATGCGTGTATCTGAAAATGCATATCCCATCATGAATTCGTACGGCAACTCGTATGCAAACGATAACCAAAATATTTATTTATGAAAAAATATTTAACAATAAGTATGTTTTTTTTTTTAAAAAAAAAATTCAACTAAAAGGCCCAATTCGGGGACTTGGTCTTAGGCCCAATAAAAGCGAGGGCCGGCCCTGGTAATACGTGCATTTTGACGTTTGTTATAGTAGATCTATGAAATCCACATGAATAGATGCAAGTGATATTTGTTATAACTTATCATTAATATTTATTATAACACCCGTAAAATGTGTAATCTTATATACGTGTTTTGAAGTTTGAATTGTTAGTCAGGTACTTATGTTTTGTGTAATTTGTTTTAATGTCGCTTATTTGCTACTGGTGTTACTGTCTATGTGATATTTTTAATGCTACTATGCATTCTTGACATGTTAATATAATATGTATTAGTGACTACTGTTCTGTGTATGTTCAACTGTAGTTTTTGTGAAAGCGACACGTTAAGCATACATTTTAAGTTTGGCAGGTATGGCTTGGATAGTGAGATTGGCTTCTAGGTGTTTGGTCGGAAGAGACAAAAGAGTTGGGAATGATGTCATCAGGACTAGATCGTGCTGCACCTACTAAGTTAGAAAGAGATTTGTCTTTTACTCTCTAGAAGTTAGAAAGAATGGTTGTATCTAATTTGTTGTAGTTTCTAATGGAATTGTTGATCGAGCTTCGCAGACCGCTCCCATAACGACCCATAGTGGACCCTGAGGGTAGGGAGCCTGGCCATCACATGTTCGTCTAGGAAACAAGCCTATATACCACTGGTTCGAGTGTAACGCCCCCAGACCCCGGGCCTGGTAGCGCTAAATGAGTCATAAATGTCCGGTCAACTGCTTAGACAGTCGTCCTCGCTTGGTCTAAAAGGGCTAACCCGAGTTGACAAGACCTTTATGTCTCACACTTATATGGTGGTGAGCATTCTACGCCCCCAGACCCCGGGCCTGGTAGCGCTAAATGAGTCATAAATGTCCGGTCAACTGCTTAGACCGTCGTCCTCGCTTGGTCTAAAAGGGCTAACCCGAGTTGACAAGACCTTTATGTCTCACACTTATATGGTGGTGAGCATTCTACTGTTTTTCCTATGTGGGACATTACATTCTCACCCCCTTATAAGGGACTGGCGTCCTCGCCAGGACGGCCAAGACTGTTCCCGGATCGTCCCTACCAGAGGTAACTAGAGGTCATCCTTACACCGCTTTTTGTACGATGCAGCGCATAGTTCCGTCTGATAGTCGGCTCCGATACCATTCTGTAACGCCCCGAGACCCCGGGCCTGGTAGCGCTAAATGAGTCATAAATGTCCGGTCAACTGCTTAGACCGTCGTCCTCGCTTGGTCTAAAAGGGTTAACCCGAGTTGACAAGACCTTTATGTCTCACACTTATATGGTGGTGAGCATTCTACTAATATGGTGGTGAGCATTCTACTATTTTTCGCATTCTACTAATATGGTGGTGAGCATTCTACTATTTTTAGGAAAAATAGTAGAATGCTCACCACCATATAAGTGTGAGACATAAAGGTCTTGTCAACTCGGGTTAGCCACTTTTTTTAGACCAAGGGACTCGTTTAGCGCTACTGGGCCCGGGGTGCGGTAGCGCTAAATGAGTCATAAATGTCCGGTCAACCGCTTAGACCGTCGTCCTCGCTTGGTCTAAAAGGGCTAACCCGAGTTGACAAGACCTTTATGTCTCACACTTATATGGTGGTGAGCATTCTACTATTTTTCCTATGTGGGACATTACATCGAGCCCGGTTCAATTCGTTAATGTCAACGAACCAAGATTGAACACCATTTTATTTCAAGCTTGGGCCTCCTATATAGTAGCACTGTAGTGAATTCCTATTAGTGGTGATCATCATCAACAGAGGAACAACACACAGAAGAAGAAGATTTCGTCTCACAAATTGTGGCTTTCTTAGATCGCTGCTTCAGTCCACAATTTACTGAGGGTTTCTGAGCATATAAAAACTTGAAACAAATCCGCAGACGAGATCATAGGCATCAACTTTAATAGAAAACATATTGCATCACTTGTCAAAAGTAATCACACAGCTCAGCTAGGTTGGAAACTTTGGAATAAGAAGAAGTGACAAATAATGGCGTTTGAAGTCATAAATCGTGTTTTTATTTTACCGACAAGATTTATTATCATATTTTTTATGTGCTAAGAATTTTAAATTTGGAGAAATTTTTCATAATTTGTGTCCTACCATCGGTGGCGGAACCTGAAATTTTTCTTTCAGTGGTCTTGGTTTTCATTAAAATACATATCCCGAAAAAAAATTCCAATGCTAAAGAATTACATTCATCGTAAATCAAGCAGTTACGAACATGATTAGATTCAGATGGTATAAGGTAGGAAAAAAATGTTGATTTAAAAAGTTTAAGGTAAAGAGAATAAAATATTAGATTTGGATCGCATAGGTTAAGAAAAAAATATTATAAACATTTCAGTGGTATAATGTACCAAAAAAATGTCTCAGATAAAAGGACAAAAAAATTAGATTTAGATAATGTTGATGTAAAAAGTCTAAGGTAAAGAGAAAAAAAAATATTAGATTTACATCATACAAAGTAAGAAAAAAATGCTATAAGTATTTCAGTGGTATAAGGTACCAAAAAAAAAAGTTTGTGCCATGTCTTGAACCCATGACCCTGGAATAAGAAAGGCAAAATTTATAGATCATATACCACTAGGCAACCGAAGAATTGTTTAGAAATTATGAACCATTAAGTACATATACTAATAATAATACTAATTCAGTGTTACAAAAATAAAAATTTTTTTTTGTTTTTTATCCCTTCAAATTTTGGGGTGGTCTCAAAAATGTGAGCGCTCATGCACTATACGGCTTTTTGGCGACGCCCTATCTTGTTCTTGCTAGAGGCAGATTAAAAAAAAAAGAGTGGATTGGTTCTCGCATCCCTGTGCCCGGGGCGAGTTCGGTTTGAGTGTTCATCGATCGGGTGGATCTATATGCTCCGGGGTGGTGAGACGACGAAAAATAAAATTTTTTTTGTTTTTTTTCTTTCCTTCAAATTTTGGGGTGGTCTTGAGACCACCCCCACCTATAGAGTGGGTCCGCCCCTGCTTACCATACGGTCTGTTATATAAATAGGCAGATGCTCCTTTCTTTTATGGATGGCAATTGGGGATAAAGGTAGATGTCCGTGACCAGGTTACGATTATTTCTTTTTCCTCTTTTGTGTCAAGTTTATTCATTATTTTTAATAAATGGTTGGCTACAAAAGGCTTACTCTTTTTTTTTTTTTTCTACACTTGCGCGATTTCTGATTTGGAATAATTTTGAATAGAATAATTACTACTACTATGTAGGAATTGAAGCCGGTCTATCTAAGAGCACTTGCAGTAGTGTCTATAAATGATATTAAATCTGTATTTTTACAGATTTAACCTTTAGATTTACCTAAAATAACAATGCATTAGAATCTATAGGATGGATGTGGATGTCTCAGATCCTGTACCTATTGCCGTTGGATACACAGCATCTGTGCAGCCACAATTTATTTCCCTCTGTTGCTGGGCTATTTATTTGTTTTTCCGTTGGTAAATGGTCTTTTAATTTATCTCTTTTTTCTTTAAAGATTCTTTTATCTCTTTTCTTCTTCAAATTTGTTTGCCAAATTCTAGTTTTTTTAATATGTTCAAATGCCCTAAATAAATAAATATAAATAAAACAAATAATGTAGACAGCTCTTTCATATATATAATGCTTAGTGTCGTTTTCTACCGACTAGGGTTTTTGTTGTTTAAGTTAACCTTAAAAAGGTGAATTATTGTTGTGTTTTTTTATAAATCTGTTTAGTGATTAATTGCTTGAGTTCTACATGGTTGCAGATGGGAATACGCGAATATGCCGAGAATTGGGGGTTTGCATGTCTCCGTTATGAAATAAGTGCGTGATATTTTCCTTATAATTCTGCAGATTGACAGATGTTTATATAATGGGAACTTTATGCAATGAGTTTGTTTTTTCTAATTTCAGGGGAGATATCTTTCGTTGATGAGTCGAAGGAGATGATGAAAAAGCGGGCAATAAGATTATGCGAACACAGGGGTGAAATGTTGGCGTTAAAAGGTATAACATATTTTAGCTTATTCAGTCTAGTGAAAGCAAGCAAAAAGGGTATAGTTTTGCTGTTAAAAAAAAATACACACATGTTATTCGTGCCCCTTGTGACCTAACATATGTAAACAAGAGCACAAATAACATTTGAAAATCCCGTATATGCATATCCTTTATCAACGTATCTGGTATCCACGTATCCATATATACGTAACCTAGCTATAAATTACGTACAGAGATATGAGTTTTGCGGTGAAACGATTACATATACCTTTGATGTCATTCTATGCTGATTAAATTGGTGGTTGATGAATAACAGCAAAAATTCAAACAACAATAAACAAAGCTGATGCGCAAAGATCATCGAGGATACTCGCAGTTAAAAGGTTAGTTGTCATCGTGTCTAATTATTTTTATGGACTTGGCACTT
This sequence comes from Gentiana straminea, assembly GCA_036785695.1. Taxonomy (NCBI): domain Eukaryota; kingdom Viridiplantae; phylum Streptophyta; class Magnoliopsida; order Gentianales; family Gentianaceae; genus Gentiana; species Gentiana straminea. The sequence goes on along the minus strand of JAVUPR010000258.1, from coordinate 3,310,320 downwards.
TTCTTTGCCCTGTTTTCATGTTAATATTATGTATCCTTATGTAAATAGTCTTGTTAACTTTGATACTTTATATATTGATGTGAGACCATTGGTGCCTTCACTTAAATTAAAAAAAGGTTGAGCCCCAATTCACAGGGTCTCCACTGCACCGCGAGCTTTGTGGGGCTGTAAATCGATGGTTATGCCTCAATGGTTCGGTGTGTGAGGGATTGCATGTACACCTCTCTTATTATGGTTAAAAATTGGTCGGTTTAATTTACGGATTATTCATTCATTTTGGGGCTAAAAATGTGTTAACAAGTTGCCCGTGGAATATGGACTTCAAGTTTACTGTGTCCAAACCTTGTATATATGCGTGTCCTCTCTTTTGTCGGCTATTAACGAGTCTAGTCGAGCCGATTATTTGTTGTTTCAATTCAAGCTCGTTTAACTTTCAAGCTTGTTCATGATCGTTCGTTTAATATACAAACAAAAAAATTATGTTCGGATTTGACTCGTTTAAACGACAAAGTGTTCAAGCTCGACCCGTTAAACGTATTTTGTCTTACAACTTGAATTGGTTCATGTTCGGATCGTTAACGTATAAAATATCAAGCGGCAATAACAAATTATAAGACAATATTTCATACATTATACTTGAAAATAAAAATAAAAAGTAGTAGAAGACTTGTGTAAAAATTTGTTTAAAATTACTCTCTCTAATAGATTACTTGGCTTAGGATTATGTGGTACATTAGTTTATCAATATAAACAGGCTTGTGAACATACCCAAACGTTAGCGAGCCGGACTCATGTTCGTCTAGGAAACAAGCCTATATACCCCCAGTTTGTTAATCTAACGAACCAAGATTGAACACCATTTTATCAAGCTTGAGGTTATATAGTAGCACTTTAATGAATTCCTTGTAAAGGTGATCATTATTAACCGAGGAACAACACAAAAAAACAACAAGGTTTCTGACGTAGAACATCTACAATAAACGGATAAAAACGAAATCAAGCTCAAAGATAAATGCATTCTCAAAAGAGAAATGATTCAATATTTCAATATTACATTCCCTCCCAACACTTAGATTACTTAGCCTATTTATAGGCTACAAAACCCATTTAGGATTAACACAATAGTTAAAAAACCCATATTAACTAATTAAAACATAGTAAAATACTAATAATTAGCTTGGATATATTACATCATCTCCATCCCTCCTCCTCAAAAGCTCGTCCACGAGCGAACTCATAGAGATCCACATTGAGGCCTCACAAGCACTATCACGAGCCATTGGTGGGTCACACCATTCACTAGTTTTAGTCCAGACACAATTAATCTGACTGGATCGTTGATCTTAGCTCCTCCAGGATAAAAAATAAAGGACACAAGCTCAGGAAAAGAATAACCAGAATACATGCAATCACCACATGTTTGTATGTAAAGTTTATGCTATTATATAGAAGGGGACCTGTGTCCACAACCTGTTTAATTAGCAGCTTTGCAATCTGAACTCTATATGAGGTAAAGCATGCACTTTCAGCCATAGCAATCTGCTGTGGAGTGTTAAAATCATGCTTGCTGGCTGCATTTGGTGGGCTTCGTTGCATCTCCTCCATTAACTTAGTGGCCACTGTGCTTCTCATCCTCAACCCGAAATGAATTGAGGGTACTTTGAGGCCGCGTTGAATGTACTGGCCGATGATTTCCTTCAAAACAAGATCGTCAAGTTGTATTCGCTGCTTCCTCTATTTGGTCCTCACGCTTTGTTGTGTCAACAACATGATTTGGCTTTTTTTCATCCCCTGAATCATCTTTCTTCATATGCAAAATGTTATCAACCATCTTAATAGAACCAACAATGTAGCGCTTTATAGATTCTTGTTCGCTTGCTTCTGTTTCAACAACTAAGGCCTGATCAGTGTGTACATATGGAGTATCTTCACACCTGGTAAGTTTACAAGCATCATCATGTCTTCCCGGGCAATGAAATTCAGTGGTGGAACTCCAACCTCCTATTTATTCTTGCTTGTTGCTATTGAATTGGGTGGGGACTTTAATCAAACAGTTTGCGGGTGCGAAAGTCTCATCTATCCTTTCCTTCACCCGATCCTCAATGGCTTGGCTGCTGCGAACTTGAGATGGGAATTTCGTCCAAAACTTGCTAGGCGCAAATTTAGAGATTAAAAGCTTCCTCATTCTAGACCATGAAATGATTTCTTCCTTACCACCCACAACTATATCATTTTGGAGTTGTTTCCACCAGTAATAAGCAGCACCCTTCATCTTATACCAAACGATTCTGCACTTTAGATGTTCTGGTGGATTAGTTTCTTCGATTGCATCAATCCAGCTCATGAGATCTTCTGTGTGCCAAAATCCATAAAAAACAGGTAAATTTCTCTTGAATCTCACTATTATGGACTCCGATTTGGTATTTCTACGGTAAACCCCTAGAAAAGGCGCTTCCTTTTCTTTGTATTTGCAGAACCAGCGTTCAACTTCATCAAAGCTAGAAGTAAAGCTGATGGGCTTCAAACATTGTTGTTCACCGGTCGATCTTCGAGGAAAAACTCGTTCCACGCAGTGAACCACTTGCTTGAACTTCCTCTCTTTGTGTTTCATCCCATATCGCAACTCCATTGTAAAAGTATCCCGAAGGATCTTCGAATCCCGAACACCGTCGCGGATCCGGCTATCTTCCCCGCTCATTATGGTTATCGACAAGCAAAGGGAAAAACTACGCTCTGCTTACCAAATGGTGTTAGAGATCTACAATAAACGGATAAAAACGAACTAATCCAAGCTTAAAGATAAATTCATTCTCAAAAGAGAAATGATTCAATATCTCAATATTACATTCCCTCCCAACACTTAGACAACTTAGCCTATTTATAGACTACAAAGCCTATTTAGGATTAACACAATAGTTAAAAAAACCCATATAACTATTAACTAATTAAAACATAATAAAATACTAATAATTAGCTTGGATGTACTACATTAGTTTCGTTTCACAAATCGTGGCTTCTTAGATCGCTGCTCCGGCCACAATTTAATGAGGGTTTCTGAGCAAAATATTGGTTTTTTTTTTGTTAAGGGGGACTGTTATGCAAAGTAGGTGTTTCAGTTGGGAATATACATGCTTTACAATGATGCATAACTTGTGCAATCTTCTTGCAGGTTCATGAAAGAAGTTTGGTTAATTACACAAAATATTGCTAACTGACAGATAGTAGAACATAATAACAGCGTGCGTTTCAAGTCCTGCAGGCATATCACTTGTCCGTCCTTTGGCAGAACGACTGTGGTTCCCTGTCGATTCACCACCTCAACCCGTCAAGAGTCGAGAGATAATAATAATATTTACATAAGGCTTTTATCCAATTGAAAACTAAAATAGTATTACCTGTTCAGCTATTTTTTCCAAAGGCTTCAATACACATCTTTGCTATCCTAGACTTTAAAGCCTGCATAAATAAAAGCATATATATATATATATATATATTTAACAGCCTGACAAGAATAATCAGAGTACAAAACAAGCTTTTACTAGCAGCTCTAGCTCACCGGCTTCGCTCCTTCATCTCCCAAGACTTTTGCCACTGTAGATATTGCTTTTCCTTTGGCGGCTTCTTTAATCTCAAGGGCTTCGGCTTCCCCTTCAATTCAAGAGAAAGATTATAATTTATTTATAATAAAACTATTAAATGTCAGTACACAAACAAGTGTCACCTACCTTCAAAAATAAAACTTAGGTATCTAATAGCTATAGCTACATATTAAATATGCCTAAGGACAAGACTTATCTAATAGCTAAAAGTAGTTATGTTTACACAAACACAAAAATTATTAACAACATGATAATTAAACACGATTACAACTGACCTTTAGCAATAAGTACCGATGCCATCCTTTCCGCGTCAGCAATGATAATAGATGATTGTCTCTCCCCTGCCATTGATCAAGAGTCAATTTAATGAGATTAAACGCAATCCTCCCACTTGTTGCACCTCAAAAATCATATCGGTGGTATTTACCTTCCGATTTTAGAATTTCAGACCTTTTCTTGTACTCTGTGCATGCTTGCATAATCATAGATTTCTTCACGTCCGGAGTCATAGATATATCCCCTGAAATTTGAAACAAACACATTGATTAAATTACCCACTATATACACGTAAGTTGCAAAATCATAAGAATTCAAGAAGATATTACACACTTATTTCAAAATTCAATACATGAACTCCGAAACACTTGGTGTCATCGCACAAAGCCGTCTGCAACCAAAGAATTCAAGTTGTAAGGTTCCCCTTCTTTCAAATGAATGACATAGTAATCATAGAATAACAATGGACCAAACGGGATAGAAGTGAATATGTGACGGTCCAACAGGGCGGAAGACTTGACCCTAATAAACCTATCTAACCCAACAGTAACTCGGTTCAAATTTTATACAATAAAAGACACCTGCCTAATAGTAACATGCGCCTATATTAGCAAACTATATAAAACATTATATATATATATAATATGAATAGAAATTGTACCACTGTCTGCTTGTTCAATATCTCTCTCTCATGCAATATCTTCTTGAGAGATCTCCCGCCAACGTTCTTCCGTATGATTCCCTCCGCCACTCCGGTAATAGCCTCTGTTAAATTTTTTACCTCATAGGAGGCCAAGATTGGGTCAACAACCTGCAAAAGTGAAGGGGCACAAATGCATACAAACAGTAATTTTTCACACGGCTACACATCACACTGTGATTTATAATTCAGTAAATATCTAATATGATAAACACACACCTTGTAGAAAAGACGGGCCTCAATCGTCATTGCAACGTTGTCTTTAGAGACAACATGTTGACCAGATAATGTCAAAGTTCTCACTTTCAAAGAATGAACGTGAGAAACTCGGTCTTTAACCGGAATCAAAAAATGAAAACCCGGCGACAAGGTCTTGGCATATTTGTTCGCTCTTTCGACAATGTATGCACTCCCCTGAGGAACTATGACAAACCCCTTTCTCGCCATCAATTCACCAAACAACCTCAAGGCTGAAAACCAACCAATACCCATACTTGAAACACCATTTGACTCAGCCCTGAAACGTTAATACACCAACAATTTGCACATCGTAAGCATTAAATTAAAAAAACATTTAAGATCTCCTAGTAGCGATCATAAATATTAAATTAAAAGAACATTTAAGATCTCATACCTAGCACCGTTGGTATGAGTAGAGAAGTGGGAATAACGTATGATAACTGGAGAAAAGTAATGACGATGACCAATCCGTGATAAAAACAAACGTGTATGTGACGCCATTTCTTACAAATTAGACACCTAAGCCTGTAAAATGAAATGTTCACTTCAAATATAAAAATTATTGTATTTATATCAAACATACTAGAAAAATAAGCAAGAAATCACTAGGGGTGCACATCGTCCGCTTTAGCCGGTTTTTTACCACCTAATAAAACCAAATTGTGTTTTACAGTTTGTTAATTTCAAAACTACACCATACTGAAACTGGGTGAAACTGTTTTACCCGGTCCAGTTTGGTTCAACATGGTTCCAGTTACTCCTGGTTTCTTACGATTGCTGGGATTTTTTCACAAATTTGCCGTTTGCATTTTCTTTACAGTAAACCGTGTAGTCCTTTAGCAAGTAAGTACTAAAACAAAACAAATGCATAACTGATTACAGCAGTAATGTACTAATGTCCACCGACAAATCAGTTTTAAACACAAAAAAGCTAAGTCCCACACTGTTTTTGCTGTAGAGAAGATCAACTGAAACTATCAAGTTTTAGCTTAACTAGACTGTCCAATGAAATGAAACAACTACAATATACCCTTTAAAAAAAAACAGCACATACATACTACATATGACACCAGAACCAGACCAATCCTACTAGACAACTACCTAAAGACCTATTGTCAAGCATCAACCCAAAAATACAGCAGCAACATACACCTAAAAGCAAATAGTATTAACTAACAAACAACAACACGGCACTTCTAATAGTTTAACAAAAAAACACAACCAAACAGCAATAAATAAGCAACAACAAGCTAATCATTATAGTAGCCACTAGGCAGCATTAGCCATCAGTAGCAAAAGAGTACATCCAAACGCACTCCAAGGTTCCAACTGTTCACGTCCAAGCAACACATGCAGTATGCCAGTAGCGAAACAAGGAAAGACCTAGTTTGATTGATGGATAGTTGTAAAGTTAAAAAATTCACAAATCCATTGAGTTGGCGATAAAGAAGTATTGACTTGCTCTTACATAATTCAAGAAACATAAACACCAAGTAAAAATATTACTCCAGGATTTCACATAAGTACAAACAGATCAAGCTCTTCAATTCTTCCTTTTCAAAGTTTCAGAGACTCGAGTCACTCAACATGGTTATGACACAGGTGTGAGGTTTTGTACAAAGGTAACCTTGGTCAACTAGGAGCTGATCAACCATGACAGTTCTTTAGAGTAAAATCACGTGTGAAAACATAATCACGCATGAACCAAAATTTATGCTACTAGGGGTATTCTCATGTACATAAGACAACATAATGCATAAAAAGATCATGCTTACACAACAATAGAAACAATAGAAAAAAGATGGAAAAGGGATGGGGTCTTTTTGAACCTAATGCACACAGTCTTACTTTATATAGTAGCATTTCCCTAATGTTGAAAATGGAAACATAAATGAAGCGTTAAACTCATCATATTTACCATATGAGCACACAGCTGGGAACCAACATGACAATTTCATTTTTTTAAGCTAAAAATCAGTGATATGAAGTTAGACAAGAATAGAGAGCACAAATACACCCTAAACCTTTAATCCTGAAAACAGAAATAAAACACTAATTCAGCCTGTACTTCACCCGGTCAGTCATTCACTGTTAGCCTTGAGGGTTACAATGTCCTTTTACTAAGAAAAATCTAAACAACTCCAAACCATAAATCTATCCCCAGTCGACAAAGCAACAAAATCATACAAACGAACCAAACACTGAAACGAATAGGCACCTAAGGAATATTTGATTAAATAGACTTGTGCGAGATCATGATTCAGGAATGAAAAAACAGAGAACAGATGATTACAGGGTAGAAGAACGGTAGAAGACGATAATGAGCGCCGTCGGAGGCGGTGGTCCGGTGAAATCCCAGATTCTCCAGATAGTTTTAGAGACGAGAGGAAGGGAGGCGGCTGCTAAACACTTTTGGTTAGATTTAGGGTTTACCGGGGTTTTCCCATACGACAGAAAAAAAAAAATTATGAATATTTTATGCGTATATTTTACTGGGAAAGGATCCCCGACAGTGCAAACATGTACCGCACCTGGTGCGGTGCATCAAAACGACACCGTTTTGTTTCGACACGACGCAGTTTCGATTCGATGTAAAAAATAAAAAAAAAACAAAAAAAAAACATCAAAACGGCGTTGTTTTCGCCCGATACGACACCGTTTGATGCACCGCACCGCGAGCTGTGCATGTTTGCACCGTCGGGGATCGTCTCCCATATTTTACTAGTGTGAGGCGTGCATTGCAAGGTATTGACATTCCCTTACAATAGGTTTGCATATAAGAAACTAGTGATACTATTTGCCGTGCAAAACACGGCATGTCCACTACAGAACGTGAGTTTTTTAATAGATGGTTCAAAGCACTGGGCTAACGCAGAAGGGAATAAGTGGGGAAAAACACCACACAATACTATATTGATAGTTACATAGATTAATCAGTCTGATGACTACCATATCTATGATATGACATAGTTTACAGGAATCCACAAAATACTACAAGATGTTGAGGGTTTGATAACAAAATAAACAAGGTTTTTCACCATGTAGGCCCAAAGTTATGTATATTACTAAACCATTATGTACTATATGGTGCAAGTACTGATGGCTATAATATACCAACTGGACTATTAAGCAAAACATGATACAAAACAACAACATTAATTATAGTCATAGATGGTAGAACTTGAGTTAGTCATCCTTGTCTTCTCCTTTATTCTTGATTTTCTTGACTGGACTTTCACCCACAGGAACTACAGCACCATGTTCTTGACTTAGTGGAATGGGTAAACTTTTCAAATCGTCATTAATTTTCTTGCCTGAATTGTCACCAAACAGCAAGGTCCTCTTTGTGGCTAGAAGCTGTAAATCAAGCATTGCTTTGTCAGTAGATTCAGCCTCAATTTCCTAAAGAATTTCTTTGGTTGTTGGGCTGAAAAGCTGCTTATCTCTTTAGCCTGTTCCAACACTTGAACCAGCCAACTAGGTAGCACCAGTCTCAGTGAATGCACCAGCTACAACTTGCCTTGCTTTAATGACATCCTCTTGGGTGTAAAGCTTTAGTATGGGATATTTTCTCATAGCATTGCCACGGAAATCAGTGTCAAAGTACTTGACAAAGCAAAATACTTGTTTCCTGTGCAAGAGAGCTTCAATATGGTGGGTCAATATGGTGGGTCAATGAAGCACCCTCTAAACAAACAAAAAAATTGTCATAAAAGAGCTATTTTTTTCTTCATTAAACACCAAAGTGAGCATAAAAACACTACAGCCACATGCTGGACAAATAATGGGTATATAACAAGAAAAGAAATACTAAAAAATAATATGACTACAACTGAATTTTTTTTTTCATGCACCACATTAAGTGCCTAAGATTACAAGTTTGGTCATGAACACTTGAAATTAATTAATAAAGAGAACCTTAATGGTATTTCATGATGTGTGATCTCCTGACCATGGTAAATTGGATTTTGGGACAGTAAAGTAAAAAGACTTAAAAATAAGAGAACAAGAAAACAAGTCAATCTCTTCTGACATGGCCTTACGCCACCCCTCATGTTTCATAGCCTCCTTAAATGATGTAGGAGGATTACCCACAGTAATAGCTGCAAGGTACTTGCGATGTTTATCAGAAAACATGTCATAATTAATATAATGCATAAGAGGATACGGAGTACCTGAGGAACCTGACGGAGCGGAAGAGCTTGGTGGACTTTTCTGATCAATTAAGGTATGCGTCACATAATCTTGAAAGCGAGAACTCGGAATCTTCTGTCTCTTACCCCTGCCTAATTCTTCGGTGCCTCCACCTGGATGTTGAGGTTGTGGTGAAGGCACTATATCTTCCACAGTATCATGTGTTTCACCCCGTGTTTCACTCGGCACGGCTGTCCCTCCCTCAACCCGAGGATCCTGCATTGGTGAGTCCCCGGTAAGGGAAGGATCGAACCCTTGATCCACTATGCCAACATCGTCTATCAAAGGGTACGGAACTACTGAGGTATCCCTATTAAGCGGTTGGGAAAACGGGAACACATGTTCGAAAAATTTAACATCCCTAGAAACAAAAATCTCCTCCGTATCTAGTTCATACAAAGTCCACCCCTTCTTCGCAAAAGGGTAACCAAGGAAAACACACTTACGACTCCGACTAGCAAACTTATTCGTGTGACGATGATCATGCGCATAACATAAACATCCTAATATTCGAAGCATTGAGAGGTCCGGTTTTTTACCAAAAAGAGATTCATAAGGGGTTTTATAATTCAAAACACTAGACGGTGTCCGGTTAATAATATGAGCAGCAGCCATCACACACTCCCCCCAGAACTTAAGTGGCAAATGTCCATCAAAACGTAGTGCACGGGCAACATTAAGTATGTGTTGATGTTTCCGTTCTACCCTCCCGTTCTGTTGAGGTGTACTAACACAAGATGTTTCAAATATGATACATTCTTTACGAAAATAAGGAAGCAAAGGTCTAAACTCTGTTCCATTGTCACTACGAACCCGTTTAATTTGAACCTCAAACTGACGAGAAATTAAGGCAACAAAATCCAAGAAAGCTGTCTCCACCTCCATTTTATTCAATAATAAGTAAATCCAAACGGAGCGGGAATAGTCATCAACAATAGTCAAAAAATACGAAGCGCCACACGTCGAGGGTACACTATAGGGGCCCTACAAATCACAATGTATTAATTCAAAAATACCACTAGCTTTATTCTCACTGACGGGAAAAGGTTCACGGGGCTGGTTTGCCCGGAAGCAAATATCACAACCATCTTTATTTAAAGGTTTGGGAATAGAAATATTAGGCACCTGCCGAAGGACCTTTTCCGATGGGTGTCCTAATCGCCGATGCCATAAATCTCCAATCAGTCCACTATCAACTGCCATAACCCGCACCTCTGGAACTCCCAAGAATAGAAAAAGTCCATCCACACGCTCACCCAATCCAATCAGAGTCCTCGTCACTCGGTCCTGCATAATACACAAACGAGCCGTAATCTGCATAACACAACGATAATCATCCAAGAATTGAGAAGCCGAAAGCAAGTTGCAATTTAATTTTGGTACATATAAAACATTCACAAGCCGTAAATTTCCTGACAAGATAACTGTTCCCGTATGAGTTGCAAATGACGAACTCCCATCCAGCAAGCCAATCGAACAATGTTCTATCGGTCGGAAATCAACAAATAAATTTTGGTCACCTGTCACGTGATGAGTGGCCCCGGTATCAATAATCCACGAGTTAAGTACCTTTCAATCGATCTCGTGATTTAGTTCTATTTATCATATCTAAAATTGCTTGCCATTGGGCCAATGATATGTTCGTGAGTCCGGATTCGTCTGAGTTGAGCTGTGAATCTGAACCCTGAGTGGGCCGAACCGAGCTGGACGGACCAGCCTGATTCACCTTTGGTTGTGAAGAAATTTGGCCGGGAATGTCTTCCACCCTCACCGCACCAATATGAGGACCGCCCGAGCCGCTCGGCCCGTCACCATGGTCGACCCGGTGACAATCATCCCTTTGCTCGGAGTAACGATTGGTGTAAAATCCGGGGTCCACATTGTCCCCCTCGCCGCTGCCGTGAAAAAAATTAGCAAATAAGGCTGCCGGTTTTTTCCGGGTTCGTCTTTCCGGCTGCACCTCAACCGCCATCTTGGCGTCATGATCTAATTGCTGCAAGCTTTCATCAACAAGCCGCACCTTGCTTCCCGTACGAGAGTCCGATACGCCGAAAACGGCCCTCTTGCTCAGCCATTATAGCCATTGCAGGCCCTGTTGAAGATGAACGAGCCTGCTATTTTTATTTTTATTTTTCTTCTTTTTCTTTCGAAAAGAACAAAAGCAACGACAACAAGTGAGATTCAAATTTCAATTGAATATATACTAACAAAGGCATCAACAGTACCAAGCAATTTGATGATACATGCTGCTGCCGAAAAATTTCGTCTACGATTGATTTTTTTTTTTTTTTTTTTTTCGGTTATATATCTCAACCTTCCTCTGATACCATGACAAATTTTGATTAATGTATTTTCTCTTCCCATCATCAATCACACATTATAATATTTATAGCCACTTCCAGGGCTTATAACTTTACACAGAATACCCAAACTATCCCTACTAAATCAAACACAATATCTATCAATAGTTATCTAAATATAAATATATCCGGTGTAATATTTTGTTACACATTACAGTAATCTGACTGTCTGTTATAATAGAGAGTTCCTACACCAGAATTACCCCATTATTCCCCTCCAATACAATTATTTGAGCAACTAAAAAATTATTATTATTGATATCCTGAAAAAAAAATATTATTCGTCCTATTACTACTATAAATATTCGTCACTTATGTTTAAAAAGAGCTATGTTTTCTTTCACAAAAAAGGTTTTATGATCGAACTACATCCGGCAATTCTTTTTTTGAGAATTACATCCTGCAACTGTGCATTGGAATAAATATATTAACACCAATTTTTTTTGGAGAATTACATCCTGCAATTGTGCATTGGAATAAATATATTAACACCAACTTTTAAAATGCAATATGATTATTCAAAAAAACTCATATTATTATTATCTTATAGGTATGTCATTCAAAAAATATGCATCTGCTCCAAAAAGTGGAATTCCTATTTGTCAGACCGGAAAAAACGACATGAATTTTATTATCAAGCTTTTAAAAAAAATGATTTAAAAACAATTCATAGTATAGTAAAATTAGTTGAAAAAACATCTTGAAATTCATAAAACATGATCCTACATCTAGTGCGTCCAATTTACATGTATCTATTTATAGAAGCAAACAAAACTTACATAGAACTCAAAGTGGAACCTATGCGTAACGTCAGTGTTTTACGGATACATAGTCGGAATACAATTTTAACTGAGTATTCAATAATACAACGTAATGGTAAAAACCCATCAGGAGGCCATGTGCGACATGGGAGATACCCTCTAAGGTACACGGATGTTACATCATGTTTCTTATCTAGTATCTAACAATGAATAATCGTCTTTACAGAACACATAAGTCACGTTAATTGTTTACATCTTTCTATCTACCTAAGCATTCAACCACTTTTTCAATTTGTGTGAAAACCTCGAAGTATGACTTATATTTCAGTAGGAGGTTGTACTTTAATTTAGATGTAATTACTCTCACCTACCCTGCTACCCATAAGTCTACTCCTTTAATACGTGTATTAATGCTTGCATTTATATTTACACCCAATTCTTTTCTCGGATTCTCACAATATTGAGAATGGAGAATATTTATGTAGTGTCTCTATATGTGTGGAGACACAATGTTGTTTAATATGAACAATACAATTTTATTTTGTATTTAAACTGTGTTGTTCTGATCGTTTAATCAGTTACTTCACCTCAAAATCCTCTCTCCGCACAAATATTTCCCTCGAGAATGAGAGGAGGATTGCATGTTCTTATTACGTGTGATTGTCTTGGAAAAAACGATATTTCAATCTGGTTGTTATACGCAATGTTGTATATTTTTTCGACACTGACACATTAATCGATTTATTGTCTGCTCGGTTTTCACATTTAAAAACAACATCAAGACGGTTCGGTAGGTTTCGTTCCATTTTAAGTGATATTTTTTTGTTGTTATTGTTAAGTGATGTTACTAATTTAATAGTCATATCATACTGAACGACACGTATTCAAAAAGTCGTAATAATGCAAAAATGCGAATTAAACATTTTTACACTACTTTCCCAGTCCGTCTATTTAATGCACGCCTTCCTCTATCGGGGAAGTTCTACAGTAGAGACTCGTAGGGAGTCGCGCGTGGGTGATTACGGGCCACGCGGTTTATTACGTAATAAAACTATGTGGTCCAGAATCACCCACGTGGGTGACTCCCTACAGGGGAGTTTTCATAATAGAATTTTCCCCCCTATCGTCAACAACCCCAAAATTTTGTCTTCCCATTTTCTCCTTCTCTCCCTCTCTACTGTTTCCATTTTTTCCCTCACCCTAGAAAGTGTAAATTGTTTTTCAAGAAGAGAGTGAGTATTCAGAAGAAAAAAAAATTGGAAGACAAACCCTTCTTCTCCTCCAACAATTAACTCACCTTGGTTCAGCTTATTAACACAGATTTGTGTTTCACAGGTTCTGTTTTGGTTCTATTTTTTTTGTTTTGTCGGTTTATTTATACTTTTGTTATTCAAATCAACAATTTTAAGGCTGTTTGCCACCATCTATTCGGCTAGATCTGAGGAGTTATAGTGGTTTTTCAGTTGTATGATGTGTCTTGTGCAGGTCATTAGGAAAATGTAGCATAAATATTAGTATGTGAAACGTAAGCTGGTCTTTTTGTTTCGTTTTTATGTGCTTTTTGTTGTATAGATTTGTTGCTGGATCTGAAGATTTTTAGAGGCTTTTTTGAGTTTGATGACGCATTTTAATGTAGAATGTGATTTCTCTAGAGCTTTGTTCATCTTGAGTCACATTTTAAGCCATAACCTCCTCCACCGCCTCTGTTTTAGGCTTCTCAACCTCTGTTTTACTCCGTGAAGCTTTCATCCCTACTTGATCCCTTGAAGCTGGTTGCATTTCCAATATACCGGAATCTGCATTTGATCGGAGCTGCAGAATTTTTTTAGTTGTTAATAATAGAGATACAATTAATCAAACGATGTGGCCAATTGATAGAGAAGGCTCGCATCCTATACTATCGGGACAAAGAAAACTCTCTAAATCAACCAACACGATTTTCCCGTATAAAGGTAAAGGTTTTTTATTTTTATTTTTAATTTATCTAATCTTTATATCATTGAATATATATCGGTATGATCCTGTTTTATTTATTTTATTTAACTTGCTTATAATTTGTTGTATATAGATTATTTAAGGAGTGTACTAATTGATACAAATGAAATGTGCTAAAAAGTGTAGTTATCAATTGTTTAACCTTCCATTGTGCTTTGATTATAATTATATAACTTACAGTAGGGTTTGTTTCTAAATTTCCAGACCGAACTGTGGAGGCGATGGAACGGACCTACTTTCTAAATTTCCAAAGCGAATCATTCCGCCTACCGAAGTGTCGGAGGCGGTGGAACGGATAGATGAAGCAAAGAGCCTGAAAAATATTCAAATTTTGTTGGCAAAATGTATAGCGTGCAAATGGTTATGTCGTCTTTACTCACCCAACTTCTCCATTCTAGATATCGGTAGTCAAAGGCAACTGCAAGTGCAAACAATTCGCGGTAAATTACTTTATGAGTTTTGAGAATTTATTTTGAAGTCATTCTGTTTTGATTAGATATGTGTTTGATTGATTACAACTCTAGGGGATAAGATTATGAATAATGCTAAAGAGAAGAAAACCATAGTTGCAGCCAAGGTTAGTCGCCAATGCAACACATGCCCCTAGCTTACATTAGAGCATCTCCAAGGGATTACACACCAAATCATCAATTTGATGTAATTTTTACACCAAATATTAAATATCAACTCCAACTGTTCACATCAAACTAGCATTTCCCATGTAATCCCGACTCAATAAGGAATTCAAATAACTTTAAAAAATAAAAAATAAAAAATGAAATAAAAATAAAATAAAAAGAATTCAAATTAGAGAAGACTCGCATCCTATAATATCAGGACAAAGAAATTGTCTCTAAATCAACCAACACTGTATAAAGGTATTTTTTTTGTTTAATTTATCTAATCTTTATATTATTGAATACCTTTTTAAATTATTTTATTTAACTTGCTTATGATTTGTTGTATATAGATTATTTAAGGAGTGTACTAATTAATACAAAAATGTGCTTAAAAAAAGTGTAGTTATCAATTGTTTAACCTCTCATTGTTGTGCTTTGATTATATAACCTACTGTAGGCATGAGCAAATATCAGAAGACGCTCTGTCCAAGAATCAATATTTTGATTCCTGGGATGCAAAAGGTTGCTCACGTCCATCCATTACAAGACCAAATCATGCATGTAATAGATCCCGCACATATGGGTGATGATGTGAACGTAGAGGTTCACGCTGATGTTAATATCAGGGTGGGTGTGTGTTGTCTTTATGAAATTATATAGCATATTAAACTATTGACTGATGTGTGACTAATTTGTACTTTTTCTTTTGCAGATTCTTGACCTGGTATTAGCATGCTATGCATTTGATAAACCGGTGGAGTTTGTCGTAAAATTGGCTAATCGACACATGCGTTATGAAATGAACAAATTATCGTTTCCGATCGAGAAAGATTCTTTACAGATGAATATCCTGATACAGTTTGGGTTTTACTTTTATGTTTTACCAACTATTTACTTAGTCTTAGTCGAAGGTCCTTTATGTTTACCGTCTTTCCTAAATTTAAGTCCATTAATTTTTTAAATATTTTTTTTTTGCTGTTTAAGACAACTCATGCACAATACTAAGATAGTATTTATTAGCATTTTTCTTATCATACCCTCTATTATTTTTATGCATCCAATCATTTTTACTTACTTTATCATTATGGCATTTATGATAGTCAGAGGGTGTATCACACGTTTATATATTATTAATGACATTTAATCACTTTCTTAAAAAATATTAACATCGTTTTTTTTTTAATGAATATGAACATCGTTGGATGACATATATTTAGCGATGGAGGGAGCACTATTTTATCTATTAACACAATGAGATTATATGGAAAACGTAAAAGATGACAGAACTATACACTCGATGTGCTTTTCCCGAAGTTTTTTGTCATTTTCATGTTTGTTTGCCACATCACTTTGGGATGCCAATTACCATTACTTTTTTTTTATAAGAAACATACCGTCTTAACAAACCTTTGCATGTTTTATGATGCTTATTATATTTGTTTTATCAAGCTGTTGGTCATTAATTGCTTGAATTCTACATGATTGTAGAGCGCTGTTGGTAATGAGATCAAGGAGTTTGGCATGAAATGTGTCATTTATGAGATAGGTGCGTAATATTTTCTTATATTCTTGTGATTCTGCAAATTACTATTACTAGATGTTTTTAGCAGGAACTTCAAGCATTGAGTTTGTTTCTGAATTTCCAGAGCGATTCATTCCGCCTACCGAACTATCGGAGGCAATAGAACGGTTAGATGAAGCAAAAAGCCTGAAAAATATTCAAATTTTAGAGGCAAAAGGTATAGCGTGCAAATGATTATGTCGTCTTTACTCACCCAACTTCTCCATTCTAGATATCGGTAGTCAAAGGCAACTGTAAGTGGAAACAATTCGCAGTAAATTACTTTATGAGTTTTGAGATTTATTTTGAAGTCATTTTGTTTTGATTAGATATGTGTTTGATTGATTATTGCTCAAGGGGATAAGATCATGAATAATGCTGAAGAGAAGAAAATATCCACCATAGTTGCAGCTCAAGGTTAGTCGCCAATGCAATACATGCCCCTAGCTTACATTAGGTTGAAAACTAGCATTTCCCATGTAATCCCGACTCAATAAGGAATTCAAATAAATTTAAAATAAAAATAAAATAAGGAATTCAAATAAATTTAAAATAAAAATAAAATAATGTGAAGTAATGATTATAAAGTTGAAATGTTGTATTGAAATTTGTGTTGTTGAAGAAATGATTGGTAAGAGAAATTTTAATGAAATATTATATTGATAAAGTAATTGTAGAATAGTGTAGGTGGTAAATAAAATGAATTAATTAATATTATTTATTTGTTGATGATGAAATGATTGATGAGAGAAATATTAAAAAAATAACAAAATTACTAAAATAATACTAGTAAATAAGATAGTGGGTGAATAAAATATTAAGTTGGATCTTGGGTGAGTAAAGACGACATAACCCTTTGCACGCTATACCTTTTGCCTCCAAAATTTGAATATTTTTCAGGCTTTTTGTTTCATCTAACCGTTCCATCGCCTCCGATAGTTCGGTAGGCGGAATGATTCGCTCTGGATATTCAGAAACAAACTCAATGCTTGAAGTTCCCGCTATAAACATCTAGTAATAGTAATTTGCAGAATCACAAGAATATAAGAAAATATTACGCACCTATCTCATAACCGACACATTTCATGCCAAACTCTTTGATCTCCTCACCATCGGCGCTCTACAATCATGTAGAATTCAAGTAATTAATGACAAACTGCTTGGTAAAACAAATATAATAAGCATCATAAAACATGCAAAGGTTCGTTAACACGGTATCTGTTTCCTATATAAAAAAAAGTAATAGTATTTGGCATCCCAAAGTATGTGGCAGACGAACATGACAATGACAAAAAATTTCAAGAAAAGCACATCGAGTGTTTAGTTATGTCGTCTTTTACGTTTTCTATATAATCCCATTGTGTTAATAGATAAAACAGTGCTCCCTCCGTCGCTAAATATAGGCCATCCAACGATGTTCATATTCCCTAAAAAAAAACGATGTTCATATTTTTTAAGAAAGTGATTAAATGTCATTAATAATGTATAAACGTGTGATACACCATTTGACTATCATAAATGCAATAATGGTAAAGTACGTAAATACTATCTTAGGGCACTCCCAACAGAAGCTCTATACGGTGCCCTATCCCTAAAATGAAGATAAAAAATAGACTTTTGCCTCAAATAGCTCCTACAGCAGAGTCCTTATCCCTATTTATTTTGAGGGATATGAACAGTGCATCCCTATTTGTGGGGATGCACTATTCACTGCCCTAAACATATTTAATTATTAAAAATTATAGGGATAGGAATGCTGTTGGAGTGAAATAATAAATATTTAATGTGTATAAATAGGGTTGTGAGGTAGAATATGTATTATTTAATATTATTTGAAATGTTATAGGGAAAAGGATAGGGATGCTGTTGTGGAGGTTTTTGAATTGAGATGTTGTAAAATAGGGATATGTATTATTCTATATTATTTTAGGATAAAATTTAGGGCGCTCTGCTGGGAGTGCCCTTAGTATTGTGCATGAGTTGTCTTAAACGGCAACAAAAAAAAAAAAAAAAAAAATGTTAAAAAATTAACGTGACTTAAATTTAGGAAAGACAGTAAAACAGAAAGCACCTTTGACTAAGACCAAGTAAATGGTTGGTATACACTAGTTTTATGGTGGTCCAAGATCACCATGTCACACTTGATCCATCAATGAAAATTCTTATAAGAAGGGTAAAAATGTAAAAACATGACATTTATATTTTACACGATGGACCATTGTGTTATTTGTTGCTTTCCTATTGGTCCTGGATCACCAAATTATACTTCATCCAGGACCATAATAAAATTTCCGGTTGGTAAATCATAAAAGTAAAACCCAAACCGAGACCAAGTAAATAGTTGGTAAAATATAAAAGTAAACCCAAACCGAGACTAAGTAAATAGTTAGTAAAACATAAAAGTAAAACCCAAACCATACCAGGATATTCATCTGTAAAGAATCTTTCTCGATAGGAAACAATAATTTGTTTATTTCATAACGAATGTGTCGATTAGCCAATTTTACGACAAACTCCACCGGCTTATCAAATGCATAGCATGCTAATACCGGGTCAAGAATCGCAAAAGAAAAAGGTACAAATTAGTCACACATCAGTCAAAAGTTTAATATGCTATATAATTTTTCATAAAGACAACAAACACCCACCCTGATATTAACATCAGCATGAACCTCTACGTTCATATCATCACCCGTATGCGCAGGCTCTATTACACGCATGATTTGGTCCTGTAATGGATGGATTCTTGGACGTAGCGTTTTCTGATATTTGCTAATGCCTACCATAGGTTATATAATCAAAGCACAATGAGAGGTTAAACAATTGATAACTACAATTTTTTTAGCACATTTCCTTTGTATTAATTATTACACTCCTTAAATAATCTATATACAACAAATCATAAGCAAGTTAAATAAAATAATTAAAACAGGTATTCAATAATATAAAGATTGGATAAATTTAAAAATTAAAAAAAAACCTTTATACAGGGAAAATCGTGTCGGTTGATTTAGAGAAAGTTTCCTTTGTCCCGAAAGCATAGGATGTGGGCTTTCTGGAAAATACTTATGTGGAGAGGGATTTTGAAGTGGAGTGACGGGTGAAATGATCAAAACCACACAATTTAAAGACAGATTGAAACTGTGTGGTGTGTGTGTCTCCACACCGTGTGGAGACACCACACAAGAACCACCCGAGCCTTCTCCATCAATTGGCCACATCATTTGATTAGTTGTATCTCTGCAGAAAATGAATACATCTTCATTATTTATGAATACTAAAAAAATATATATATAATTTAATTTAAGTTATCAAAAAAATCACATTTAAGTCCACCGGATTGTCCTAATATAATCCACTAGCCCACCCGAGATCCAATTTCTGGTTCCGTCATTGTTTAAATTCATAGATAACATACATGATTTTGCTCTAAACAATACATCATCTGTTTGCCTGCTTGGTTTCTCCAAACGTTTCCCAGCTAATGAAATTGATGTTCTTCTACTTATTTTGCAGCAAGATAGAGGAGATCAAGCAGGGGAGGGATGAAAGCTTCACGGCGTAAAACAGAGGGGGATAAGCCTAAGAAATACTCTTAAATTGTAGATCTGAACAGCAAAAAGTATGTAAACAGAACAAGCTTTCATTTCACATATTGTTCATGATGCATTTTCGTAATGACTTTTGCACAAAACACACCAATTAATGTAACTGAAAAAAACTCTAAAACTCCTCAGATCAAGCAAAATAGATGGTGGCATACACTCTTAAATTGTTGATTTTAAAAATAAAAATAAAATAAACTACAAGAAAATGAGCACCTGGGAAACACAACTTTTTTTGTGTGTGTGCATAATTTTAACTTTTCAGGTCAACAATCAAATGCTAAGTGAGCAGTTTCACGAGTTGTTGGAGTAGAAAAGGGAAAAATGAAACAGCACCGTAATTAAAAGAAGAGAGGAAGGAGGAAAATGTTACTAAAACGTTTCCCAGCAGCTAATGGAATTGATTTTCTTCTCCTTATATTTTTGCAGCAAGACGGAGGAGATATCAAGCAGGGGAGGGATGAAAGCGTCACGGGGTAAAACAGAGGTGGTGGAGATGGAGTTTTGTGTGGGAGATGGAGAAAAGGAGATGAAAAGATTTTTTTTTTGCCGGTGAGGGGTGAATAAATGGGAGTAATCGGGTTATTAAATAGGGACCTCGATCCCCGCCGGTGCAAGGTGCACCGCTCTCCCGACAGTGAATCGAAACGGTGTCGTTTCGATCCGAAACGACGTCGTCTCGATGCGATCTGAAAAAAAAAGAAACACAGTCTATACGGCGTCGTTTCGAATCGAAACGACACCGTTTCGATACACTGCCGGGGCAGCTGTGCATCTTGCACCGTCGGGGATCTTTTCCAATTAAATAGAGGGGTGAATGAGTGTTTCAACTATGGAATGTAGTCGCACAAAAAAAAACAAAAAATAAAGAAAACTATGGAGTGTAAAACGAGTTGGTTCGTTTACGAGCAACTCAATACTCCACGTTTGTAATGCTAGTTAAAACAATTGATTTAAGTGAACTCGAGTCAATTTAAAGCATATCAAGATTAGCATGCCAAACGAGTGTTTGGATGTTTGACTCTAAATGTTAACGAGTTTTATCGAGTATTATGATCATATATATTAAAAATATGTACATTCTTTTTATTGGTTTTACGAGTCGAATGCTTTGAAGATTACCATTCGAGCTGCTCGAACTCGAATTCTAATTTGAAAGTGCTTAAAATATTGCCGAATTCGAGTATAACTAAAATTTAATCGAATCGATTTCGAGTAAATTTTTTCCAACTCAAACGAACTCGGCATCACTGTTTAAAGTGGTTGGTCGACTCGATAAGTGAATATTTGATTCGCTTCGAATCGTTTTATTTATCCCCTATCTATGTTTATGGATACGGATACAGATACATCGTACAGCATGAAAACAAGGACACGACTAATTTCAAGATTTAAAGACGCGAGACGTGTTAAAAAATATATAATAAACATTAATAATATTAGATGATGTATATGAAATTCAAAGAAATCCGCAAAACTAGACCAAGTAAGATACTCCCTCCGTTCCAAAATATTTGAGGCAGTTGTTTTGAAACAAAACATTTTGCCAACTGTCTCAGTTATTTTAGAACGAATGAAGTAGTAATACTACCCTTTTTTCTTGAAAAATGTAATACCACCCTAAAAAACATATGTAACACATAAACTTGTTATATATGTAAAATATATATTCGACCTCCATGTGGTTACATACAAAAAAAATGTTTTTTTCTCAAAATATTATTATTTTGTAAGAGATCATTGTTTATCCATAAAAACAATTAAATATGGCATATTATTGTTAAAAAAACAAATTGAAACCAGAGATATTTAAACAGGACATAGGAATTTTTTATTGGTAAAAATGACAAGTGTTTATTCCATTACCATTTAAATTCTCTCATATTTAATTACAAAAATAAATAAATCTTTTGATCTGCACGTCAAAAGATCATAATTATTTTACCATGTTTTATCTTTTTTCGTTCTCTTTATTCAGACATCCCAGTTGATATTTTCGATCTCATTTTGAGGTCATTTTCGTCAAAAACAACGAAACAATGGAATAGTGGAATTGTGGATTTGAGGTCAATTCTATTGTACCGAACACTGGATTTGGGGTAACGAACAGTGTAATTGTCCTTATCACCCAATATGTATTTCCACTGTCATAAGTCTTGTTTTGTTTCCTTTTATGTGTCATTTATTCCCGCTCCCTCTAAGTTTTTTTTTTTTCCGTTCTTAATCGATCCACATCGTACCCCAAAGCTTGGTATTTTTATAAAATTAAGGAAAAAAATTGTGTTCAGATATATTGGGGGTGTCTGAACTATCTCAAGGGATATCGGCAACATGTCGAATATTAATTAAAAAATATAATTATATTTTATTTAGCCGACACGTGTCGGACACATATCAGACACGTATTGGAAGCATGTCAGCCACGTGTCGTGTCGAAAAAATGTAACACTGTGTATAGCAACAAGATTGAAATGTCGTTATTACGAGTGTTTCGGCACTGTGATTTGTAATTATTAGAAGGGAAATGACATGTGCACTACACATTTGTGTAATGCAATTTCCACTACATGATGTATTCCCATTGATTAAAGTGATCAATTATTTGTTGTGATGAGTCCCAAAAGAATTAATGGTGTTGATTGTGTTGTATAGGATGTTGTGTTAAAATAAGTAGTGGATGTATCATAATCTTATTCGAAAGGAAAAAGAAAAAAGAAAAAAAGGAACAAGGTTTCGGCACCGTGATTTGATATAGCGTCCCGATACAACATCCCACATGACATATTGCGAGTGTCTGAGAAAAGAATTGGGTGGAAATATAAATGCAAGAATTAATTCACGTATTAAAGGAGAAGACTTATATGGGTAGAAGAGTAGGTGAAGGTATTTACGGCTAAATTAAAGCATCAAAGATTCAAACCGACAATTTTTCTTTACGAGTAGATTATATTTTAGGCTTGTAAACATCCGTGAGTCTAGTTGATTTTTTTAGTCATTATACTAATTATACATAAAAACACGAGTATTTATAAGTGTAAATATTGTCTCCGCTCCGAACACATACAACCACGAAAAAGTAGGTAATTTTTTCTTGGTAACTCCACATTAGGTGATTTAACCCTGTTGAGTAATCCGGATTACACGGTTGAAATCCAGCTTAGGTAGCCCTCCACGTGTAAAGAGTAACCATGTGGTAGAATCGAGACCGTCTGTTTTTCAAATTGGATTTAAACTGTTAAATCGATCCAGATGGAGTTATGAGGGAAATATCATCCACCGATAGGTCTATTGATTTAACATTTATTTGCACCACGCTGATTTTATCGGTGTACCACAACTACAATACATCAGACCGAATCAAAATATTGAAAGTCAGTTTCGGAATCCAAATCCTACTTTTCAAAAGTCGATTATCATAATACATCCTATAATAAAATTGATTCTAATGTAATTCATAGTAGGTATGTTATTTTATAATATTGATGTGGTACAATTTATAATTCCTTTTAAATTTCAATACACGAATTATGTGTTGTAATTACAAGTACTCCAATCATGAAACACATGTCTGAAAAATTTAACGGTGATACCTGCACTACTTCACTTTATTACAAATGCCCATTACTTCCTACTCGTTACGACAATAGTTAGATTTTACGATAATAATATTGTCGTAAAATTTCTTTTCACGATAATATTATTATCGTAACGCGTGTAGTGGTTATGCACTACACTTCCTGTATAGTAAGTGTAGTGTAAATATCATTTTTTAAAATTTAATGAAAAAAATAAGAAAAATTGATAGGACTCGGGAAGTACCAATCATGAAACAAATTTTCTAAAAGTAAGTGGAAAAAGAAGAAAAAGTTGATAGGACCAGACAATTTTATGTAAAAAGAGCATACATTATACAATGGAAAGGTCTACGAATGTCTAGTTTAAATTTGTTGGTTTTAATTACAAAAAAAAAAAAATCACCACGAGTATCCCACTACCATGTCTTATGAAATAAGTTGACATGTTAATTGGGTTGAGGTCGTCTGTTGTGAAGGGCTGTGGCTGTGATGGACTGTGAAGTAAAACGGTGTCGTTTCGGCCCCGAACGATGCCGTTCGGTTACGACCTTAAAAAAAAAACCACAATCAACACGGCGTCATTTTGGCCCGAAACAACGCTGTTTCGGGCTTCACAGCAACACACAGCAGGGAAGCCCACAACAGAGGATTTTTTCAATCCAATGTTAATTAGGTAATATAATGACTTATAGTAATTAGTAAATCAGGCAACTGTAGCACTGATATTTATTTTTAGGTGTGTCAGAGTCTGACATTTTTTTTCAGGTAAATCGTCCAAATTCGGAAGAAATCGTCCAAATTCGGTCAAAAACGTCCAAATTTGGATACATGTCGTCCAATCCCATGTGATCAATTTAACCGTTCAAAATGGACGAAAACCGTCCAAATTGGACGGTATCAATAAGACGCACCGTCCAAATTTGGACGGTTTCATCCAAATTGGACGGTCTCGTCCATTTTTGACCCTTATCAAATCCGTATGTTTTGTGATGCTTGTTATAGTATTTGAATCATTCCCTTTTCTTCTCCTAAGAGAAGACTGAAGATCTCTGGCATTTTCTTTACATTGTGAAACCATGTCCTTTGCAAAACCACACTTATCCAGTAGTTTGACTGATTTTTCCAGTAATTCATCAACCCATTTCTCCCTTTGTTTACAGAACGGGGCTTCCATGGTCAATGGCAAATTGAGAAAATCATTTGTGCTTTTATACAATTCTCGTAGACACGATAGACCATAGCGCATTTCTCCCGCAGATATGCTTGATGATGTTGATGATGTTTCTTGCCAAGATTGGAGCTTGTTTAACTCATCTTCAACTCTTTGTTTAGCAACATGTGTTCGCTAGGCAAACGATTGATCGATGCGGTGTTTAACGCTTGATTGTGAAGAAACACTTGCCATCTTCTTGCTCTGTTTTGTTAGAATGATTTTTTTTTAAAGAAAAATGTTTTGATGAAGAAGATGTGGAAGCCTCTATGTATAAATAGACATTAGAATTTGAAGGACAAAAAGAATAGTAGTTGTAAAATTAAACAAATTGGAAATGAGAATGTGTTGGCCTCGTCCGAATTTGGACGGTGCTTCCCATTGATACCGTCCAATTTGGACGGTTTCCGTCCATTTTGGACGGTTAAATTTATTATATGGATTTGGACGACATGTATCTAAATTTGGACGTTTTTGACCAAATGTGGACGATTTCGTCCGAATTTGGACGATTTACCTAAAAAAAAATATCAGACTCTGACACACCTAAAAATAAATATCAGTGCTACAGTTGCCTGATTTACTAATTTCACTACATTATACAATGGAAAGGTCTAAGAATGTATAGTTTAAATAAACCCTCACCACGAGTATCCCACTACCATGTCTTATGAAATAAGTTGACATGTTAATTGGGTTGAGGTCGTCTGTTGTGAATGGGCTGTGGCTGTGATGGACTGTGAAGTAAAACGGTGTCGTTTCGGCCCCGAACGATGCCGTTCGGTTACGACCTTAAAAAAAAAACCACAATCAACACGGCGTCGTTTTGGCCCAGAAACAACGTCGTTTCGGCTTCACAGTAACACACAGCAGGGAAGCCCACAACAGAGGATTTTTTCAATCCCATGTTAATTAGGTAATATAATGACTTATAGTAATTAACTTGTTATTATACTAAAAACTGAATGAAGTCACTTATTTACGGAGTTTGAACCTCAAGGTCCAACTGCATTTTTAAGACATTTAAACCATTTACCACTATGCTACGTCCTGACGACAGAGGTTTTATTTAAACCATTACAAGTTTATCGGTGCATTATACTCAATTAACATTCCAAGAGTCAATTTATTGAGCCAAAACTAACTTTCAGGTCGATTATTATAATACAATTACCAAAAGTCGATTTTTGGTAGAAAAAACATTTCTAACGTGGCATATGATAGATGTAAGATATAATAAGTTCAGTATGATTTAAATAACAATTTCTTTTAAAATTTTCAAGCTACGAATTATGTGTTGAACAAATTCCAAGTACTCCAAAGTCCAATCATGACACACAAGTCTGGAAAAGTTAAATTTGAAAAAGAAGAAAAAATTGATAAACTATAAAACTTTCTGTAAAAGTTACATTCACGGGTTGTCCTTCTTCCCAAAAGTTATTTTTATGTCTCACACTTATATTGGGTTGAGCATTTACTTACTTCACGACGTGAGACTTTAAACAAAACAACATGCATTATTCCCCTCCAAATGCAATTATTTGAGCAACTGGAAAATTATTATTATTGATTTACTAAAAAAATATATTATTATTTGTCCTAAAATAGTAATATTCGTCACTTTTTTTTTGTTCTCGTATATTTGTCGCAAGTATTAATTCACGCATTAAAAAAAAAAAAAGGAGGAGACTTATGGATAGAAGAGCAGGTGAGAGTATTTACCCCTAAATTAAAGTATCAAATATTCAAATCGACAGTTTTTCTTTGGTGTCTCCTTGTCGTGCGAAATTATATTTGACGCTTGTATATATCTCTGTGTCTAATTATTTTTTTAGTGGTTATACTAGCTAATTATACTTAAAAATATGAGTATTTATTTGCGTAAGTAACGTCTCTACACCGAATAGAGACATAAATGGAAAAAATGGATGATTTTTCCGTGGTAATTCCACATGGAGTAATTTGACATGGAGTAGTCAGGATTACACAGTTGAAATCCATCTCAGATAGTCCTCCACATATGGATAGTGACTACGCGTCCACCACATTCAAAGGATATAGTGACTTTTTACATAATGCTAGGTCCGTCCCGTGACACATTCGAGATCGTATGTTTTTAAACTGGATTTAAACTGTGTGATGTATATTACTTCGCGGGTCAAATCACTCCATACGGAGTTACGAGGGAAAAATCATCCACCGAAAGGTCTATCAATTTATCATTTATTTGCGCCATAGTGATTTCACCGATACACCACACCAACAATACATTAGACTAGCCCAATCAGAGGCTGTCAAACCAGCCACCACATAGTCAGATACATTTAATTATTCCTTAATTGCCGTCATTTGTAACCGTCGACTCTTAATCCCGGTATATAGCGACATTTGTATCATGAAAAAGACATCCAATAATTAATATAAACAGCCAACCTCTCTTAAATTTATCGACAATCGAGTTTGCCATTTACAACTTTAAAGTCTTCATCTTCTCTTCATATTGTTCTTGAGAACCACTACAAATTACCGGAAAAATCACTTATTTCCGCCATGAAATACACCGCAAAATACATTACAACTCGTTTCGATTCATTCTCTTTTTAGTCTGATTATGGCATGTGTCACGCTCATCTATTCTATAGGCAAAGCATGAGTCTATCCTTAGCAACGTGCCGTGCCCCGGTTGTCATCTTTGTCTTTGTGTGTGCATGATCAGGGGTGGGACCTTTCCTCATGAATTGCCTTCTTCGAGGCATGATCATGGGCGGGATTTCCCTCTTCAATGTATAAGACCAGCACGGTTTCGTACATGGATTTGAGGGCATTTGACTGTATTAACACCAATACCCCCTCAAGTTGAAATTGAGGTGAGGCTTGCATTTGATCACCTTCTTAACACTTAATTGACTGTGATTGGAGGAATGAAAACTGAATATGTGCCCAGTTTCTATAGCAAATAGTAAAAGATAGGAGAATCCAATGGCTTTGTTAAGATATCCCAGCTGGTTTGTTGTCCTAACTGGCATTAATCTCAAAAAACATGTTTGAACCTTTGCTATTGTAATATGTCAATCAAGTTCAATATGTTTGGCCATTTCATGAAAAATATGGTTCTTGGCAATATGAATGGCACTTGCATTGTCACAGAAAAGAAGAATAGGCAATTGTAGTGGTATCTGTGGGTCCTTTATGATATAGGCTAGCCATTGAAGTTCACATGTGGCATTGGCCATTTCTCTATATTTAGCCTCAGAGGAACTTTTAGCTATAGTACTTTGCTTCTTTTTTCCAAAAGACTGGTGCAGTGCCCTACCCAATCAGAATCAGTGTATCATTTCAGTATAAGATCATTTCATGTTTCAAAAAGAATACCTTGACCAGGATCGCTCTTCAGATATCTCAAAAGTCTGTTGGCAGACTGCATATGATTTATTGTAAGGTGAAAGAGAATCTGACCGAGTTGTTGTACTGCATATGCTATATATGGTCTTGTGAAAAAAGGTAGATCAACTTGCATACTAAGGACCTGTAGATTGTGTTGTCAGGTAGTAGTTCAGAATCCCCTGATGACAGTTTCTATTTTGAATGCATTGGTGTATAACAGGTTTAGCTTCCAGGAAACCACATTCTTCTAGTAAGTTCAAAGTGTATTTCTTTGGTTGATGTAGATCCCTTTATCAGATCTTGCAACTTCAATGCCTAGGAAGTACCTTAAGTTGTCAATATCCTTGATTTGAAATCTCTGGTGAAGTACTTGTTTAACCTCTTCTATTGGGGTTAGTGAAAACTTGTTGCTATGATGTCATCCACATAAACAAGGAATGCTATGAAGTTGTCAGCTGTCCCTCTAGTGAATAAACTGTGATCATGTTAGGATTGAACAAAACCAATTTCCTTTAATGCCTCTGCTAACTTTGTGTTCCGTTGCCTGCTAGCTTGTTTCAGACCATATAATGATTTGGTCAACCTGAATACTTGATTGGGTTTCTATGTCTTGAATCCAAGTGGAAGATCCATGTACACTTCTTCATCTAATTCCCATGTAAAAAGGCATTATTGACCATTTGATTTATGTGCCATTGTTTAGAAGCTGCCAATGCTAGTAGTGTTTTGATGGTAGTGAGCTTTGCCACATGTGAGAAAATCTCCTGATAATCTATTCCATAGGTTTGTGTGTAGCTTTTGCTACTAATCTAGCCTTATATCTCTCAATGGATCCATCAACATGGTATTTGACCTTGTACACCTAGTTGCACCCTATAATAGACTTGCCTGGGGGTAAGGACACAATCTCCCAAGTT
This sequence comes from Gentiana straminea, assembly GCA_036785695.1. Taxonomy (NCBI): domain Eukaryota; kingdom Viridiplantae; phylum Streptophyta; class Magnoliopsida; order Gentianales; family Gentianaceae; genus Gentiana; species Gentiana straminea. The sequence continues at coordinate 3,281,323 of JAVUPR010000258.1, read as the reverse complement.
TTTGTTTCATGTAAAGCATCCAACTCTTTTTGCATTGCCTCTTTCCAGCAGTCATATTTAATGGCTTGATTATATGTCTTAGGTTCTTGAATATGATCTGCTAGGCATACAAACTTCTTATATCCATTGGTAAGATTCTTATATGAAACCACATTATTACACTGATGTGGTGATTTTCTTGTAAGGATGACATATTCTTTAAGATGGGAGGGAACATGTCTTTGTCTTGTGGACTTTCTTATATCAGATTGTAGCATTGTTGGTGGGTTGTCTGTTGTTGTTGAAGCAGATGGTACATCCATGCTTTGAGGAACTTGAACAAACTGATATGATGTTGCATCATATGGAACTGGCAATGGGACATATGCTCCTTCTGTACCTGTCTGTCTAATATGTAAAGGAAAAATATGTTCATAGAATTGCACATCTCTATATACAAAGATGTCCCTAGTTTGTTTATCTAGAAAAATGTGTCCTTTGGTGAACTTAGGCACCCCAAGGTATACACACCGTCTAGCCCAAGGGTCAAAATTTGATCTATTATGGGCAGGTGTACATGCATATACAAGGGAAACAAAAACTTTCAAGTCAACATAATCAAATTGCTTTCCATACAACAAGAAATGAGGTGTATTAAGTTTAATAACTGGTGATGGAGTGATATTGATCAGGAATTTGGCATGTAGAACACAATATCCCCAATAGGACATGAGCAAATTGGACTAAAATTTTAAGGCTCTAGCAACATTCAAGATGTGTTGATGTTTTCTTTCTACTATACCATTCTGCCGTGGGGTATCCACACAAGATGTTTGGTGTATGACACCTTTTACTTCATAATAATCAGCCATATGAAATTAAGGTCCATTATCAGACCTTACTAGCTTAACATGCTTTCCATATTGAACAAAAGCAAACTGAATAAAAGATTGAACTAGTTATCTAACCTCATACTTGTGTTTCAACAGAAAAATCCAAGTATATCTAGAAAAATCATCTACAACAGTTAAGAAATAGGAATGGCCATGCACAATTTGTTGTTTATAAGGCCCCCACATATCAAAATGAACAAGATCAAACACATTCTGCATAGAAGATGGACTTAAAGGAAATGGATTTCTCTTTTGTTTGGCTAATTGACAGACACGACAGACATCAAAATAGTGTTTACAAGAAGAATCAATACAATTAAAATCTAAAAGCCTTTTATTTGACAAGTGACCAAGCCTGTAGTGCCAAACTTGTTCTTTTGTGATTGTAGACCTGTCTTCTAGCAAAGACACATTACGAACTGTGTTGTGAGTGTGTGGCATCTTCTGATCAGCACATCAACACATACAACCCTTTGGATTTCTTAGCTGATCCAATCAGCATCCCAAGTTTCCTGTCATGTATCAGACAAGAATCATGATCAAACAACATGGACTATGAAGGATTTGCAATAGTTTAGCCAATGATATCAAGTTAAAATCTGGTATACATATCACATTGGTAAGAACTAACTTGTCATTTAAACACACGGTACCTATGTGTGTAACTGAGACACTAGTGCCATTTGGCAAACCCACCAATATTTGAAAAATAGGTCTAAAAGACTGCATACAAGCTTTATCAGTGACAATATGATCTGTTGCACCAGAATCAATTATCCCGACACAAACCTAACAGAATTAGACAAATCTAATACACCAGCAGTAGGAACAAAGTTGATTGGTCAAAATTGTGGCTTGATTGGCCATATGATCATAAGAATCCACCTTCTGAGTATCCAGCAGCCTCATCAATTGCTGATATTGAGTTTTACTCAAGTAAAACTATCTGAATCTTGAACAGAAGTCATTGAACCTTCAGGATTGCCACACCGATTGCCACATTGCTCATCTGACACAACTTCTGCCATATTCACTTTACTTCTTGGTTTCCAACCAGGTGGATAGCCATGCTTCTTATAGCACTTGTCCACAATATGTCCTGTGTAGCCACAGAAAGTACATTGTACCTTCTTTCCAATTTGATTAGTCCCTGCATTTTTCTTGAAATTTGCAGTATTGCCACTCATTGGCTTGTTGAAATTCTGTTGAAACCCTGAATTTTATGGATTTGAATTAGGAACAACCAACATTGTTGTTATTAAAGGCCCTATCGTACAATACTGTGGCTTTGGAAATTTATTCACAGTGTCCCTCTGATCTTCCAACTTCAAGGCCATGGCAAATATAGTTTCTAAACTTGGTACAGAACCATTAATTGAGCTTGTGTTAAGACTTGAGAAACTCATTATTCAGGCCTCTCAAGAACTTTACAACATTTTCTGTCTCTTTATATCCTGTGAGGTCTTGATTACATCACAAGTGCATCTAGGATTACAAGAATATACCGTATCATGCTTCATGATTGCAATCTCATCCCATAGGCCTTTAATTGATGAGAAGGTGACCACACAAATAATAATTTTTTAAACATATTTTTATCAAAGTTTTCCAAAATATAATTCTATTTTGAACTCAAACATTGAAGACAGACACGACTATCAAAGATGTTTTGTTTTATATTGATAATTAGTGTATCTTCAAAAGTTTACATAAAGATTATACTAATGTCATCTTGTGGTTTTTGGTGTTTTTATGTTTTTTTAATTTTCTGTGAAAACAAAATATGAATGTGTATTTTCAAAATTCTAATGAAATATGAATCACCAATACAAATACAAATTTGTATATATATATATATATATATATATATATATATATATATAGGAGTATATACTATTACTAGTAACAAGTCAAAAAGTCGACTGATACTCTGAAGATTTTTTGAATAAAAGTGGATAATTGTTACAGATAACATCATATTCCTTATTAATTTTTTAAACATATTTTTATCAAAGAAAATATAATTCTATTTTGAACTCAACATTGTCGTACCTAAAGATTATACTAGTGTCATCTTGATGTTTTTTAATTTTCTTATGAATGTGTATTTTCAAAATTCTCATTCGACAATATTCGTATGTATAGAAAAAGACAATTGTTTTGTTTGTTCGTAAATATAGCAGTCATCCGATAATCCGTTTTAATAAAAAAACTCTACGACAGAATTACCCTGTCCGAAAAAATTACTTGTACTAGAAAAGCACAAAGTAAGTGAGGTGAGTTATAAAGTCTTTCAACATTATTACTTGTACTAGAAAAGTATACAGAAAAAGGCAACACAAGTTTTGTGACACATAAGAACATCTTTCATGCTTTATTTTTAAGGGTTTAAAACATTTAAAAAAAAGGTGTATTAACGTAGAAAATATGGTATATGTACTAATAATATATGTGTATCGTAAAAGTATGAGGAATATGCTACATATATGTATGAGTATTATTGTAACGCCCCTGCACTCGGCTGTAGGCTAAAATGAGTCGTAAATGGTCCGGTCAACTTGACCTCCGTCCTCGCTTGGTCAAAAGGGCCAACCCGAGTTAATGAAGCACCTTTATGTCTCACACTTATATGGGGGTGAGCGTTCACTTAATTTACCGATGTGGGATATCACATTCTCCCCTCTTATAAGGGACCAGCGTCCTCGCCGGACGGCCAAGACTTGTCCCGGATCGTCCTACCGGAGGTAACTAGAGGCCATCCTTACACCGTCTTCTTGTACGGTGCGGCGCATAGTTCCGTCCGATAGTCGGCTCGAATACCATTCTCGTAACGCCCCAGCACCCCGGGCTGTAGCGGCAAATGAGTCGTAAATGGTCCGGTCAATAACTTGGACCCTCCGTCCTCGCTTGGTCTAAAAGGGCTAACCCGAGTTGACAAGACATTTATGTCTCACACTTATATGGGGGTGAACATTCACTTAATTTACCGATGTGGGATATCACAATTATATTATATATGTAGTGTCTCAGAATATAAATCATTTTTACTACGAATTAATCACTTAACTACTTTTCTTTACTTTATAACTATATTGCATCCATGGTAATTAAAAGATATTTTAGTCATTTATTATAAAATTGATGATACTCAATTTATACTCAACCAGTTTTTAATATTATAAAACAATCAAAATAAATTGTATTTTGGGACAAAGGTAATACAATTTAAATCTTCAATATATTAATTAAGTGTTGTGAGTCAAAATATCAAGATTGAAACTAGTGTTGTTAAACGAATAGAGCGTTCACAAATAAAATCGTATTCGACTTATTAGTGTTATTATCGTTCGTTTGTTTAACTTAACAAATCGAGCTTAAACAAGATTATAACTTTGTTTCTTGAAAGTAGGAACACGAGTTTACTCGAAAACGTTCGATTATGTTCACGATTCTGCTTATATTGTTAAATCAATGTACAATTTAACCCTAATACATAATCATAACCTATTTATTATCAAATAGGTACACTAGAGTAATTTTATTGAATATTTATAGAGTTCTCCTAATCTTTCAGCACTATGATATGTGAATATTTTTTTATAATTTGTTATTTATCCAATTGGATTTGATTTTTTATATCTTAACAAACTAAAATCGAGTTGGAAGTCAAAAATACGTGTAACAAGTCAAACTCGAACACGATGTCTAACAATTTTTCTTTATAAATAAACTTGATTTTTTATAACTTAACGAATTAAAATCGAGTTGGAAGACAAAAATACGTGAAACAAGTCAAATATGAACACAATGTCGAACAATTTTTGTTTATAAATAAGATTGACCATACTTTTTTGTTCGTTTATTCAACACACAATCGTGATCTGAACAAACTAAGTTTGAACATATTATTTTAAACGAATGGTCACAAACAAACTTGTGTTATAAACGAACAAAAATTAAACGACAAATTACCCTACTCGACTCGGCTCGGCTCAGCTCACTAACAATTACGTAAAGAAACACATGCTCTGTCGAGGGATCAGCACGAACCACATGTTCTGAAAGGTGTCAAGATGCTTTTACTTTTGATTAGAATGCAGAAAAAGCCAAAACTTTGGATAAAGCATTGATGGTGACTTTATAGGGAAGCTTTTGTCCATTGTGTAATATAACGATCCATATAAGCAGTTGAGTGATAATAATAAATGATTCATCCTTTTCATCGATGAATAATAGGTTGTTGAAAGGATTCACGTGTCTGAACGTCTTCTTATGAAATTATTTCTTTTGGAAAATTTCCATTCTGTTCAGCACACTTGATTCGATCTATTATTCGGCTTTGTTGTAATATAGGTTGCCTGTTTTGCGGCAAGGCCGCGTTGTAGTGTGGTTTGCCGCGCTGTAGTGCGGTTCTCGGCCGCGTAGTAGTGCGGTTTTTTGGCCGCGTTGTAAGTTAAATTTATCCGATTAATAAAAGCTTTCGTATTTCGTGGGAAAAAAAAAAATCAATGAAGATTATTAAACTTGTAGAGGAAGTGATATTACATAAATTTGTAGTGTATGTATCATTTTCTAAGAAGTTGATAGGACTAGATAACTTTATGTAAAAAGAGAACGAAATGATATATCCACTACATATATTATATAGTGAACATTCAATATTATTTTTTAGCCATTGATTAAAAGACAATGTTATTCATTATTATTACAATGGATGTATCACCATCCAAGTGTGTAGTAATGAAAATCAATGGATGAAAAGTGTAGTGAATGTCCACTACACAATATATACAGTGGATGTATCACCATCCAAATGAAAATACATACATAATTGAAAGGTCTATCGAAGTATAATTTACGTTTGGGATTAGGATTTTATTTACATCACTATAATTTTATCGGTGCAACATACACTCAACTCCACTAAAACACACACACACACCCTTATAAAAAAAACACACACACACACAAACAAACAATATTTTGAAAGTCTGCTTATGGAATCAAACATATTTTTTGGTCGATTCTCACAATTTAACTACGAGAAGTCAATTTTTGCTTCAATAATCGAGTTTTTTTTGCTTTTTTATTTTTTTTTTTTTTTTATTTTTACGGGCAATAACCGAATTTCGTAAAGAGAAATTTTAATGTAAAACATGACAGATGTGACATATTATAAATTCGGTGTGATACAAATAATAATTTTTTCAAGCCATGAATTAAGTGTCGAGATTTCAAGTACTCCAATCATGAAACACATATCTGCAAAGTTAATTTAAAAAAGAAAGAAATTGCAAAAGTTAATGTAAAGAATAAGAAAAAATTGATAGAACTATAAAATTATTCTCAAGTACATTCACGGGTCGTCCTTCTTCCCAAAAACAAAACAACATACATTATTCCCCTCCCAATTAGGGATGGCAATGGGTCGGGTAGGGGACGGGTTTAGCTCCACCCGACCCATACCCACTCCTAATTTTTTTTACCCATACCCGACCCATACCCGAACGGGTATAAATAAAATCCCCCCATACCCACCCCCACGACGGGTAACGGGTAGGGTACGGGTAGTGTACGGGTACGTGAACGTGTATAAATAATTTTTTTAAGTACAAAATGAATTTGATTTTAAGTACGAGTTAAGACATTTTGCAAATGAATGTCCTATTAGGAACTAATGTTTTTTAGTTTTTTTCTACTAACCTCAAAGAAAAAGCAACGGGTAGGGTAGGGTACGGGTCGGGGAATGGGTCGGGGACGGGTAGGGTAGGGTTTTATGCTATACACGATACCCGACCCGATACCCGAACGGGTATAGAAATTTTACCCATACCCGACCCATTACCCGAATGGGTAGTTGAAAATCATACCCGAACGGGTAGGGTAACGGGTAGGGCAGGGTCGGGTTGGGCGAGATTGCCATCCCTACTCCCAATGCAATTATTTGAGCAACTAAAAAATTATTCTCAAATAAAAATTATTACTATTTGTCCATATATTCTTCCTTAATCCTTATGTTTAAAAAAGCTATGACTTCTTTAAAAAAATGTATGATCGAACAATATCTTGGCATCTTGCAATAGTGCATTGGAATAAATATTTACTTTGTTACCGTCAACACTATTTATTTTATTAATTTTCATTTATTTCCGGTACCACACATATATTTATTCTTTTTATTTTCGACATCATAATAGGAATATCAGTGTCAGTGACGTTCCTTCTTCGATTACAACGTCATTGATTGACGTTTTTCACCAATTATACATTTATAATTATAATATCAGTGCTATTGACCTTTTTATCGAAAACCAACGTCAGTATCAGTGACGCGCATACCGCAAAAAGAGTCTGTGCCACTGAGGTTATGTTGCACAAAAATAATCGTGGTGCTCGAAATAATTTTTTGAGTGTCAAAAGGAAGTGTGGTGCCAACAGTAAAAATATGGTGTCAATAATTTCCGCCTAAATATATTGACATCAACTTTTTTTTGTTAATAAGTAGCAATTTTATTGAAAGGTGAAAATGTTTTTGAAACTCACAGGACGAGTTTCATAACTCAAATTACAAAATCCAGAAGCCCTAGAGTATACCCGCATTTTTAGTTCTGAACGTTGAGAAAGTTCTTGATCACATCAAGGGATGGCCTGCCTTGGGAAAATTTACCGATGAGGGAGCGCTGAAAGGAGGCAGCCATTGCCGTTTCCGCTTCAATGGGAACGATAATTGAAGGTCCCTTTGAACATGGAAGAGGGTAGCAAATCCAAATTGAAATTCAAAGATTGCGTAGTGCTCTTCGTAACCTGTGCGTACGAGATTGGAGGAGTGGAGGCCGGATCCGAAAGCCGGTTAAGAGCAACTTCGGGCGATGGACTAGCCATCTAGCCGGAGGAACCTTAGGAGATGTCGCAGCCGTATTGACAACAACTTTTAAAATGGAATATAATTATTAAAAAAACTCATATTATTATTATCTTATAAGTATGTCACTAATTTTAAGGGTCTTTAGAGGCACACATTAATTAATTATACCATTGTCCTTAGACACACATCAGTAAATACATATTTTTAAACATTATTGTGGTGCCTTAAATAAATTTAGTGACGTGTTTTTAAAGCTCCCTTAAGTTTTCACACCCCGCGTCACTTAACACACAATAATTCTTTGTCGGAAATTCATATTTGGCCTATTATGTATATTTTCTTTTGATTTTTTTTATATAAAAATTGGCACAATTCGACATTCATCCGAAGAATTACAATTCATGTGTGTGTCTTCTGTATGAGTGTTCACTTGCAATATCACGAGTCGTTATGAAAATGTGCAAAACTCGTGTAACACAATTCAAACTGTATTGCGTTTTTTCATTGATTCAACAAAATGGAGAGAGTAAAAATATATAAGGTTCGGTTATTTAGTTAACAAGTCACTACAAGATAATACGACTATAATAATATAAAAAGTAAATAATTATAATCAAACTATATTATCCTCGACACGCCCCTGCAATCTCGTAAGAAGTGGCTGAACACGGAGATTAGATTTTAAACTGGCAAAACGAGGCTGAGCCAACAGTTTGGTGAGGACATAGGCTAACTGGTCCATCGTGGAGATAAAAGAAATCCCGAGCTTGCGAGCGGCAACTAATTCATGAACATGATGGAAGTCGATCTCTATGTGCTTCGTGCGGGCATGAAACACCGGATTGTGAGCAAAGTAGGTGGCACCAATATTATCACACCAAAGAGTTGGAGGGGAAGACAACGAAACCTGCATCTCACGAAGAAGTATGCAAAGCCACTAAAGTTCTACGACGGTGTTAGAAAGAGTCTTATACTTGGCCTCGGTGTTTTTTTTTTTTGAACAACCAAGATATATTTATAATCAGCAAGATGCTAAAAAAATTACAAAATGTTCCAACAAGTTTCCAAAACATCCCAACAGTACTAAAAAAAAAAAATCGAATTGCCCTCCATCCAAAAAAGATTATTCCAATCCCCTAATCATGTGACAAACTTGCCAGAAGTTCCAAAAAAGATCAATCAATATCCATTGTTAACCATCATCTAAAGCCAACACATCATCCAACTCACCAACATAGCAGCAACATATCTCATTTGCAGGAAAGCATGAGTAAGCATTGAACAGATTTGTACCGCCAAAATTAACTGAAATTTATGCCGTATAATTCGGTTATTGCATCCATCATAACCACTGCATCTCGTCGACTTCATCGATTTATTATCACTTCCTCCCATCTCGACTCGGCCTCGGTGCTACTCTTTGAAACCGTCAAGTTGCTAGGAAATCTATGCGGGAACGCAGTGGAATTTAAAATTGTTTTTCCTTTAACCAAGATCGACTTCGTTTTAGCAACAAGCATAAATGAAGTAAACGGGAAAATTACCTTAGACGACCAAAAAGGTTGAAGCTTTACCGTCCACGGTTGTTGGTCCAAGCACCGAGCCGTCCAAGTGTCCGCCTCTATCGATAATCCACACGAACAACCGCCGGAATCCTCAAACGACTGCTAGCGGAAAAAGTCGACTGCTAGGTTGCATTTTCTTCTTCCCACAAGAACTCTCTCAAAAACTCTCCTTTCTTTTACTAGAATATTGCAAGAATATTGTGATACAAAAGAGTTGACACAACTCTCCTTATATAGGAGCAAGGGGCGCCACTTTCATCTTGCAAAGGAGTGGGGAGCAAGAAACTGTTTTCCCAATAGAATAAGGATTAATTAAATCAATCAGATATTTGATTGATTATTTCATTAAGAATTTTCCTTAATCTTTAAATATATTCCTTAAAATCATATCTTCCATATATTTAATATCTTATATTAAATACTTTCTAATATATATATTGTCAATATCTAATATTGAATATATTTCTTAGTATATTACCATAAATCAATTTACACACACACACATATATATATATATATACACACACATGTATATCACATATACATGTATATTTACACACGCATTTATATATATATTTATATATATATATTAATATCCAATATTAATACATAATAATATAATACTATGATTAATTTACAAAATGTGTATCATAATACACAATTTCGCCCCATACAACAAATATGTATATATAATTAATCAACATGTAAATATCTTGTATTATATTTATTAATAATAAATAGCACAATATTTATTTATCACTATAACACTTTATAGTATGCATAAATAAATCCGCATCCGGTTATCGCTATAACCACAAATCAATTCCGGTTATTCATATGTGTGTGGCCCGATAGATTTCCGAATATGTTGGCCGTAAGTATAAAGTGAATTTACTAAAAAACCCTTCACGCCTAACGATTATGGATAGCGTCTAGCAACACGCCCACGAACCACAATCATCGGAAAGAGTCAAGTGCTATGACTACAACCTTTCATGTGAAACGGTTACCGTGTAAATACAATCATATCGCTGTAATAATATCCATACGGTTGTATCTCGAGTGTCAATACATTAACAACCATACCTTATAATCTGGATATCACGATCTCTCGAAGTAACTCATTCACTCCCACTTTGAAAAGATTCATGAGAGCTAGACATTCCTTATAAGAAGGCCCTTTTGGATATTTGATCGCGTGTGCAATTCACTAATACACACGACGTACTAGCAAGAGTACTAGGTCAATCGTAGTATAGTAAGGGCGAGTCAAGGTCGATCCCACAGAGACTATTATTTAATAATGTTAAACGCAACCACAATTTATAGGTCAACCGGATAGAGGTGGTCATTGACCAACATAAAAGACAAGTAAATAAAAGAGATGCAAATAAACCAATCATCAATCATATATCGAAAATGCATAAACCAAACTATTCATAACTAATCTCCCTTTAATCCGTGTTCGACTCGTGTGCGTAATTTAGCTAGGACTGCAACTCCTAACCCTATCTACTCCGACAATGGTAGTAGACAATCTATACGCAAGCTACCCTCCTTACTTGGTCCGTAATAGCCCATACACATAAAGAACTAGAATTGCCGATATCGAGCACTAACTCATACCGCTAACCCGCCAAGACAACTGTCGACACTGATCAGCACGTTCCTATGGTCCATCAAAACTATGTCCAAACTAACACTTCACTATTCGTATTTCATGCTAATTTTATGATTACAGTATGCAGATTGGCTAGATGTAACTACTTTTAATTAAACCTGTCGATCAACGTAGCTGACGCCGAACCATAGAATTAGGATTTACTAGGTATTCAGATCTAGCGATAAAGACCGTCACAGATATGAAGAACGCACCCCATAATTCTACGTTTCATAATTAACGAATCGAATAAAGATTAATGTTCGTTTAATTAATTCATGGATGATTACATGCAAGCATAATCTAGATCTATCACAAGTACAATCATGATCTAAGAAAAGAAATAAAACATTGGAATAGATCTTACCCATAACGAAGAACGATCTACTCTTCTATTCTCTCTCGAAGAATCTAGCTACGACTCAAGACGATCCATGAAGAGCGTAAATTAAGCACAATTCAATAATGAAAGAATCATGACTTATTTGCAAGAAACTCTCTGAAAAATTGAAGAAGACTTTATTCCCAAAAGACTACATTGTATCTAGTTGATGAAAAACTAGAAAAGAGATGAAGAATAGATGGAATAGATGATGAATGGATGGAATACAAAATTCATAGGCCTTATATAGGTGTATAAACAGAATTGGGGGTAAACCCAATGCTTGGAAGACAAGAAAACGCGTTTCTGGAAGATTCCGGGCCTTGATAAACCGCGGGTAACTCCCGGTTTACCGAGGGTATTTTTGTCTTTTTCTGCTGCCAACTTAACTTGGAATACCATAGGCCCAGCTTCGGTATTCGGACCATAACTTGGCCTACGCAACTCCGATTGGATGATTCAAAGTGTGTTGGAATCCTTGTTTAAATCCCTACAACATTCATGTAGAAGTCCAAGCCCATTTCGTCTCGTAAAGCTTTTGAAACTATGATGCAAGATCACCAATCAGATTCTCGGGTCTAATATCCGCTTGAAACACTTCTACCTTCAGCTCTGTTCAGTTCTTTATCGATTGACTCTCATATTTAGCCCAAATGATGCTTTGAACACTCGTCCATCTCTCAATAAAATCATAGCACACATAGTAGCTTTTGTTTCTAGCAAATAATGCATAAAATATACGGTTAATACGCATAATACCAATTTAGTCACCCCGGACATGGCTTAATGACATTTAGCTAATTAACCCATGATTTCATACATATTATCACCATTGAGAACACAAATCCGGGGTATATTGATAGTAAATAATGATATCAATTTGACCGTCATCCTACCCCCCACTTAGCTTTTGATCGTCACGAGCAAACACCAAATCAAACAAACCCCATAAACAATTACAAACTAATTAAGAACAGACTCATTCAAGAAATCTAAATAAGATGAGGGTCAACACATATCCATCAATAATCCATTAAGCGCTATCTCGTAGTATAACCGACGTGTGTGTGAGTAACTCTCAAACAACAATGACGCAGACAGAATCACATTATATCAACAGGGATGTCAGGCAAAACATATATCATGCATCATTCCATACGTTCCCCATTAATCATCACCTACCAATGCATCAATGTGTCGTGTGATAAATCTTTTGTGATAATGCATTCAAGAAAAGATTGAAGTTACAGAGACCCCACAATCATTACTTACCAATGTGCACACTCGTTCCTCTTGCTTTCAGGCTTAGGCAAAATACATGGAACCTTACTTGGGCCGGGCGGACTCGGGGACGGAGTCTTGCTCTTATGTCCTCGTTTGTTTCTTTTTTATGCGAGGGTCGTGCCCTTTTTACATAAGTAAGTGAACGTAATGCTTAGTCTAGGTGATCAAAGTTTTAAGGTTTTGTTACTACAACGACACTAGTGATTCTAGCGACGAGTCTAAAGTTAAAAAGGAAAGATAGAAGATTAGACTACTAGGTTTCAAAGATAATTAAAGGGCCATAGCCGAACCATGATCAAAATAGCTAGTATCACCTTAAGGAATGACAAAACCGGGAGTGTGCATTAAACAAACGAACTCTTACATTCAATTCCACGGGTACGTACTCCTAATCCCGGTGTTAGGTTACGAACAACTCTTCCCCAACACCTTAAGCCTAGTCAACCGACCTTCCCTAAGAGAGGTTCATTCACAAGACAATCATGCACAAGAGCCGTTTAAACGTTAAAACGAGTAACCTCGCACTACAATGCGATCCTAGAACCCTTTTCCCACACCCTCTCTCTCTCGAACAACTCTCAAGATTGATGTGTGTGATTTTTGACCTAGGTGATCAATCTAGCCCAAATCCGTTATAACGAGTTCTAAGACGTGAAATATGCAAGATACAACAATAAAAAGCACTACCCACTCCCAATTTCATCACCCAAAGGGTGATTTCACTAATTTTCACATGATTCGACTATGTAGATGTTTAGCTACTCATTATACTAATCAAAACATACACGAAACGATAAATGAAAGCCATAACAAGTAAAAGAGAAGAGAAATATACCATTAAATTGCGAAATTCGAGATTAGATCCAAAAAGTACAAAATAGAGAAGTAATTAAAATGTGGTCTCTTAGTGTTTGGAATGAAAATCTAAGCTAAGAAATGGAAAGATTATCTTTGAGATGTTGTTGATTTACACTAAGAGAGAGTATTCTAAGCTATTACAAAATTCGAGCAAAAGATGGGTAGAGTTTTGCTAAGAAAAGCTTGATATCCAAGAAAATGTCTAAGGGGGGTATTTATAGGTGGAGGGAAAATCTGCTTTGCAAAAGGGTCCAAACGCGCGTTTAAAGGGTTGGAACGCGCGTTTGGGATCTTCAAACGTGCGTTTCGCTTGGCTGGAACGTGCGTTACACATAAATTACGGGCGGGGACTTGACGTGTTCTTCATCCGGAACGCGCGTTTAGGAAGGTTCAAACGCGCGTTTAGGATCTTGGAACGCACGTTTGGCCTGGTTCCCGAACGTGCGTTTAGAGGGCTTCAACTCGAATCGGTCCGAACTTCGGAACGCGCGTTTAGGGATTCAAACGCGCGTTTGAGGGCGTGGAACGCGCGTTTGGGGGATTCAAACGTGCGTTTCAACCCTGTTTCCCCAAATCTTCACTTTTTCCCCTTTTTAGGCCCTCGTCTTGCCTCGGTCATGCTTTTTCACCACAAATCGTCACCTTCCGGGTCCTCGAGACACCAATACCCTTCAATATCGATCACAACCACAAACATCCAAACAATTCCGGAGGGTAAACGTGCTCGGGAATGGGGTTAATACCAATAAAAAGGGGTAAGAATTCATCAAAGTGATGGATTCATTCCCCGTGCCATAAACTCACGATAACACCCCGAAAATGGTCTAATTCACCCAAAATTGTGCTGAAAGTGTGGTAAACGGGGTTAATTAATGCATCGGAGTCACGTAAAGTTGACTCCCATCACTACCTTTATTGCATATCTATTTTTTTTCATTTTTTTTCTTTTTTCTTATGCAATAGCCGTTCGTTTTATGCTCCATCAGCTTTGCTTGGCAGATTTCTCACTTTTTTTCTCTCTCACTCGCAAGCACTTTTTGTCCCGATTTACCTTGTGTGGCATTCAAGTGTAGGATGTAATATCGTCGGATGGATCAAGATCCACCCGATTACGCGGCGAAAGTATACAAGATCTAATCTAACAACCAAAATACATAAAATAATAGATCTAACCTATGAGGGGGTTAGATTGCTTACCAGTTTATGGTGAATAAACTCCAAGAACAATCCGAGATCCAAGATCCAAGAATTGAGAAGCCACCGCCTTCCGACGTGTATCTCCAACAACACCAAGTGGATGGTGTTTCAAGCCGCCGGACCTCCTCGATATGCTACCTTGGAAAAACCCGAAGTTTTTCCAAAACTCGAACCCTTAGTATAATGGCCGAAATATCTAAGCCATAATACTACCCAAAAGTCGAAATTTGTGATGTCATTTAGGCTTGGGAGAACTCTCCTTTATATAGGAGAGTAATCCTTGTCCTCCAAGGAGTTATTTAATTAATACAAAATCAATCAAATTAATCTTTTCATTAAAAAGATAAATCTAGGATATTCCCAAATTAATAAGGATATATAAAAGATTTTTTTCCTTAAATTATTTAACAAATAAATAATTTAATCACATTTCTTATTATTTATCAAGAAAACTAATTTCCCAACAAATAATAATCTAGAAATTGCGCCACCTTAAACCCTAGGTATTAAGGGCTTCCACGCATTTCACACACTTGGGCCGAGTCCACGAAAAATTTCTTTTTCGTATATTTAATTATCTAGTCCAACTAAACAATTAATCCACATACCAATTAAATAGTCCAATCCAAATATTTAATTATAATTGAGGTGAAACGACGAGAAAACATATGCTATGTTAGGAGCCACGTCAGGGACCATGGACCCATATTCAGTAGCTACTATAAATTAAATAATATTATCCGTCAGACCGAACAATAATATTCAACCTATTAATTGCGGGATTACACCACCATAAACCCGAAACTGAACTCTGCCGAATATAGATAACTTACACTCAACCATGAGTCGATAAGCGTCCACTGATATAATCATTACATACGGATAAATCCTCCATAGACTGTTCGTTTCGATTCGGGATATCTCCGTAAACTCTTCTCGAAACCTCTCATCCTTATTTACCATTAACCCCTAGTGATCAATTAGTTCATAACTAATATAATATGAACTCGCGGATCGATCGGTTTAGGATCAACAAATAAGAGAATCGTCGTCTACTTCCCGAGGGAAGGAATGGATTCCATATCGTGATAGCAAAGACTACTCACTCATCCCGAGAATAGAGCCAACGAGAAGTGTTGGACCACATACTACGAAGTGATCCTTACTAACACATCAAACTCTACCCTAGTCTAAGCAGTTGTCTGTGATCACCTCAGGATTGAGATTAAACCATATATGATCATCTTGTGATTCGATAAGACTTCTCGATCACGGAATTATATCGAGAACTCAAATCAAATCGGTCCGACCCCTATATGATTATCATCATATATAAATGCCCCACTAGGTACCACTATTACCGACAAATCCGGATAAGACTCGTCACACCGTAAAGTGTTCGGGCGCATTAATAGCAAATTAATCATGACACCCGTACTCGGATTAATAAACGCTACGGACTAAGTTAATTTTAAGTACATCTCACTAACTCAATCCTCTTGTGCATAGCCATACATTGAGTTATGTGATTACATAAATGAGGTACTTAGGTTTTTCAGTAGTGTCTTAATTATAAGCATACATGCATATAATAAGATGAATTATTAATTCTGTCCTAAAACAATTATATAATTGTCTTTCGGGAACTACACCTAACATCAAGTTGCTACCATCATCCTACAACAATTGGTTAAAGTATATCCATCGACAAATATCGATTCCCGGTCTAGGAATAACTCTTTATCTTATCCAAATACTTCTCACTTAGATTGCGTGCTCAAAAATTGAATGCAATAGTAAAATAATAATTAATAAGTCACTACTTCATGCAATATAGCACATGCTCATTCTTCAATACTAAATTAAATAATGCGTCATCTATAATACATACTGAAGAAGTGAGTTATACGTGCTTAAAAATATCGATTCCACAACAAGATAGATGATTAATAAACCACTACTTCAAATAGTTGACAAACCCCTTATTCATCATTATTGAATTAAGTATGTAATTAAGCAATTTCAACGATTTAAGGTTTTTATTTCATTCAATTCAAAAAATCGAAATTCACAAAAGTAAGTTTAAGTGTGTCCCAATTTTTCAAACTAAGCGTTATGCCTACCCCCCACTTTAAAACTCAACACTGTCCCCAATGTGAAAAGTAAAGCAAAAAAAGTAGGAAGAAGAAGAACACTTAGCTTGGAAAATAGAAAAACTCGGCTAACTGTCTGAAGCAAATCATATCACTGAACTGGAACCAAGGTTGTCTTCTCCAAAGGACTAATCTGCACTAAGTCGGCTAATACAAACAATTCTTGCACAAAGGCTATTAGTACCGCGAGACACAATAAGTAACAAAATAGTTATGTCATATAGCAGTAAATAGCACAACTAAAAAGAAGAAGTGCAATAAACAAATTAAGCCAGTACATAATAACTTAATTACTTAAACACAACAAAACTATTATAAGACTTCAAATAAAAATAAAAAGACTCAATACTCAAAATAATAATCAAATAATCATGTGAAGTAAAAAAAAAAAATCCCGCACATCCTTTGCTCAACAGCCTCAGGAACATGGCGATGAAAAAAAACCTTCCCACTTTTATTCGATCATCGAAAAGAAAAAAAATTAACAAAAAAAGGTTAACTATAAATTAATTGCAATGCCTAACAATTAAATAAATAGTCCCCGGCAACGGCGCCAAAAACTTGATCGCGTGTTCAATTCACTAATACACACGACGTACTAGCAAGAGTACTAGGTCAATCGTATTATAGCAAGGGCACGTCAAGGTCGATCCCACATAGACAATTATTTAATAATGTTAAACACAACCACAATATATAGGTCAACCGGATAGGGGTGGTCATTGACCAACATAAAGGACAAGTAAATAAAAGAGATGCAAATAAACCAATCATCAATCATATATCGAAAAGGCATTAACCAAACTATTCATAACTAATCTCCCATTAATCTGTGTTCGACTCGTGTGCGTAATTTAGCTACGGATGCAACTCCTAACCCTATCTACTCCGACAATAGTAGTAGACAATCTATACGCAAGCTACCCTCCTTACTTGGTCCGTAATAGCTCATACGCATAAAGAACTAGAATTTCCGATATCGAGTGCTAACTAATACCGCTAACCCGCCTAGACAGCTGTCGACACTGATCGGCACGTTCCTATGGTCCATCAAGACTATATATGTCCAAACTAACACTTCGCTATTCGCATTTCATGCTAGGTTTACGATTACAGTAAGCAGATTGGCCAGATCTAACCTACTGTTAATTAAACCTGTCGATCAACGTAGCTGACGCTGAACCACATAATTAGGATTTACTAGGTATTCAGATCTAGCGATAAAGACCGTCGCAGATCTGAAGAACGCACCATATAATTCTGCGTTTCATATTAACGAATCGAATAAAGATTAAGGTTCGTTTAATTAATTCATAGATGATTACATGCAAGCATAATCTAGATCTATCACAAGAACAATCATGAATCTAAGAAAAGAAATAAAACATTGGAATAGATCTTACCCATAATGAAGAACAAATCTACTCTTCCATTCTCTCTCCCTCTGGCGACTCAAGACGATCCATGAATATCGTAAACCAAGCATAATTCAATAATAAAAGACTCATGACTTATTTGCAAGAAGAAAAGAAGAAAAGAAAAGAAGACTTTATTCCCAAAAACTACATTGTATCTAGTTGATGAAGAACTATAAAAGAGATGAAGAATGGATGGAATAGATGATGAATGGACGGAATACAAAATTTGTAGCACTCTATGCCCTTATACAGGTGTATAAACCGACTTAGGGGTAAACCCAATGATTGGAAGACAAGAAAACGCGTTTCTGGAAGATTATGGGCCTCGGTAAACCGTGGGTAACTCCCGGTTTACCGAGGGTATTTTTGACTTTTTCTGCTGCCGACTTAACTTGGAATACTCTAGGCCCAGCTTCGGTATTTGGAGCATAACGTGGCCTACGAAACTCCGATTTTGATGATTCAAAGTGTATTGGAATCCTCATTTAAATCCCTACAACATTCATGTAGAAGTACAAGCCCATTTCGTCACGTAAAGCTTCTGAAACTGTGATGCAAGATCACCAAACAGATTCTCGGGTCCAATATCCGCTCGAAACACTTCAACCTTCAGCTCCGTTCAGTTATTTATCGATTGACTCTCATATTAAGTCCAAATGATGCTTTGAACACTCGTCCATCTGTCAATAAAATCATAGCACACATAGTAGCTTTTGTTTCTAACAAATAACGCATAAAATACACAGTTAATACGCATAATACCAATTTAGTCACCCTGGACGTGGCTTAATGACATTTAGCTAATTAACCCATGATTTCATACATATTATCACCATTGAGAACACAAATCCGGGTAGATTGATGGTAAATAATGATACCAATTTGACCGTCATCAATATTTACTCCTATTCATAGGATACGCGATTTCTGGACAAGTGACATGAATCCTACACATGTTTCAGTATCACAACCAATCTCTACCGCATGATCACCCCATGGCTAGGAGAAACCTCAATAGTGTCAAATCATGAAAATCCACACCTGATGTGATGAAGACTCCGGTCTTAGGATAATTACACATCCGCCACATAGTGCGACACTTAATAAAGTATGTGGATCAGTCTAACGTACGCATTCTTTAATACACGTCCAAACATCTCCAAACCTCTACACATTGATAGACGAGATCTATCTCTACCTTCAATAAGATAGAAGACATCCAATACATGTAGTCTAATCGAACTATTAATGTCCCTTTTAATAGTACATGTGACTAGAGACATTTTAGTATCAAACGTGTTAAAGTGAGTCAAATCTCATCAACCATAATCACTATTATGATTTCTCTTTTGTTGTATACAATATCATAATTGGTCCGTTAAACGAACAAATATATAATAACAGAAAGTCATTTATCATATGTATAAACATAAAGAAATAGTAGAAATTATCCGACCGGTCGGATCCGGTCCAACCCGATTGGGTTTAAGACTTCAACACAAGTGTTGCTTACTACGCCAACTAATGAGATTATCACCAAGGAAGATACAATATGCCACAATAGAATGGTGATTATCACTGTCAGCGGCCCAATCAGAATCAGAATAAGCCCGGAGCGAAATAGGGGACCGGCGGGAGAAGAAGAGACCATCGGAGACAGTGTGCTTAAGATACCGAAGAATACGTTTAACTGCAACCTAGTGAGCTTCGGTAGGTGAATGCATATACTTACTAACCTTGTGGACCGCGAAGGCAATATCAGGCCGAGTGAAACTGAGATACTATAGACCGCCAACAATAGTGCGGTAAAGCGACGGATTGGCACGGGAGGGATGTCGGCAAGTGTGAGACGGGTGGAGGCCGACATAGGTGTCTGACAAGGCTTGGACTTGTCCAGAGAGGCATGCTGCAGAAGCTGAAAGATATACTTGCGCTAAGTGAGATATAGCCCATCGGTGGTAGGAAGCACCTCAATGCCAAGAGAATAGGACAGAGAAACAAGGTCGTTGACCGGAAAATGCCGACCAAGATAAGAGATAACCTGCTCAACAAGAGAAGACGACAAGCCGGTAATAATAATATCATCCACATAAATCAGAATATAAACACATGCACCATCACGAGAATAAATATATAAGGAGGTGTCGTATTTGGAGTGGACAAATCCAAATTGAGGCAAAACATCAATGAAGCGAGAGAACCAAGCACGGAGAGCCTGACGAAGGCCATAAAGGCTGCGGCGAAGACGGCAAACATAGTGTGGATAATCAGGGTGAACAAATCCCGGTGGCTGCTGCATATAAACGGGCTCGTATAAATGCCATAGAGGAAAGCATTCTGAATATCTACCTAGCGAAGAGACCAACCCTGCGAAACGGCAAGAGACATAAGAAGATGAATAGTGACCGGTATAACGACCGACTAAATGTGTCAGTGAAATCAACCCCTTCGGCTTGATGAAACACTTGGCCACAATGCAAGCCTTATGACGCTCAAAACGGCCATCTGCCTGATATTTAGTACGATAAACATATTTATTTCCAACAATGTTCATACGAGGATGCAGAGGCACAAGATCCCAGGTATGGTTGCGCAACAACGCGTCAATTTCCTCTCTCATAGCATTACGCTAATTCGGGTGTTTAGAGACTTCGGTATAGGAAGTAGGATCCAGGGAGTCGGTAGAAGCAACAAGGGCTTTAGAAAGCGGATAACGGATAAATTCATGCCGAGAGATAGGTTTGAGAGACTTGCTTTTAGTTCGAGTAACCATGGTATGAGTGGGAGCAAGTTGGTCAGGAGAGGATGGAGAGGCTGAGGCCGAAGTGAATGCAGGAGAGGTGGGTGGCGAAGGCTCTGGATGGGGAGCCGCAGGGGGTGGGGCCGGGTTGGAAGGGACCGGCATGGGAGGTGGATATTGTGAAGGCGATGGAAGGAAGACAAGAAGCGGGACAGTGAGATTGTCACGGGTAGGCATGGAGGGAGGAGGCATATAAGGGAAGCCCGATTCATCGAACAAAACATGGAGAGAAATATATGTACGGCCAGAGGCAAGGTCGAGACATTTATAACCATGGTGGGAAGGGCTATAGCCGAGAAAATACAGGTTTTGTAGCGGAAGCCAGTCTTGTGATGGTCGTAGGGACGGATATTGGGCCAGCACACACACATAAAGACCTGAAGGAAAGATGATTGACCATTTCGTAGGGAGACTTATCATGAAGAACTTTGGTCGAAAGATGATTAAGTTATAAGTGGCAGTCATAAAGACATTTTCCTAATATATAAACGGAAGGTTGGATTGAGCAAGAAGAGAGAGGCCGGCCTCGACAATTTGACGGTGGCGCCGCTCAATGGCACCAACTTGTTCGTGGATGTGAGGACATGAAAGACGAGGATGGATTCCAAGAGGAGAGAAGTGTGGAAACCCGACGATACTCACCACCCCAGTCAGTTTGGATGGATTTGAGTTTGGTGTTAAACTGGCGTTCAATCAAGGCTAGAAAGTCAAGAAAGATCGTTTCAACATCAGATTTGTGTTTTAAGGGATAAAGCCATTTGTATTTTGTAAAGTCATCCAGAAAGCTGACATAATAACGGGAGCCATAGATGGAGGGTTCAAAACAAGGGCCCCAAACATCAGAGTAAATCAGGTCCAAAGGAGCAATAGAGGTAAAATCAGAAGTATATAACGGAAAACGCTGACTTTTAGCTAACTGACACGGGACACACACAATACATGGTGCTTTAGTAGGAGTATGAGTAGACAAACTTTTTAAGGCTTGACGGAGCCCTGAGTAAGGAGCAATGACCGAGACGTTGATGCCACATGGTGATGGAGGTGAGAGTGTACAAATATATAGGGTTCGGTGACTTAGTCAATAAGTCACTACAAGATAAATACGACAATAATAATATTTAAAGTAAATAATTATAATCAAACAATATTATCTTCGACATCCTGGAAGAGAGGTAATGAGAATTACGCCGAATATTAGAGTACAATTGCAGACGTTCCTAAAACTCCCATTCGTAGACAATAATTTTACATGGAGTCCCAATAATATTAGCATGAGGTGAGGGTGTAACTAGAGTCCAAGTTTTTGTTTGTATGAGAGCATCAACATTCTCAAGCTTGGCATCACGCCATTCTTTGTGATAATTACTGCAGGTGGCTGGGTACAATAGTTGTTTAGGCTACAAAGGATGTGTCATGATAACTTAGTTTATCCTGAGTCTCAAATGCTAAATATAAATTGAAGTTATCTGAATTTTGACTTCGCCAAAATCTACCTATTCCACTGTTTAGTAAATACATAAAGTACTGCTTTGCAATTTTAATCAACCGTATGCAACATTATTCGTTCACTAATCTTAACTATAAACTATGTCAATTTGTATTTATATGTTCCTTATTTGTTACAACCTGATAATTAAGGATGATCAATACAAAACAAAGCTTTTACATTTCATCTAGCTATTAAACCTCGCTCAACTAATCTCTTGCTTCTCCTCTCAAGCTTCTTGACACCGTACATATTTCATTTGTCGGCCCTTAGGTTTGACGCCAGAGGTGTAACAGAATGAAACATTGAGAAACACAGATTAATTTCTGAAATATATTTTATTAATCAATATTCAACTGCTTAACTAAGTCCACAAACCGGACTTATATAGCTAGACAAAAAAATAAAATCTACTTAAAATAGACAAATCCCGAATTAAATTTGAAATAAACCAAGGCGTAAATCAAGGATCCGAACTTTATTTTATTATCAAATAATTATAATTAAATTATTACCATATGTAACTAAAATCAAAATAAATCGAGTATCCTCGTGCATCAGTCTCTCCGGGTTGGAGAGAACTCGTCCTCGATTTCAAATGTATCTTTTTTTTATACACGCACACACACTTTTGTCCTTACCGGGACTTGAACCCGAAACCTTCGGGTTAATAACCGCAGCACTTACCACTGGGACAATGCCTTGTTGGCCTTCCACGATCAAACGGATTCCCAAGTATACAATTCCATGCCTTTGAGTAAATCTGGACGCGTCAATTGCATAATCATGACCATTTTAATAATTTGTAGTAAAAGCAATCATTTCACTCTCAAAATAAGCTGTAGATCCCTTCTTCAAATTGACACATCCATCCGCATTGACACTATGTAACCGGAAGATACACTCTTTTGAAACAAATTCATTACGATATTTTTTATCCTCATATGAATTATTATTAGACCCATCTTTGACATTTTCAAGTTCGTCTTAATGAACATTGTCGATTCTGAATATAAATTTGATTTACCAAATCCATCAACAACGGAATAATCGGATACCCAACAGAATAATCGGTTACCGTATTACTCAATCACTCATCCTCATAATTATCCCATATAATCTCTTGTTTATCGGTTTGTCTATCATCATATTAGATTGGTGTTGGATTGTCATTTAAACCGTTTTCCACTTTTTCTTCATATTTTCAAGAAATATAAGGGAAATCACATGTTCGATCGCCGTCTCCTAATTGAAAAATATCATTTTTATAAAATTCAACATTGTCTCGTTCAATGCATTCATCAATATCACCCCGGATTTTTCATCGAAAACCACACCAAAGTCTTCCCATTTAATTGTTTCCTCGAAAACCACTCCATCATCATCATAAATTGGATATTCATAAAAAATTGGGTAAGATTCAGAAATTTGTTCATTCATAAAATTTTCATCCTGACAACCTTTGGCATCAATGAAGATGGGTAGGTTACGAGCATCAATTTCGTCATGAAAAAAGACTGTTTTTTTTTCAATGACGACACCATCACAAGAAAAATCTGTCAAATCCACTTTGACTTCTTGATCTTTAGGGTGATTTTCTCGATCATAATGCTTCAGATATCGAGCATGACTTTGATACGAGTTTTTGGAACTAGAATCGAAATCAGGTTGATACATTTTCCGATTACGGAGTTCCTCAAGTTCTCGGTTTAACTCTGCTATTTGCCGCTGCAAATATTTCTTCATCCAACGTGGGTCGACGGGATCGTGTTGCCTGTAGACTTCCTCAGCCGAAACATGTCCACGAATACGACCACCATAACCACCGGCCATTAAAACTAATGACAACTCTCGGCCCAAGAACGCAGGGACACTCTGATACCAATTGATGCCGGAGGCGTATCAATCTATCAGAGTAAAAATGCAAGGAATAAATCAGAAGATGAAACACGATGAAACAAAGATTAATTTCTAAAATATATTTTATTAATTAATATTCAATTGCTTAACAAAGCCCACAAGCCGGACTTATATAGCTTGACAAAAAATAAAAGCTCCCATCATCAGAAACTAAAATAGGGATTATAGCCATGCGGATAAGGAATATAGCATTGCCGAGCATCCGTAGCTTTAACTTGAAGCATAATAGCCTTGAAGTGCAATTCTTATTTGAAACGGTGTTCCAATATAATTAGGGGTTTATTCGGTTTTTTTTTTTTATCGTTTTTAAAATCAAACCATTTTTTTACGGTTTTCAAATTCAAAAACCAAAATCGAACTATAACTAGGTAAAACCATTTTATTCGGTCCGGTTTGAATCGGCTTGGTTCCGGTTTTTCCTGTTTTTTTTTTTTTTTTGTCTTCTCTATCCATTCTATATGAATGTGTGTGTACGGTGTATATACATATACACAATATGATATTGTCATATATTCTATTTAGACTGATCATATAAAGTCATGTAAACTATTGTTTCATATTGTCATAAGTCCTATTAGGCTGGGGCCAAAACCTACGTGTGTGAAGTAATTGATTGAAGTATTAATAGATAATAGTCTGAGATATTAGTTATTTACATCTATATTAATATTTCAGAGCAAAAAACCGTCAATTGACCCAATTAGGCCAATTGACCCGGAAAATGACCCGCTCCGAACCTGAAAGAATAAAAAAAGAAAGAAAACCACGACGTAAACTTCCGGCCACGTTCATTTTCTGAAAACTTCCGACTTTCATTTACTGAAAACTTCCAGCCACGTTCTTCCCATTTCCCATTTACGGAAAACTTCCGCAAATATTTCAACGGAAGATTATCAAATCCCCGAGAATTCTGCAAAACTCCACTAACTCCAAATCTGTTTTATCTTCAATATCAAAAGTTTTTTTTTTTTTTTTTTCTGAGAAGAATATCAATTGTTTTTCAATCATAAACCCGTACCTATTTCATCTACACTATAAACCAAGAAATTTGTATAAACCAAAAAATCAAAACAGATTCATCGGCTAAAGAATTCGCACACATGATGCTAAGCCCTAATTACCTCCGATTCTCATTTCGATTTTCTCTCTTTGAGAATGATTTTCATATCTGTGTATATGGAGTTTTCATGTATGTTGCAATATGATGTTTTTGTATGGTTGCAGATCTGAGGAGTTTGAAAGAGAAGAAAGTGAATAATATGAAGACTGGTGGTGTTTTCGATTCAATTGTGGCCGGTGGTTAGGTTTTTCTCATTGACTAACTACTTTTTTTTAGGAGCATACATTGATAAGGATTCTCTAATTAAACCACTCTTCTAAAAATTAGTCCCAGCTCATGTGGCAGCTACAATTCACGCCGGTGGTGAGTTTTTTATAACGCTTTTCCACTGCGTTGCCCTCTATTTTCGTCTTCACATTTTCAAATAATTCATAGAATTGTATGATGTATTATTCCCTAAATTAGCTTAATAACGCAAGGTAAATCATTGGCATATAAGGCGTGCATTGCTTCTCCGAAGATCAGAGCATAGTGTGAAAATAAGGTGACCTTTATTCTGCATTTTACCAAATTTTTATGTTTAATATGACAATTAAGTTCATGCCATTTGATTTTCAATACACCAAAAATACCATTGGCATATCGGCATCATTTTCAGGAGCATCTGACCAAATTTTAAATTGTATAAGGTGACTTTTTTGTTTTTGCATTGTACCGATAAATATTTACATTTGTTAATGTTTTATTTTGTCTGGAACATTTGTTTTCTTTTCCCCACTCTCCACGTCCTCATGCTTTCCTCATATGCTCCAGTCATTTCTGCTGAGAAGGTTTACCATGAACAACTCTCTGTTGCTGAAATCACCAACACTGCTTTCGAGCCTTCCTCTATGATGGTCAAGTGTGATCCTCGACATGGAAAGTACATGGCCTGTTGCTTGATGTACAAAGGTGATGTGGTACCAAAGGACGCGAACGCTGCTGTCACAACAATCAAGACCAACCATTCAGTTCGTGGATTGCACGCGGTATCAACTACCAGCCACAACCGACTGGTTTCAAGAATATGGAATATGGAAGAATATGGAATATGTATTCACGTCCACATACAGTTGTATGCAAGTAGACATGAAGAATATATGAAATTTTCCCAATTCTGGACGTCAATACATATTCCAAATGGCATAAATTTCGTGGTCCTCGATCATGTCTCCGTCTGCGTCTCTGTCTCTCTCTCATACGTTGGTACATTATAATGTCTCATAAGTTACTATATCATCACTTCATCAGTTGCCTAACTTTGTTAGCCATATCGCAACCGTCTTCCAAGTACAGATTAACAAATTAAGATGAGGCGTTGTTGCGGTCTAAGAATGATGATTGGATTAATGGCAATGGAGTTTGCATTATTTATGGGTGTATTGTTGATAAAGGCTGATAAAGGGAATGATAAGGGTATGAATGCAAGTGCAACAGTAAAGCATAAGATGAAGAGATGTAATATATATGAAGGGAGTTGGGTTTATGATCAAACATATCCACTTTATGATTCATTGGGTTGTTAATGTATTAGGCCTAAGTTTAATTGCTTGAAGTTTGGAAGACCAGATCATATGTATCTTAAGTATAGGTGGCAGCCTCTTAGATGCAACATTCCCAGGTACTAACACTTTATTTTTTTATTTATTTACAATGTTCTTTTCTCTACTGTTGTTATAAATGTGACGGAAATTTTCTTCATGTCCACATACAGTTGTACTTGCACTTTTTTTTTTCTATGAATTTTGTTGTTGGTTTTTATCTTAGAAATCCTAAATAAAAGTTGACAATCTAATTTACAGGCAAAATGTGAGTAAAAATGATTTTGAAGATTGTGCATCATTACAGGTTTGGTATCCATCTCCAGGTGTGGAGCACGTGAAACATTGGTACATGTTTACAGGTTTGGTATCCATCTCCAGGTGCATCATTACAGGTTTGGTATCCATCATTAAACGTTCGATTTCTTTTGATTGTGTTGTATTAAATAGGTTGGCGAGTTCTGCCAAAAAAGAGATGGACAAAGGAGATGAAAGATGGATTAAGATGGCGATAATCAGACTTTGTTGAGAGAACATAATGACGATGAAATATGGATTAAGCTACACCTTCTACAGGATCAGCATTTTTATCCAGGAATGGGTTGTTGAATCCAAACTTTTAATCCTTGGTAACCCATGCTTCACGCTCTTTGTTTTCATTGTTAATATTTATGAATATTTGCTACTTTTTTCATGTTGAATTTTTTTGTCGAAATTTCCGATCATATTCGTTTTTGCATTGCTGAAATTGTTGTGGGTTCTATATATGAGGGTATTTGAAGATGACTGTACTGATGACAGTGGTAACAACTTGGTAAAAAAATTTAGCACGTATTGACATACAATAGAGTCTTTTGAGGGCTTTGTCACAGCTGCTTCTGCATGATTAATTAAAAATCACGATATGCTTTTTTAAGTCTTCGATGGGTTACATACAAAGATGTTGCTAGCTAAACCTTGGATTATGGTTCTTGATTGCCCAAACATTCCGAAGCTGCACTGCCTGACTAAAACCAACTATGGTCTCTGTCTCTGTCTCATACGTACGTCTGTATATAGTATTGATGATGCCTGCCCTTTCTTTAAACACAGTTGCTGATGCTACTAATTTTGTGGGGGCATAGTGAAGCCATCACCTCTCATGATAATGATCACAAGAATATACACCGTGTATATATTAATTAGCAATGAGTTTCAAATTTAAACAGAACATTCTTCTTATAGTCATTCTTCTTTGCTACTCAATTTTTTTTTTTTGTAATTTTACGTTCTTTCTCCAGAAGGAGGCTATGTATTTGAAGAATGGAGATGCTGATACGGTAAAGATTATTCCAACCAAGGCAATGGTTGTGAAAATATTCTCGGCATACCCACCTGTTGGGCATTTTGCTGCGATGCATCAAATTGTGGCTGTTGGTGTTATTCAGAATGTTCAGAAGAAAGATGCACCATGAGCCAAGTTCACCAAGACAGAAGTAAGAAGTGTCAACTTGAATGATTTGAGCAAAAACTACACTTCTGGTTGTATATCACTTGACTATGATGTCATACAATGCGGACCTAACCCGACTATTTTTATAGATTTATCACTTAGGTTGCAACAATTCATGAGGTTCTTGCTGCTAATTTTTAGTGTTCTTATCACTAATTTTATTGAGTGTCCGCACGCCCTTATTATATGCACATTTATATACTTTAAATTTTATTTTATTTTTTTTAATTTTATACCTTCTCGTGCATCGCACGGGTTTCCTATTAGTATATTGATATTTAAGAGATATTTTGTTTGCATCACACCTAATCTACTCGTGCATCATTTTACATGTGCACTACAGTAAAACCGACTTTTTGTGGGTGCATTGTGAGAACCGACTTTGATTCTAGGCCCTCATAATCAATAGTGATGTACATAGATATATACATTATACATACATATACACACACATGTATAAATTAAATCACACGGGAATGTAATATATATACATATATATCCGGTTTGGTCCGGTTTTTATTTTAAAAAACCAAAACCAAATTGTTTTTCATGATTTGGTTTTTTACAACACAAAAAGTACCAACCAAAAAACCATGGTTTACATTTTTCCGGTTTAGACCGGTTTGGTTCAACCGGTTGGTTTGATTTCCGGTTATTTTGTTCACCCCTAAATATAATGATTAAACAGGTCACCATTGAATTGACGCCCCTATCCTCCATAGCGATGGTACCACGACTGACCTGATGGATGTAGAAAGGGAGTTTTTAAAGGCACTACATTTATTCTACATGGGCACCTAAATTAAGGGGCATCACACTCTCATTTGTTGTTTTACCTTACACACCACACCAATTTTCACATATATTCAATACACCACATCTAATTAGAATATTTTCATTTCTATTTATAGCACCACGTTTGTCAATATCTTCCACTCCAATATATTAATTTCACATATATACTTATTACATGTTTTTTTTTTTTTTTTTTTTTTTTTTTTATGGTAAGAGAGGTTGGAAATGGTATGTGAGTGGTTAAAGGGCGGAGAAGATGGTGATTGTTATTGTTTATAGTTGGTAGGATGTTATTGTGATAAAAAAAAAATTTGGATATAGTGAAAATAATCTGGACGTATTTATCATTTAAAAACTTAATATGTTATGCTAGAAGTAAACATATCATATATAACCTGATGTGGTGCCTTTAAAAACATCCACCATCATAGCCAGTGAAAAGAAAAGAGGAAGTGTGATTCGTAATTGAGACGGTGTTCCAACGATTAAATAGGTCACCATTGAATTGACGCATCTATCGTCTATGGCGAATTGGCGATAGTTTGTAGGATGTAATAATTAAAATATACGTATAGTTTTATTTTTATTTTTGTCTAGCTCTCGTGCGCTGAAAATATTTTTGGAGCAACTACTCTGTTTAGGGTTTACACGGATATGGATTATCCGAAAACTGAATTGAACCAAGTCATTTGTTCGATTCGGTTCGGTTTCGGTTAGTATTATAGAGAAACCGAAATTTTCGGAACGATTATGAATAACTCTTTAAATCATCCGTAACCGAACCGAAAGCCGAGCCGAATAAAAAACCGATCCATTAACCGAAAATGAATAGAAAATCGTAACTGCAATATCTATTATTAACCTATATAACTAGTTTTCTTAACCAAAATATTATTAACATTTATGAAATATTGCATATAACCCAACCGTTGTCCAAACAATTTTTAACCGAATTAAAAAATCGAATAAAAACCAAACCTTTTATAACGTAATAGATTTGTCAAATTTTATTTCAATTTTCGGTTAACAACAAAACTAATGATACTTAATAACTCTTATAATTTGTGTGAAAACACTTAAAATAACTAATATTTTGAAACGAAGGTAATATAGTTTTGTGGTTAATTCTAGACACACAGTTTCATTCTGGTCCAGAATGAGCCACATGGGTCACTCCTCATATGAGAGTCTCTATGTAAGAATTCCCCGCAAGCAAGTCTTCTCTTGTCACTCCACATTTGTAGAGTAACTGTGTGGCAATGTCGGGACATCACAATTTCAACAAAACTAATGATACTTAATCACTATTATAATTTGGGTAAAAACACTTAAAATAACTAATATTTTGAAACGAAGGTTATATAGTTTAAAATTTTAATATATGAATTATGTCTTGTGAGTCGAAATATCAAGCATGAAGCGGGCAAGGGGAGTTCTCACCTAGAGACTACCATATGCAGAGCAACATACATGTTCATTCTGGACTATACAGTTTCATTATGTAATGAAACTGTAGAATGAAACTGTGTGGTCCAGAATGAGCCACTTGGGTCACTCCCCGTATGAGAGTCTCAAGTTAAGAATTTCCCGCAGGCCGCAGGCAAGTCTTCTCTAGTCACTCCACGTTTGTAGAGTAACTGTGTGGCAATATCGGGACCACACAATTTCAACACAACGACATGACCATACGATTTCAACTTGTGCTTAAAATATGTGGCCCAAATGTTACCAGGCAGTCACTCCACAGATATAGAGTGACCACACAAAACCTAACCACATGAAACACATGGTCTGTCAAAAAAATCAAATAGTCCCTTAGATTCAATTAAACTGATGAATTGAATGAAGAAAAAAAAACCACACAATAGGAGGAAACACATGATAAATACTTGTGTGGAGAGTATATTAAGTTGATGAATTGAAAGGAAAAAAAACCACACAATAAGAGGAGACACGTGAGAAATACTTGTGTGGAGAGTGTATTTTGAGATAAAGTGACGGTTGAAACGATCAGAACTATATAGTTTAAATACAGATTAAAACTGTGTGGTTCATAATGAACCACACGTGTGGAAACACCACTCAAGTATTTCCTGAAACACATGAATATTCTGATGCGGGAACTCTATATTACAACGGACCGTAGGATTTTTTCCATGTGTAGGAAAAGACAAAACTGTTTTATTTATTTATATACGTGTTAGTTATCTGACGGTCCATTCTAAGTAAAGAGTCTCTATAGTAGAATCACCCCGAAACACATGGTCCGAAAAGTATAAAGATTCTTTTACTTGCTTCATCTTTGGATAAAGTATTGATGGTAACATAAAGGATAGCTTTTATCCATTGTGTAATAGGAAAAATGGTTAAACCCTAATCGAAAGGGTTCTCCGCCCCCGATCCCACAGGAGTGCGAGGAGATGTTAATCAGAGATCTAGCAGCTCGGGGAAGTGCCGAGTTCATTCAAACGGTTGTTATCTTTGTGGAGAATCGGGACAATTTGCTAAGAACTGTCCAACAAAGGGTCCTACAAGTAATCAGAAGCAAGGGAATGGGAGAGGCGGCCCAAGTCGCCCAGTTCGAGTGTTTGCAGTGGATGCTGAGATGGTTGAACCAGACGATAACGTCATTTCAGGTACCTTTTTGGTTTAATTTAATTTATTATAGTACTTTTATAGCACGATGTAAATCATGTTGTATTGTATTTAAATAAATGAATTCACATCTTAGGTACGATAATATTAGACAATTTAGCAGTTACGACATTGTTTGATACGGGAGCGTCTAACACTTTTGTGTCAACTAAGGTAGCTAAGAAGCTTAACTTACCAATAGAACCTTTAAGAAACACTTTGGAGATAACAACACCTTTAGGAAAAGTGACTAAGGTAACCAAGTTGATGCCTCAAGTAGATGTTCGAGTTGGAACGTATCGTTGCAAGAGTGACTTTACGGTTCTAGACTTTTCGGATTTCGATGTGATTCTTGGAATAGATTGGCTATCCGAGAATTTTATCCGCTTGGATTGTAGATTAAAGAGAGTAACCTTTAAGATACCCGGGAAATCAGTTAGAGACTTATCAGGGTAACATTTACAAGCCTAGTAAGAAGCGTCACCCTATAATTAAGGCTATAAGAGCTTGTCAGAAAGGTTGTGAAGGCTACTTACTGTATGCAGTTGATGTGGAGCAAGTAAAGCCTGGATTAGAAGAGACCCCTGTAGTAAAGGAATACCCTGAAGTGTTTCCGGAGGACTTACCGGGAAACATGCCGGATAGAGAAATCGAGTTTGAGATCAAGTTGATACCGGGAGCGGCACCAGTTGCTAAGGCACCCTATAGAATGTCACCGGCTGAATTGAAGGATTTGAAAGCACATCTTAAGGATATGCTCGAGAGGAACATAATTCAGCCGAGTACTTCGCCTTGGGGAGCCCCAGTGTTGTTTGTGAAGAAGAAAGATGGTAGCATGAGGATGTGCGTAGATTACAGAGCGTTGAACAATCTCACCATCAAGAATAAGTACCCTTTGCCAATGATTCATGATTTGTTTAATCAATTGCAAGGCAAGAGAGTGTTTTCTAAGATTGATCTTAGGTCAGGGTATCACCAGTTGAAGATCAAGGTAGCAGATATACCGAATACGGCTTTTAGTACAAGGTATAGACATTATGAGTTCTTAGTCATGCTTTTTGGACTCACTAATGCTCCATCAGCATTTATGGATTTAATGCAGCGCTTTTTCATGCCATACTTGGATAAATTTGTGATAGTATTCATAGACAACATCCTAGTATACTTTATGGATGAGAAGGAACATGAAGAACACTTAAGGATAGTGTTGAATACTTTGAAGAAGAACCAGTTGTATGCTAAGTCCTCAAAGTGTGACTTTTGGTTGGATCAAGTTAGTTTCTTAGGTCATGTCATTTCTGGAGATGGCATTAAGGTTGATCCAGAGAAGATTGAAGCAGTGGAGAAGTGGTCCAGACCGACTACCGTTTCAGAGGTTAGAAGTTTTCTCAGTTTGGCTGGCTATTATAGGAAGTTTGTACAAGACTTCAAAGATAGCTACACCACTTACCCGGCTCACTCAAAAGGATGTGAAGTTCGAATGGACCAGTGAGTGTGAAGATGCTTTTGAAACACTGAAGAAGAAGTTGACTACAGCCCCAGTTTTGGCAGTTCCGGAGATCTTTGATAATTATGATGTCTACACGGATGCTTCGGGACAAGGTTTAGGTTGTATGTTGATGCAAGGAGGGAAAGTGATTGCTTATGCATCTAGATAGTTGAAGGTGCATGAGAAGAATTACCCAACCCACGACTTGGAGTTAACAGCGGTTGTGTTTGCCTTGAAGATTTGGAGGCACTACTTGTATGGAGTTAAGGCCAGGATCTTCACCGGTCACAAGAGTTTGAAGTATTTCTTTACCCAAGAAAATCTGAATATGAGACAAAGGAGATGGTTAGAGTTTGTTAAGGATTATGACTTGGAAATTCAGTACCATCCGGGTAAAGCAAATGTAGTGGCTGATGCTTTGAGCAGAAAACCAGTGTTTGCAGTTTCAAGCATTGAAGACGTTACAGAAAGGTTAGATGGGCTGAGAATCCGAAGCTTTGATCAGATTGGAGAACGGCAGTTTGTGGCACCATTGTTAGCAATGTCTGAGTTGATGGATGATATTCGGGAAAAGCAAGACGAAGACCCAGTTTTGGTCGACTTGAAGCGAGTTGCAAGAGAAAAGCCTACAGTTGGTTATGTGTTAGATAAGAATGGGAATCTTTGGTACCAAGATCTTATGTGTGCGCCTAACGTGGGTGATTTAAGACAGAGAGTCATGGAAGAGGCACACAGGATTGCTTTTGCAGTTCACCCAGGTGCTACTAAAATGTATCGAGACTTGAAAGAAAGGTTTTGGTGGCCCTCGATGAAGTTGGAAATAGCTAAATTTGTGTCAGAAGGTGACAATTGTCAAAAGGTAAAAACAGAGCATAGGAGACCAGGAGGAATGCTTAAGCCATTGGACATCCCGGAATGGAAATGGGATAAGATCACAATTTCATCACCGGTTTACCTAAGATGAGAGGCGGTCATGATGCGATTTGGGTGATCATGGACAGATTGACCAAGTCCGCTCATTTCTTACCGTATAAGGTTGATATGGCCTTGAAGAAGATGATGACACCATACTTGGATAATATAGTGAAGTTACACGGAGTACCTATCTCGATAGTTTCGGATCGTGATTCGAGGTTCGTCAGTCGGTTTTGGAAAAGTTTACAAGTAGATTTTGGAACCAAGTTAGATTTGAGTACGGCCTTTCACCCTCAGACAGATGGACAATCTGAGAGAACCATCCAAACACTTGAAGATATGTTGAGAGCTTGTGTTTTAAAAGTAGGTGGATCATGGGATGATTATCTACCTGTAGCAGAGTTTGCCTATAACAACAGTTATCATGCAAGTATAGGCATGCCACCGTTTGAAGCTTTGTATGGTAGAAGATGTAGAACGCCGTTGTTTTGGGATGAAGTCGGGGAAAGACAAATCACCGGGCCGGAATTGGTTGAGCAAGCTAAAGAAAGAGTTCAGTTGGTTAAGAAGAATCTGAAGGCAGCTCAAGATAGGCAGAAGAGTTGGGCAGATGTTAGAAGAAGGCCTTTAGAGTTCGAAGTTGGTGAAAGAGTTTATCTACGAGCTTCACCAATGAAGGGAGTGAAACACTTTGGACAAAAGGGAAAGCTAAGCCCTAGGTACGTTGGACCATTTGAGATTTTAGAAAGATTTGGACCGTTGGCATATAAACTTAAGTTACCGGAATCAATGTCAAGAGTCCATAGTTTTTTCCATGTTTCGATGTTGAAGAAGTGTTTGACCAAGGTTGATGTTGAGACCACCGTTGATCCGGAGATTCTTCAAGATAATTTGGCCTATGATGAGAAACCGATCAAGATTTTGGACCGGAAAGAAAAGATGATTAAGAGACGGTTGATCCCTTTGGTTTTGGTGCAATGGAGCAATCATTCACCGGAAGAAGCCACTTAGGAATTTGAGGACAATATGATCAACGAGTTTCCAGATTTTATGGACTTACGAGGTATGTTCTAAGTTTCGAGGACGAAACTCCTTTAAGGGGGGAAGAATGTAATATTCCGATTTTCGGGAAAGGGCAAACGTGTCATTTTGCGAAAACGAAATATTGCGTTCGGTTCCTTTTATTCGGAGTTTATTAATTTGGATGATTGTATATATATATATATATATATATATATATATATATATATATATATATATATATATATATAAGGGGAAGAAAATCGATTTATTAAGGGCGATTAAGGAAAATCATGAAAATCAGGTAATTTTGGGATTTTTCCTATTTAAAGGAAAATCAACCTAATCAGCCGCTTAAACTTTTAATCAGATTTTCCACCTCCAAATTGTATTCTGCGTGTGTGAGAGAGCAAGTTAGGGCTGAGGGATTTTTCATCGGTTGCTAAAGCGATTCTTGACGGTTTTCAGATCAGAGTAGAGCGCCGGAATCGTTGTGAAGAGAGCAGCGTTTTGAAATCATAAAGTTGAAGCTTTGTCAAGGTATGTTCGAGCCCTAATCCTATTATCCTTCGAGTTTGATGGATTCAAACTCTTCAATTC
Organism: Gentiana straminea; assembly: GCA_036785695.1. Taxonomy (NCBI): domain Eukaryota; kingdom Viridiplantae; phylum Streptophyta; class Magnoliopsida; order Gentianales; family Gentianaceae; genus Gentiana; species Gentiana straminea. Next base: position 3,245,278 of record JAVUPR010000258.1, on the reverse strand, counting down.
ATAGTTTTTATCGTTTAGAAGCGTGTGATCGAATCTAATCTAAGTTTGGATTTATCACACATGTTTTTCTGCAGAAAAGATCAGTTGTAGCTGCTGTTTTTCTGAATTTTGTTGTTGGAATAAGCTTGCTAAAGGTAAGAAGCTCTTCCTACAATCTAATTGTGGTTTAGAGTAGAATAGATCATGTTTTGATGCATATGGTATCAAGTTTTAAGCTTAGATGATGTTTGAGGATTAAGTTTTGTTTTGGATCTTAAAAGTTATGTTTTTCTACTTTTTTTCTGCTATATTTCGTGTACAAGATGTTTGGAATCGAGTAGAGATCGTTAAGGGTTGAAAAACAGGTTTTAGGGCTTTTTCTGCGTAGATGCGTACGTATTGCCCAGCAATGCGCACGCATTCCTGATACATTGCGTAGGATAGTTGCAGAAGTTTAATACGTATACATTCATGGGAATGCGCACGCATTGTTGTATCAGAATAGTACATGATGCTTTCTGGCTGAGGAATGCGTACGCATTCGTAGGAATGTGCACGCATTGATCAAACATAGAGTTTCAGCCTAAGTCCCGTTTAAGAAATGCGTACGCATTGAGCACAATGCGCACGCATTGCTTGAACAGAGAGTTTTCAGCAGTTTTCTGCAGCAGGAATGTGTACGCATTCCAGAGTAATGCGCACGCATTGCCCCAGATTTCTATATAATGTTGTTTCAAGTTATGTTTTGAATCTTAAACCTTAATTCATGATTAAATAACACTAATTGAACATGAATAAGCCTCGATTGAACTTCTGATTCGTTCAGTTAAAACACCGAATGTACTCTTAAAGGGAGTTGAAGTTTGGATCCGTCGGAAGTGCATGAAAGGGCTTGTGCTTTGATGAACTAGAGTTCATCAATGTCTGTGTAATTGTGAAGATGTGATGTCTAGCTGTCTAAGTGAGGGAGTAGAGTTGTTAAGGTGAGTTATATTCTGAAAACACTTAGGTGGTTAGTTAATTCACATTAATAATTACATATGTATAGATAAAAGCTAAAACGTCATTTATTCTCGGTTAGGCACTCTTTCATATCGGCGATGCGATACGTTCAAAAAGGTGAACAACGCTACTGGCCTTAAACGGCTGAAGGGTAGTGGAGGAAATTCATCGGACGTATACGCATACCGGGGAGACCCAGGAGCTAATCGGTGCTAATCACCGTTAGTTAGCAAGTATATCTTCAGGCTGATGAACGCCATGCACAGTGTCCTTGAGTAATGATGTAACAAAGATAAGTTAAGCTAGAAACGTATAGTCATGACGTGTCGATGGGCCTGGAATGAACCCTAAATTGAGTCGGTCTCACTAAGATAATAAATTAATAACAAACCTTAACTAAATTGTAGCTTCTACTTCTTACTTTGTACATTGTACTTACCTTAAATGCATGTTTATTTATGTGTTTGGGGGAGAGAAGACGAACAGGTAAATGAAGAGTTCGAAGAGGACTTTGATGACGACGTTTGAGGACGCCGAAATTGAAGAACTTGATTACTTGTCATTTATTTACATTCATTTCATAGACTTGGATTGTCATTGGAGCTAGTAGTTTACTTTTAGTACTTTGGAATTCGTACATTTTGGATTCGTTGGTTTCATTTTTCCAATGTAACAATATTACATTTCCTCTTTAGTCCTTGATTTCTATTCTTGGTTATTTGAAAAAAATTTACCCTAGTCTTTTTAGCTTCCGTTTGCTTTTATTTGATACGACGTAGTAGAAGCTTACGTGTAATGTTATTTATTTAATATTATGCGTGCCGAGCGTTTCGATTTCCGGATAAGGACTCGGTGTCCGGGAACTGAACGTTACAGACATCTATACATAGTGTAAATTAATAAAATGACTTCAAGATGTACCACTGTGTTATGATGTACCACTGTGTTATTTCATAAGATATAACATGTGAAGTGACCGTAGATGTTTGTGTTATGTCCACAGACCGGGAAAGTTGTGTAAATTCACTTTTTTTAAAGGTTTAATTCACATTTTTGCATTATTATAAGGTACGACTTTTAAATAAGGCACTCATTTATTTTTTATTCTTTTTTCGATGATTTTTATTAAAGGGTACATTGGTGCTACCGGTATTCGTTGTTGAACACCAGTGGTACCGACGTTTACGTAATAAAAATCACAACTTATAAACGTTCGTCCACTGACTTTCTACTTGTGTTCGTAGTTGAACACAGCGACGTTGATATGCAATTTTTTTTCCAAAAAATTACGGACGTTTGTAATGGAAAATCGTAAAAAAATAATCAAATAATGAGTGTCGTAAGTAAAAACGAGATTCCTTTAGAACCCCTAAAATTAATATGAGTGCAATATTTTTCACAATGATATATAAATATATTATGACAAAATTAACCTTACCTTTTAACATTAAAAAAATGTGGGTTAAAATTATTATCGACACTCGTTTATTGAAAAAAAACATCGGTGTATTTGCTGTGTTCGCTTATTGAACACAAATGTCAACGTAGATATGCAATAAAAAACACTAGTGGAAAATCGTGGAATGACGTTTATAAGTTTTAACACTTTTTATAAAAGAAAAATCGGTGTCACTAATGTTCCTTGTTGAACAACAACGTAAGTGACACTGGCGTTGGTGTTCAACAAGGAACACCAGTGGCACCGACATTCCCTTTATAAAAAAACACCGGATGCCGAAATAATTTTTTATGATATCGAGAGTAATATGGTGTCAGTAATAAAAATGGATGTGCCAATAGAACCCAGAAAAAAAAAAAATTGACACCTTCATCCTGCCACATACTCACCATCCCTCAGCTACTTATTCCCAGACCGTAAAACACTCAGCATCTCTCTCGGTCTCTCCCATCTCTTCTTCCTCTTCTTCCTCCCCCCACTCACCAATTCTGCAACTCCTTTTACTTAAAAAATAAAAAATAAAAAATAAAAATACACAACTCCTTCAGCATCAATTGCCTACTATATTTTCTTCACAAAACTCAATTAATTTCTCATTATTACACGCACTAAATACAACCCATAAATCTTGCAATCCGATTCTCTTATGAAGAATTGTAGCATATTTTACTTGGAAAAAGAAAGAAAGTTCAGAAAATCGTTATCTTTTTTCTTAAAGCAGCTACTTCGATTTCAACATTATAGAATGTATCATCATTAAATAATATCGTATCATCATTTTAACACTTTTAGTCTTGTACACCATATGGGAGGATCGCAGCAGCTACGATTCTGCCTTCTTCATTTAGTATGTTGTATGTTGTTGCAGCATTTCTCGAATCAACTACTTCTAATTTCATGCCGGAGGAACGGATGAAGGCACGGAGCTCAGGATTTACGGGCTGAATACGTCTTCCACAACCAAGAACTAAAATTTCTGGTATTGGACGCACAGTCTTGAAGATAGATAGGCTTTCAGCAGTAACCTCGGATAGTTTCTTAGGGCTCCAAGACATCAACAAATTCCCAACACATAGCACGCTGCCTTCGTATTTAACCCCGTTAACAGTGAAACCAGTTTCTGAAAATTCTTGGAAGCGTAATTGGTCTTCAGGAACATTGTCGATGAGATTGATTTGATCGTAGAGAGAAAATGCACGTCGTAGAGATGGCAACAGCTGCGGGGCCCGTGTAAACGAATTGGAGGGCTTCAATGAATCCTTTTTAAGTGCTCTCATCAGCGCCGGCAACGTCGCCAGAACTTTATGTCGGCCGGCCATTTCTCAGGCTCCTCTTAGCAGTGTCTTGATGAATCTACGTTCTCATTTAGAAAGATGGGGAAAGAGAAATGTTTATGCCCAAGCCAAAATTGACATATATCAAACCTATCTGACAAATTCAATACATCCATCAAAGCTATAACTCACATTGATGCTATCTTCATCCTACGGATGTTTAGCCATAAACGTAATTTTTTTCACAATTGCATTTGCTGGAACCAAAAAGAGTCCATCGTCTGGCCTAACTACAAGTCTCGTGGGTAATTATGGTTTGAATAGAATCAACAACATTGCTCATGCTTGCCCTATTGTAGGTTACATAATCAAAGCACCCTATTGTAGGTTACATAATCAAAGCACAATGTGAGGTTAAACAATTGATTAACTAGTACATTTTTTAAGCACATCTCGTTTGTATTAATTAGTACACTCCTTAATCTATATACAACAAATTAGAAGCAAGTTAAATAAAATAATTAAAACAGGATCATACCGATATATATTCAATGATAATAAGATTAGATAAATTAAACTAAAAAAATACCTTTATACAGGAAAATCCTCGTGCTGGTTGATTTAGAGATGCGAAAGTATAGGATGCGAGCCTTCTCTATCAATTGGCCATATCATTTGATTAATGTTATCTGTTCAGAAAATGAAGACATCTTCGTTATCTATTACTAACAACTAAAAAAATTCTACAGCTTTTTTTTCTCTGATCGAATGCACATTCCGGTATATTGGAAATGCAAACAGACAACAAAAGAATAGCATGGATATGACAATGAATTTTAGATTCATAAATACAAGCTTTTGCTCGAAACAATAGATGATCTGTTTGTCTGTTTGGTTTCTCGAAAAATTTCCCAGCTATCCTTTTTTATTTTGTAGCAATGGGGAGGAGATGAAAGCTTCACGGTTTTTATTTTGCAGCAATATTAGGGAGGAGATCAAGCAGGGATGAAAGCTTCCCGGAGTAAAACAGAGGTGGAGAAGCCTAAAACAGAGGCCAAAAAAAAAAATACATATTAAAATGCATCATCAAACTCAAAAAAGCCTCTAAAAATCTTCAGATCCAGCCAAAAATAAAAATTCTTAAATTGTAGATCTGTCCAACAAAAAACAACACATAAAAGACGAAAAAAAAACCAGCTTCCATTTCACATACTAATATTTATGATACATTTTCCTAATGACCTGCACAAAACACATCATACAACTGAAAAACCACTATAACTCCTCAGATCTAGCAAAATAGATGGTGGTAAACAGTCTTAATTTTCCTGATTTGAACAACAAAAGTAAAAAAAAAAAAAACCGACAAAAAAAAAAAAAAAAAAAAAAAAAAAAAAAACCAAAATAGAACCTGTGAAACACAAATCTGTGTTAATAAGCTGGACCAAGGTGAGTTAATTGTTGGAGAAGAGGGTTTGTCTTCCAATTTTTTATTTTTTTTTAAATACTCAGCCGATTCTTGAAAATTTACAATTTTTAGGGTGAGGGACAAAAGGGAAACAGTAAAGAGGGAAAGAAGGAGAAAATTGGAAGACAAAATTTTGGGGTTGTTAACGATAGAGGGGGAGCCGGGGAGGTAGGCCTGGTCGACGGACCGGGAAAGTTGCGTAAAAATGTTTAATTCACATTTTTGCATTATTATAAGGTACTACATTTTGAATATTATATACATTATTAACATCACTTAATAATAACTACAAAATTATGTCATTTAAAATCGAATGAAACCGACCAAACCGCCTTGATGTTTTCAAGTGTGAAAACCGAGCAAACAAAAAATCGATTGATGTGTTGTGTTGAAAAAAACAGTGCGTAGAACTGTTAGGTGTGATGCCCGAAAGACAATTTTGTAATTGTTTTATTTAATAAATGAAATGATATTGTTATTCATATTTATTATTCTCATATTCACCGATGTGACAATAGTAATTACACTACGAAAACCCTAAGTATATCGTTTATGTAATCACTTAACTCAGTGTATGGTATATACACGGGAGGATTGAGTTAGTGAAGATGTCTTAAAATACAATTAGCCCGTAGTGAAGTTAATCGAGAGTATCGGGTCTCTCCTTTAACGTGCTATTAATGCGCCGAAACACAAAAGGTGTGATAGTCCTATCCGGACTTTCGGTTAAGAGAACCAATGGGGCATTTATATATGATAGATATATCATATAGAAATTTGGGACCGATTTGATTAGAGTTCACGATATAATTCCGTAATCGAGAAGTCTTATCGAATCAATGGATGATCATATTTACGGATATATCTTAATCCCGAGGTGATCGCGATCAACCGCTTTCGAATCGGTATGAGGTTTGACTTGACGGTTAAGGATTACACCGAGTCCGTGGTCCGAATTACCCCATCTTGGCATTATACTTGGATTGAGTGAGTAGTCGTGTTATCACGGATACGGAATCCATTCCTTCCATTTATGGAAGTAGATGACGCTTCCCTTATTTGTTAATCCTAAAACCGATCGATCGCGCGAGTTCATATCACACCGATTGATCACCAAAGGTGAGTTGTATGAATTAATTGATCACTAGGGGTTAATGGTAAATAAGGATAAGAGGTTCTAAAAAGGGTTAACGGTAACTTCCCGATTTAGAATGAACGATCATGGAGGATTAATCCATATGTAATGATTATATCAATGGACGCTTATTATTATTCTCGTGAGGAGATAAATATAATCTCATAATCGGAGGAGTGCGATCACGGGATTATGGTGGCATATTCCTGTGATTGATTTATCGAATATAATTATTCGTTCGTAAGATAATTATTTATTTGATTTATCGGAGCCGCCGATTATTAGTCCATGTCCCCGACGCGCTCCTAATATAAGCATAGCTATTCTCGGACGTCGAATCCTAATAATATTAATTTAGTTCTTATTGGACTTTATTAAAACGATATGTGAATTAATTGTTTAATGGACTATTAAATTAGTTGGGCTAAATAATTAAATATGTGGAAAAGACATTTTCCATAATCTTAAATTTCAGAATTGGTGTATATAAGTCGAAATTATTGTGACTAGGTCACAATGGTTAAAATTTCGCCCCCCCTCATGTTTAATGAACAAGAAATTAGTTTTCTTTTGATTAATAAGACATGTGCGTAAAAGATTTATTGGATAAATATTTATGGTAAGAAATAAAGATAAAGATTATTCTAGATTTGTTCTAGAATATTTTGGGATTATCTTTTATTTAATAGGATTATCATAATTGATTTTGTATTAATTATAAAATCCTTTGGGGAACTAAGTTTTACTCTCCTATATAAAGAGAGTTATCCTGCCCAAAAACACTACATAATTTCGACTTTCTTAGAGAAAGAAGAGGAAAAATTCGGCCAAGGGGTTTTGGGGAAAATCTTGGAGATTTTTCCGGGTAGCGTATCGGAAGGGTTCGAGTCGAGAATTCCTTCCACCGGGGAGTTCTTGGATCACACGTACGGAAGATCGTGGTGCTCTTCATGCTTTCCTTCGTTCGTCCTATTGCGGTTCTTCAACTTGGATTTAGAGATCCAAGAGGTATGATCTACAACCCCTTGTAGAATAGATCTAGTTGTTTTATTACGTGTAGTATATAGATCTAGATCCATAAATCGTTTCCGCTGCGGATGGTATTACTAACAGTGGTATCAGTCGCCTTGGTGATCTATATTTATACGTATAAAATATTAGATCTAGGAGTGGTAAAACATGTAGATTTTTGTCCCAATTTTTTAAATGGGGCGCATGCATGATTATTTTTTATGCTTATGAATGTCGTGGTTGAAGAGATGGATTGGGGTTGGCAGAGCTTTGTTTACCCGTTAGATCTATTGTAAACTCATATACACGATGAAAATTCGTCCATATGAGTATAGGAAATTATGTAATTCTTTTTTTTTTTTTATTGCAATTTTAATTTCCGAAAATAGATCTGTTTAGAAGCTGTTTAGTATTTTTTCTTTTCCCGTTGATCGAACCGTTGAAACGAAGATCCCTCCGGTCAGAATCAAGATTAGAAGATGATGATCAACTCCACAAATTTTGGCGTCGATCAGAGTCCGTTTCGATATCCGTTTGATGCTGCGAAGAGGCTGCTGTAACAGAAAAACGCAGGATTCACAGAAACACTATCTGTGACTTCCTCGATTTTCTGGGAGAGTTTGGACCGTTGAAAAGCAAATCCGACCGTTCAGATTAATCAAATTTGAGTTTTGGACGTACCATAAAAATTTCAGGTCGATCGGGATTCATCTCGATTCCCGATCTGCCTCAGGAAGTCCTTGATGCAGTGCAGTTAAAGTCAGATTCAGCAGCAAGTTTGGCGGTTTACTGGAGAAAATTGGTAAGTCAAAGCACCGATCCAACCGTCCATATTGAAGTTCAAGGAGTGAAGATAAGATCTGGAAAGTTTCGTCCCGATCCGAGTTCGTTTGGTTTCCCGATCATCGAAGAGTTCGTACAGCTGCAGATTATGTTAGAAAGTAGTAAACCCTAGTTAGGGTTTGGTTATTTATTTTCTAATAGGTTAGATTCGGGGTGCGCTAACGATCCATCTCGGTGTTTAAATTTTCCGCAATTTATTTTTTATGTGTTTGATCATAAAATAGATATAAAATCGGAATTGCCATGACATGCATCATATCATAAATCCACTCCATGCATACATGTAGAATTTTAATTTTGGTAATTAAAATAGGCATGTATACAAACTCGTGTAATTAGTTGAAATTTAATTAATACGTGGTAATTAATAAATTTAGTAACTAATTAATGATCCGAGGACGGGTTATGAAATCGTTAAGCCTTTCGGTGTGTGTTCTCGGTGAACCGCCTTAAAGCACAAACGAGATCACGTTTTCGATTCGTAGAGTCTACGAGATCGAATGATGGTAAAAGAACAGTAAATCTTGGATAAAAACGGTTCGCCTATAGGTTGGGTGGTCAACTGAGCTTCGCTCGAACGACTTAACCCTCCTAGTGTGATGTATGCACGGGGGTCCGGCAAGACTAAGCCAAACCGAGAGCGGAGGGGTGATTCCTTCTAATCTCAATAGGGCTCTCTTGACCCGACTTCGTCCGACTGTCACATATGTTCCAACGAATAGGACGGGTAGGCTTGCCTACGTTACCGACACCATTCGGAATCCTTGATTTGATGTGCTTTTATGTTAACACCAAAAAGACGTGGTTAGTTAACCCACAACCACTTCCAAAATATTGAGTGGGAACGGGGGAGGCGACCAACCCCACGGCCTCTACTATAGATACAAGTAAGTGAGAGAAGGGTGACGCCTCGAGGCGCTTTGATTTCGTCCCCCAAGGATGGTGTTCGCCCCTATCAACATTCATGGCTTGGTCTCCGAAAGGATAGGATTTCCGGGTACTCGTTGGGTCACTGACCTATCCTAAGACGGCATACTCGAGGCGTACCTAAGAGATCCGATATAGTAGGTCACACTCATCATGGGTATTTTTTGATAATATCTAGGCTAAAAAAGGAAGGTAGTCAATGAATAAAGGGATGTTCGATTCTCGTGGGATGTTCGATTCTCACAAGTTATTCATTGATGAGATTGTCTCGATTTAACCGTCATCTCTTTGACCTACCCTAAGGCGGCACTGAGATGCGAGGTTAAAACCTTGGAATGGTAGAGTAGACTTAATTTTTAGTTTACAATTCCTAAAATTAATATAGTAGTGTTAAACTTGAATTAATTTATGTCATTTTATTTACGAGATTATCCCTTACTAAATTGCTCAAAAATTTATAATTGACTAGTATTGACTTCGTTAAAAAGTGGAAAGTAACTAGGACGTTGAACTAGTTAATCGATAATGCAATTAATTTTCGAAAGAGATATTTTCTCTTAAGCCTTTTAAAAACCAAAGTGACATATAGGTATGTCACTAGTGTCATTCCTGTCAAACGGAAGACAAACTTAGTTTAAAGGTGACTTTGGACTTTGAAATTCTTCTAGTGAATTTTGAGTATGTAGTAATTACACGAGTAATTTTCTAATTGAAAAATCGGAAAATCATGAAGTGTTACTAGTTGGACGATATTTGAAATCGATGAACTAGTGGGAGCTTTATGATTTGTTGTTTTTCTAGAACATTAGAAAAGTGTAACTGACTACACACGTAACCGTTCTAATTGAAAAAACGGAAAGTCATGAAATGTTGCTAGTTAGACGATATTTGGAATCGATGAACTAGTGGGAGTTTTATGATTTGTATTTTTCTGGAAACATTAGAACTGTGTAAGTGTTTACACGAGAGATTTTCAAATTGAAAAATTGGAAAATCATAAAATAAAGCATTCTTTGGTTAGACGGTATTTGGAACCGATAAACTAGTGGGAGCTTTAATGTTATGATTTGTTATTTTTCTAGTATATTAGAAAATCCGAGAAGTCCCGACAAGTAACACTCGAAATAGACATCCCACGGTTCAAGAGTAGTGTCTACTCACACGAACTGCTAGTTCAAAACTGTTTCCATTTACGGAAAGTCAAGAATGGGAGAGTATGTCTAAGAGTGTTAGTCATCTAAAACTGAGTTGTTTTTAAGGCTAAACCGAAAATTAATAAACTGAAAATCATAGGATAAGGATAGTGATTTCGGATCACCAACCTATGAATCCTTGGAGATTTTCTCGAGCTAAGATCTTTGGAAGAACAAGGTAGCAGTGCATTTAACGATTAAAAGAGTAAACAACGGGCAGTTAATTTTAGCTAGAATAGTGGGAGTGATGTAAGGAAATGAATCTCGGGTTCAATCCTTGGATATCGCGGAAAATTTATTTTCCGTTTAAGACTCGTTGGAACGAATGGATTTACCTTCTATTCGATAATTTGTTTGTCGTATAGAAAGTGAATATACCATTTGTAGTACGAATCCAAGACTCGGACTTTTGTTTGATAAAGTCAAAACCACTTAGAACTGGCTTTGAAATATGTATATAAAACACATCTTAAGAACTGTTAAAAGCAATTGGTTTCTATATTTAGATAAACGCTTCTTCATATTCCATAGTTAGTGCATAGTCCCTAAAAGACAAGACTGAAGACGGCTCGGGGTGATTCCTTTCTCCCGGTCGGTTATATTGTCTCAAAGGTTCAATGACTAAGTTTCCTTTCAATCGGGAAAGGATAATGGATATAAAGAAGTAACATAGCTTGTTCATGACGACGACTTCGGGGTCCGATGAAAGATACGAGTTAGTAGGAGCTTCCGAGTAGTGACTTCTGTCCGATAACTATTCAAACACTCCGGTAAGTTTATCCAAAATATTTTGAGGTTTATCTGTTTTCAACGAGAGATAGAGTATTCTATACTCGAAAATGGGCCATCACATAGTCCTGGGGACGATGCTCGGCCGCCTCGTTGTGACATGTTCTCACTAAGTGAGAAACCGTAAAATTGCCTTATATATGTTTTTAGATGTGCTACAATACAACTTTGCTTAACTCAATAAAGATATTAGAAGCGAAATATCGGTTTACATTGAAATGTAAGACCAACCGAGTCTACACAGAATATGCTTTGGAATTTACGGATAAGGTGTGGATTCGGTTCACCCCACTTCCGTAAATATAAGCATTTAGCACACGGTGCTTGAAGGTAGGTACGAAAATTTCGCAAACACGTTCGGTCAATGACCATTCGTGATATATCTTTTAACCTATTGAGTATAAAGGTTAGATATAGGATTCTTGAAATCGGGAAGGGACGAGTTATCTTGTTGCATCCTTTACGATAGAATCCATGTTCAGAAAAACCTTGAACCTTGAAGTACGTTTACTCAAGGTAGTTACTAACTGATTAAAATCAGACCACATCCAACATCGGTTGTTGGTGATAACACTAAATACTACTAAACTAGATCAGAATTTCGATCCACCCAGAATGTAGTGGGAGTATGGTTTATCCATTACCCGTTACGGGTTCTGCAGACTTTGTAGTCTAAGGATCGATCGATGACCTATGGCTCTTTTGTGAGCAGTATAGGATTCTGATAATAGAGGTTGGTTTACAAGCCATAACCCTGTGAATGGAGTTTGGTACTCCAGAGCAGTTCATACTCTTGTAGAACCACCTGAGTGTCTCAGGCCCAGTGGGAGTAATTGGATCTACACGGAAAAGAGTAGAATGAGTTTGGTATTGCATGATTTCGTTCAAAAGCAGAAAATAGGGGTGATTCCCTGAGACTTTCTTGCCAAACAAACGGAGTCTGGATTCATTCGAAACAGAAGGGTTTTGACTTATGAACTTATGACAGGATGACTGTCAAGGCTTATGTCCTTTGTGGATAAAAAGCAAACCTCTCGGTCATTAGAAGTCATATATTGCTACAATATGTGGATTTGACCAGAATATTGATAAGTCTTTTGTAGACTGGATATCAATTTTAGTACAGTAGTGAATATATATATTAGTGTTTGTGAAGGATAACGCTGCACCAGTTGGAATCAACATGGGTGTGTTATCTGAAGTCAGAATCTGACAATGCCACAATTCTCTGCAACAGAGATTTGGACAACATTCTTAAGAGTTTGACTCGGTCGAACTCATTAGAATCAGTCACTGGTTTCCCATCCATCTTATTGGTTAAGATGATGCATCTGTGTATGCAACATTCAACGAGGAAGTTCTACCCTATGCCTCAGGAATGACTCTCTAAATCTTCGGATCAAGAGAAATGGGATAGATTCTCTTTCTAGTAAGAGATGGTCAGGTTATTGAACGTCAATTTTGATCGAATCTTAGATTCGGCGGTTAACAAAGCAAGTTTAGTATGTCCTTTAGTATCTTGAAGAGAACGAGGAATAATATGCGGACATATTCATGTGTGAACTTGGATATGTGTGATACACGATTTTGACTTTAAGTCGGATTGAGGATGATCGTTAAGTCGATCTCGGGCTCGGTGTTTACTCGGTACCACATGATTAGATGGACCGGTAACGTTTCGATTCTACGGATCGTCTCGAGCCGACAACCTGACTAATCATTAAGACCCATGACATTTAGATGTAGGTGCTCCCCGAGTCACCGACCTATCCTACGACGGCATACTCGGAGTGTACTTTGGAATCGAAATGGTTATGACATGCTTAGTGGGTACTAGAATACGGGATAAGTCTCCATTGCTTTAGAGCAAGTGGGAGATGTAGTTTGTTGTATTTTAAATAATAGGGTGTGCTCTAAAACAATTAATCACATGCTTTCGTGCAAGTGGGAGATTGTTAGGTGTGATGCCCGAAAGACAATTTTGTAATTGTTTTATTTAATAAATGAAATGATATTGTTATTCATATTTATTATTCTCATATTCACCGATGTGACAATAGTAATTACACTACGAAAAACCCTAAGTATATCGTTTATGTAATCACTTAACTCGGTGTATGGTATATACACGGGAGGATTGAGTTAGTGAAGATGTACTTAAAATACAATTAGCCCGTAGTGAAGTTAATCGAGAGTATCGGGTCTCTCCTTTAACGTGCTATTAATGCGCCCGAACACAAAAGGTGTGATAGTCCTATCCGGACTTTCGGTTAAGAGAACCTAATGGGGCATTTATATATGATAGATATATCATATAGGGGTGGACCGATTTGATTAGAGTTCACGATATAATTCCGTAATCGAGAAGTCTTATCGAATCAATGGATGATCATATTTACGGATATATCTTAATCCTGAGGTGATCACGATCAACGCTTGAATCGGTATGAGGTTTGACTTGACGGTTAAGGATTACACCGAGTACGTGGTCCGAATTACCCCATCTTGGCATTATACTTGGATTGAGTGAGTAGTCGTGTTTATCACGGATACGGAATCCATTCCTTCCATTTATGGAAGTAGATAGACGAGCTTCCCTTATTTGTTAATCCTAGAACGATCGATCGCGCGAGTTCATATCACACGATTGATCACCGAGTGAGTTGTATGAATTAATTGATCACTAGGGGGTTAATGGTAAATAAGGATAAGAGGTTCTAAAAAGGGTTAACGGTAACTTCCCGATTTAGAATGAACGATCTATGGAGGATTAATCCATATGTAATGATTATATCAATGGACGCTTATTATTATTCTCGTGAGGAGATAAATATAATCTCATAATCGGAGGAGTGCGATCACGGGATTATGGTGGCATATTCCCGTGATTGATTTATCGAATATAATTATTACGTTCGTAAGATAAATATTTATTTGATTTATCGGAGCCGCCGATTATTAGTCCATGGTCCCCGACGTGCCTCCTAATATAGCATAGCTATTCTCGGACGTCGAATCCTAATAATATTAATTTAGTTCTTATTGGACTTTATTAAAACGATATGTGAATTAATTGTTTAGTGGACTATTAAATTAGTTGGGCTAAATAATTAAATATGTGGAAAAGACATTTTCCATAATCTTAGCCCAAATTGGTGTATATAAGTCGAAATTATTGTGACTAGGTCACAATGGTTAAAATTTCGCCCCCCCTCATGTTTAATGAACAAGAAATTAGTTTTCTTGTGATTAATAAGACATGTGCATAAAAGATTTATTGGATAAATATTTATGGTAAGAAATAAAGATAAAGATTATTCTAGATTTGTTCTAGAATATTTTGGGATTATCTTTTATTTAATAGGATTATCATAATTGATTTTGTATTAATTATAAAATCCTTGGGGCTTAAGTTTTACTCTCCTATATAAAGAGAGTTCTCCCAAGCCAAAACACACTACATAATTTCGACTTTCTTAGAGAAAGAAGAGGAAAAATTCGGCCAAGGGGTTTTGGGGAAAATCTTGGAGATTTTTCCGGGTAGCATATCGGAAGGGTTCGAGTCGAGAATTCCTTCCACCGGGAGTTGCTTGGATCACACGTACGGAAGATCGTGGTGCTCTTCATGCTTTCCTTCGTTCGTCCTATTGCGGTTCTTCAACTTGGATTTAGAGATCCAAGAGGTATGATCTACAACCCCCTTGTAGAATAGATCTAGTTGTTTTATTACGTGTAGTATATAGATCTAGATCCATAAATCGTTTCCTCTGCGGATGGTATTACTAACAAGAACAACCAGATTGAAATGTCATTTTTTCCAAGACCGTCACACGTAATAAGAACATGCCATCCTCCCCTCATTCTCGAGGGAAATACTTGTATGAAGAGAGGATCGAAAGAAACCTATTAGGTTCTTCCTTCTAAACATAAAATACCGTACACCACATCAATCAATTTGTCTTAAGCTTGTTGGGAAAGTGTATTGTGTGTGGAGTGATTTACGGAACAGATCCGTAATTTACGGAATATTAATCTAGAAAATAAATCATGTAAATAGAACAATTCATATTATTTAGCAGATCTAACAAAATAAATATCATCATGTATATCTGATTGAAACAATAGACAATAAATGTAGTATGCACAAAATAAAGGACTAAGACAAACCGAGGCGAGTAGTCACTCTTTCCTTAATACAAATTGCTCCGGTATGGTGCCCACGGTAGTAGCAAATGTCTCCCAAGATACAACGGCTTTCGTCTCGGATTTAGAGGCACTTCAAAAACTCGAGCTCCGGCGAACTTACAGAGTGCTCCGACTTCTCTTCGACTCAATATGCAGATCTACATGAATGACTAGATCTATATGACACTCTCTTTGTGGTGGAAAAGACAAGAGAAAACTGAATGAATAAACTTTCATCAATGAGATTATTTATATAGTGGAGAGGATGGCCAATGCTTAAATCTGATTGGCCGGAACACGTCACAAAACTTTTCCCCTTGGAAAAGTTACTAATTTCGAAATTATGCTTAATTTCATTTAAAAATTTCGAAATTAATTAAGCTATTTTCGAAAATCAATTCCACACTGTGATTGGTCGGATGACGCATCTCTGAATTCTGATTGGTCGAATGACTCAATGAATTCTGATTGGTTGAATTACACAATCACATTCCAAAATTAATTTTATAGTAAATTTCATAAAGAAATTTTGTCCACAAAATTAATAGTAACACCCGAGCCCGAGCCCGACGGACAGCGGCGGCGACGCGCACGCGTGTGGAATTATCTAAGTTCTCCTCCCCGCACAAAAGTCGCTTTCCCTTTAGGCGCGTACTATAAGAAAGATCCACTAGGCTTCTTATTACTTCAGCTCACAAGGCCTCAAATTACCTATGTAGAAGAATGGGGTGAGGTCCTCGTATAAAATCCTTCAACCGTATAGTTTCAGAATTTGTGTGCGCTACCAACCAACGGGAACATGTTTGGGATGTTCAATATTTTTTAATAATTCATTGTAAATATGTATCCTAGAAAACAAACAAATTAGTTAAATACATATAATTCAGTTGAGACAACAATTTCATAATCTAAAAACGTATCATTAAAATAGTTCCATACATTTCACATACATAGTAAAAATTCGAAAACATGTGTCATCTGTGAAATTGGTTTCAGATTATATTAATTATACCAACCTTTTAAAAAATTATTCTACAAAAGACGGAACTAATCCTTTCAATAAAAAAAAATAGAACTAATATTAAATGTATCAAATTTGGGATCTCATTCTCCTTGTGAAGTACTGATAAGCAGACCACACCGGAGCTGAACACAAAAATAATAATAAAATAAAATAAAATCTTTAATTAGTTCATCGTAAACAAACTACTTAGAATATATATGAACTTGAGGGCTATTTATAAATTTCAGAAACTGAACAAGGTATTAAAATATGTATATGATTAACACGAATATATAAAAAGTAATGATACAGACACACCGATTGTGCCACAACAAGTATCTGCACCGTTGATTATGTTAGATGTCACTCGTTATGGCACAACCGTTGTGCATCTATCATTACTCATATATAAAACAACTACAAGCTCTTGTGAGTAAATTTGGTTTGCATATGGTTGACAACATTTTTTATGCATCTTTATGTTATAGTTAAAAGTTCTTTGAGATTAAACTAAGACAAAGATCGCATATAAGATGAAGAACAAGAAAATTTGGAAAAAAGAAAATTTGTTTGCTCAACGCACTTGAAGTTTTCAACATATCCGGAAGAACTAAACTCATCCCTACCAATTAAATTTGACTGACCTAAATCAAACAACAACATATTTGTACTAATCTTATAATACACATCTAAAATAAACCTAATTAATTTTATAAAACACGAAGAAATAAAAAAACATATAAGATTACTTGCAACTCGTATGGTCACTATTTTGATAATAACTTCATCATAAATATTTTCTCTTTTAACATTCTCTAATGGACTTTGAATAGCAAATCCAGCATCATAACCATATAGCTCCAACATTCTCTAATCCAGCTTCATAACCCTATAGCAAGACCGCAAGAATATGAGAAAGAAGAAAAAAAAAAATGAGGGTTACAAATTAAGGGACGGTTACATGTATTATCTTCAATGAACATCCGATATCCTCTAGGTCACACAGTGGAGGTACTCTTCCCCAAGCGGCATTCCATTCTCCAAGACTCCAGCACTCAATGAATTCACGAAAAATGGCATCGAAGACTTCAACACTCAATGAATTCATGAAAAATGTAATCCACACCTCCTCAGAGCAACCCAAAATTAAAGAACACTGCATCAACTTAATTAGAAGCTCATTATAGATGAAATTGAAATTGTAAGGACCAAAAAATCATTGAAATTGTATATGAAATTAAACTAACATCTTTAAACTTCTTACAAATCAAGATGCTGCCACCTAATATGTAAAATAATGTCGGACCAACATTTATTGCTTTTGTGTCTATGGCTAACGATAATGTTCAAAGCTCCTCCTTGTAAGATAGTGTTCACAGATGATTATGTGCTCCGTCGTCATTTTGACTCGTAATGGTGGATTAAACATCTTTGATGAACTTATACAATGTGTACGTGTGCCTGCACTAAACTATTTTATGTTTAGATGATAGCAAATGAAATCATTTTTGTCTACATTTCTCTAATATTCCACGATCAAGTAAACGAATGAGCTATCAGACTATGTTTGTGTGATACCTGTCCAAATGTAAACACACAATGCTAAAGTCTATTTATCCAAACAGTACGCACGAATCAATAAAAATAAAAAAACGAAGTAAAAGGAATTTAGCAGCAGTTATCTCTACCTAACCATCCATTCAATTTTGTTCACCCTGAATTTTTTTTTTTTTTAATATACCTAGGCTATAGATTAAAAAATCGATCTTTTAAACGTGCTTCAAGAAGTGATGAATAAACAACCAATCTTGGGGTAAGGTCTTGGGCAAATTGATTCTATATTGTTTCTTATTTTTATCCCTTATCTTGATTCTATATTGTTTCTTATTTTTATCCCTTATCTCTCTTTGGTTTGTTAGATTTTTTTTTAGACGGTATAAGCAATTCAACTTTTTTGTTCTCAATGATGTTTTTATTTTCCTGATAAACATTTTTATTTAGATTCCTTTGGTTTTTCTTAAAGATGTTCATTTTGATATATTCTCATATATATATATATAACATGTAATAAGAGAAAGACATTTCTCCCAAGATCTATTTATAAACTAAAAACTAAACGAATCAAATAGAATATTGAATAGGACGGGTGCATCAGGAATTTTCAACCCGTAAGAAAATAAAAGGAGATAGGCAAAAGGGTCGGGGAAGAAAAATAGGCTTTTTGGGGGATAGAGGGACTTGAACCCTCACGATTTTTAAAGTCGACGGATTTTCCTCTTACTATAAATTTCATACCGACAAAACAAAATCATGAACGTATGGCGGTCGATATATGATGTCAACTTTTATGTTTAGGGAAATTTGACCTCCTAAAAATAGACTCTTTGAAAGAAAGAAATATTTGAGTTACCATAACAAATCCTATAATTAATAAGCTTGAAAAAATAGTCATGACATTAAGACGAGACCTTGTTGGGCTTGTACAAAGAGTTAAACTACTGCAATACTGCATGCTGTGCCTGTATAAGAAAAAACAGCAACAAACAGTACCAAGTGAAAAATGAATTTTGGAATTGCAATACATGGTTTTAAGGAATAATAAAAGTTCCATAACAGTCTGTAACCTGATTCTATTAACAAAACATAAACAGAGCAAATCAAGAAAGAGCCATTAATTCCCTTTGCATAAGAAACGATGGGTAGTTTTTATCCATATTCAAACACCATTCCCTTTTCATTATCTTTTTAGCGGTATTCCAACTCAACTGCATTCCATTTTTATTTAATTTTAATAGAAAGAAATAACGGACTTCAAAGAATTGTATGTTTTTTTAATTCTTCTTCTTTTCTTTAAGGTCTTACATCAAATTTAAACAACGGAGGTAAAGATATAATATACGGGAATTTAAGGTGGTCTTACATCAAATTTAAGGCAAGGCTCATTGAGGCACAGTTAGTAAATTAACTAATTGGGAATATTAAGTCATTTTCCAATTCATCCACTAATAAATCAACCTACAACTTCAATTTCCTTCACTAAGAAGATTTTCAATTGCGAAGCTAAGAAACTAAACAAATCCGTGGAGGTAGGTATTCCCAGAACATAATGTATGATCTGACCGGTCTTCCCAAAAGCAAAGGCAGGCACTACGTCCTTTACTCCAGCTCGATTGGCTTCGATCACGAGTTCATTGACATCAACTCTCAAGTAAACGAACCGTAGAAAAAACATCCGCATACTCTTCCACATACGTTTCCGATAGCCAATCCCACAACTATAAGGGAGAAACTAGGGTTAGATGTATTTATTAAGTAATCAAATTAAAATACTATAGTATATATAAAAACTAAGCAAATATATTACCAATATTTCGGTTTGCATCGATGTTTTTGTTTTATCGTTTTTCTTTTTTGTAACGATCCTCCACCACGGTCATCTCCGTAACTTTCGACCATGTAATTCAGAAATTTATAAGTCGCAACTTTTGAGATGATACCATCCAACGGGAGCATGTTTTCGATTTTCAATCCTTATAAAGACGATCCAAACACCTGCATCGAATAAAAATATATGAAAAATTATACATGAAAACAAGTAAATAGTCAACAAATTAAGCAGAGTATGATATTTTTTAAGGTGTACTTAGTAGCCAAACTTTAGCAGAAAATGAATTACAACCCGAAGAGCTATTGCAGCAAATAACAAAATCAAACAAAAATAAATTAATTACCAGGAAAACGACTGTGATTTTTTTTATTTTTACAGCAACTGTATTAATAAACACTTAAAACGTGACTTGGCGTTTTCTCATTGGATAAGAGCTTAGGGCGTGTGGTATGCAGTATGCTTGTGCCGACTATCCTCTACCACATTCAAGTGTGTGGCTGACGTATGCCTTTGAAAATGATGTACACCGTTGGATTATATGAAGCCAGATCGTTCGGCTCAAATTCAGCCATGTAGGTCGCCAACTAGACTATTTTGGACGAACCAGAAAACACTTGGCCGTTGTTGAGTACTCAAAGAAAATCAAATACTTCATTTGTTCCTATTTAAATGTCGTAGTTGTCAAAAATAAAAATGTCTTATCTGTCGTAGTTATATTTTCAAAGCATTATTTAATCTATATTTCTAAATCTACTATCATTTATTAAGGGCTGGAAGATTGAAAACAACTTTGAATTAATTATATTCAAAGGGTGTTATAGTCAATCTGATGTTAAGACAAAGCATAATAGGTGTGTTTTGGCAACAGCGACAGTTAAATAGGAACGGATGGAGTATCAAATATGCCCCTCAAGGATAAATTATAAAGTAAATTTGAGTACGACATTACTTGGATTTGTAATGATTACGGGGTAAATGAATCGAATCAAACCGAGTAATGCTTTAAACGTGTTGAGCAGTTTAAAATATTTTGAAGTTTGAGTTAGAACAAGGGTGTTTCAAACTCGAATTCAAGCTTGAACTGAGATTGAATGAAGTTTTAGAAACTAGACACCAAGTTTACCTAGTCTAATATGTTTTAAAAATTAATTCAAAAATATTATAAAATATCACATAACAACAACAAAAAGTGTCGTTATGGACAGTTATGATATAATTTTTTTATATTTAAAATGCAACAAATATTTTATCGATTACCGAACAATATTTTTGTAATAAAGTATATGATAGACCACTAGTTACCGTCAATATAAAATCAAAGAAAATATAACAGTTGATATAATATGTATGATATATGTGTGTATGCATGAATAAATATACATATATGCTTTTTCATTATACATAAATATGTATTCAACCTTTTAAGCAATTAGTCGAGCCGAGTATTGCACTGATTGTGTATCGTTTGTTTAATTTTTGATTTCAAGTTGATTTAAGTTGGGTTGAGTCATTTATGGCTTGGGTCGATATCAAACTACTCACGAGTAGTTTGCCTCGCTTACAGTTCTAGTAATGATACACCAAATACCCGCAAGCAAAATCATTTATAAAAAAATATTCATTCTGTATCAAATTATAAGCTCTTTTAGAGTTTCATACAGCTTAAATAAAAATAAAGAATGCCAGAGATTTTAATGATAAAAAATTAATTTACTTATTGACTATCATTAATTCAAAAGTCCTAGTAACAAGTTATTGCATTGATTATAAATTAGACACCATCATTTTATTTTACAAAATCTGTTTTTAAAGTGAAATGTAGCTGAAAAGTAGTCTCAATAAATCAGGCCCAAAGCATTGAGCTGTTGGACTATGTAGGATGTGAATGGGCTTTATGTAGGATGTGAATGGGCTTCAGCTATGTATGTAGCCCACGTTATATTGATCCATTTTATCCCCCAACCCTCCCCCCTCATACAACATGCAGGTATTTAACTTTGTTCCAGAAAATGATGAACTTGCCATGAAATGAAGGAACTTTTATGTGGTGTCTCCGTTAAAACGTGAGTGTCTCCGTAAATTGGCGTTTTAAAGTTTAAAATAACGTCTCCGCAGAGTGTGGAGACACAGATAGGTTAAACGGTGATTGAAGAATCCATTATATGGTGAATTTTGAATAGGTTTTGTTATGAATGAATGATAACTTATTATATCAATGAATTATATGCCATGATTAAATGCAGATATGATTTCAATTCCCTCGATTTTGACAACGGATTACGAGAAATTAATATTAATGATAGCAATGATGAGAGTCAACCTGGCTAGCATTTTACACATGTATTGAACGTCAAATCCTCTCATCTCACAATGCTTAAACCGGGAGAAATGGTTACACATAAGAGGATGGGTTGCTCATTTTTAGGGTTTACCTATCAATAATGTCAATCATGACAGCATGAATGTATATTTAACGTTCCGATATGTGAATTTAGTACCTGATTTTTAAGGAGCTAAACAACTCTACTATATATATCACACAACAAGGGTGTTAAGGGCTTAGGGCGAGAAGGAAACGGGGAGAGCCCGCCGTCACAGAGAGCGACACGCTAACCACCAAAGGGAGTTTAGTCAAAATACTTCAGGGCAAGATCAATTCTAAATGATGAATTTTTAAGCATCAACATTTATCATTAAAATACAATAAATACTGTTTACAAGATTATCCTCTTAATTTATAATTATCACATTACCCATCAAAATATTGAATGAAGTAATAGAGTCAGCCGATGTAATACTGACACTATAATCAAATCAATAAACATATACTACCATTAATACTTAATTCGGAGTATTTAGTTAATTAGATTCTTCCATGAATCCTAATGATTAATTAGCCATTTAAAGTAAACAAGCTAATGATTCTGAAAACGTGGTCTAATAACTACCATTAATACTTAATTCATGATATCTAGCTAGAATTAATTTATTAATTAGTAGTACTCCTTTTCACGACAAACAGTTCTTGAGAGCTAAGACATTCCCAAAAATAGCAAATCTTTGCTTGTGATCACATGATGCCATTAATTCTCTAAAAAAATTATAAATGATTACAATCATTCTGACACAACAAATATCACGTTATAATTGCGACAATAAAACTCTTATGATGTGGCGCTTATTTAAATAGAGGTCACGGTACCACATTATGATGGTT
Organism: Gentiana straminea; assembly: GCA_036785695.1. Lineage (NCBI taxonomy): Eukaryota > Viridiplantae > Streptophyta > Magnoliopsida > Gentianales > Gentianaceae > Gentiana > Gentiana straminea. Next base: position 3,222,405 of record JAVUPR010000258.1, on the reverse strand, counting down.
CCCGTCGACACACCATATATAATATTTGTTGTGTCAAAATTGTTATGGCAGTAGGCATTATGTAAACAATAATATAATAAAAGGTCATTAAATCTTAATTGTCCACTAGTTCTGGAGGCTTTTATGTTGCTACTGCACTATCCTATAATTAAATTCCCCAGCCGCTAATTTTGTTTCAGACACTATCATACAACTAACTATCTGTTAATTTAAAATTAATATAAGAGATATTGTAGAATTCAACTTTTACATTAAAAAATATCACATGATCAGAAAGTTGAGGGATTATTTTAGAGTTGACAGATCGAGTTTTAGCACAATGCAGGAATCTCCAACACAGCTTTAAGGGGCAAATGTGGAAAAGAAAACAAGAGGAGAAAACGTTGCGGATCCAGAAATTTTCTCTGGTAAGGAAATTAAAGTAAATTTAAAGATCAATCGGAGGAAATAATGCCGTTTTTATATATTTTTTTATAAAACGGATGGAGATAACTTCAGATGCAAGAAACAGAAACAGAAGCAATCAAACATAAACAATCAAAGGAGATAACAGAAACAAGAAGAACACGATTTAACGTGGAAAACCTCTCGGTGGGAGAGGTAAAAAACCACGGGCGAAAAAGAGATATTTTATTATGCACTCGAATTTTACGATTTCAACACACTCGGATAATGAGATAACAACCGTATTTATAGGCACAAATCCCTAAACCCTAGCCGCCGGGAATCTTTGTCGATGCACCATAAATACCCCTACACGTGTCCTCCTTTTAATGACACCGTATAGTCGTCACATAACGTAATTAGCGAGATGTGGGACCCCGCTCGTATCCAAGTACTCGCGGACTATCACCCCGCGATAGTCACCCCGTCGACGAAGCTCGGTAGACTCCACCCTACCGATGCACGAATTGAATACACTTCTCACCGACCATCACTCACCGAGTCTTCGATTGGTTCCACCAAATGTAGAGTTTAAGTCACTTTACTGACAAATCTCCACCTTGACTTCAACTCTCACCAGAGTCAAACAGATTGCATAACCAGATGTACTTGTACCGGATGCATTCGTCAATGCCGATGTACTTGTACCGGACTATCTCCATAGCATCCACTCCACCGATCGCCTCGCAGTAGAGTTTCCGAAATGATTATAAGCTTTGAATATTCGGTAAGTCCAGCAAAGTCGAAACTTACTCGTTGAACCGGTTTAGTGAACATATCGCGGGGATTCTCCTTTGTGCCAATCTTCTTCACCACAACCCTCTTCTCATTCCTCAAGAAATGATACCGACATCAATATGCTTGGTTCTCTCATGATGAACCCGATCCTTGGCTAAACAAATTGCACTTAGGTCATCACAATAAATCTCGGCCGATCCCGATGCAACCCCAAATCACCGACTAGCCCCTTCAACCGGATACCCTCCTTAGCCGCTTTCAAGAAGAGCCATATATTCGCTTCGTAGTTGATAAGGCTACCGTAGCCCGAAGAGTAGCTTTCCGGTGACTACCGCATTTCCCAATGTAAACACATAACCGAGTCATTGATTTTCTACCGTCAACATCACCGCATAATCGCATCACGGAGCTTTGTGACCGGACCGCATCACCTTCATAAATGAGACCAACATCGACCGTACCTCTCGTGTACCCGAATATCCTTTTAACGACTTTCCGGTGTTCCTTTCCGTGTTGAGCCATAAACCCGCCGACAACACCGATCGCCCGAGCCGGATCGGGCCTAGTGCAAACCATGGCATACATCGATCGCCAACCGCACTAGCATAGGGAACTTTTGACATATACTCCTTCTCTTGGACCGTGAAGCATAAACGGACAAATGAACATTTGATGCCATAGGAGTATCTATTGGTTTTGCGACAGACATCCCAAACTTGGCCAATAACTTCTGCACATAACCCTGCTGAGACAAGAACAACTTCTTCTGACTCCTATCTCTCCACATCTCCATCCCCAAGATTTTCTTGGCTGCACCCAAATCCTTCATTTCAAATTCAGCACTGAGAAGGTTCTTCAGATTTTGAACATCAGACTTCTTTGCTGCAGCTATCGGCATGTCATCCACATACGGGACAAGATAGATATATGATCCATCTTTCAAATAGATCCGAAGTAAACACAACGGTCATATGGACTTCGTTGTAACCCCGCCGAAGCATGAAACCTGTCAAACCTTTTATACCACCGCCTCGGAGCTTGCTTCAAACCATACAATGATTTCTTCAACTTGCAAACATAGTTTTCTTTGCCGGGAACTTGAAATCCCTCGAAGCCGTGTCATGTATATCTCCTTATCCACCTCACCATGTAGAAAAGCGATTTCACATCTAATTGCTCAAGTTCCGGATCCCGCTTTGTGCCACCATTGCTAGTAACACCCTGATTGAAGTGTGTCTGACCACTGGTGAAAATATTTCATCAAAGTCAACCCCTTCTTTTTGACTGAATCCTCTTGCAACCAAACGTGCCTTATACTTGACCCCTTCTGCCTTAGTTATTCCTTCCTTTTTCTTGAAAATCCATTTACAAGTCACAACTCCCTTGTCAGTAGGTTGTTTGACCAATTCCCAAGTCTGATTCTTCAATAATGACTCCATTTCATCTCCCATGGCCGCATGCCACCGAGATGCTTCTATACATGTCACCGCTTCCCCGTAAGTAGTAGGTTCGCAACCTTTACCTCTTCAAAGAACCGGAGTGCATATCCACCAAATCATCATATCCATATCTCCTTGGAGGTATCCCAACATTAGATCTTCTAGGCCTGCCGGGCCAGACTCTGCCGATCAATGTTTGTATGACGCCCCGCCGAGGTCTCGGCGAAGTCGGCTTGGAGCGAGCGGTCATTCTCGTTCATTATCCGGATCGGTATAGTGTTGATTTGGATCCACCGATTGTTGCATATCGAGACTCCACCTGAAGCTCCACCGTTTCTCAACACTATCGGATTCAAGATCGGTTTCGGACTCGGTAGACCTCCCCACCGATGAGTTTAACATAGAATTTTCATCAAACACAATGTCCCCGCCGAGGATTACTCCGGACTCGCCGATGACCAAATTCTATATCCCTTCACTCCATCACCATACCCCACAAACACTCCCTTCTTGGCTCTTGGCTCCAACTTCCCTTCACTAACATGATAGTAAGCCGTACTCCCAAAAACCCTTAGAACGAGTAGTCGCGGACTTGCCCGACCACATCTCAAATGGTGTCTTGAGATTGATTCCCGTGTGAGGACTCCCGTGGATTAAGTAGCAAGCCGTCTTAACGACTTTCCGCCCAAAATCTCCTTGATAAACCAAATTGAGAAAGCATACATCTTGCCCTCTCCGGTAGAGTTTGATTCATCCTTTCGGCAACACCATTTTGCCGAGGTGTATTCCTTACAATATGATGTCCGGCAATACCCTCGGTACCGCACAACATGAATCAAAATCGTCCCGTCCAGCGAATTCCGGACCATTATCCGTACGAAGCTTCTTGATTTTCTTGCCTAACCGATTCTCCACTAGGGCCTTCCACTGCTTGAAGTTACTGAATGCATCACTTTTGTTCTTCATCATCACCACCCAAGTCATCCTTGAATAGTCATCTATGAATGACACAAAGTATCTGTGACCACCCAATGAATCAACTCTTGATGGACCCCAAAGCGGTCGAATGGATATAATCAAGTGTTGCCTTTGTATTGTGCAACCTGCCGAGAATTTACTTCTATGCGGCTTTCCCAAACACACAATGTTCACAAAAGTCCGGATTCTTGACCTTATATCCCCCAAGAAAACCTCGTCGAAGAAAGAATCGCATACCCCTTTCACCCATGTGACCTAGTCTCACGTGCCACCACGAGTCTCGCTGAGATCGGTGAACTGCGAGGATGCAACAAAGCAAAGCGGTGCCGCTACGGTAGATCCTTGTAATATATACAAGGTTCCCCTCTTGATGCCTTTGAGGACCACAACCGAATCTTTGAAGACATTCGATTGTCCACCTTCACCCTTGAAATTGAACCCTTTGTCGTCCAAGTAGACTAAGAGATACCAAATTCTCGGTCATCTCGTGGAACATGTCTTACATCTTTCAGTGTACAAAATTTACCATCCTCTGTCCTTAACTTTACTGAGCCAATTCCCACAACTTTGCAAACCTTGTTGTTGGCCATATAAATTTGACCACCATCTATCTGCTCATAAGTAGAAAACCACTCCCTGTTTGGACAAATATGGTAGGATGCTCCAGAATCAAGTATCCACACATCATTATGGTGTGTAGAGTTGTTAAGGGTGAATTTATACGATTTATAATGCTATATTCTATGATATTTTTCCCCGTAATTGTACTAAATTGCACAAGAAACGAGGGTTTAATGGATATATTGAGCAAATGATATTTTAAATGAGTTAATCGCAAACTAGGTTGATTTGTGTGTTTTAAATGTGATTTTATGATTATTTGAGCATTATTACATTTTGCGATGTTTTTATGTGTTATAGATACATGTGGGAGGCTCAAAAGATGATCAAAGGTTGATTAAGTTCGAGCTAATTGATGATAAAAGAGATAATGAAAAAGTGGGATAGAGATAGAAGAGATAAAGATCAATAAATCAAAATCGATCATATCAAATCGGCGGCGTCCGGTATCTCCGTCCGGTGGACGGGCGTCGATGCGGTTAGACGAGCGTCCGGATGTCATCTTTGATTCGGGAAGTTTGGACGCCGGAGTGGACGCCGGATGGACGAGCGTCCGGTCATGACTCGGCCCGATTCGAAGTATTATTGAAGAGTGGACGGGCGTTCAAGGTTTCGTACGGGCGTCCGGTGGCCGACTTAGCGAACCGACTTTAAAATCTATATATAGTCGGTCGTTTTCTCCACAAAAGATCATCATACACACATTATTCAAAACCCTAAACCTAGGGGCGGCTTTAGGTGCGTTTTTCATCTTTTTATTCCTATTTTCATGCTCTTAATTTAGATTAAACACTAGTTACTTTTTATGTATTTTTTCGCAAATTTGAGTTGCCGAGGATGTTCGAGGCTAAAAGCTTCATCAAACGAGTATTGTGAAGCCGTCCAACAATTGTTGATTTCGTTTTCTTCGATCATACTGTGAGTTTTTAATAAAGGTTGTTTCTTATTCATGTTTATTCATGTTTAATTTGCTTTTATATCGGAAGATATGCATGTGTTGATTGTTTATTGTTGATGGAAGTCTTAATAAACCCCAGATCACCATGAATAAGAATAGTAATTCGAATCTATAATAACGGAAGTTAATAGGTCTGATTACTAGGTTATAAACACAAAGTTTGCACCTTTGATTATTAAACGCGTTAATCTTACATCGGAAGATAATAGATTGATAGATGAACTTTCTAAGGAATTAGGGTTCATGTCTAGGTAAGGTGAATCACAATCAATAAAAACCGCACTATAATCGAGATAGGGAATCAATGCTTGTTGGATAGGTGGATCAATCCTCGTTTGCTCGTTATAAACTTGATTTAAATCCTTAAAAGCTTGAATTTGTCTAGTTAGTTACTTTTATCCGCATCTTAGATTAGTTAGTTTAAATTGGTTCGCGGCCCGTATCTTCCCCGGCTTTAGATCATCTCTTCGTCCAGCTTTACGTTTTAGTTAAAGTTTAATTTACAGTATTTGTTTATTTTTATCCGTTATTTAGCTTAGTAATCGTGACATAGGTTAGTTAGATAAAAACTAGAAACCACAATCGTTTAGTTCCCCGTAAGATCGACCCGGCATTAGCCTCCATACTACGATCCTTATACTTGAGGTTAACCGGATTATTACTTGTTTATTTTGTGTTGATAAAATCCGTGACAAGTTTTTGGCGCCGTTGCCGGGGAACCGGACGGTTGTCTAGTTTTTATTTTCGTTTTCCTTTTTGTTTTCTCGTTTGTTTTTGTTTCGTTTTCCCGTTTTAATCCGTTTTAAATTCTCGTTTTTAGTTGATAATTGTTTTAGGTAGTTGTTAAGTAGATAATTAGGGTTTAAAATTTTCCCTTAGTAAGTTTTTTTGAAGTTCTTCCTTCCTTTTTCTCGCAAATTCTCGTTCGTTCTAAGTTTTCCCGTGAGCAAACGGGCGTCCGGGATATTGGACGCCCGTCCGCCGGGAAATTATCAATTACGTTCGTTTTATTCACTTAGACGAGCGTCCATCTCTCGTTGGACGCCCGTTCGCATTTCGTCGTCGGACGAGCGTTTACATTACTAAACGCCCGTCCGACCTCAATTTCATCTCGGACGCCCGTCCAATCTTTTGGACGTCCGTCCGGTATTGTTTTCTTTAACACTTTTGTTTCCCTTTCTTCTTTTCCTTTCCTCTCTTTAGGCTTTTAATTTTTAGTTTAGGCTTTGATCTCTTCGTAGTTTTTAGGTTTTGTTCCACTTGTTTTTGGTCCGGTTTATGCAAACTCGGAGTCAAAAGTGGTCTCGTTAATATACACCCCCGACCCCGAGCGAACCATAGTCCGGCCAAACAGGGCGGAATTTCCGTTCGCGGTTCGTCGACGAGCCGAGCGAGATCTTGAAGAACAACTAGCAAGAGAAATCACCGATTTTGTGATAATGGCCGCCGATAATAGACGTACATTGGCGGACTACGCCATGCCAGGCGAAGTCAAGGTCAACCCGGCTATTGTTATTCCGGCCATTCTTGCACAAACTTTTGAGCCGAAGCCAGGGACTTATCCGGATGATGCGGCACGCATCAATTTTTCACGGCTACCAATCGAGAATCCGCATACCCACCTACACACATTCTTAGAGATATGCGGTACTACACGCATCCAAGGAGTAAGTGAGGATGCCATTAAACTTAAACTTTTTCCTTTTTCTCTGAAAGGAGAGGCTAAAGAGTGGTACACCTCTCTCCCTTCTGAATCTATCACCACCTGGGCAGAACTCGAAAAGGAGTTCTTGAGTCAATATTTTCCACCTTCAAAGACAGCCCAGTGCTTAAATGACATTTTCACATTCTATCAGAAAGAGAATGAATCTTTCTTCGAGTGTTGGAAGAGATTCAAGTCCCTTCTTAGAAAATGCCCCCACCATGGCTTGCCACTGGAAAGGCAAGTCAATACATTCTTCAGTGGATTGACCGAGCTTACAAAAGGCATGGTCAATAGTTCTTCTGGCGGGGCCTTTCGAAGAAAACGCCCGATGAGGGATGGGCATTGTTTGAGGACATTGCCAAATATAACTATGCCCCCTCTTATCAAGCAATTCGGCACCTCCTCCTCCCAAGGTTGAGGAAGTCAATTTACAAAGTTTGATTGCCATGCTTTGCAAAAGCGAGATGGCCTCTCCTCAAGTTTCCAATCCTATAAATCAAACTTCCTCTTTTCCGCGAGAACCCTCGGTTCGTATTGCGAAAATTGTCGTCGGACCGGCCATATGAATGGCCAATGTCAATTTAATCCCCCCGCACCTTATCAAGTTAATGCGTTCATGACTATGGACAAGTACAATCAAGTCACATGTCAAAATTGTGACGAGTTGGGGCACACTTCTAAATTCTCGCCTATGAACGGACGTAATGCGGAAGTGAATGCATTCTATGGCCAGAACAATCAAAGGTTCAATCAGTTTCCAGGTCAGGGTAATTTTCAAAACCAAGGGTTTAATCCATCTTCAAATTTCAATCCCAATTCAAATTTTAATTCGAATCAGAATTTCAATAGAAACCCGGGTTTAATCGAATCAAAACTCGAATTTTTCCAATCCTACGCAAAAATTCAATCAGAATTGGCCTTCCAATTCAAATTCTCAATTTCAAAGTCGGCCCAGCCAGCCCTATGCTCCAAATCACCAAAACTCTCAAGGCCCCCCCCAACCTACAAGTCTTGAGGCTAAGTTGGAAGAGCAAAGTAGATCGATGAAGAATCTTGAGAGACAAATTGGGCAACTGGCTGAGCAGTTAGCTTCTGACCCCCGTAGCGGCCCGCCGCACCGAGAAGAATCCGAAGGGTGGTCAAGTTGCTCGAGCCGATTTGAACAAAGGCCAATGTACCGACCTCGTGCCGTCAATTCAATACGGTAAGGAGGAGGCCGGTGCAATGAATCTTCGGAGCGGTACTCAAGTTAGTGGTCCTTCCCATCCGGGAAACCACTAGCCCCTCCCCGCCATTGATAAGGCGGGGAGGGAAGCCGAGCACCTACACTCCCCTCAACCGCAAGAGAAAACTCGGTGGGCGATCCCCGAGAGGTGAAAAATTTGGTGATCCTCAAGTGGCCGATCCTTTGAGGACCGAAAAAGCAAGCGAAAGTCGGGAGGCCGATCCCCCGACTACCGAGAAATCGAAAAACCGTTCGTTGGAAGGATCCGGAAGACGAGCGTCGGTGCATCCTCGAAAAAGGTTTTCTCGAGGATGACCTTAAGAAACTTCCATTTCCACCGAGAAAGAGCAACATTCCTTTGATTGAGGATAAGAAGTACGAAAAGGTGCTAAACCTTTTGAAAAATACTCGTGTGAATCTTCCATTGTCGGATGTCTTAGTCGAGATGCCTAAGTATACGAAATTTATCAAGGATGTTGTGTCTTCGAAGAAGAAATTAGCAGCATGGAAAGGCAGATTGGTGAGGATTGTTCCATGATTAATTATGAAAACTTACCAATTAAAAGAGGTGACCCTGGCAAATTTGTACTTACGCTTTTGATGGGAGGTCTAGTCTTCCCAAATTCTTTGTGTGATCTAGGTGCCTCTATAAGCCTTATGCCAATGTCCGTATGCAAACAACTTTCGGTTTACAAAGTCTTCTAGAACCCACTACTATGAGTTTACAATTCGCGGATAGATCCTCTAAGAAAGCTTCGGAATCCTAAAAGACGTTTTGGTTCGGATTGATCGATTTACCTTTCCGGTTGATTGGTATGTCTTAGATATAGAGAAAGACGAAAACGTTCCCTTGATTCTAGGAAGACCTTTCTTATCTACGGCTCGAGCTCTCATCGATCGCGATGGTGGGCAAGTGACTATCCGAGTTGGTGACCAAGAGGTGAGTTATAATGTCTTAAAGTCCATTCAAGTACCCTCGGCCCTCCAACCGGCTTTTCCATTGATTATATGACGGATGATTTCACCGACTATATGGATAAGCAAGTCATGGTCGTAGAAGCGAGAATATGAGCGATTAGTTGATAATTTGAATACTCATGGTAGGGTGAATCGGATCAACTAGCAAATGATTTTGAGGAAGAGCCGTTGGAAGGAGAAGCTTTGGCGGTGGGACCACGAGTAAACTCAATGATATTGAGTTGAAAAGTGGAGGTCTCAAGTCTAGTTTAGAAGTCCCCCGCGGATTTGGTGTTGAAGCCGTTACCTAAACATCTTAAGTATGTGTTCTTAAGAGAGGGCGACAAGCCGCCTTTAATCATATCTCGCCAAGCTTTCCCGTACGTAAGAAATGAAACCGATTAACGTCTTGAAGAAGAATGAAAAAGCTTTTGGTTGGCAAGTAGGAGATATCGGGGGAATATCTCCCGACATCCGCATGCACAAGATCAAGACGAATGAGGGCGCCAAGTGTGTCGACACCCCGGCGAAGGCTAAACCCTCATATGCAAGAAGTCGTTAAAAAGGAAATCATTAAACTTCGGACATGGGAATCATTTATGCCATCGCGGATAGTGAATGGGTTTCCCCGACTCAAGTAGTTCCCAAAAAGGGTGGAATTACAATTGAAAAGAATGAGAAGGGAGAGGAAATTGCATTGAGGCTTGTTACTTGGTTACGAGTCCGCATCGATTATCGAAAGCTCAATGAGGTAACCATGAAAGATCACTTTCCCCTTCCATTCATTGACCGGATGCTCGAGCGTCCGGCGGGGCACGCATTTTATCGTTTCCTAGATGGATATTCGGATATTTCCGGATACCCATTGATCCAAATTCGACCAAGAAAAGACCACCTTCACCGCTTCTTATGGTACATTCGCATATAGACGAATGCCGTTCGGTCTCTCGCAATGCCCCGCCTACATTTCGGCGATGTATGCCGGCCATCTTTGACGGGCTTGTAGAAAAGTGTATGGAGATTTTTATGGACGATTTTTCGGTTTTTGGTCGGTCTTTTGATGATTGCCTTGACAATCTTGATCGTGTGTTATCCGGATGTGTGGAAAAGAACCTAGTACTTAATTGGGAAAAATGCCATTTCATGGTAGATGAAGGAATAGTTCTTGGCCACAAGATCTCCGCCAAAGGTATAGAAGTAGATAGGGCCAAGGTAGAAGCTATTGAGAAGATGAGTTACCCTAAGAATGTTCGGGAAGTCCGAGGTTTTCTCGGACATGTCGGCTTCTATGGGAGGTTCATTCAAGATTTCTCCAAGATAGCCAAGCCCCCGTCCACTTTACTAAAGGAAGACGTTGAGTTTAATTTTGATGAAAACGCAAGCAAGCGTTTGAGGAGCTTAAGGATCGTTTAATATCTCGCTCCGATTCTTATATCGCCCGACCGGAACCTACCATTTGAGCTTATGTGCGACGCATCAAACTATGCCGTTGGTGCTTTGTTCTAGGGCAAAAGATCAAGGGAAAGTTCCACCTATCTATTACGCAAGTCACACATTGAACCCTCTCAAGTTAACTATACTACTACGAAAAGGAACTACCGGCCGTAGTCTTTGCTATGGACAAGTTTCGTAGTTACTTGTTAGGAGCTCAAGTGATCGTGTGGACTGATCACGCTGCTTTGCGTTATCTGATGACTAAGAAAGAGGCCAAACCGCGCTTACTACGTTGGATATTGACCCTACAAGAGTTTGACGTTCAAATTAAGGACAAAAAGTGGCGGTGAGAATGTAGTAGCGGATCATGTGTCTAGGATGTTAACCGAGGAAAAGAATGAACCAGATGATATAGATCTTTACTTTCCTCTAGAGAACATCATGTTGATAGATGGCCGCTCCCCGATGTTCCATGGTATTCTTCCATTGTAAACTACCTTCATGGCCGTTATCTCGATCCGAGATGTCTTATCGTAGAAGAAAAAGTTCTTCTCGGATTTAAAATATTTCGTTTGGGATGAACCTTATCTTTTCAAGATCCGTAAAGATGGTTTGCTTAGGAGATGTATTCCGAATCCGAGCAACGTGACATCATTGAGCAAGGCTACACGGTGGACCCACGGAGGTCACTTTGGTCCGTGGAAAACCGTTGCTAAGATCTTTCAATCCGGTTTCTATTGGCCTACGATCTTTAAAGATACGGAAGCTTTCGTAAAGCTTGTGATAGGTGCCAAAGAACCGGTACTCGACAAGGCGTTTTGACATGCCTTTAAAACCCATCCTCGAATGCGAAGTCTTTGATGTCCGGGGTATCGATTTTATGGGACCATTCCCATCATCTTGCGGTAATAGATACATCTTAGTCTCGCGTGGATTACGTGTCTAAATGGGTGGAGGCCCAAGCCACTCCTCACAATGATCATAAAACGGTAATGAAATTTCTAAAGAAGAATATTTTCGTGAGGTTTGGATGTCCACGTGCCTTGATCGGTGATGAAGGGACGCATTTCGCAATCGACCCCTAGAGAAAGTACTTGAGAAGTATGGTGTTCGTCATAAAATTGGCACACCGTATCATCCAATGACTAGTGGTCGTTTGAAAGGAGCAACCAGAGCATTAAGAAAATCCCGGGAGAAGATCGTTAACGGTCATAGGAAAGACTCGAGTCTAAAGTTGGATGATGTACTTGTGGGCATATCGAATCGCCTATAAGACCCCCACGGGTACGTCACCATATCAAATGGTCTACGGGAAACCATGTCATCTCGCTGTCGAGTTAGAGCATAGAGCTTATTGGGCTACAAAGTTTCGAACTTTGATTCCCAATCTTGTGGGAAGCATCGACTACAGCAGTTACATGAGCTGGACGAATTCGGACTCCGGCCTATGAAAGTGCCGGGATTAGTAAGGATAAGATGAAGCTACTCCACGATGCTAAGATTAAGAGAAGAGAATTTCATGTCGGCGAACAAGTTCTTCTCGTATAATTCCAGGTTACATCTCGTTTCCCCGGAAAGTTAAGGACACGTTGGTCCGGCCCTTTCGAGATTCTCCAAATCATTCCGGGAGGCGTTCTAGAACTTCGTGGTTATAGTGGTGAACCGTTTCGAGTCAACGGTCAAAGATGCAAACACTATATTGGTGAACCTAAAGAGACATCTTTGATTGTTAAATTTCTCGATATTCTCGGATGTGGTGTTACTCGTGTCGAAGAATTTGACGAGTTATCACCCGACTTGTTTTCCGAGGATGACGGTAGTGATCCGTCTGAAGAAGTTCTAGCAGGTAGTGCTGATATGGAAGAGTTAGAGAGGGAGCGACAACTTAAACGTCATCAGAGGAGTCAGAGGAGAAAGAACACAACCATGGGGAGACTTAAGAAGGTTTGGAGAGCTTTCAAAGATTTCACCCCATGTGTGAGATGCTGTTTCTGCAGCCACACTGCTGATCAGAGCTTAAACGAGGTAGTGGCTGGCAGAAAGGTTAAATGGCCTGATCCAGGCTGAGCTTACAATGTGTCGAGCTAACGACATTAACCAAAAGCGCCACTAGGGGGCAACCTAGATATCGTTCTTTTAGTTATTTTGTTTTATGCTTTGATAGTGTTAGTATTTAGGTTTATTCAGTTTTAGCCTTATTAAGTTTTTGTTTTTATCTGTCAGTTAGTTGTGCTTTCTAGATATGGATTTCGGTGTCCAGCCAGAGGAGTTACCCCTCCTTAGGAGGATTCCACTCATTACCGTAGATGACGGACCGGGAGGAACCATCGTTTTGCACGTAGATTTTGACATTAGTACCCGCGTCAAGACGGTCACCTATGTTCTTATTGTTCCCCGTTGTTCGGGAGGTGGAGACTTTACTACCGAGGAGTTACAGTGCAGCTCTAGGACGTCCTTACACCATCCTCAATGATCCGATGCCGACGGATTTAGCGCTAGTGCCGCAAGCCGAGCACTTTCGAGGTGTTGATGTAGGCGGTGAGGACCGGGGTTTACAAGATGAGTATGATTTCCCTCCGGCGATTGACATGCTCCGCCGTCTCATTCGAGTGATCGATTGGTCGGACATTTATGATGACTAGCGTTCTTAGGATGTTTCGTCGAGCAAACGACGTAAAACAAAAGCGCTGAGTGGGAGGCAACCCACTGTTTTCCATTTGTTTTTATTTATTAGTAATTTTGTACTTCATTTGCTTTTTATTTGTATTTTTGAAGTTTTATTTAAGTTTAATACGAAAGGACAAGTTTTTGGTTAAGGGTGAAATTCATGATTTATATGACGTTATTCCCGTAACAATATCCTTGGTATTTTAGTACTTTTTATAGAAAAGTGTTGGTTTTATCGAATTATTGAGTAAAAGAGTTTTAAATGTGTTTAAATGCAAAATCGAGATATTTACGTGATTTTATCGGTGTTTTATGTTTATTCGTATGATGTTACATTTTGCATGTTTCTATCATGTTGTTAGGTACGTTTTCATGATGAGTAAGGAGCTTAAACGATGATCACATGAAGATGGAAGAGTTGAAAGATGTTTAAGTGAAGAATCATTGAAGGAACCGGAACCAGGCACTTCATGGGGATTTTGTCCACACTGGTAGGCACTTTCAGGGAAAGTTGTCTTGATGAAAGTTGTAGAGGATTGAAATAGCTTTCCAACGCATGTTGAATCACCTCATTTGGAGCCCTAGAAGTGAAGTTATGAGCAAAATACTAGAGCAAGGTAGTGGACGGGCGTCCATAAAAGTGAACGGCGTCCGTAATCGTATTTTACATTCGCAGAGTTCGACGCGTTCGAACGAGCGTTCATTCTCCGTTCATAGAGGCTGGACGAGCGTCCAAGGTTGTGGACGGGCGTCCACGGCACCGACTCGGCGAAACCGACCTAAAAATCTATAAATAGGCGCGATTTCCCAAACCCTAATCATACAATTCGAACCCTAAACCCTAGGGAGCAAACTTGGCTGCGTTTTTATTCTATTTTCTTCCAAACTTTATGCAATTAGATTCATAGATTAGATTAGCTACTTTTCATGTCTTTTTATTCATCAATTTCAAGTCTCACGAAGATGATAAGAGGCTAGACCTCTTTTGAACGAGCGGTGTGAAGCCTATCCGTCAACTATTCGATTCGAATCGTGATTGTTTTGTGAGTTCTTTAATACAAGTTGTTTCTTTTATCATGTTTACATTGTTTATTGCGAATTATATCGAAAGATGTTTGCTTTTGTGTGTTTGTTTTATGTGATGAAAATCATGTTAACTTTAGAACACCATGATAAAAGAGTAGATCTTTAATCTATAAAACAAAAGTTAATAGGTTAGATTTCTAGGTTAGAAACGTTAGAGTTTCCACCTTTGTTTTGAAAAGCGTTAATCTTTAAATCGAAAGATAAAGATTGATAGGAGAACCATCTAAGAAATTAGAGGTCGTACTTAGATAAGGCAAATCACAACTTGATTAGAATCACGAAATAATCTGAATAGGATCTGAATGTTGATAGGATAGGTGGATCAACTGTTCGTTCGTTTGTTATAACTTGATTCAAATCTCTTGAAACTTGAATTGTTTAGCTTTAGTTTACTTTTAATTGCACTTTAGTTTTTATCGCTTTCAATCTTGCCTAGCATTGGATTAATTTCCTCTGTCTAGTTACTTTTATGCATAATTGTTTAGGTTAGTTCTTCGTTTAGGTTAGTTTCGTGACAATAGTTTAGTTGAAAACAAAAGCTAGGATTCACATTCGTCTAGTTCCCCGTAAGATCGACCCGGCATTAGCCTCCATACTACGATCCTTGCACTTGAGGTTAACCGGTTTATTACTTGTTGTTTTGTATTGATAAAATCCGGGACAAGTTTTTGGCGCCGTTGCCGGGGACCCGGACGGTTGCCTAGTTTTTGTTTTTGTTTGTCTTTTTCGTTTTCTGTTTTTAGATTTGTTTTTGTTTCTGTTTTTTTTTTAGGTTTGTTTTTAGTTTAACCTTTAGGTAGTTAGGTTTTTGGTTTAGATTTTTAGGGTTTGAAGTTTTTAAAGTTTTTGTGATTAGTTTCTTCCCCTCCTTTTCCCGCTCTGTTTTCTTTCTCTGTTTCTGCAATCGTTTCTGTTCTGTTTCTGAAATTTTTGCATCTGGACGAGCGTCCATACTTATGAACGCCCGTTCACTGTGAAAATTTCAATCCTGTATCGTTTTTGACCCCTTGAACGAACGTCCATATTTTTGGACGCCCGTTCGATCCCTAAACCCGAGTGCGTACGCCCGTCCATTAATTGGACGCCCGTCCGTTTTCTTGTTTCGGTGGCTTTTCTTGTTTCTACCGTCCGTTTCTATTTTTTCTCGTTCTTACATTGATTAGGGGACATCTAAGGTTGAATCATCCGACTCCACACCTTTCACGATCAAATTTTAGGATAAAAGGGTCCGTTTTAGCACTTGATAGTATTTTGGCCATAACTTTCGGCTCGAGTGTCGGATTGGCGCGCGGGACCCCAATTCGGAAAGCTCGTTCCGACGCCGACGACGTGACGGACGGCCGGAGGCCGTCCGACACCGTTTTCGAGGTCAAAATCCACTGTTTTCCCTTCCATTTTGGGGTTAGAAGATTTCAACACATGTTTTTCCCTCTTTTTAGTGTTTTCTCGTTTTTCTCGTTTTAAATTTTCTTAGGTAGTTTATAGTTTTGGTTATTAGGATTTTTCGTAGTTAAGTTTCGTAGTCTTTGATTCCTCTAGGTTTAGTTATCCTTTCCCTCTGTCTCTTTTTTCCCATGCTTTCCTGCTGTTCTGATATCGTTTCTGTTCTGAAAAATCTTGCCTATGGACGAGCGTCCACTAGTTTGAACGCTCGTTCACTGTAAAATTTTCATTCCAGTAGCGTTTTCCGATCCTTGAACGAACGTTCACCGCTTTGGACGCTCGTTCGCCTATTTTCTCGGCGTACGCTCGTTCACATAAGTGGACGCCCGTCCGTCCCCCTTTCTTTCTTAATCTTTCTCTTTTCTTCTCTTTTCTTTAGGTTTTTGATCTTAGATTAAGGTTTTTAATCTTTTAGATATCAGGTCTTTAATTTATTAGTTTTTAGGTTTCCTTTCCTTAGATTTAGGTTTTCTCAACTTGATTTTGGGATCGGTTTATGCAAACTCGTAGTCATAAGGGACCACTAATCTATTCCCCTGACCCCGAGCGGATCATAGTCCGACCCAATAGGCGAAGACTTCGTTTTGACGAAGGAAAAGCCGAAGATCAAGAGTTTGAGCTATCTTTTCAAAGGGAAATCGAAGAAATTGTAATAATGGCCGCTGAAGATAGACGGACATTGGCAGACTACGCCATGCCTGGTGCAGTAACTGTCAACCCAGCTATCGTCTTACCAGCCATTACCGCACAAACTTTCGAACTCAAACCCAGTCTCATTCAGATGATGCAGCATGCATCAATGTTTCACGGGTTCACTATCGAAAATCCTCACACACACGTACACACATTCCCGGAGATATGTGGTACGACACGCATTCAAGGTGTGAGTGAGGATGTGATTAAACTTACACTCGTTTCCGTTCTCATTGAAGGGAGAAGCTAAAGAGTGGTATAGCTCTCTCCCTCCGGAATCCATTACCACCTGGGCCGCATTGGAGAAAGAATTTTTAAGCCAATACTTTCCACCGGCCAAGACAAAATGCCCGGTGTTTGAGGGAAATTTATAATTTCTATCAAGCGGAAACGAGAATCTTTCTTTGAGGCATGGAAGAGATTTAAGGCTCTTCTTCGTAAATGCCCCCACCATGGGTTAGACTTGCAGAGGCAAGTCAATACCTTTTTCAGTGGATTGACCGAGCTCACCAAGGGCATGGTCAATAGTTCATCAGGTGGGGCTTTCCTGAGGAGAACGCCTCAAGAGGGGTGGGCATTGTTCGACGACATTACCCTAGGCGGCCACAGGCCCCTTGGGGCGACTTTTGCTGCGATTTTCAGACCAAGAATCACTTTAATTTCTTTTAGTTTATTTGTTCGATTTCTACAATGATTAGAGGCTAAGGCTTCCTTGAACAAGCATGTGAAGCCAATCTCAACAGCAACTTGATTTCAACATTCAGATCCTATTCAGATTATTTCGTGATTCTAATCAAGTTGTGATTTGCCTTATCTAAGTACGACCTCTAATTTCTTAGATGGTTCTCCTATCAATCTTTATCTTTCGATTTAAAGATTAACGCTTTTCAAAACAAAGGTGGAAACTCTAACGTTTCTAACCTAGAAATCTAACCTATTAACTTTCGTTTTATAGATTAAAGATCTACTCTTTTATCATGGTGTTCTAAAGTTAACATGATTTTCATCACATAAAACAAACACACAAAAGCAAACATCTTTCGATATAATTCGCAATAAACAATGTAAACATGATAAAAGAAACAACTTGTATTAAAGAACTTACCAATTAAAAGAGGTGACCCTGGCAAATTTGTACTTACAGTTTTGATGGGAGGTCTAGTCTTCCCAAATTCTTTGTGTGATCTAGGTGCCTCTATAAGCCTTATGCCAATGTCCGTATGCAAACAAATTCGGTTTACAAAGTCTTCTAGAACCCACTACTATGAGTTTACAATTCGCGGATAGATCCTCTAAGAAAGCTTCGGGAATCCTAAAAGACGTTTTGGTTCGATTGATCGATTTACCTTTCCGCTTGATTGGTATGTCTTAGATATAGAGAAAGACGAAAACGTTCCCTTGATTCTAGGAAGACCTTTCTTATCTACGGCTCGAGCTCTCATCGATCGCGATGGTGGGCAAGTGACTATCCGAGTTGGTGACCAAGAGGTGAGTTATAATGTCTTAAAGTCCATTCAAGTACCCTCTCGGCCCTCCAACCGGCTTTTCCATTGATTATATGACGGATGATTTCACCGACTATATGGATAAGCAAGTCATGGCCGTAGAAGCGTAATATGAGCGATTAGTTGATAATTTGAATACTCATGGTAGGGTGAATCTGGATCAACTAGCACTGATTTTGAGGAAGAGTCGTTGGAAGGAGAAGCTTTGGCGGTGGGACCACAGAGTAAACTCAATGATATTGAGTTGAAAAGTGGAGGTCTCAAGTCTAGTTTAGAAGTCCCCCCGCGGATTTGGTGTTGAAGCCGTTACCTAAACATCTTAAGTATGTGTTCTTAAGAGAGGGCGACAAGTCGCCTTTAATCATATCTCGCCAAGCTTTCCCGTACGTAAGAAATGAAATGATTAACGTCTTGAAGAAGAATGAAAAAGCTTTTGGTTGGCAAGTAGGAGATATCGGGGGAATATCTCCCGACATCCGCATGCACAAGATCAAGACGAATGAGGGCGCCAAGTGTGTCGACGGCCCCCGGCGAAGGCTAAACCCTCATATGCAAGAAGTCGTTAAAAAGGAAATCATTAAACTTCTGGACATGGGAATCATTTATGCCATCGCGGATAGTGAATGGGTTTCCCCGACTCAAGTAGTTCCCAAAAAGGGTGGAATTACAATTGAAAAGAATGAGAAGGGAGAGGAAATTGCATTGAGGCTTGTTACTGGTTACAGAGTCTGCATCGATTATCGAAAGCTCAATGAGGTAACCATGAAAGATCACTTTCCCCTTCCATTCATTGACCAGATGCTCGAGCGTCTGGCGGGGCACGCATTTTACTGTTTCCTAGATGGATATTCAGGATATTTCCAGATACCCATTGATCCAGCTGACCAAGAAAAGACCACCTTCACCGCTTCTTATGGTACATTCGCATATAGACGAATGCCGTTCGGTCTCTGCAATGCCCCGCCTACATTTCGGCGATGTATGCGGCCATCTTTGACGGGCTTGTAGAAAAGTGTATGGAGATTTTTATGGACGATTTTTCGGTTTTTGGTCGGTCTTTTGATGATTGCCTTGACAATCTTGATCGGTGTTATCCGGATGTGTGGAAAAGAACCTAGTACTTAATTGGGAAAAATGCCATTTCATGGTAGATGAAGGAATAGTTCTTGGCCACAAGATCTCCGCCAAAGGTATAGAAGTAGATAGGGCCAAGGTAGAAGCTATTGAGAAGATGAGTTACCCTAAGAATGTTCGGGAAGTCCGAGGTTTTCTCGGACATGTCGGCTTCTATAGGAGGTTCATTCAAGATTTCTCCAAGATAGCCAAGCCCCCGTCCACTTTACTAAAGGAAGACGTTGAGTTTAATTTTGATGAAAACTGCAAGCAAGCGTTTGAGGAGCTTAAGGATCGTTTAATATCTGCTCCGATTCTTATATCGCCTGACTGGAACCTACCATTTGAGCTTATGTGCGACGCATCAAACTATGCTTTGTTGGTGTCGTTCTAGGGCAAAAGATCAAGGGAAAGTTCCAGCCTATCTATTACGCAAGTCACACATTGAACCCCTCTCAAGTTAACTATACTACTACTGAAAAGGAACTACTGGCCGTAGTCTTTGCTATGGACAAGTTTCGTAGTTACTTGTTAGGAGCTCAAGTGATCGTGTGGACTGATCACGCTGCTTTGCGTTATCTGATGACTAAGAAAGAGGCCAAACCGCGCTTACTACGTTGGATATTGACCCTACAAGAGTTTGACGTTCAAATTAAGGACAAAAAGGGCAGTGAGAATGTAGTAGCGGATCATGTGTCTAGGATGTTAACGAGGAAAAGAATGAACCGGATGATATAGATCTTTACTTTCCTCTGAGAACATCATGTTGATAGATGGCCGCTCCCCGATGTTCCATGGTATTCTTCCATTGTAAACTACCTTCATGGCCGTTATCTCGATCCGAGATGTCTTATCGGGAGAAGAAAAAGTTCTTCTCGGATTTAAAATATTTCGTTTGGGATGAACCTTATCTTTTCAAGATCTCAGTAAAGATGGTTTGCTTAGGAGATGTATTCCGGAATCCGAGCAACGTGACATCATTGAGCAAAGGCCACGGTGGACCCACAGGAGGTCACTTTGGTCCGTGGAAAACCGTTGCTAAGATCTTTCAATCCGGTTTCTATTGGCCTACGATCTTTAAAGATACGGAAGCTTTCGTAAAGCTTGTGATAGGTGCCAAAGAACCGGTACTCGACAAGGCGTTTTGACATGCCTTTAAAACCCATCCTCGAATGCGAAGTCTTTGATGTCCGGGGTATCGATTTTATGGGACCATTCCCATCATCTTGCGGTAATAGATACATCTTAGTCTCGCGTGGATTACGTGTCTAAATGGGTGGAGGCCCAAGCCACTCCTCACAATGATCATAAAACGGTAATGAAATTTCTAAAGAAGAATATTTTCGTGAGGTTTGGATGTCCACGTGCCTTGATCAGTGATGAAGGGACGCATTTCTGCAATCGACCCCTAGAGAAAGTACTTGAGAAGTATGGTGTTCGTCATAAAATTGGCACACCGTATCATCCAATGACTAGTGGTCGGGTTGAAAGGAGCAACCAGAGCATTAAGAAAATCTGGAGAAGACGTCGTTAACGATCATAGGAAAGACCGGAGTCTAAAGTTGGATGATGTACTTGTGGGCATATCGAATCGCGCTATAAGACCCCCACGTGGGTACGTCACCATATCAAATGGTCTACGGGAAACCATGTCATCCGCCCTGTCGAGTTAGAGCATAGAGCTTATTGGGCTACAAAGTTTCGAACTTTGATTCCCAATCTTGTGGGAAGCATCGACTACGGCGGCTACATGAGCCGGACGAATTCGGACTCCGGCCTATGAAAGTGCCGGGATTAGTAAGGATAAGATGAAGCTACTCCACGATGCTAAGATTAAGAGAAGAGAATTTCATGTCGGCGAACAAGTTCTTCTCGTATAATTCCAGGTTACATCCGTTTCCCCGGAAAGTTAAGGACACGTTGGTCCGGCCCTTTCGAGATTCTCCAAATCATTCCGGGAGGCGTTCTAGAACTTCGTGGTTATAGTGGTGAACCGTTTCGAGTCAACGGTCAAAGATGCAAACACTATATTGGTGAACCTAAAGAGACATCTTTGATTGTTAAATTTCTCGATATTCTCGGATGTGGTGTTACTCAGGTCGAAGAATTTGACGAGTTATCACCCGACTTGTTTTCCGAGGATGACGGTAGTGATCCGTCCGAAGAAGTTCTAGCGTAGTGCGATATGGAAGAGTTAGAGAGGGAGCGACAACTTAAACGTCATCGGAGGAGTCGAGAGGAGAAAGAACACAACCATGGGGAGACTTAAGAAGGTTTGGAGAGCTTTCAAAGATTTCACCCCATGTGTGAGATGTTGTTTCGCAGCCCACACCGCCGATCGAGCTTAAACGAGGTAGTGGGCGGCGTAAAGGTTAAATGGCCCGATCCAGTGAGCTTACAATGTGTCGAGCTAACGACATTAACCAAAAGCGCCACTAGGGGGCAACCTAGATATCGTTCTTTTAGTTATTTTGTTTTATGCTTTGATAGTGTTAGTATTTAGGTTTATTCGAGTTTTAGCCTTATTAAGTTTTTGTTTTTATCTGTCAGTTAGTTGTGCTTTCTAGATATGGATTTCGGTGTCCAGCCAGAGGAGTTACCCCTCCTTAGGAGGATTCCACTCATTACTGTAGATGACGGACCGGGAGGAACCATCGTTTTGCACGTAGATTTTGACATTAGTACCCGCGTCAAGACGGTCACCTATGTTCTTATTGTTCCCCGTTGTTCGGGAGGTGGAGACTTTACTACTGAGGAGTTACAGGCAGCTCTAGGACGTCCTTACACCATCCTCAATGATCCGATGACGTCCTTACACCATCCTCAATGATCCGATGCTGACAGATTTAGCGCTAGTGCTGCAAGCTGAGCACTTTCGAGGTGTTGATGTAGCTGGTGAGGACTGGGGTTTACAAGATGAGTATGATTTCCCTCCGGCGATTGACATGCTCCGCCGTCTCATTCGAGTGATCGATTGGTCGGACATTTATGATGACTAGCGTTCTTAGGATGTTTCGTCGAGCAAACGACGTAAAACAAAAGCGCTGAGTGGGAGGCAACCCACTGTTTTCCATTTGTTTTTATTTATTAGTAATTTTGTACTTCATTTGCTTTTTATTTGTATTTTTGAAGTTTTATTTAAGTTTAATACGAAAGGGCAAGTTTTGAATTTGATGTGTATGGGAATTTTATGATTTTTGCACTTAAATTGCGTGGACGCCCGTCCAGAACCCTGGACGCCCGTCCGCCTTGACCAATTTCAGGACGAGCGTCCACTAAGCCTGGACGCCCGTCTGCTTTATTCCCTCCCATCCTGTATGTGATTTCAAATCTTGGACGAGCGTCTAATAAACTGGACGCCCGTCCAGTTCATCTGATTTCCCAGTGGACGCCCGTCCACCGTGTTGGACGAGCGTCCAACCTCTCGTCTATATATACCCCAAAGATCGAGTGAACCCTCACTTTTTCGTAATTTCAAAACGCAAAAACGGTTTCTCTCCCTCCTTTTGCCCTAAAATCGTCGATTCTAAGCCATTTCGAGCGATTCAAAGTGCTATAGGCCGCCCTTGATACACTCTCTTTGATTTTCATAACCAAATCCCCCAACACACGATATTTTTGGAGAATCAGGACCCACTTCAGTCCGACTTTTTGAGCGAAAAATCCGATTTTGGGAGCCAATTTGGTGTTGTTTGGACTAATCTTCATCTCGATCAGCATCTACTCACCCTACTTGGTAAGTTGGTAACAAGACTGCAATATTGACACCAAAGCTACGTATCCTTTCCAACTATGAAAGACCGCACAAAGTTTTCATATGATGCCGGTAGTGACACCAACGGATTAGAGGCCGCATCTTCATCTTCAATTTTAACATCAATATTCCTTAAATCAAGCAATATTGTGTTCGACCGTCCGGATGTTCCCTCGGTGGACTCCCTTCATGCATCTTCAAACCGAACAACCTCTCGTTTCAAC
The DNA here is from genome assembly GCA_036785695.1 of Gentiana straminea. Classification (NCBI taxonomy): domain Eukaryota; kingdom Viridiplantae; phylum Streptophyta; class Magnoliopsida; order Gentianales; family Gentianaceae; genus Gentiana; species Gentiana straminea. The sequence goes on along the minus strand of JAVUPR010000258.1, from coordinate 3,199,421 downwards.
AACAACTTGTTGGTCGGTGACTTGGTCATATAGAAGCTTTCAAGCTTTTTCCACAACTTGGGCGCGGTGTCTTCCTCGGCAACCTCGGTGATAACATCATCGGATAAGCACAACATGATGGTTGAATGTGCTTTCTCTTCCGGACGGCATAATCTGTCGCACCTGTATTTGGTTTGTCAGATAAAGGATTCCACAAACCCTGTTGTTTCAACAGTGCACGCATCTTAATTTGCCACAGACCAAAACTGTTCCTTCCTGTAAATTTATCGATTTTTACGTTTACTGCTGACATCTTTTCTTGCTAAAGATCACACCTTTATCACATATCCTAGCACCTTGCTAAAGGCCTTGGTGAAGATGAAGTTGATCGTACAGATTGTTTTCTCTAGAACACGGCTCGATACCACTTGTTATAAAACGGATGAAGATAACTTCGGATGCAAGAAACGAAAACGAAGCAATCAAATAAACAATCAAAGGAGATAACGAAAACAAGAAGAACACGTATTTAACGTGGAAAACCTCTCGGTGGGAGAGGTAAAAAACCACGGCGAAAAGAGATATTTTATTATGCACCGAATTTTACGATTTCAACACACTCGGATAATGAGACAACAAGCTCGTATTTATAGGCACAAATCCCTAAACCCTAGCCGCCAGAATCTTTGTCGATGCACCATAAATACCCCTACACGTGTCCTCCTTTTAATGACACCGTATACCGTCACATACGCGTAACGAGAATTAGCGGATGTGGGACCTGCTCGTATCCAAGTACTCGCGCAGACTATCACCCCGCCGATAGTCACCCCGCCGACGAAGCTCGGTAGACTCCACCCTACTGATGCACAGAATTGAATACACTTCTCAGCTGACCATCACTCAGCTGAGTCTTCAGATTGGTTCCACCAGATGTAGAGTTTAAGTCACTTTACTGACATATTTGTAACAACAAAATTATATCGTTTTAAAGGAAAAACATGTGGACATAGGCTACACTCTCTTGAAGAGAAATATCTAAGGAGTGAGAGGTAAGTTAATTTGGATCGAATCTAAAGTGTTTGGTTTGGTTTGGTTTGGTTTGTTACTATCTATAGTCGATTTGGTTTGGAATTTTTTTATCTCAATTCAAACCAAAGCATTATGAAATCTAATGATTTGATTTGAATTGTTTTTTTTGTTTAAATTGGTTTGGGGTAGGTTTTTAGCGAGCCTGAAATCTTTCTAAATGCAAAAACCGGAGAACAGATAACATAGTTATTTAATGAAAAACATTAATCGTTATTATAAAATAAAATAAAAAAAATGAAGCCAAGGATAATTAAATCTGTCTCTCAAACATAAACATGTTATACTTCTAGTACTGTTGGGGCGGCTGTTACTTTGGTTTTATGAGCTTCATCACTGTGGAAAGCGGTTGTTTTATCTTGTATTTGGTGGTGAGGGGTTTGTCAAACAAGCACTCCTCCCCGCTCGTAATTTTGTTGAGCACTAACAAAGTAGTTTGTATTCAAGTGATAAGTGACTTGATATTACCTAAGGAGGTTACTGATTCGATTTTTTATTTCAAGTCAGAATCAGACAATGATGAATATATTCTGAACTAATTTTAATTTGATTTCAATTATTTTTCATGCGTAATATCGGTCACTAATTGTACAATAGATGCAGAAATGAAATAAATCTGGAAGGACAAATGTAAAATAAAATACAGAAAATTAGGTTAATTTTGTTCCATAGGCTAAAACAGAAGTCAAAAAAGATTATGATGACTTCATGTGTAAAATGTTGGAAATTTGTCACCTTAAAGATAGAAAGCAATGGTCACATGGTGCATAAAGACACACCACAGTGGAGTACAACACCAAGTACATCACTCCTTCATCATTTCTTCTAACTAAATAAATAATTAAATTACTTTTCAAAAAAAAAAAAAAAAAACTAAATAAATAAATTGAACCCAACCTAAAGGATCCTCAGTCTTCGCCCTTACAGGTAACAACACCGTTTGTAGTGGTACCACACCAAACTGCTTTTTTAGACACTACATTGAGTTTCAAATCCTGTAAAGTCGAATATCATGCATTCTAACTTTTGGAAAGACGAACATCGATCACACTTTGATGTATTATCACGTTAGATGTTCTGTGATATCGGTAAATACGCTCTCTGAAAAAAAGTTGGAACGCCAACCTAAAGAGTTCCCCACCATCCCGTCTCTAGAATTAATGGTGGATATAAATCGAAGTGTATGACTCAATGGTTGCGTTTAAATTTTTTTTTACTGAAAAAGGTTGCTCCCTACAGCATTGGAACATCCACACTCTAACATGACTAGACTGTTACTACAATACACAAATTCTGTAACCATTAAATTGTGCCATTGATAACAAAACTAAAAGTTCTTTAACCACTGAATTATGCCCCGACATCTAAATATTACAATGAAAGGATACAAAAAGGACCACACCATATGAAAGGACAGAAACCAGACTGGCATGAATTTTGGAGAAAGAAAATATCCAATAAAACCATATACCCCATAGGCTTATGGTCATGTCCCATACTTTTTTGATAATCCAAATATTCCACATGGCCAATTTGGTTATTTATAGTTGCAACCAAACGCATAATTTAAAGAAACTACATGCCTTTAAGTTAAAACATAATCAGTAACTATATTTTTATGTTATAATGTACTATATTTAATTTGATGGACAAATTATGGAAGAAAATAATTTTTTTTTGTTCCTTAATTTTAGGATGGTCCAGGTATAAGTTTTGGACCACCATGTCATCAATTTTAAACAAATTCACTGGTGGTTGTATTTTACAAGTAGTGGCCCAATTTAAAAACAACGTTTCTTATTGGTTGAGAACCACAAAAAAGAATTTGCACCGGACCACCCTAAAATTTGTGCTTTTTGTTAGAATCATAGCCTCAATTTGGATGAACCTAGCTAGTTGTAACTAATATGCTAAAACTAAGTTCATATATAATCAAGTTACACCTTTGAGCTTGGTTATGATTTTGCTCCATGTCAAGGATGCTTTGTTTGCTTGTGATTTGGTTAAGGATCGTAATTAAACTAATGGTTAGATCATCAAGACTAGGCTTGTGGCTAGGCTTGATGATTTTTGTGTAGTAAATTCACATGTGAAAGTAACACGTGTGGAGTAATCTGCATCACATTTTCATGTCAGAATTGAAATTTATGCTCTAAATTGTTCCGCAAGTGTTAACTTAACATGTGTAGTTATATAACCCAACCCCCATGCATGACATTTTCGAGTTAACGATGTGTTTGGTTAATCAAGATCATATTATAGACCCTTGAATCTAGGCAGCACTCACAAGTTGAAAGGACAAGCATTTTATGCTCGAGCGTATGTAGATGACATACTCATTGCTGAGAGCTCTAATGTATTGATCAAGAGGTTCATACAACTACTTAATCCAAGTTTGCACTTAAGAGCTCATGTCTTGGGTCTCATTTTCAGGGAATGCGGGCTTACATAGACACAACTAGAATGTACTTAACACGGACTCATTATGCAACTCAAATGTTGAAAAGTCTAGGCTTGGAATATCTTTAGTCATGTCACACTACAATGGTCGTAGTTAAACATCTAACACAAAATCAGGGTACACCCTTACCCAATCAAAATGGGTGCAAAAGTGCAATTGAAGCGTTGTATCACATTTATCAGACATGACCTTGCATGTTTTGTAAACTCTTTCAGTCAGTTAATGCAAAAACCTTGTACAAATCATTAAAAAGCTCTTAACATGGTATTGAGATATGTGAAGAGAACCGTAAATTTTGGTTTATACTTCAAAACTTTCTTTGATTTAATTAAGTGTCGCACGGTTTTTAAATGCAGATTGGGCTACTAACACCATTGATAGGATATCTGTTGTTGGATATTGTGTTTATCTTGATGATTTATTTGTTTCGTGTAGCTTAAAGAAGCAAAGTGTTTTGTCTAGATCAACATGCTCACTAGGCTGCCAAGATAAAGTTAAAGATTGAAAATAAATAAATAAATTAAAATTAAAAATCTAAAATTTTATAATTTTGATCATATGTACAAGCAAGCACTACATGATTTATTTGCAACATCAACATCATATTTATTTTTCGTTAGGATATTAACACAGTCACCTCAACCTTAATAGGAAAATGTCATTTTCTTATCATGAAATCAAGAAACGAAACGAAAATGACATTTTTGGAGGGGGTGGTTTGAAACAAACAAATAAATAAATAAATACTAAAATGAAAAGGGAAAAAAAAAAAAGTAAAGTTTGTTTATGTATGCACAAAAAAAAAAATTATGTCTGATTGAACTTCAAATTTTTTTAAACCCGCAGACAATTGTGTTTTCAATGTCTCTCCTTATAACAATGAAACCAATTTTCCATTATAGTCATTGAAAAAGGTCCCTCGGCCTTTTTCTTACCTTTATAAACCTGAGGCTTAAACACTTATTGGACTTACTCGCCTTTGATTTTTTTTTCTTACCAGACGATGAGGCAGCGTTTGTTTCACACTTCCTAGCGTTTTCAATTGATAGGGTCTTCAACTTTTTGAAATTCAATCAACAATTGGTGAAACCGAATTTGAGCTTGTAATAACATAGCTACTCTTGAAAGAAAGAATTAAAGTCGGGAGTGGGCGATCAAGTGATATTCACTTGAATCCTTTTATCGACGTTGGTCCATGGGTCTCACCATGATATGAACGAAGTAATGTATCATGTTCCTAAAATGAGTAGTTACATACTGATATTTTTTTTGCATTCACTATCGTCTTAACCGTTTTATTTCTTATCTCAAACATATGTTACGCTGAAGCCATGTGTGCTCATATTTATCCCGGTCTACCTTCATTGACCACTTTTCAATAAATAAACAAGAATGCATCCATGAAATAACCGGTATTTTTTTTAATTAAGTAGCAATTTTATTGATAGCTAAATATATTTTTAAAACTCACAAGCCGAATTTCATAATTCTTCATTTTTTCAAAAATAATTTTTTTTTTTTGTAAAAATCACACACCGAGTTTCTTAGCTCAAGAAACAAAATCCTCAGTGTAACGATTATTTTTCTTCATCGATCGTCTAACATCCATTATATGAATTCTTTCAAGTTCAAATGTTTCGTGCTCGATATCCGAATAGTAGTTTTTCTTTTTCTTGATTTTACCAGACGATGTCTTCAAATTCTGTGGAATCTCTTTATCTTTGTCCATTAAAGAATCCGCTTGCTTGGTGATAGTATCCGTTTGGGGAGGTGAAGATAACTCTTGTTGGGTTGTCTTTGGATCTGGGTGACGATACGGGATTTCACCCTCCACGTGGAATTATCTAATTTGGTCCAAATTTGGCATGTGGAAAAGTCCAAGTATATTATCCACATCGGGTCGAATACGAGACGAATCGGTGATCACCACCGCCGCCGGATCTTGCAAGTGTGTCAACTCGAGCACCCATGTCGGTGTCATACGAGTCGATATCGAGCTCCACCCGGTTCCCGTGCCCAATAATCTAGAGGGTTGCTTGGGCAAGGAGCAAGGCCCATTAAAGGGCAATTATGTCAATAGACCAAACCGCCCTAGGATTAGGGCAGAAGAAGGGCATGTGCCTATAAATACATCATTCCAGGAACTACGTAAGGCTTGATTCCTGGACAATACACAGGATACGTAGGCAATCCAAGATACATTCTTGGACTCAGCCATAGAACCCTAAAATCACCCCCAAAATCATCTTTGATTCTATCATCCCTAGATTAAATTGGCCTCAAATTATACATGACAAAATCCGGCATCGTCATTGGCGCTAGAAGGAGGGCCTTCTATCGGTGATGGATTAAGGAGTGGTGGTTCGTGATCAATTTAATGCCAAAAACGCAGTCAGATCCGAGGTTGATTGCCGGAAATTGAACCGTTGAAACAAGATTTCCACCGTTCAGATTCAAGGATAAGGAGGGACGAACAACCCCTCCAAATTTCGTGACGATCGGAGTCCGTTTAGATAGCCGATCGTCGCCGGAAAGTTGCTGCTGTAACAGCAAAAACGCAGAACCCAAAAATGCAGCGAGATCGGCGGCTGATTTATGGAGTTTGAACCGTTGGAATGAAAATCCCACCGTTCAGAGTGAAGAATATCGAGGGACGAACAAACCATCAAAATTTCGTGCCGATCGGAGTCCGGTTACATGCCCGGCCGTCGCCAAGAAGTTGCTGCTGTATCAAAAATGCAGCAGCCCAAAAAGCGGTCGGATATATGGATTATTTCTGGAGTTTCAACCGGTGGAACAAGATTTCCACCGTTCAGATCCAAGGATTAGGAGGGACGAACAAGACCTCCAAATCTCATACCGATCGGAGTTGTTTTGAGTGCCCGATCGTCTCAAAGAAGTTGCGGCTGCATAAAAAACGCAGCAGAACCCTAATTGGGAGCAGACAAGTCGGCTGAATATTCCCGACAATTGAACCGTTGGAACAAGATTTCCACCGGTCAGATTCAAGAATTATGAGGACCGAACAAGCCCTCAAAATTTTAGGCCGATCGGAGTTCGTTTGATTTCTCGATCGTGGCAAGGAAGTTACTGCAGGCACCGAAACGCAGCAGGATTCTGGACAGCAGCTGCCAGATCAGCGGCTTATTCCCGGAGATTGAGCCATCGAAAGAAAATTTCCACCGGTCACATCGAAGGAAAGTGAAGGAAGAACGATCCCTCCAAATTTCGTGCCGATCGGAATCCGTTTCGAGGTCTGATTGCCACCGGAAAGACACTGCTGTGGCGCCCCGTAAAGCTGCGAGTTATCTACCGTATCTAGCTATCCACGAAGCGAGTTCTCGAGCTCCAAAGAGCGAGCCGAGCTCTTAAGCTCTTCAGTTTCTTACAATTGTTATTTTAAATTCTTATATACTTTGTAAGTCTTTATTATATGTGTAATGTTTTTTATCACAATCACATTGCACCACAAAGACTCGAGATATCGAGCACCGGCATTCGAGCTCTACGGACTCGTCTTGCCCAAAACCCGAGCTCGACTCGGAGTCGTATTTGGAGCTCACCGATGGGCAAATCTTTAATAAGTCCGAGCTCGGCCTCGGCATCATTTTGGAGCTCTCTGGAGCGTATCTTTTATAAGACCGAGCTCGTCTCGGCATCATATTTGGAGCTCGTCTCGAGCGTATCTTTTATAAGACCGACCTCGTCTCGGCATCATATTTGGAGCTCTCTGGAGCGTATCTTTTATAAGACCGAGCTCGTCTCGGCATCATATTTGGAGCTCGTCTCGAGCGTATCTTTTATAAGACCGAGCTCGTCTCGGCATCATATTTGGAGCTATTTGGAGCGTATCTTTTATAAGACCGAGCTCGTCTCGGCATCATTTTGGAGCTCTCTGGAGCGTATCTTTTATAAGACCGAGCTCGTCTCGGCATCATATTTGGAGCTCAACTTGAGCGTATCTTTTATAAGACCGAGCTCGTCTCGAGCGTATCTTTTATAAGACCGAGCTCGTCTCGGCATCATTTTAGAGCTCTCTCAACTTGAGCGTATCTTTTATAAGACCGAGCTCGTCTCGGCATCATATTTGGAGCTCGTCTCGAGCGTATCTTTTATAAGACCGAGCTCGTCTCGGCATCATGTTTGGAGCTCTCTGGAGCGTATCTTTTATAAGACCGAGCTCGTCTCGGCATCATGGTTGGAGCTCATCTCGAGCGCATCTTTAATAAGTCCGAGATCGACTCGGCATCATCTTCTATAAGTCCGAGATCGACTCGGCATCATCTTTGGAGCTCAACTTGAGCGCATCTTTAATAAGTCCGAGATCGACTCGGCATCATCTTCTATAAGTCCGAGATCGACTCGGCATCATCTTTGGAGCTCAACTTGAGCGCATCTTTAATAAGTCCGAGATCGACTCGGCATCATCCTCTATAAGTCCGAGATCGACTCGGCATCATCTTTGGAGATCAACTTGAGCGTATATCTTTAATAAGTCCGAGATCGACTCGGCATCATCTTCTATAAGTCCGAGATCGAGTCGGCATCATATTTGGAGCTCAACTTGAGCGCATCTTTAATAAGTCCGAGCTCGACTCGGCATCATCTTTTATAAGACCGAGCTCGGCTCGGCGTCATCTTTTATAAGACCGAGCTCGCCTCGGCATCATATTTGGAGCTCTCTCGAGCGTATCTTTTATAAGACCGAGATTGGCCTCGGCATCATATTTGGAGCTCGGCTCGGCGGTATCTTTTATAAGACCGAGCTCGGCTCGGCGTCATCTTTTATAAGTCCGAGCTCGGCCTCGGCATCATATTTGGAGCTCTCTCGAGCATATCTTTTATGAGACCGAGATCGGCCTCGGCATCATATTTGGAGCTCGGCTCGGCGGTATCTTTTATAAGACCGAGCTCGGCTCGGCGTCATCTTTTATGAGACCGAGCTTGGCCTCGGCATCATATTTGGAGCTCTCTCGAGCGCATCTTTAATAAGACCGGGCTCGCCTCGGCATAATATTCGGAGCTCGAAGGCGACCTTACGTAAGTCCTCCTGCCATCTAAGCATGATACCAACACTACACCAAATAAGCTAAGCCTTATCTCAATTAACTTCTCGTTTTTACATTTTTATGTCTTGTAATAAGTCCATGTGACAATTTCATAAATATTCTACTAAGCATGTCTTTCCTCGAGACGCTTTTGTGTTTGTTATGATTTACAACCTTCACATTGCAAATCTACCACGATACAAAATGGCAAAGGCAAGAAATTCGACCAAATTTTAAAGCAAAAGAAGTCCATGTGATTAAAAGATAAAAGAGGCAAAAGTCAACCACAACTACAAATCCTCGACACGATGAAGTCGGAATAATATGGTGAATAAAGCCAAGTCACCGACAAGTGCTTATATCACCTCGACACGATGCAAGAGAAATAAAACAAAGAAAAAAGCCAAGTCACCGACAGAGCTTATATCACTCCCGACCCGCCGCAAGCCACGATGCTAAGCAGCTTGGAAGATCCCACGATGAATACCCTATTCGACCAGTTCAGAAGCACCACGAAGTGCGACAGTCGAGTAGGGATTTTTCAATTCGACCATGTCGAAGCCCGACGAGGCAAGACAAGCCGATTCGAGCTCCGACCAGATAGCCAAGTCAAGCCGATAAGGCAGTACAGTGCTAGGTCGACTCATATCCAAGTGTACCATGAGTCATGTACTCATACTACACTTTGAGGGGCCACAGGGGAATTAAGTCCAAAGGACTACACCCCACAAGGCAGCTTTTGCAAGGGAATTAAGTCCAAAGGACTACACCCTAGGCAAATATTCAACAACACAAACAACATTCAAAGGAAAGGTCAGAATTCAAAATTCATAATTCAAAAGTCCCGTGGATCGAATCGTGAAAGACGTACAACAAAAAGCGACGAGCAACATACGCAAAAATTGAAGCAAAATAAAACTAGGCGTCATATTTGGAGCTCACCGATGAGTGAATCTGTAATAAGTCCGAGTTCGACTCGGCATCTTACCTCGGAGCTATATTATTTTGGAACTCACCCTACCGAACTTGCGGGTCGAGCTATCTTATTTTGGAACTCACCCTACCGAACTGGCGGGTCGAGCTATTTTTTTGGAACTCTCCTAGCCGAGCATGGCGGGACGAGCCTTCTTATTTCGGGAACTATCCCTATGGTTATTGCGACTTTTTGACTAGTGCCTGGCGTATCTCGAGGATCCACTCCGCAAAGGATCTACTCAACGGTCTACGAGGATCCGCAAGTCGGATGCCTTCAGTGTCGACATTCAACGTTTACAAGTCCTAATAGGACGAAAACGCAATGGCATCGAAGTCCGAGTCGACAGCGGCGTAATCTGACTCCCAAGAGAGAGAATTTACTAGGGCATCGAGGCCGGGCAACATGATCATTTCGATCGACAAACGTTGAAGCTAAAAGTTCCATGGAACCAAAAGGCTAAGGCATCGAGTTCGGACCAAGTCCAAAACTCTCGGCGATCATGTGTCATGAGTCCCGAACGACAAAGAAACACCACGACACCGAGATCCGGAGCGACATTTACGTATTACCGCCTTATTAGACGGTAAGTACTAGGACATCGTAGGCGGAAATATCTATCGACAGCAGAAAGAGCATCGATTCCGACAAACGAAATGAGACAACCAGGGGCATCTCTTCTACCACACAACAACAAAGAAAAGTCCAAAAAATGCTAAAGCATGGAAGACAAGTTACATATGGTCGACAAATGGAACTACTGAAAGTATAACGAAGATGATGAATCTGCATTATACTTTGGAGGCAACAACGAGTCGACATTGAATACTCGAGAAAAAGCGAGCAAAGGAATGGGAATCGACATGCAACAAAAGTGTTTGACACCAAATACTTGTAAAAATTTCAAAGCATTTATAACAAAAAAGCCTAGTCACAAAGATCGGCCAAATATGATCCAAACCTAAGGTTCTCATGATACTTGGAGGGCGATATCGACATATATGCATCGACATGAGAGAGGCCGATGTGCAAATAAGGCCAAAGGCCGCAATAAAGCAAGATGGTCTAGTTCAAAGACCAAAGAAAAGAAGGAAAAATGTAACAATTTTTCAAGGAAAGAATAAGCCAAGTCCAAATGACCGGCTAATTGTTTATACGAGATGGAAGCCAACGACAACGATGGTTAAAAAGGGCAAAGCCTAAGAAGAAGCATCTTTTTTGGCGTTAAGGCAAAGTCTCAAGATCGTTAGACTAACATTCGAGATCCGCATGCCGTACTCCAAAATCCGTGCAAATCGATTCTTCGGAGAAGTCGACCTCGACCGAGACAAATCCCCAAGTTGGACATCTCATCATTCCTTCGACGAACTACGGCATCGAAGTCGATGTCAACTTAGCCACACGTTATAAGTCCTAGGGACAGATAATGCTAAGATAAAAAAGTTTGCAAAGCAGACATGGAAAGGCCGTATGTCGGACTCCACAGGAAGTAAGTCTGCAGGCCAGATTTAAATTCAGAGCATTGGATGACAAAGGGCCGAGATACACCTTTGACAGATCGACCCGACCTCAAGAGCTCGGACGGATCCGGGGGCTTATGACGATACGGGATTTCACCCCTGGAATTATCTAATTGGTCACGTGGAAAAGTCCAAGTATATTATCTCGGGTCGAATACGAGACGAATCGGTGATCACCACCGCCGCCGGCGGATCTTGCAAGTGTGTCAAAGCACCCATGTCCACGGATTTTATCAACACAAAATAAACAAGTATAATCCGGTATCCAGTATGGAGGCAATGCCGGGTCGATCTTACGAGAACTAGAATCCTAGTTTTTGTTTAAACTAACCTATGTCATCAAACGAAGAACTAAACTACCAAATATGCCGCCCAATGCTAGGCAAGATTGAAAGCGATAAAAACTAAACTAAACTAAAGTGGAAAAGTAAACTAAAGCTAAACAATTCAAGGTTAAAGCAAATTATAACGAACCAAGCAATTGATCCACCTATCCTATCAACATTCAATTCTAACTCGGATTAATTCGTGATCTCTACTCAAGTCGTGATTCACCTAATCAAAGGCATAAACTCCTACTCTCGTAGACGAGTTCGTTTTCTAATCTTTTATCTCTCGATGTTAAAGATTACGTCTTTCTACCCTAGGCGTGAAATCTTTCAATTTCTAATCTAGAGCTTCAATCTAATAACTTTCGTTGTGATTAGATTAAAGGTCTAAACTTTTATCATGGTGTTCTAAAGTTAACATGACTTTCATCAAGCAAACAATAAACAAAAGCACGGATCTTTCGATATAGCATGCAATCAACATATAAAAACATGATAAAAGTAACAACTTTGATAGATACTCACAAAATAATCACGAACTAGAGATCAAACTTGTTGAAACGGACGGCTTCACAACGCTTGTTCAAGGAGGATTTAGCCTCCTAGCATCCTTATGCAAACTCGAATTGATGGAATAAAGAACATAAATCTAACTATCTAATCTAGATGTTTTATTGCATAAAAACTGGAAAATAAAGGAGTAAAAACGCAGCCAAGGTTTGCTCCCTAGGGTTTAGGGATCGAATTGTATATTAGGGTTTGGGAAATCGCGCCTATTTATAGATTTTTAGGTCGGTTTCGCTGAGTCGGTGCCGTGGACGCCCGTCCACTATCTTGGACGCTCGTCCAGCCTCTATGAACGGAGAACGAACGCTCGTTCAGAACGCGTCTGAACTCTCTGAATGTAAAATACGATTCTGGACGCCAGTTCACTTTTATGGACGCCCGTCCACTACTCAGCTCCAGTATTTTACTCATAACTTCACTTCTAGGGCTCCAAATGAGGTGATTCAACATGCGTTGGAAAGCTATTTCAATCCTCTACAACTTTCATCAAGACAACTTTCCCTGAAAGTGCCTACCAGTGTGGACAAAATCCCCATGAAGTGCCTGGTTCCGGTTTCTTCAATGATTCTTCACTTAAACATCTTCCAACTCTTCCATCTTCATGTGATCATCGTTTAAGCTCCTTACTCATCACGAAAACGTATCTACCAACATGATAGAAACATGCAAAATGTAACATCATACGAATAAACATAAAACACCGATAAAATCACGTAAATATCTCGATTTTGCATTTAAACACATTTAAAACTCGTTTACTCAATAATTCGATAAAACCAACACTTTTCTATAAAAAGTACTAAAATACCAAGGATATTGTTATGGGAATAACGTCATATAAATCATAAATTTCACCCTTAACAACTCCCCCACACTTAAACTTTGCTCGTCCCGAGCAAAACAAAACAAGATAAAGGCTCGGAAAGAATATAGACATCTCAACACATATACCATTTAGTCAATAAACTAGAAGTTCACCCGTGTGTGTGCATAGCCATAGAAAATTTCCACTAAATCCAAACTTGAGGAACTCAAAGCAAAACTAGCTAATACCCCCTCGTAGACTAGTAATAAGTGACACTCATAAGGTGCACCCTACAAACGTGACATATCCCGAGAAGAATGATCGAATATATCTAGGGCCTTTCTGAAATACTCAGAGGATAATCCCTACAACATATCTATCAGTTTATACTGGGGATAAGATTAACGAAAGACTAAGTCTTATATTCATTTCATAACCAATTTCAAGTTGATTTAATTACTTCACATTTAAACACACATCGAAATGAGCTATTGCCCTCATAGTAGAATAGGACATTTCGAGATAACACCCTACCTACTCCAATCATAAGGCGGCTTTTTCTAACTCGTCGTGAGCTTTTAGTCATCATAGTGGTATAGGACATACGTGGTATACCCTACCTCACTCAAATCATCGACTAGCTTCCGACACACACATTGTATTCATTTAAATTTTTCAACTTCCCATTTGACATTAGTTACGTGTTACTTATCACATTCAAACCTCTAGATATTCACAGTATCTCATACTTCGGAACTAAATACAAACTATCATAAGTCTCACGATATATACGTAGCACTAAGCACATGACTTATAAGACAATCAAAAACCACTAATCCAAAACGGGGTATAACTTTATAAATTAGCTCATCATTCACTATGGCACGTGAAAAATAAATCTTGGTGAAACAACTAGCTTACTAAAAATATGGTATACAGCATCAATGACTATAACAAACCGAACAAAAACGTGTATTGCCTACTCGGGACAAAACAAAAACGAAAGTGTCGAACAATTTTGAAAAATTAAGCCCATTTTGCACAGAAACATCATATATTAAGCAAACGGTAGATACATAGCTTATTCCCCTCCCCCACACTTAAAGTACAACATGTCCTCATGTTGTGCAGAAATAAAAAGAAAGAAAGAACTTAGCTGATTGTCGTTCGAATGGGAACAACTCGGAATGATGCGCGGCACCCGGGAATGCTCGAGGATATCGATGGATTGTGGACCATCCACCGGAAAACGACACCGTCCGAAACTCACGAACGCTATCAAGACTATCCCGCACACTTGACAAACACGAAAAGTATCTCGGGGACCGGGGGGAATTATATCATATGAAACACAAGAGATAATCGTTTAGATGGAAAAATCACCGTCCAAGGAAAAGTGCGAGCATCCAACCGTCAACTACAAATACGGAGCGATTCACAAAATACCCTAACTAGACTAAAACTAAACTAAGACACACAAAAGAATAGCAAAAGAAAATAAACAAAAGAAAAACGGATATCTAGGTGCCCCTGGTAGCGCTTTTGGTTTATGTCGTTAGCTCGACACCATTTAAGCTCAGCCTGGGTCAGGCCATTTAACCTTTCTGCCAGCCACTACCTCGTGTAAGCACGAATCAGTAGTGTGGCCGCAGAAACAGCAGCGAACACATGGGGTGAAATCTTTGAAAGCTCTCCATACCTTTTTAAGTTTCCCCATGGTTGCATTCTTTCTTCTCCGGTTCCTCTGATGACGTTTAAGTTGTCGCTCCCTTTCAAACTCTTCCATATCGCACTACCGCTAGAACATCTTCGGATTTAACACAACCGTCACCCTCAGAAAACAAATCGGGTGAAAACTCGTCAAAGTGGTTGACTTCGGAAGTCCCACACCCGAGGATTTCGAGGAATTTAACAATCAAAGGCTTTTCGTTATGTTCACCTATATAGTGCTTGCACCTCTGACCATTAACTCGGAACGGTTGATCACCATAACCTCGTAATTCTAGCACACCTCCAGGAATGATTTGGAGAATCTCGAAAGGACCGGACCAACGTGTCCTCAACTTGCCGGGAAACAAATGCAACCTGGAATTGTAGAGTAACACTTGCTCACCGACCTTGAATTCTCTCTTCTTTATCTTGGCATCGTGGAGGAGTTTCATCTTCTCCTTACTAATCCCGGCGCTTTCGTAAGCTTGGAGTCCGAATTCATCCGGCTCGTACAACTGCGCGGCGGTGTTGGCCACGGGATTGGGAATCGAAGTTAAGAAACTTCGTAGCCCGACGCCCCGTGCTCTAGCTCGACGGGCGGATGACATGGTTTCCCGTAGACCATTTGATATGGCGATGTACCCATAGGGGTCTTATAGGCGATCTATATGCCCAAAGTACATCGTCCAACTTCGAACTCCGAGTCTTTTCTATGACTATTCACCGTCTTCTCCAGGATTTTCTTAAGACTCGGTTGCTTCGCTCAACTCGACCACTAGTCATCGGATGATATGGTGTGCCGGTTTATGGCGAACACCATACTTCTCGAGGACTTTTTCCAAAGGTCGGTTGCAAAAGTGTGTCCCTTCATCACCGATCAAGGCACGTGGACATCCAAACCTCACAAAGATATTCTTCTTAAGGAATTTCATGACCGTTTTGTGATCATTGTGAGGAGTGGCTATTGCCTCCACCCATTTCGAAACATAGTCAACGCGACTAAGATGTATTTGTTGCCACAAGATGATGGGAATGGTCCCATAAAATCGATGCCCCATACATCAAAGACTTCGCACTCTAAGATGGGTTTCAAAGGCATGTCAAAACGCCTTGTCAGAGTTCCGGTTCGTTGACACCTATCGCAAGCTTTACAGAAAGCTTCTGTATCTTTAAAGATCGTAGGCCAATAGAAACCGGACTGGAAGATCTTCGCAACCGTTTTCCAAGGACCAAAGTGACCACCTGTGGGTCCACTATGGCATTGCTCGATAATCTCTCGTTGCTCAGATTCAGGAACGCATCTCCTAAGCAAACCATCTTTGCAGATCTTGAACAAATAAGGTTCATCCCAAACGAAATATTTCATATCGAGAGAAGAACTTCTTCTTCTCTTGATAAGACATTTCAGGATCAAGGTATTTGGCATGAAGGTAGTTCACAATGGAGGAGTACCAAGGAACATCAGGAGAACGGCCATCGATCAACATGATGTTTTCTAGAGGAAAGTAAAGATCTATATCATCTGGTTCGTTCTTTTCCTCATTTAACATCCTAGACACATGATCCGCTACTACATTCTCACTGCCCTTCTTGTCTTTGATTTGAACGTCAAACTCTTGTAGGGTCAGTATCCAACGCAGTAGGCGCGGTTTAGCATCCTTTTTAGTCATCAGATACCGCAAAGCAGCGTGATCAGTCCACACGATCACTTGAGCACCTAACAAGTAACTACGGAACTTGTCCATAGCAAACACTACGGCCAATAATTCCTTTTCGGTAGTCGTATAGTTAACTTGCGAAGGATTCAACGTGTGGTGGCGTAATAGATAGGTGGAACTTTCCTTCGATTCGTCGTCCTAAGACGCACCAACAAGATAGTTGGATGCATCGCACATAAGCTCAAAGGGCAAGTTCCGGTCGGGTGAAATAAGAATTGGAGCGAGAGATCGACGATTTTTGAGCTCCTCAAACGCGTGCTTGCAACTATCATCAAAATCAAAAGTAACGTCCTCTTTTAGTAAGGTAGACGGGGGCTTGGCGATCCTTGAAAAGTCCTGGATGAACCTCCTATGAAGCCGACATGTCCGAGAAAACCTCGGACTTCCCGAACATTCTTAGGATAACTCATCTTCTCAATAGCTTCTACCTTGGCCCTATCTACTTCTATACCTTTGGCGGACACTTTGTGGCCAAGGACTATACCTTCATCTACCATGAAATGGCATTTTTCCCAATTAAGCACTAAGTCCTTTTCCACACATCTTGACAACACCCGATCAAGATTATCGAGGCAATCATCGAAGGAGTGACCAAAGACCGAGAAGTCATCCATAAAAATCTCCATGCACTTTTCAACTAGCCCGTCAAAGATTGCCATCATACACCTTTGAAAGGTGGTGGGGCATTACGAGACCAAATGGCATCCGCCTGTAGGCGAATGTACCATAGGGGCAGGTGAAAGTGGTCTTCTCTTGGTCAACAGGATCGATGGGTATCTGGAAGTATCCGGAATATCCATCCAGGAAGCAGTAGAATGCGTGCCCCGCCAGACGCTCAAGCATCTGGTCAATGAATGGAAGGGGAAAATGATCTTTCAGTGTGACCTCATTGAGCTTTCGATAATCGATACATACTCTGTATCCAGTAACGAGCCTCAATGCTATCTCTTCTCCCTTCTCATTCTTCTCAATAGTAATTCCCCCTTTTTTGGGGACTACCGAGTCGGGGAAACCCATTCACCGTCGGCAATGGCGTAAATGATACCCATATCTAGAAGTTTAATGATCTCCTTCTTGACTACCTCTTGCATGTGAGGGTTGAGCCTTCTCGAGGTGTCTAACTCGTTTTGCACCCTCCTCGCCTTGATCTTGTGCATACGGATGTCGGGAGATATCCCTCGGATATCTCCCACCCGCCATCCAAAGGCTTTTTCATTTTTGCGCAAGACGTTTAACGGTTTAAGCTCTTCTATACGAGATAGCTTGGCGAGAGATGATCAAAGGAAGCTTGTCACCTTCTCTTAGAAATACATACTTAAGATGTTTAGGCAACGGCTTGAACCAAGTCTACGGGGGTTCCTCTAGACTTGATTTAAGATCACCACTCTTCAACTCAACATCGCCGAGCTTACTTAGTGGTCCTACGCCAAGGCTTCTTCTCTTAGCTCATCCTCAAAATCACCGGTAATTTGCTAACCGGTCTAGATTGACCACACCATGATTATTCGGATTATCAATCAATCGCTCATATTCGCTTCTACGGCCAAGACTTGCTTATCCATGAAGTCATTGAAGTCATCGGACGTCTCCTCAATGGAACGACCGGTTGGAGAACCGGAGGGTACTTGAATAGATTTAGAAACACTATAGCTCACCTCTTGGTCACCAACTCGGATAGTTACTTTCCCACCATCACAATCGATGAGGGCTCTAGCCGTAGATAGGAAAGGTCTTCCAAGAATCGGAGGGACGTTTTCATTTTTCTCCATATCTAAGACATACCGGTCAACGGGAAAGGTAAACCTACCAACTTGAACCAATACGTCCTTTAGGATCCCCGAGGCTTTCTTTGAAGATCTATCGTGAACCGCAAGTTCATGGTAGTGGGTTCTAGAAGACTTTGTAAACCCAGTTTGCTTGCAAATAGATAATGGCATCAAGCTTATGGATGCACCCGGGTCACATAAAGAATTTGGAAAGACTAGGCCTCCCATCGCAATGTGAGCACGAATTTCCCGGGGTCACCTCTTTTGATTGGTAAGTCCGGATAATTGATCATTGAACAATCCTCACCAATTGCCCGATCCATTTCTCGCTAACTTCTTCTTCGAAGAAACAACATCCTTGATGAATTTAGTATACTTAGGCATTTCAACCAAAACTTCGAGAGTGGAAGATTAACACGAGTATTTTTCGGCGAGATTAAGCACCTTTCCGTACTTCTTATCTTCATGCAATGGGATGTTGCTCTTTCTCGGTGGAAATGGAAGCTTTTTCAAATCATCCTCGGAAAAGATTTTCTTTGAGGATGCGCTGATAGCTTTGTCTTCCAAATCTTTCCACCGAACCGTCTTCTCATTCTTTTTGCTAGTCAGGGGATCAGCCACCTGACTATCATTTAACTCATCACTCTTCGGGGATCAGCCACACCGAGGATCCTCAAACGTTTCACTTCTCGGGGAACAACCACCTCGAGGACTTCCAATTGATTCTTTATTCCTCGGGATCGGCCACTTGAGGAATCTCAACTCTTTCTTCTATCGGGGGATCGGCCACCCGATTTTCCTTCTGCGGCCAAGGGGATGATGGGTGCTCAACTTCCCCTCCCCGCCTTACCAATGGCGGGGCGGGGCTAGTGGTTTCCCCGGAAGCCGGGGGACCACCAACTTGAGAACCGCTTCTCAAATTCATTGCACTGGCCTCTTCTCTACCGTATGGAGGTGAAGGTACCGAGTCGGTGCATTGACCGTCGCTTAAATCGGCGTGAGCGACTTGACCGCCTTTTGGGTTTTTCTCGGTAAAGGCGGGCGGATGCCCCGGGGTCTTGACGCTAGTCGCTCGGCCAATTGCCCTGTTTGTTTCTCAAGATTTTTTATTGTCCTGCTTTGCTCCTCCAACTTGGTTTCGAAATTGTTGGATTGGGAGGGTCCTTGAGAGTTCGATGATTTTGAGGTAGTGGTGATTGGACGATTTGGAAATGTAGAATTAGAATTGGCGGGCCAATTCGATTGAACCTTTGTTTGCGGATTGGAAGAATTATAGCTTGGGTTCGATTATAACCGGGGTTTCTATTGAAGTTCGAATTAGGATTAAATCCCGAAGATTGATTAAACCCTTGGTTTTGGAAATTGTTCGCCGAGAATTGGTTGTTGAATCTCTCGATTTGTCCGGCGAGAGAAAGCATTGACTTCCGCATTCGCCCAATCATGGGACGAAGCGAGCGAGTGTGCCCATGCCGTCACATACTTGGCATGTGATTGGATTATCTTGTCCATAGTCATGAACAACATTGACTTGCCGAGTAGAGGGGAAGAAAATTGACATTGGCCGGTCATATGGCCGTCGACAAAGATGCTTCACAATACGTAACCCGAGAGTTCTGTGGAAACGAAAGAGTCGATTACTCGGATTAGGAACAATTTGGGATGTTGTCTGCGAGAATTAGCCATTTGCTTTTGCAACAAGGCAATCGATTTTGCATAGTCACTTCCTCGACCTTGGGAGGAGGAGGAGGTGCTGAATAGCTTGATAGGATGGGGCATAGTTATATTTGGCAATGTCTTCGAACAATGCCCATCCTTCATCGTGTGTTTTCTTGAGAAATGCCCCACCGAGAGGAACTATTGACCATGCCCTTGGTGAGCTCGGTCAATCCGGCGAAGAAAGTATGGACTTGCCTTTGCTTTGGCAAGCCATGATGGGGACACTTTCGCAGGAGAGACTTAAACCTTTTCCACGCCTCAAAGAATGACTCATTTTCCAGCTGACGGAATGTGAAGATTTCGTTCAGACAGTGGGCTGTTTTTTAAGGAGGAAAGTATTGACTTAGAAATTCCTTCTCGAGCTCCGCCCATGTAGTGATGGATTCGGAGGGGAGAGAGTGATACCACTCGAGTGCCTCCCCCGTAAGGAAAATGGAAATAGTTTAAGCTTGATGGCGTCCTCACTTACACCTTGGATACGGGTAGTACCGCATATTTGCAAGAATGTGTGTAAGTGAGTGTGGGGGTTTTCAGATGGAAAACCATGGAAAATTGATGCATGCTGCATCATCTGAATAAGTCCGGGTTTAAGCTCGAAGTTTGGAGCAGTAATGGTAGGCATGACGATAGCCGGGTTGATGGTGACTGTGCCGGGCATGGCATAGTCGGCCAACGTCCGTCTATCTTCCGCTGCCATTATTACTATTCTTTCGATTTCTCCTGAAAGATATTGCTCAAATTCTTGATCTAGAGCGTTTCCTTCGTCGAAACGAAGTCTCCGCCTATTGGGTCGGACTATGGTCCGCTCGGGGTCGGGGAATAGATTAGTGATCCCTTATGACTACGAGTTTGCATAAACCGAACACCAACTCAAGGTGTTGAGCAAGAAAGGATAGAAAGTGACGAAAGGACGGATCGGACGAGAGGGAAAGGATAACTAAACCTAGAGGAATCAAAAACTACGAAACTTAACTACGAAAAATTTAAAAACGAAAAAACAGAAACACTAAAAACGTGTTGAAATCTTCGAGCCCAAAATGGAAGGGAAAACAGTGGATTTTGACCTCGAAAACGGTGTCGGACGGCCTCCGGCCGTCTGCCACGTCGTCGGCGTCGGAACGAGCTTTCCGAATTGGGGTCCCGCGCGCCAATCCGACACTCGAGCCGAAAGTTATGGCCAAAATACTATCAAGTGCTAAAACGGACCCTTTTATCCTAAAATTTGATCGTGAAAGGTGTGGAGTCGATGATTCAACCTAAGAAACCTACCTACGACACTTACCTACGAAAAAACAAAAACCTAATTGAAATAAAAAAATAAAAAAAAAAAAGCGATGGCGACGGGACGGACGGGCGTCCAATTAATCGGGACGGGCGTCTTCTGGAGGAAGAACCGGACGGGCGTTCGGACTAACGGACGCTCGTTCGGAGAGCAGATAGATAACAGAATAGAGCAGACTTGATTTGGACGAGCGTTCAGTGATACTGGACGTCCGTCCGGATCAATCTGAGACAGAAAGAACGCAAAACAGAGTATCAAACTAATTATCTAACTTAATTTCAAAAGGGAAAGATTTACTACAGGATCAGATTTCTAACAACTAATCTAACTACTAACTAACTAATTATGAACGCAAACAAATAAAATAAATTCTACAAATTAACTATAAAAAAAAAAAACAAAAACAAAAACAAAAACAAAAACAAAAACTAGGCAACCGTCCGGTTCCCCGGCAACGGCGCCAAAAACTTGTCACGGATTTTATCAACACAAAATAAACAAGTAATAATCCGGTTAACCTCAAGTATAAGGATCGTAGTATGGAGGCTAATGCCGGGTCGATCTTACGGGGAACTAGACTGTTGTGAATCCTAGTTTTTGTTTAAACTAACCTATGTCACGAAGCTAAACTAAACGAAGAACTAAACTACCAAATATGCATAAAAGTAACTAGACAGAGGATTGCTCCAATGCTAGGCAAGATTGAAAGCGATAAAAACTAAACTAAACTAAAGTACGGAAAAGTAAACTAAAGCTAAACAATTCAAGGTTAAAGGATTAAATCAAATTATAACGAACGAACAAGCAATTGATCCACCTATCCTATCAACATTCAATTCTAACTCGGATTAATTCGTGATCTCTACTCAAGTCGTGATTCACCTAATCAAAGGCATAAACTCCTACTCTCGTAGACGAGTTCGTTTTCTAATCTTTTATCTCTCGATGTTAAAGATTACGTCTTTCTACCCTAGGCGTGAAATCTTTCAATTTCTAATCTAGAGCTTCAATCTAATAACTTTCGTTGTGATTAGATTAAAGGTCTAAACTTTTATCATGGTGTTCTAAAGTTAACATGACTTTCATCAAGCAAACAATAAACAAAAGCACGGATCTTTCGATATAGCATGCAATCAACATATAAAAACATGATAAAAGTAACAACTTTGATAGATACTCACAAAATAATCACGAACTAGAGATCAAACTGTTGAAACGGACGGCTTCACAACGCTTGTTCAAGGAGGATTCACCTCACAGCATCCTTATGCAAACTCGAATTGATGGAATAAAGAACATAAATCTAACTATCTAATCTAGATGTTTTATTGCATAAAAACTGGAAAATAAAGGAGTAAAAACGCAGCCAAGCTGCTCCCTAGGGTTTAGGGATCGAATTGTATATTAGGGTTTGGGAAATCGCGCCTATTTATAGATTTTTAGGTCGGTTTCGCTGAGTCGGTGCCGTGGACGCCCGTCCACTATCTTGGACGCTCGTCCAGCCTCTATGAACGGAGAACGAACGCTCGTTCAGAAACTTTTCTAAATTCTTTGAATGTAAAATACGATTCTGGACGCCAGTTCACTTTTATGGACGCCCGTCCACTACTCAGCTCCAGTATTTTACTCATAACTTCACTTCTAGGGCTCCAAATGAGGTGATTCAACATGCGTTGGAAAGCTATTTCAATCCTCTACAACTTTCATCAAGACAACTTTCCCTGAAAGTGCCTACCAGTGTGGACAAAATCCCCATGAAGTGCCTGGTTCCGGTTTCTTCAATGATTCTTCACTTAAACATCTTCCAACTCTTCCATCTTCATGTGATCATCGTTTAAGCTCCTTACTCATCACGAAAACGTATCTACCAACATGATAGAAACATGCAAAATGTAACATCATACGAATAAACATAAAACACCGATAAAATCACGTAAATATCTCGATTTTGCATTTAAACACATTTAAAACTCGTTTACTCAATAATTCGATAAAACCAACACTTTTCTATAAAAAGTACTAAAATACCAAGGATATTGTTATGGGAATAACGTCATATAAATCATAAATTTCACCCTTAACAGGTGTCATACGAGTCGATATCAGAGCTCCAGCCCAGGTTCCCAGGCCCAATAATCTAGAGGGTTGCTTGGGCAAGGAGCAAGGCCCATTAAAGGGCAATTATGTCAATAGACCAAACCGCCCTAGGATTAGGGCGTAAGAAGGGCATGTGCCTATAAATACATCATTCCGGGAACTACGTAAGGCTTGATTCCCGGACAATACACAGATACGTAGGCAATCCAAGATACATTCTTGGACTCAGCCATAGAACCCTAAAATCACCCCCAAAATCATCTTTGATTCTATCATCCCGAGATTAAATTGGCCTCAAATTATACATGACAAAATCCGGCATCGTCATAGAGAAATAGTGTATATGTGGCATTGTGTGTGTTTGACACTTGTGTAAAACGTGGTGATGTGTGTGTGCCAAGTGTCCTATCAAGTGAAGGTTGTTAGAGATTCTCTATTATATTTGCTGCTGTGCATTTTATCTTTATCATTATGGTTGTTACCAAAAATACTTTGCTAATGTGAGAATTCATTCTAGCTTCTTCTTCCTTTCGGTTTCTTTTCTTGGTATCGGAGCCTGATGGCCACCGGAGAGAATGTCACTGCCGCTGTAACAACCGGTGGCAATGGAGGTTCAGAAGCTGAGGTTCATACAACCACTGGAGTGACAGAAACTCCGATTAGCTCCTCCACCCGGATGACGATTCCACAGTTTCAGATTGGATCCATTCCTCATCTCGCATTTACTCTGCCCTCTCCGACGTCTCACATCGGAGTGACATTACCACCGTTTTCCAGTCTCGGTTCTTCACCGCCATTTGCTCAATATCGATCTGAGCCTTATCCTTCACTTTTCCGGTCGCCTGGTTATAATTTGGTGTCTTCTCCACCGCATCCGCTTTTCAAGGACACCCGAACCAAAATTGCCTTTGTTAAATTAACCCGGGACAACTATCTTCTGTGGAAATCAACGGTGCTTCCGATTATCCGAGGCCACAAGCTTGAGGGATATCTGTTAGGCTCTCATCCTCGTCCTTCAAGTGCTGTTCTCGGCATGCAGACACCAGATGAGTGGGATACCGTTGATCAGCTCCTAATGGGGTGGCTGTTAGCCTCAATGACCGAACAAGCCCTAACAGAGGTCATTGGATGTCACACTGCACATGAAGTTTGGATTACTCTTGAAAACTTGTTTAACAGTCAGTCTGAAGCTCGCATGTTGGAATTGAAGAATTGCTTGACCAAAGCTGAAAAAGGGTAACAAGTCAATGGCTGATTATTTAGCAGTTATGAAGTCTTATGGTGATAACCTTGCAGCTGCTGGATATCCAATTTCCAAGTCAGAACTGATATTAGCTGTACTGGGAGGCTTAGATCGTGACTATGAAGCAGCCATAGTCAATATCACAGCAAGGGTTGGATCACTTAACTGGCAAGAGGTACGAACACCATACCGCTAATTCATGAGAAGTTAATTGCTCGTTTCAATCCTGGATCCACTGGAACAGGAACAGGACAACCTAGTGCCAATCTCATTCACTCTCTGTCTGGTGGTAGAGGTGGAGGTTATCACTCAAATCAGTCTTCTAGGGGCAGAGGTGGTAGTCCAAGAGGAGGTAGAAGTGGAAGAGGTCGTGGTGGAAGATCTGGAAATAACAACAACAGTGGAAGCAAGATGGCTTGTCAAATCTGCAACAAGATAGGACACACTGCTACTCAATGCTGGCACAGGTTTGAAACAGACTTTAACAATGACCCAGCATCTAGTAATCCTAAGCAAATTTCAGCATTTGTGGCCTCTCCTCAAAGTGTTGCTGACAACTCTTGGTATTTGGATAGTGGAGCCACAAACCATGTCATTGCAGATCTCAATAATCTTCACCTGAATTCTGGTTATACAGGTACTGATACACTGGCTGTTGGAAATGGTAAGACTCTTTGCGTTAAGCATGTAGGGACTAGTGTCATTCATACACACTCTAAGCCTATAGTTCTTCATGCTATTCTTCATGTTCCTGAAATAACCAAAAACTTGATTAGTGTTTCCAAGCTTATATCGATAATCCCGTCCTTATAGAATTTGTTCATTCGGTTGTATTGTGAAGGACAAGAGTACGGGCCAGCCTCTTCTTCGGGGACATCTCCAGGATGGACCGTACAAGATGGATCCTCTCATCACTAAGACCTCCCTTCACTCCAAAGATCAACAGTCAGCTTGTGTTCTGTTCCTAAGTCAGTCCAAATCTGTCTGTAATAAGTCTAGCACTAAGTCTAATGTTGAGATATGGCATAGGAGAATAGGCCATTGTTCTAAGAAAGTGTTGAATCTTGTTCTTGATCAATGTAATGTGAAGAATGATGTTGATAATCTAAGTTTCTGTGATGCTTGTCAGTTAGGCAAATCACACCTGTTACCTCATTCTGTTTCTAATTCCACCTCTGTTTCTGCCTTTGATCTTGTGTTTACTGATGTTTGGGGCCCAGCTCCTGTTAAATCTGTTGATGGTTACTCTTATTATGTCCACTTTATTGATGATGCCACTAGATATACTTGGATTTTCCCTCTTAAATATAAGTCTGAGGTCTTTGATGTGTTCAAACAATTTCAAAAAATGATTCAAGTTCAGTTCAATACCACTATTAAGTGTGTCCAATCTGATTGGGGGGAGTATAGGAAATTTGAACCCTACCTCAAAAATGAAGGGATTGCTTTTAGACACCCCTGTCCTCATGACCATGCTCAGAATGGAAGGGCAGAACGAAAACATAGGCACATAATAGAAGTAGGACTAACACAGTTGGCTCAAGCATCCATGCCCTTGAAATATTGGTGGGATAGCTTTCAAAATGCTGTCCAAGTTATTAATGTCCTGCCTTCTGCTGTTCTTGATTCAAAAACTCCTCATGAAAAGTTGTTTCATACCAAACCTAATCATACTGCTTTTAGAGTGTTTGGTTGTCTTTGTTTTTCCTAATCCGAGGCCTTTTCATCAAGTCAAGTTTCAATATCATAGTAAGAAATGTGTCAACCTTGGCCTAAGTATGAAGCATAAGGGCTATAGATGTCTAGATGAGTACGCGGTTGTACATTTCTGTTAATGTTGTTTTTAATGAAGAGGAGTTTCCCTTTAAGACTGTTTTTTTACAAGGAAGTCATAGGTCAGTCACAGTTGATTCTTCTGATGCTGTAGGTCCTAATTTTCCCTTCCATTTGTGGTATCATTTTCCTGAAAAATCTGATAGTGTTGGTTCTAAGAACACAACCAGAATTGATGTAGAGCCTACTTCTTCTCCCTATATCCAATCATCTGAGCCTTTACCCTCTGGAGTCTCAGAAATGATCCTATCTTCTCCTAATCCTACTGAACCTGAAGTTGATGAACATCATGTAGCTGATAATCACAACAGTCCTGAGCCTCAGTCTTCCTCTTCCCCAAGTCCTGTCCAGCAACCAAATCCTCTTGATTCTTATGCTCAAGCCTCTGTGCCTTCTTCTGTTCCTGCAGCCCATCCTATGCAAACCAGGTCTAAAAGTGGGATTTTTAAACCTAAAACTTACTCTGCTAGCTTAAAGTCCAGAGTCAATCCCTTTCCTTCTGAACCTACCAGTGTATCAGCAGCCTTGTGTTCATCAAAATGGAAAGGGGCCATGTTGGAGGAATATCAGGCACTTATTAAGAATGAAACCTGGGAGCTTGTGCCACCAACTAAACATCACAGTGTGGTAGGCAACAGATGGGTATTCAAGCTGAAGTTGAATCCAGATGGTAGTATACTAAAGTACAAGGCTCGGTTGGTGGCAAAGGGGTTTCATCAGAACTATGGGGTCAACTTTACTGAGACTTTCAGTCCTGTTGCCAAGTCCTGTACTATCAGAGTGGTTCTTGCAGTAGCTGTTTCTATGAATTGGCCAATTCATCAAATTGA
This sequence comes from Gentiana straminea, assembly GCA_036785695.1. Lineage (NCBI taxonomy): Eukaryota > Viridiplantae > Streptophyta > Magnoliopsida > Gentianales > Gentianaceae > Gentiana > Gentiana straminea. The sequence goes on along the minus strand of JAVUPR010000258.1, from coordinate 3,172,455 downwards.
CATCAACAATGCCTTCTTAAATGGACCCCTTAAGGAACCTGTGTATATGGTGCAGCCTGAAGGATTTGTTGACCCTGCTAGACCACATTACTTGTGTAAACTGAACAAAGCCCTGTATGGGCTCAAACAAGCACCTAGGGCTTGGTTTGATGCACTCACTGCTCAGTTGAAGTTATGGGGTTTAAAACAAGCTGTTTCTGATAATTCTCTGTTTGTCATGGCTTCATCTAAAACTGTGTTGTATGTTTTGGTGTATGTAGATGACATTCTTGTCACAGGCAATTCAACTGAACTGATTCAGAGGTTCATTCAGCAGATGAATAGAAGGTTTGCTCGAAAGATGCGGGGCAAGTGTCTCATTTCTTGGGTATGCGAGGCTCACGAGACTCTTCTTACGGGCTTTATTTAAATCGGACTCACTATGCAATGCGAAAATTACATACGAGAGGTTAAAGATGGATCATCTTAAAGAATGCTCTACTCCAATGGTTGTAGGTAAAGTATTGAAACCTAAGCAAGGAACTCCTTTGGCTGATCCTAGAGAGTACAGGAGTGCAATAGGGGGGTTGCAGTCCCTGACCCTAACCAGACCTGATATCCAGTATGCTGTGAATTGTCTCAGCCAGTTCATGCAAGAACCCTATACTGATCACTGGTTTGCTTTGAAGAGATTACTGAGATATGTTAGTGGTACTTTGGATTATTCTCTTCAGTTTAAGCCCTCATTTGATCTGAAGATTACTAGTTTTACAGATGCTGATTGGGCTGTGGATAGTTTTGACAGAAAATCTATGGGTGGATACTGTGTGTTTGTTGGGGATTCACTGGTTTCCTGGAGTTCAAAAAAGCAATCTGTGGTGTCTAGATCAAGCACTGAGTCTGAATATAGAGCTCTGGCTGATCTTTCTGCTGAGATTCAGTGGATCACACAACTGATGTGTGAACTGCACCTACAACCACCTACAGTTCCTGTGATCTGGTGTGACAACACTGGTGCCAACTCTCTTGCTCATAATCCGGTGTACCATGCAAGGACCAAACATATTGAAGTAGACATTCATTTTGTGAGAAATCAGGTCTTGGCCAGAAAATTGTTGGATCGTATATGCGCAATATATATCCTAGAGGGGGGTGAATAGGATATTACGGCTTTTTGATTTTATTAAGCCTTTTAGAGTTTCAATTAATTTAACCTAATATTGAAAATAAACTAGGCGGAAGATCTAGCTAGATTCAACGTATATAGATTAAATTTCTTGTGAACGGACAGAATTAGATTCTGTATAATTATGTGTTCGGCCTGATTCAGTTTAGCATGCAATTAAGGTGTGTTTCTAATCCTTTTAAAAGCACAGATTCAGGTTTTACTTTTCAGCCTATACTAGATGTAGCAAACAATCACAGATTATTACTACACTATTACAGACCAAATTTGCAGAAAATAAAGGGTTACAAAGAGAAACGGTTTTCTGACTTGTTCGCTTTTAGATCACACTGTAGTGATTGAATCTAAACCACGGTAGTGACACAGTCACTAAGATTCAACCACAGTTCTGTTTCTAAAAGCCAAACACAACAGAAAAATACAAGCCTCGGTACTAAAAGATAAACTAAGCCTATTCAAAATTACAGTTTGAAAAGTACTTAATAAAGCTGAAAGTAAATATGTGAACTTACTGAAAAGAGTCAAAAGACTCAAGAGTGTGAGAGGAACGGTGCAGTGAAAAGGAAGCAGAAGAGACTCTAGAACGCAGTCCAAGTCCTTAATCCAACTCAAAGCAATCCCACACCTTGACTTCGGTTTTGACTTCGGTATATTTCTTGGAAGTAGTACCAGTGTATTACTTAGAAGAAAATAAGGCAGCAGACAGATTCTCAGAACAAGGCTGTTTTTAGTAGAGAGAAAAATGTTTGATCAGTTTTTAGTTATCTGATCAGTTTGATGTATATGATATAAATAGGCTGTGAAGTGTGTGGTAGATGCATGAATTAAATGATAGGCCTAGATAAATGAACAGGCGTGTATGTGGGTGATTGTGCAGTGGGGAGCTCGATGTAATTAAGAGAGACTGTTCAGATGCACTAATTAAATCCCTAAGACATCGACATAATGTAATAAATGATACAGCTCAAAAGACCTAAATGAGAGTCATTAATGCAGTCGACTTTTACATGCAGAAAAACCAAGACAGCCATTTAATTTTATTTTTATTATTAGGTTTTAGTTATATATATATAGATGAACTAACCTAAATGAAAATGCAATAGCCCATATATATCATATGTAGAGTTGTGTATATATATATAATTAATGTGAACAAATATAGAGATAAGTTTGCTCACACTAAGTATATAGTAGGACATCATTTCTGTAACATGTAGCACATAGCACATATTACTCATGAAATGGATTTTACAGATCAGTCCTTATACACATTTAAAATCAGGTAAGTAAACAAGACATGCAGGTTTTGTGAAGTGTGTGAGAGTGTATTTTCTCAAGGACAGAGTGCAATCCTAGAGTCAGAGTCACACCATTTAAACATACATAAAATCGAGTGAGTGTGTGAGACTTGTGTAAAGCAGGAAGACAACACAGAGACACATATCATGTTAAACAGACAATGATCAAACAGATCATTACACAGAACAGGTTTTATTTTAATCGGCATTTTGACTTAAAGAAAATTACCGGACTTAAGATGAAATGCAGATGACTCCACACTCATCTAGACAAATGCAGGTGATTATGTTCATTTTCTTTAATAATTTCATACTCTAAAAATATCTTATATTTAAGATATATATACATGAATATCGATCTGGACACTCAAACATTGAAGCTAAACACATAAGCAATAAAACGACACAGAACTTAGATTGGGTCATACAAGAATACAATTTCTCCAGATCGATTTATACACAAGGAGAGTAAACATAATACCTCATACCTGAGCCGATTTAATGGTCAAATCGGACCTTACCTGAACTGGATGAATCAAGAGAGAAACACTCTGATTTCTGAGTAGAAAAGAAGGAACCTTTTCGTCGATTTAGAACCATTTTCGATCTGAAAATGTAACGCCATGAACCTGAACCCGCAAGCATCGATCTTAAAAAGAGTCACCAGCTTCCTCTTTGATTTGAAGAACGAGAGAAGGAGAAGAGAGCAGCAAGAGGAAGGTAGCAAGATGGTGGTGGTGGCTGGCCGGACGGCCATGGAAACCGAGGAGGAAGAGGACCGGAGAAGAAAACCGCGGTGAGACATTTTTTGATAAAACTAGGATTATGTTATATCAAACGAAGGAGGAGAAGGAGGGCAAGAAAATGGAGGCAAAAGGTCTCATTTTGGCCGGAGGTGGCGGAGATCGCCAAGAGAGAAGGCTGAGAGAGAGAGACATGAGAGCTCCTTTTTTGTGAAGAGAAAAAGCGGCGGAAATGAGTAGAAAAATTAGGGTTGGAGTTTTTATGTGGGGAGTTTCGGGTTGAGCTTTAGGGTTATGGAAAGAGAACTCGGTTCAGTAGTTAAATAACAAACTGGGCCGGGTTTTAGGATAAAGGAGAGGCCCAAACGATTTACATTATGCAAAGGGCTGGTGCAGGATCTTTAAGTAAATAGCTAAGCCCAGTGTCACACCATATCATTTAATTAGTGTATGATAATATTTATCAATAAATTATTCTAATCATTTATGATGTGATAGTGTGTGCAAGTGAAACAGGGTACCTGCAAAATAGAAACAAGAATGCCGTTGTAAGTCATATGACTTCATGGCAGGTTAGTCGATAAAATATATATAGCACATATAATGTGTATAAATGTAAAATTAATCAAACCTGTTAATAATAGATATTGTGGGCACAACAATTTCCCAACAAAAATTACAAGTTCTATATGTGCCCTTAGCTGATCAACTTGCGGATTGCCTCACCAAAGCTCTACCACATGCAGCTTTTGCAGGTTTTAGGGCCAAACTCAATGTCCAACCATCACCATTTCGTTTGAGGGGGGCTGTAGAGAAATAGTGTATATGTGGCATTGTGTGTGTTTGACACTTGTGTAAAACGTGGTGATGTGTGTGTGTGCCAAGTGTCCTATCAAGTGAAGGTTATTAGAGATTCTCTATTATATTTGCTGCTGTGCATTTTATCTTTATCATTATGGTTGTTACCAAAAATACTTTGCTAATGTGAGAATTCATTCTAGCTTCTTCTTCCTTTCGGTTTCTTTTCTATGTATATTTTTTGTATGTGATGAATCCTTATTGGGCTCCCCCATCGGTTATTCTTCTATAGCTGCGTCAGTTGCGGAGTCTTTGTTGGTCTTCTCTTTATTACTTTCTTGTACCCTTATAAACTCAGCCTCATTGCTATTCGATTGAGTATTGCTTGTGGACAGTGTAGAAACCAAGCCTACGTTAACAGAATGCTCAAATTTGTCCTTTACTTTGTCCGTATTGACTTGTGCATCAGGGGGATTTGGTTGTTCCACGGAAGCTTTCACCGCATATATTGGTGCCGGTTACTAATAGTAGATTTATTCAAAGAGGTCAATTCTGGATATTTGACAATGCAATGATCTTGATTGTGACGCATGTGCCAACAATGAGTGCAATAAGCGGGCCGAGAGCCTTCGGGAATGATAGGTTGCCAGAAACCATCACCATTTTCCTTTTGAATCCATATGCGGTTTGGAAGATTTTGCAGAACATCAACTTCAACCTGAATAGGAGCCAAAGACGGTCTAGTAGTTCAGCCGTAGCTGCATCAATGCGTAAGGGCTTTCCAACCGATTGCATTAAACTAAAAATAAAATCCTTGTTCATGAGATGAACCGGCAATTTGGTGAGGGAAATCCAAACTGGGATTATGGAGGATTCCCGATCAACATGAAAATCAACAGTCCATTTAAAAACCCTCATGATCTTGTTACCCACTTGCCAGGAAGCTTTCGAAAATAAACGGATATACGTCACGTTGCAAACGAATCAAAGCATGCTTATTGTCAAGAAGACCTAATGCGTAGTTACCTTTGAAATTTTGGACATCGAGAAATTTTTTGATGGTATCGGGTGGTGGCCGGCCCTAAGAAAATTTTCCGACGAGTGAACGCTGGAAACCGGCTGCCAGAACTTTCTCCGCTTCAGCTGGGATGATTATGGAAGGTTCTCCCTTGAAAGTAGAAGCCCGAAGGGTTTCGGCCTTGAAGGGAGATGCCCCATTGCCGGCGATGTGCGCATAGCTAAGCGGTTGTTTCGAGGTCGACGGTTGCTGAGAGTCTTGAGAGACTGAGGGGTCCGGTGGCAGCCCCCACAATGGGTGACCGGAGCAAGCCCGTCTGTCCCCCCCCCCCCCCCCCCCCCCCCCCCACCCTCCCCCCTCCAGGTCGCTGCCGCCGCTTATTATCCTAGCCGGTATATATATATATATAATTTTTGCCGTGAAATATTGGTCTTTATTTCGTCGGCAAAGACCGTATAGTTATCAACTGTCTTGTCAATGTGCACGTGAAACCACTTGTGTCAGTTGTGTGGTTGATAAATAGGTTAGTCGGCCAAAAAAAAAAAAAAAAAAAAAAAAAAAAATCTCAAATATTTTATTCGCTGGATTTAGAAATAATCAAATATATATTAAAAAAAGAAAAGAAATATATATATATATATATATATATATATATATATATATATATTTAGTAGGAAACTCGTACGATGCACGGAGACGTTATATTTAAAAAGTAAACATCGAAAGGAAAATAATAAGTTATGAAAAATGTCGTGTTTAAACAAACTAACGTATAAAAAAAATGATTTTATTCATAAAAAACATAGAATAAATTTAATTTGTGCAATAATGAAAAAAAAAAGTCTAATCTATCATAAATGTGTATGACAATTAATTTAGATATTATAATAATGTAAGAGCTGCATGGAAACATAAAATTCTAAAAACGATGGTTTGAATGAAAAAACAATCCGACAAACATGTCGATGTACAATGAAAGATAATTGTAGAAATGTGTTCAATGTCAACAATCATCCCACTAAATTTTAGATAACACCTGGAAAAAAATGAAAATTTGTGAGCATGTGAAAGAGAAATGAACATAAAAACAATTGAAAATGGTATGGATTCATCACCAACGAATTTTGAATTACAACACAAAGGAATGAATCGCACTTTTAAGAACGACAGAGAAAATAGTCACCTTAAGAATGACGTAGAAAATACTTGGAATGATCAGTGTATGCCGCAATTGTCTTCTTATCTCCTCTTTTAGTTTCTTATCCAGGGATCTCTCTCGGCCAACTTTGATGTCATTAAAGTTGAAACAATCAAATCCCCAAACATGTACGACAATTTATTAGCACCAACCATTTTTTTAACTATTAAAAGGAAGAAAGCATGAAATGAGGGTAACTTATAATAACGGTGCAACTAATTTTTTGAATAGGATTACAAAAATGTAAAATTACCATGTAACAGAAGATAGGAACATCTTCTCCTTGAAACCATACCAGCAAATGATAACCTTTTTTGGGCAAGTTGGCCGTTAGTAATTTAGCATGTGGTGGTAGATGCCTTATGTCTTTGTTTTTGTCTATGCAAAAAGTTTAGCAGACGCAAAATAAGTAGAAATAAGAAACCACAGAATGTGCTGATTATTAATCCTAATTACTTTATTTTTACTGTAACCATAAACATAGACTCTAATTATTATTATTTTAGGGAAAATATAGACATAAACCCTGATTACTTGATTCATATGACCGTATGAATGAACAAAAAATGATTAATATGATTCAATTTATGAATATAAATAACGATGTCGCGCGGCAACAAAGATAATAGCATGAAAAGCTTTGGCTTTAAAAAATAAAATCAAAACAACTTCATACATAAGGTGTACATGAATTTAATCGTGTATGAGCTAAAATAAAGAAAAAAAATAGTAATCGTTAGAAATTTATGTGACATATGATTCCGTTAATTTTAAAAAACATTAATACAAAAATTAATCAGAAAGAACGACTACTTACCTGGATCCATTGAGATTGACGTCAACACAGAAAACCCTCTTTTTCTACTGATAGGAACATAGGAAATTGGGAATAAAAAAACTTGTCATATTTATAGATTGTAATTAAATGATTGGAAAAGAAACCTTAAGAGAGAAAATAGAAGCAAACCAAATTAGTACCTCAATGCAGAATCAGTCAATCAAAAAAATATCTTCCATAAGAAAACGGAGATGAAAGAAAACTTCACAACATAAGCAACAAAATAGACAAATAATATCTAATGCAATGATTAGAAGAAAAATAATACATATAATGAGGAATTGCTTATTAATTATGAAAAAAAAGTTAAATGAATTAAAGTTTCACAAAATAAATTATAATTAATTTAGTAAAAGTCGTGTAATGTTTAAATAATTTAAAAAATAATAAGATAATAGTTTTACCTGTGGAAATGAGACACGCAAAGACCTAAAATATAGGCAAGTTTTGTGAAAACAGGTACAGACGTAGTGTGATCTTCATCTTCGTTGTTTTTATTTGTTTTTTCGAATTTTCTCCCGCACGTAACGGTTTTGATGCATCCTCTCACCATTCCGACGATTTCTCTATGCTCTTTATTATCTCCGCCGCCGCCGCCTACCACCACCATCCACCTGAATTTGTGTAAATTTTGAGAGAAAAATTGAAGTAGAAATTCAATATAATGCACACAAAAAAGAAACAATCTTTATCATAACAAGAAAGGAACTGACGGAGATGAAGTGACCAGGACTAATGGATAAAGAGAAATTACCGTAACGTAGATCCACCGCCACCACCATTAGATCTACCGTCGTCGTTACCGTCACCGTATATGCCGGTATCTCCCAACTCTACAAAAGAGGCAACTAAAAAGAAGCATAAAATTAATCAATCAATTAAGGAATTGTCTAGGCTTTGAAAATCTCTGGTTAACTACTAATTGATGTGTAAGAAAAAAAAATGAATATCAAGTTTTACCTCCATCCGTGTCTCTTCTCCTGCTTATTATTCAGGCCAAGAAAACAGTATGAGAGAATGAATATGAAAAAGAAAAGGGATATGAACATGAAAACGAAAACCTCAAAAAACACAGAATGGTGTAGTCTAAGATGCAGGGGAAGGACGCTTGCCAAAAGGATGATTCGGAAACGAGTCCCAGCTCCCAGATACCGAGTCCTTATCCGGAAACGAAACGCTCGGCACGTATAATATTAAATAAATTCAATATTATTACGTAAACCTCTACTATATCGTATCGAGTTTAGCAAATGAAAGCTAAAAAGACTCAGCAAAAACAACGTAAATGCTGCTAAGAAAGGAATACAAACCGACTATGGCTGAATTGTTTAACTTATAACAACAAAAGGTCCAAAGGTTACAACGTACGATGTCTAAAAGAAAGTTACAACACATATCTTACAACTTGAAATAAAAGTACAATAGGTTCTTTAAAACAAAAGATACAATATAATCTAGTACAACATATAATAGAAAGTAAAAAAGAAAGCATCATCATGGCATCAACGTCATTGAATCATCATTGAACTCCTCACGAGTTCAAGGCTAGCTAACCTGTTCGTCTTCTCACCCCAAAAGCACACAAAACAACATATGCAACTGAGGTAAGTACAGAGTACTTAGCAAGATGAATAAGCTAATGTATAATTAAGTCTTACAACGAAAGGTTCATAATGTTATTATTAAGTTATCTTTGTGTGACCGACACAACAGTTAGGGTTCACTTCATACTCATCAACATGTCATAACTATTTGTTTCTAGCTTAACTTATCTTTGTTACATCGGTACTCAAGGTCACAACGCATGGTGCTACCCACCACGAGGTATCGTTTGCAACCTATCAGTGGATCACACCGATAGCCACGGGTTAAGACCCGATAGTGTACACGTTCGGCGAAGTCCCCCTACCATTTAGCCGTTTATAGGCCAGCAGAGTTATTCACATTATCTGACCGCCCACACATCGCGATATAGCTAAGTGTCTTACCAAGAGTGTTACGATGTTTAGTCTTTTAACTATATACGTACGTTTATTATTAATTGTTAACTAGCCACCTAAGTATTTTCAAGTAAGCTCCCTCACTTCTACTACTCTCTTTCCTAGACCACTAGACACGGATAAGGCCTAGCACATACACAGACATTGATGAATACTAATTCATCAAAGCACAAGCCAATCATACTCTTCCGACGGTCCCGAACTTCAACTCCCTTGAAGAGTACATTCGGTGCCGGAACTAAACGCATCAGAAGCTTAATCAAGGCTTGTTCATGTTCATTTAATGTTATTAGATCAAGAGATAAGATTTAGAACTCATCTCGTAGCTTAAAGCACTCAAAACAACGTTTAAACAGTGTTGGGGGGCTCCAACACCTTTGGGGCTCGCCAAAACTGCTTCAAAGACTTCACTAAACTCTCTGTTCAGGTTTGGGGGGCGCCAAAGCCTTTGGGACGCGCCAAAATTGCATCAGAGAGTTCACAGAACTCTCTAAAATAGGTCAGGGGGCGCCAAAACTGGACCAAAACTGCACTACTTTATCGACCTTCGATCAATACCAACCAAGTTTAACATCAAATATACATCCAAATAGCATCAAAACATGTCTAAACATGCTATAATACCTTGTATTAAAACAACAACAACTAGCATGATTTCTAAACACAAATCATACCCAAAACACAACCTTAACACCATAAAACTTTAATTAAACATTAGGAAGTGCCCCTTATTAGCAAGCAAACCAAAGCAAAACCTTTAAAGGATACTGCATCACTTATCCAAGACTTCAACGGAACCTAGTTGATCAACCAATTTGAACAAGAAACAATGGTGATCAAAACTTCTAGACAACCGAGACTAAGAATAATGAGGTTTAGAATAGCAAAGCTTGAAGAACTCAAACTAGGGTAAAACTAACCTTTCTCAAAACTCTAACTTTCTTGTGCCAAAACGTTCCTCTTGTCCCGCTGATTCCAAAACTACAAACGATTCTGAATACTGACCAAGAACTTGAGAGGAATTGGAAGAAGTCTCATTTCTCTCTTTCTGTCTTTCTTTTGCTTTCAACGTAATAGCCAGAACGTAAAAATTTCTGATTATCCTTTTGGCAACTCCCCATTATTCCACAAAAAAGAGTAGAAGTTAGTTTCCCCAAAAATAACTCATCTTATTTTCCATTAATACCCAAAAGAATTTAAAAAAAATCATTTTTAATACCAATTAACCCCCTTTTAATTATATATTTCGAATATATATAAATACATACTTTAAATCATTTAATTAAATAAAACAAAATCTGATTTTTTGTTAAAAGACCCTTTTGTCTTTTTCTGAAAAGTCGAGATGTTACACATGTAGCTTTTTCACCGTGATGGTTGGCATTGGTTGCACACCACCGGCGTCGTAGCCTTCAGATTTTGAGGAGAGCTGCTGATGAGCGTTTATTTCACCAAACAAAATTTATAATATTCTCAAGACAACGGTGAGCTCTCTAACCGGCGGTGGACCGGGTCGCAAGAGCCGTGTAAACGTTGAAAACGAGTAGCCTCGCACTACAATGCGATCCTAGAACCCTTTTCCCCACACCCCTCTCTCGAACAACTCTCAAGAGTGATGTGTGTGATTTTTGACCTAGGTGATCAATCTAGCCCAAATCCGTTATAACGAGTTCTAAGACGTGAAATACGCAAGGAACAACAATAAAAAGCACTACCCACTCCCAATTTCATCACCCAAAGGGTGATTTCACTAAATTTCACATGATTTGGCTATGAAGATGTTTAGCTACACATTATATTAATCAAAACATGCATAAAACAAGAAATAAGAGCCATAACAAGTAAAAGAGAAGAGAGATATACCATAAAATTGCGTAAATTCGAGATTAGATCCAAAAAGTACAAAATAGAGAAGTAATTAAAAGGTGGTCTCTTAGTGTTTGGAATGAAAATCTAAGCTAAGTAATGGAAAGATTATGCTAAGATATTGTTGATTTACACTAAGAGAGAGTATTCTAAGCTATTACAAAATTCGAGCTATGAAAGGGGTAGAGTTTGGCTAAGAAGATGAATAATAATCCCAAAATGGACTAAGGGGGGTATTTATAGGTGGAGGGAAAATCCCCGCAGATTTTGGTTCGAACGCTGGTTCCTGATGAGTGGAACGTGCGTTCTGCTTGAAGTTCTGGGCAGCTAAGGGCTTTTGTCTTGCGAAACGCTGGTTTACAGGCATGGAACGTGCGTTTAAGAGGTCTGGAACGCACGTTCCAAGGTAATTGCTAAACCAGCGTTTGAAGGAGCCGAACTCGTATGACTCGGCAACTCTAACGCCGGGTTTGAGGGTGGGAACGCCGCTTGGAGACCCGGAACGCCGGTTTGAGGGTTGGAACGTGCGTTTGGACCCCGTGCCACCAATTCTTCACTTTTTCTCCCTTTTCCACCTCTTTTCTCGCCTCGGTTATGTTTCTCATTGTAAACCATTGCCTTTCGGGTCCTCGAGACATCAATACCCTACATCATCACAATGACCAAAAACAACCAAAACATTCCAAAGGGTAAACGTGCTCGGGAATGGGGTCAATATCATCAAAAAGAGGTGGTAAACTATCAAAATGACGGAATTACCCCCCGTGCGAGGAACTCACAATATTACCCCGAAAGTGGTCTAAATTATCCAAAAATGTGCTTGAAAATGTGGTAAACGGAGGCCAAACAATGTAGCGGAGTCACGTAAAGTTGACTCCCATCAACCACCCCACACTTAGCCTTTGCTCGTCCTCGAGTAAAATGGGCGTTTTAAAACAAACCAAGGGATTCAACTTTATGATGTAGGTGCTACTACTCACATTCTCAAGGTGACCACAAAGTAAGAAACACGAACATATACACATTGGCGCAACATTATCAAGAAAATGGAGTGTGTGTGGTGCCAAGCTAAAACCAAGTGCTCAAAATGACCGTCGGGGCTTGAATCCCAACCAAACGCCTACCAACCGTCTCATAATCACTAGCCTCTCCACTAATCAAGGTCACTAAGTTTGGACACGATCGAGCAGACTTGAAGGGTTATAATGTTAGGCTAGGGTGATTCCGGTTAATCGAAAAGGATATTTTGGGAATTGGAGAAAAAGAAGTACGAGTGAACCTAATCAACAAGTGTACCACTTCATCTCTACTATACAAACCATCCAAACTCCTTTTGATTATTTTTAACACTTTGGGAACCATAGAATGCTAACATACCCGAACTCATTGCCTAATTCAACTATGTTTCAAGTTTCGTAAGGCGAGGTCGAATACATTAGCACCTATCTCACTATCCCAACTCCAACATCATAAGTATAACTTTTGAGCTCATTACTTTGATTCCAACCCTTTATTTTATAAACTCCAAACTCTTATTTGTTGAGAACTTTCTAATTTATTTTGAACTTTGATTGATCGAGTTCTCTTCTTTTTTTTTTTTTTTTTTTTTTTTTTCACAGATTTCTCTTTTCTTTTTGGGCCAAACCCAAACATTACACCCAAATGAGCTCCTCTTCTCCTTATAGCTCCAAACCAAGAAAACACCAACCCATCACAAGACATCATTTCCCCACCCCACACTTGCCTTAGCAAGTGTGGCCTAACAAAAGACTAAGTCCACTCGTAGGGTATAAAATGAAGGAAATGTGACCATAATAAGGCTCAAGGGTAGGTTTCGACTAAGTAACAAAACGGCTATAAGCGAATGGTGGTCAGACCATTCTATCAAGGCTGAGAGGGGCTACGAAGGGCAAATGTTCCGGTTAAGGCTTATTTGGCTATGGTAGGGTCAAAAGAACGCCAAAACCGTCATCCCATGTCCTACTTAGGTAAACCTATGACATTTCGTCTCGAGACTCGTGGTATGAAAGGTGGTAGTAATCAAATTGTGCACAAAGTGTAGCTTTCGTGAAATAATAAACTCCATTCTCAAGATAATATCAAACCGCAATGCATATGTTCGGGATCCCGACTAAGGTGATCACCACTCGATTGTGAGAATAACACATACAACACGGTGTTAAGACCCTTGAAAAATTTTAAAAATTAACCAAAAATCGACTCGAGCCCGATCATAGGCTAAGCATACCACATTTATAGCACATTCAACAACAAAAACAAGAAAACGGCTAAGTCTCCCACCCCACACTTAAACGAAACACTGTCCTCAGTGTGTGAGAGATAAAAAGAAAGGAGGACTTAGCCGTTTATTCGAAACCCGGCGTAAAAGGCGCAACCGACACTCGAAACTCGTGACACCCTCGTATAAGTTCATCCCGAAACCTAAAGCGAGACAACAAACAAAGAAAGCGTATGCACGGGAAAAGTCCACGTGCTAAAGATCAAGCAAAAGGTAAACGGGTGCGTAAGAAAACGAGTCCATGCCACGAAACGATATCAAAGCATGCCGAGGGGAACAGATATGCAATGGACGGATACAATATAACAATAAAACTCGTAACATCCACGCCCGCGAAAATAGTAGACAAATATCCCAATAAAATGTCAATCACAAGGGATAAAAACATGCACGGTCAAACAGCCTCGTGGGCCGAACAATTGCCTCAAAGTGAATCACCAAAAGTACCCACAAATAAATGAAAAACGTACTAGCCAAAAGAAGCCGCAACTCTCAAAAGAAATGCGTAAATAATGAAAAAACAAGCTAGTCGCTTCCGGCCCCGTACATCAAATTGGAGGATCCTGTGTGCTGGAAGATGGTGCGATCCACAAAGAATCGCACTCTCGTGCCGTGTAGTCTCAGCAGCACCCGTCCCCACTGTCTCTGAATCTGCATCTGCCCCTGCCTCAGGCCCTGTCTCTGTCTCCACATCCACCGAGTCATCTGTCTCAGCCTCTATCTGAACCTCTGACCCCTCATCGGACTCATCCTCTAGCAGGCTCTCGGTAATCCGCTGCAGATCGGCCTCTATCTCAGGTGTGTACTGGAAGGCTGTAGTATCCAAGGCTCTGTGCGGAAGATGGACCTGCTGAGCTTGAGCTATCGCCTTCTGGTTCTTCAGCAGCCCATTCATCATGATCCGCAGACTGTCCATCCAATCTCGCCGCTTGTGGGCTATCAACGGCCCCCGTCTCTCGCTCGCCACGGCCCTCCGGTGAAAGGTATGGTAGGTGTGGGTGGAGGTAAAGTGGTGGAGGAGGTGGAAGGTCCAGAACTGGGAGGTGGCGGAATGGTGGTGGTGGTGATAGTGGTGAGGGGAGGTGGTGGCACAGGCAGGGTGGTGGAAGTAGTGGAGGTAGGGGTGAAAGGTTGGAGGACCGTGTGGATGAGCCGTCCGGAAGGCCGAGAAGCGTAACGAGCATTGAACGACTTAGGCATGATAGGCAAAACTTTGCTCTTTCTAATCTGATCATCTGCATACTCACCAACTCGTGCATCACGACACAACCCGTAAATCAAGTAGGGGCACATAATCAATCGACGCTTGTTTTTCTGGTTCTCCCGAAACTCCGTAAAAATCGTCCTCCCCACGTCTACTTTCAACTTATAATGTAGGGCGTACAACAACTGTAGATCCTTAATGTGAAAATGTGTGATGTTGTCCTTAGGTAGTAGACGATTCTGGGAGAACTTAGCCTTGACTTTCCAATCGTCGGGCCAAGTCGTCGTCAACAACCGATCGCGCGTGTTACCCCTTTTGACATCCATTGCAACTCGTGGTTGATTTCTACCCTCATCCGTTCCAAAGGGTCCTCGCACTACCCCAACTGTTCTTGTCCCGAAACCACTCCTCATAATGATCGCCCACGATAGCCGGTGTCCTATAAAAACTATTAATCGCTTCGACCGACCATGGGACATCCACTCCACGCACCCAAACAGTCCCTCTCTCTAAGTTAGCCACGGAAAGTTGGCATACCATTCCCGGACTATCGACAAGTTCAAAGGTTGCCCTCGGGTTCCAAGATAAGGTTATTCCAACCTCTACTCCTCAAATTATCCACAAAGGGCTTCGGTACCACCTTCAAATCTAGCCCTCTTTCAAAGCACATCTTCTTATCGACTACGAACTCCTCGTAATTGCTCAAGGCTTGGGGCGTGGAGAAACGCATGTCGTAGGGAAGAGGGTCAGACGAGGCAGAAGCTACTTGGGGTTGCGGCTCGGTGGAAGTCCGAGGAATAGGTTGAGTAGGTGGAGGGTGTGGGGGTTGAGAACCGGGGACGAGCGACCCCGGGTGTGACACGGGACAGGGGTGCCTCATCGTCAAACTCCGCAAGCCTCCTCACCGCTATCATCATCGTCCTTCGCTAGAATTTCGACCTTCGCATCGGGCTCGAAATCATCATCCGACGTCTCATCTCTAAGCCGTCCAGCCCCTAATAGCTCTGGGTTCGCGCTCAAACCTCTCCCCGGCTCACCGATTCTAATACCACCGCCTCTAGTTCGGACCGCCGTTTTTTGCTTCTTAGATTGGCTCTTACCAACAACAGGCATTTTCCCTTTCCTTTTATCCCCTATCTCCTTCCGTTTACCTCCCGCCATCTTCCTATATCAAGAGCAACGACACCACAACCAACACAAGGCAAACCGACCCGATTATCATCCAATACGGGATTTCAAAACAAACAACCCACAACAACCACAACGTCAACCACCACACATCACAAGGCCAAGAACACAACAAACAAACAAGAAACAAGGTACATAATCAATGACAATTCACAAACGGGGTAGGGAAAAAAAATTTGAAAAAAAATCAAAAATCAAACCCTACTCAAAACGGAAATGTAAACCAAATAGTACCTGTCTTATGCTTAGATTAGCCTACGTGAGCGTTGTGGAGTGACTAACTAGCCCCGAAACAAACGAAAATGCGAAATTCGACTATGGTGAAAAATTCACCCAAGCACTGATCGAACTGGTAATTTAGTGGATTGTTGTTCGGATTTGAGTGTAGAAAACAAAAGAGGGGATCAAGAGGTGTTGATTTCAACAAAAATCGCTCAAAACGGGCTAGAAACGAAGATTTTCGAAGCAAAAAGGGGGGAAGGGCGATGGAACGGCGGTTAGGTTTCAGAATTTTTGAAAGTGGAACGCCGGTTTGGGAAGAAGGGGGTATATATAGAAAAGGGGTCAAACGCCGGTTTGAAGGGCTTGGAACGTGCGTTTCGCATGTCTCAAACGCACGTTTGAGAAGTGGGAACGTGCGTTTCGCATAGATGGAACTCGGCGTTTGAACGAGAAACGTGCGTTTGAACCGAGGAGTTGATACTGGGGGTGAGAGGCTCAAACGCTGGTTTGGAAAATCTTGGAACGCACGTTTGAAGGGCTGGGAACGCACGTTTGGACATTGGGAACGTGCGTTTGAGGGCAAAAACAGGGGAAAAACAGGAAAACAGGGGAAATCACTCCACACGCACATCTAACCACCCCTAGACCACTCTAGACTCTTACTCAATCAACTTAAACCACAAAAAGGTGGGTTGCCTCCCACTAAGCGCCTTTGTTTTACGTCGTTGGCTCGACAAGATGGATTATACGGTGCCAACTTTTTCAAAGTTATACCGTTGGCACAAGGCGAGAAAGGGTAGAAAGATAGAAATATGGATTTAGAATTATACGAGTCAAGGTTTAAAGTCCATGACAAGACTTACAAGATTCATCACAAGGTACGGGATCTTCAAGATGCACTATTTCTAGTGCTTCATCGTAGGGCAACCGCTCATACCTTTTCAACCGCAAGCCATTAGTGGTGAACGTGCCAAACTTAGGATGGGTGATTTCGATAGCACCGGACGGATAGACTTTTGACACAACATAGGGACCGGACCACCTAGACTTCAACTTCCCTTGGAAGAGATGCAAACGAGTATTGTAGAATAAGACTTCGTCACCCTCATTGAAAACACGAGGTTTAATCAACTTATCATGGAGTAACTTAGTCTTTTCTTTATACTTTGTGGAAAGGTCATAAGCACATAGGCGGAACTCATCTAATTCATTTAATTGGGCCATACGCTTCTCACCAATTAAGGTATCATCGAGGTTAAGCATTTTGATGGCCCAATAAGCCTTGTGTTCGATCTCTACGGGAAGATGACAAGATTTACCATAGACTATCATGTAAGGTGACATGCCCAGAGGTGTCTTAAAGGCGTCCTATGGGCCCACAAGGCATCATCTAACTTCAAAGACCAACTCTTGACATTCGTGTCTACCGTCCTCTCTAAGATACGCTTAATACCCCTATTCGTGACTTCGACTTGACCACTCGTTTGGGGATGGTAAGCGGTACCTAACTTGTGTTTCACTCCATACTTCTCTAAAAGTTTATCAAACGGCTTGTTAGCAAAATGGCTTCCGTTATCACTGATTATAGCACGAGGCACCCCAAACCTACAAAAGATGTTCTTTCTAAGAAAACGGATAACAACATTCCTATCATTGGTGGGTGAGGCTAAGGCTTCGACCCATTTGGACACATAATCACACGCGACTAGAATGTACTTGTTACCACACGAAGAGGGATAGGGGCCCATGAAATCAATGCCCCATACGTCAAAAATCTCACACACTATGATCGGCTTCTGAGGCATCTCACTCCTTCTAGATATACGACCGGATCTTTGACAAGCATCGCAAGATTTCACATAAGCATGTGCGTCTCGAAATAGAGTGGGCCAATATAGCCCACTTTGCAATACTTTCAAAGCGGTTCTTTGCCCCGAGAAGTGGCCTCCGGCCTCTTTGTCGTGACAAAACGAAAGAGCACTCAAAATCTCACTTTCTGGGATGCACCTCCTCAGAATACCATCCGAACACAACCTATAAAGACAAGGATCTTCCCACACATACTTACCCACCTCACTAAGGAATTTACGCCTTTGGTTCGAGTCAAGGTCGGGGTCTACGAAACCGCACTCGTGGTAGTTGACAAAAGGAGCAAACCAAGGACTACCTTCCTTACCGACTTTTAGAAAGTTGCCTCTCTTAGCCGGAAGAAGGGTGTCAAGTGCATACAGCTTGCTCGTGAGGGAAAGAGTCATTTATCTCGGTTTGTGCTTTAACCAACTCCTCACTAAGCTCCATACGACTTAAGTGGTCGGCTACGACATTCTCACAACCTTTCCTATCACGGATCTCTAAATCAAACTCTTGCAAGAGCAAGATCCACCTCAAGAGGCGGGGCTTGGCATCTTGCTTGGCAAAGAGATAACGCAAAGCGGCATGATCCGTGTGGACAACTACCCGAGAACCTACGAGATGAGACCGAAACTTATCAAACGCAAAGACGACCGCTAAAAGCTCTTTTTCGGTGGTGGTGTAATTCGTTGGGCCGGATTCAAGGTGTGACTTGCATAAGCAATGGGCTTGAAGATTTTATCGATCTTTTGACCGAGGACCGCACCAACCGCGGTGTCACTCGCATCACACATGAGCTCAAATTCTTGATCCCATTCCGGAGCAACTAAGATGGGAGCGGTTATAAGCAATTGCTTGAGCATCAAAAAGGCTTCAACACAAGCTTTGTCAAAATCAAACGGGACGTCTTTTCCAAGAAGAAGAGTAAGAGGACGGGCTATTTTCGAGAAATCCTTGATGAACCTACGATAAAACCCCACATGGCCTAGAAAACCCCTAAGAGTCTTTAGGTTGGTGGGCATAGGAAGCTTAGCTATCGCTTCAACCTTAGCCTTGTCTACCTCTATACCCTTACTAGATATCTTATGCCCTAAGACTATCCCTTCCGTAACCATCAAATGACACTTCTCCCAATTGAGCACCAAGTTTGTCTCCTCACATCTACCCAACACCTTTTCAAGGTTATCTAGACATTGTTCAAAGGAATCACCAAACACGCTAAAATCATCCATAAAGACTTCTAAAAACTTTTCTATCATATCCGCAAATATGGCCACCATGCACCGTTGGAATGTCGCGGGTGCATTACACAACCCAAAAGGCATCCTACGGAAGGCAAAGGTACCATAGGGGCAAGTATAGGTAGTCTTTTCTTGGTCCTCTAAAGCCACATGTATTTGGTAATACCCACTAAACCCATCAAGGAAACAATAAAAGGCATGGCCACTCAATCTTTCCAACATTTGATCAATAAAGGGGAGAGGGAAGTGATCTTTACGGGTTTGGTCATTTAGCTTACGATAATCAATGCAAATTCTATGACCACTTACCAAACGCTTAGGTACCTCCTCACCTTTGTCATTGATCTCCACGGTCATACCTCCCTTCTTCGGCACCACTTGGGTGGGACTCACCCACTTGCTATCCGAGATGGCATAGATAATCCCTAGCTTCAACATTGTGACCACGTCCTTCCTCACAACCTCTTGGAGGTGTGGATTGAGTCTTCTTTGGGGTTGCCTTACCGGCTTTGCTCCATCTTCCGAATAATCTTGTGTTGGCAAATGGTGGGACTAATACCCTTAAGATCGCACATCTTCCACCCGAAAGCACGCTTATGCTTCTTAAGCATCTTCACTAACTCATCTTCCTGCAAAGCCGTTAGTGTAGAAGAAATAATCAAAGGAAGTAAATCATCATTTTCAAGAAAAACATACTTCAAATGAGGTGGAAGCGGCTTCATTTTCAAATCTTTCGGAGGATCCTCAATTGATGGCTTTTCTAGCTCTCCTTCAAGCCCAAGATCAATCTTCTCAGTCCACCTCTCACCCACGAAAGCCGTCTCTTCGAGCTCTTTTGCTTCCTCTTCCAATTCTTCTTCCTCATCATGTTCCGTACTTACTCTTTCCATGCCTTCATCGGATTTATCTTTATATTCCCGCATGTCAACATGTTCCGAAACGCAAGGATATATAGCATCAATAGAAAAACAAATCCTCGGTGCTCTCCTTAGGATGTTTCATGGCTTTATAGACATTGACCGCGACTTTTTCATCTCCAACTCTCAATATTATCTCACCGCTCGCAACATCTATCAAAGTCCTCCCGGTATTTAAAAAGGGACGTCCTAACAACAAAGGTGTTTTGGAGTCCATCTCCATGTCTAGCACCACAAAATCTACCGGGAAGGCAAACTTATCCACTTTCACTATGACATCCTCTATCACTCCCATAGGCTCCCTTATAGACCTATCCGCCATTTGAAGGGTCATCCCCGTTGGCTCCAACTCTCCTAGGTCAAGACTCTCATATATAGCACGGGGCATTAGGCTTACACTAGCCCCCAAATCACATAGAACACTAGGAAAATGAGTCGTACCAATAGTAACCGGGATAGTAAAACTACCCTTGTCCCTAACTTTCGGGGGAATCTTAGACTTTCCATTAAAAATAGCGGAACACTCTTCATTTAAACACACAACTTCTTGCATCTTACCCTTTTTAGTTAGTAACTCTTTCAAAAACTTACAATACGAGGGCATGTTTGCAAGTGCTTCAAGGAAAGGAATGTTCAAATCAATTTTTCGTAAAATCTCAATGAATCGAGTTTGTGCCTTATTCAAGCAACTTTGTCTATGATTCTTAGGGGGATACGGGAGAGTACTCAAATCAAAATCTTTAGAAGGAGGAGAGATCATACCTTTCTTACCTTTGGAACGTGGGGAAGACGGCTCTTTCATTGGCTCTTTCCCTTCTCTTCTAGTTGGTTCCTCATCTTTCACATCGATGACCACATAATCTCCCCTAGCTTGAGCTTCTTTCCTTTCTACTTCCTTCTTCTTGACATACTCCCCATGATCTTCATCATCTTCAATCCCATCTATATCACCATCCATAGCTCCCGCTTCGGTCTCAATGGAAGTTTTTCTAGCCTTGTCCTCCCACAAGACTTTCTTCTCTCCATTAGTTCTCAACACTTTACCACTTCGAGTTAAGATGGCGTTCACACTTCTCGGATTTTTTTCGGTGTTACTCGGTAAACCGCCCTTCAACTGAACATGTTCCACCACTTGACCAAATTGTGTCTCAAGATTTTTTATGGCGGACCCATGTTTGTAGTTCATCTCAACCATGTCCTTCTTTATCTCCGCAAAGTTTTTGTTCATTTGTTCCAAGATGACATCGGTTGAACTCTTTTGAGGTATAGGAGCCAAAGGAGGAGGGTTTTGATGATTGGTAGAACCCTGTTGATTATACCCTCCTTGTTGCCTTTGGTGTGGAGGTTGATAGACATGCCCTTGTGAAGATTGGCTTTGATTTTGGCCTTGTCTATAACCTTGGTTTAGTCCTTGGTTTTGATTCCGGTTCCAACCTTGATTGTTGTTATTCCTCCAAGAACCATCACCTTGATTTCCATAGTTCCCTCCTTGACCTTGTCCCACATAGTTCACATCTTGGGATTCTTCATACGGTTGCCCACCTTGTTGTTCCCCCATATATTGGCCTTGATAGGGGCTTTGAGATTGATTTTGATATTGAGGCCCCGTATTCCATTGCTCCATCGAGCAAATACTCATCATCCGCTTAGCCAACTCATTCATGTTATCTTGAGAAAGAGTGCTAGGTTGCCCTTGAGTCGAGGATTGAGGATAGGCCATGTTTTGGGCTTTGGTTGTCATCCTACAATCCTTTGCCGAGTGTGGTCCGCTACAAATTTGGCAAAGCTTAGCGCTCTCATTCTCCTTTTTCAATCTCCCTAACTCGTTGTTCCATCGCTTGTACTTGAGCATGATATTGATCATTTGCTTCAACTTCTTTCACTTCAACCAAACCGGGCTTCTTGCTTCTTGTCCCCTTTCTACTTGACGATATATATTGCCTCGAGGTCTCGGAAATCTTCTCAATTTGGTTCATAGCTACTTCGGGTACCATACTCATAATATCTCCATTGCATGAAGCATGCAACGTACTTTGATGAACTTGATCCAAACCCCGGAAGAAAGCATGAGCTACCTCGTACAATCTCAATCCGTGCCCCGGGCACTCCCTCAACAAAGCCTTAAACCGATCCCATGACTCATGAAGCTCTTCTCCTTCATATGCATTAAACGACATTATAGCTTCTTTCATATCCATGGTCTTCGACGGGGGTAATATTTGAGTAGAAAAGTCTTTACCACTTCCTCCCATGTGTGTAAAGAGTCATTAGGCAACGAATCATACCACCTCTTAGCTTGCTCTTTCAAGGCGAACGGGAAAAGCATAAGTTTGAGTGCCTCATCACTCACTCCATTGATCTTCGTCGAGTTCACTATTTGGAGAAAGTGATCAATGAATAAGTGAGGATTTTCTAAAGCGGTGCCCTTGAATATAGCATTATCTCCCAACAAATGTATGATGTTTCTATTCAATTCCAAGTTGTTGGCGGCCACCGGTGGCATTCGGATTGGACTATGCCCCATGTTTGCCGTAGGAGCTAGCACAAAATCTCTACAAGTCAAACCACCTTGGTTTTGCTCTTGTTGACCGTTAAACCAATTTGGCATCGCGTTTGCACCTTGATTGTGAGCTTGGTTCGATTTTGTTGAAACCGATTCAACATCCATGCATTGAACTCGTTGCATAAGAGCGGGATCCATTTGATTCCCTTGGGCCTCATGTTGAACATTCGAGGAATAGGCCCATTCGCATTCACAACGTTGTGTCCTTGTCCATTCCCATCTCCTTGTGCATTGTTGTTGACAAGAGGCGGGTTTGGAACCGGGATTCCATTATTATTCACCAAATTTCCTTCCAAACCTTGTCCACCTTGTTGTGCCATGTCGGATCCTTCTCCCAACTCACCCAAACTATCCTCTTCTATGACCGGAATCAACTCCTCTACTTGACGACCTCTCCTTCGTTGACTGTTTCTACGCCTTGCGTAAGCTTCAATCCCGTCTATGTAAGGTTCGAGTGGTGTTTGAGACCTCCGGGTCATGCACTACAAAAAGCAAACAACAAGAAAACAAGAAAATAAAACCTAGGCCCAAGCCTTCGGTTCACTTACAAGATATCACAAATAGCACACAACTCCCCGGCAACGGCGCCATTTTGATGAGCGTTTATTTCACCAAACAAAATTTATAATATTCTCAAGACAACGGTGACTAAACAAGCTCTCTAACCGGCAGTGGACCGGGTCGATTGCGAGTAAAGCTACAGGAGTCCGAGGTCGAACCCAAAGGAATCGTGCTTGCAAGTACCAAAGTGAACGTAATGCTTAGTCTAAGTGATCAAAGTTCTTAAGGTTTTGTTTACTACAACGGCACTAAATGAATCTAACTAACGAGTCTAAAGATAAAAAGAGAGAAAGAAGATTAAACTACTCGGTTTTAAAGATAATTAAAGAGACATAGCCGAACCATGATCAAAATAGCTAATATCACCCAAAGGAAAGACAAAACCGGGAGTGTGCAATAACGACGAACTCTTGCATTCAATTTCACGGGTACGTGCTCCTAATCCCGGTGCTAAGGTCCGAACAACTCTTCCCCAACACCTTATGTCAAGTCAACTAACCTATCCTAAGAGAGATTCCTCCACAAGACAATCATGCACAAGAGCCGTGTAAACGTTGAAAACGAGTAGCCTCGCACTACAATGCGATCCTAGAACCCTTTTCCCACACCCCTCTCTCGAACAACTCTCAAGAGTGATGTGTGTGATTTTTGACCTAGGTGATCAATCTAGCCCAAATCCGTTATAACGAGTTCTAAGACGTGAAATACGCAAGGAACAACAATAAAAAGCACTACCCACTCCCAATTTCATCACCCAAAGGGTGATTTCACTAAATTTCACATGATTTGGCTATGAAGATGTTTAGCTACACATTATATTAATCAAAACATGCATAAAACAAAATAAGAGCCATAACAAGTAAAAGAGAAGAGAGATATACCATAAAATTGCGTAAATTCGAGATTAGATCCAAAAAGTACAAAATAGAGAAGTAATTAAAAGGTGGTCTCTTAGTGTTTGGAATGAAAATCTAAGCTAAGTAATGGAAAGATTATGCTAAGATATTGTTGATTTACACTAAGAGAGAGTATTCTAAGCTATTACAAAATTCGAGCTATGAAAGGGGTAGAGTTTGGCTAAGAAGATGAATAATAATCCCAAAATGGACTAAGGGGGGTATTTATAGGTGGAGGGAAAATCCCGCGTATTTTGGTTCGAACGCCGGTTCCCGATGAGTGGAACGTGCGTTCGCTTGAAGTTCGGCGCCTAAGGGCTTTTGTCTTGCGAAACGCCGGTTTACGAGCATGGAACGTGCGTTTAAGAGGTCCGGAACGCACGTTCCAAGGTAATTTCTAAACCGGCGTTTGAAGGAGCCGAACTCGTATGACTCGGCAACTCGGGAACGCCGGTTTGAGGGTGGGAACGCCGCTTTGGAGACCCGGAACGCCGGTTTGAGGGTTGGAACGTGCGTTTGGACCCCGTGCCACCAATTCTTCACTTTTTCTCCCTTTTCCACCTCTTTTCTCGCCTCGGTTATGTTTCTCATTGTAAACCATTGCCTTTCGGGTCCTCGAGACATCAATACCCTACATCATCACAATGACCAAAAACAACCAAAACATTCCAAAGGGTAAACGTGCTCGGGAATGGGGTCAATTGCATCTAAATTATCTTCACCTCTTCAATCTTGTCCTCATATCAGGAACTGAATCGAGATGACAAAACTGTGAATTGAAGATCGTTTAAGGAAATCCTTTGCAACAGAGGCATTATGAATGGATTGGAACAAACGACCACAAATAAGATGTCAACACCATGAAAACAGCCCAAACAAACAAATTAAAAAGACATGCGTAAAGAGGAAAATGTGTAATATCTTTGAAAGCAAAAGAGTGAAAACAAAAAAAGGTTAAAATTTTGCAGGAAAAGACATCCAAAAGAATATGAAGGAAATTCACCCAAGAAGTAAGATTGCATTATGAATGGCTTAGCACAAGGAACCACCGTTAAGAAACAAATATGTAACATATATTCAATTTCAGCAATAATCATTATCAACTAAAAAATCCGAAAAGCACACATAAACGATAGTAGAGTTTAAAGAACAAAGGAGATACCTGAACACGAAACATATACAGGGGAGACAAATCTGCTACATAAATCTATAATACAAAGCACCACTGTCTTCGATTACTTCCACTTGTCTGACTCCATCTGTTTTGTACTCTCCTGCTTCTTTTTTAGACAAACTCTCATCTTCGTGTCTTCGTTAGCACCGAAAGAAAATACAGGGAGGGTTGAGGTGACCGGTGAACAGAGAGAGAGGAGACGTTAGCACCGAAAGAAAATACAGGGAGAGTTGAGGTGACCGGCGATCTGTGAACAAAGAGAGAGGAGAAGATCTGGAAGTTGGGCGGTGAGCCGGTGGGTCGGTGACATCGAAAGCTAACACCATCAACGAAATCGCCGCCACCGTCTTACTCTTTACCTGATTCTACAACAAAAACAATAAATGAAAGATTAATCAATCAATCAAGAACATTCATTCTACCTACAAAAAAAATAGGGTGCGAGAAATAATCGGCTAATTCACTAAAATGAGTGCAGACCATGGTGATGTTAAGTGAGTTGAAAATTCAGGGCTGATTTATGGGGGAGGGGAAAAAGGATATGTTGGAAGTTGTTGGTTATGTGTGGAAAAAGAAGGGGGTAGTGGATGTTGGATAGGGATGGCAATTTGGATCCAACCCGGTGGATATCCACCCGACCCTACCCGTTAGGGTAGGGTAGGGTATGGGTTTTATTTTTCAAAACCCGCCGAGGGTAGGGTAGGGTATGGATATCTATTCTATACCCGTCATAATACCCACCCGACCCATCATATACTATATTGTTTATAATGTATTATGTATTAAAATTAATAGTTTGTAAAGAAAAAAAACGTCACGCTTATTTAAAAAGGAAAAAAGAACAAGTCGCATTGTCACTAATAAAAAGAAACTATGTAAATATTAATTAAATTAATAATCATGCATCGATCATTGGTAGTATTCTACAAATATTGGAAGTTATTGTTGTGATTTTTCTTCCGAATTGGCTAATTCTTATTGCATTTACCGGCAACCTTGTATTCCATCGTAGCAACAAAAATGTTAGAAAATTAGAATTGTTCTTATATCTTGTTTTTTGGTTGATTTCTCTAATTAGTTCTTCAACTCTAATACATTTTTTGGTTTTATAGCTATGTTTTTTAATACTTTTTTTCTTGTTAAGCTTTATGTGTTGTTACATTAGTGATAACTTCTACGTCTCTTACCTACCTGATGCATATCGTATGTTGACTATTCTTGAAGATGAAAATAGTGATATACATAAAGTTGATGGTTAAATAGAGTGATCTCTCTTTTGTTTTTTTGTTTTTTTTGCTAGAACGGATATATTAGATTGAATAATAAGTGTTTGATTTAATGTTGGTTTTAAAAAAATTATGTTTTGACATGATATTGATCTAGTATCTGTTTTTTTTTTTTTTTTTTTTTGTGTGACTACTTTTTATTATTAATATTAATATGCTTGAGTCATATATTTATTTCAATGGTAACCAACTTAGTTGGACAATTATTTTTACATTAAAAATTATCACTTGGAGTTGTCGATCGACCTATGTCATTTGTTTCGATTTGCATGTTGGCTTTCTTTATTATATGGAGTTGTGATACTTAATTGAGAATAAAATTAGATATCCATGGATATCCACATACCCGTGGATATCCGTATGGGGAGGGTATGGGTTTGAAGTTTTCTACCCGCATGGGTAATGGGTAGGGTAGGGGTTGTGACGCCCCGTCCCGGATACCGAGTCCTTATCCGGAAAGAACGCCTGGCATGCATATATTAACTTTATAAATCGTCAAAAGTAATATATACATAAGCCTCGTAACAATCAATCAGAGTAAAAGCGGACTAAAAGATAACTCGGAAGAGAATGTCAAACGACAAACAACGGATCACCAAGTCCCAAAATCCATGTCTAAGAAAACTGACCGACAAAACAACAAAATAAATGTTGTTTTGACTTATTACATCCCAAATGAAACTAAAAAGATACTAAGTCTGTCTCAAAACTGAATGATTAAAAGTGCATAAGATAAATGTCCAAGTCATCGTAACTTTAGAGCTCAAGCGTCGGCTCTGTCAACTCCGTTGTCATAACTAAAATCAACATCATCCTGTCAATCACCTTCTCGGGGTGGGAACAAGAGAGAGATAAGAGGGGTAAGTACTTACGTACTTAGTAAGGGGTAGAAGAACCGGTTACACACAATATATAACACATCATACATAACAAGTAAATTCTACAATCTCTACCACATATGTTGCATTAAAATACACTCCCCTCTGCTATGTTTGTTAGCACCATCACGAGCAATTATCTATGTTACATTGTAATTCAAGGACACAATGCCCGAATGATGGGTATGCACCGGGACATATTCAAGACTCATACATAGCACGGATGGTTCCGTGTGGAACATTTCCCAAAACCCGAATATTGTCCGTTACGTATGAGAAATGATTCCATGCTGCGAATCATAAATGTGCCTCACCAAGAATTACAACGTTTTAGCTTTTAGACTCATCACATATGTTTATTACGTAGTTAATCTAACCACCTAAGTTCATTCCACTTAAAAAGGCTTCCTAAGGACATCTAGTCCTAGACAATCTAGATTAACTACCTAACACGTTGTAAAAGGCGTTAATGACTACTAAACCAATGACCCTGCAAGGTCTAAACAACCACCTTCTGGGCTACAACTTTCTCCCCGCAGAGGGTCTCAGTTGTGGCGATTGATGCTAAGGCACATGAAGTCGGAAGTTAGACTTTGCCACATTTCAATTAATGTATCAAAAGACATACATTCCAAACCGAAACACATGGAATAATATTTAGGTACATAAGTACCACCGTTGTATTTTATCATTACTATTATTATTATTATTATTATTATTTATCGTTTTCTTTCCTCGAACGAAGCAAAGTAGCATGTGTAGTTTAGTTTAGTTTGGAGACTACCTGCGTAGTCTTTATCATTATTATTATTTCTATTCTACTGCTGCTATGTACCCTTCTGTTCCAAATTATATATTTATTTATTTATTAACCAAACACAAGGTTCAACACCAAAAGAAATTAAAACATGTTCCCTTTCTTCTTATTTTCGTACGGCCCACTGCTACAGCAAGCATCATGCATCAAAGTCCTATTTTTTTCCTACCATATTTCGGCAATTACCAGCAACAATTATATAAAAATAATTTAAAGAAACAACTCTATAACATATAAAATAACAACAACCATGAATAAATAAACACACACATAAATATCGTTGAGCATCCAAAATACGTTAAGAACACCCCCTTACCTCAATTGCGATTAAAACGACTTCCAAAAGCAAATTGAAAGCAAAAGGCTTGAGTCCTTCGATTTCGCAACTTCTACGAAAATCTACGATCCAAAAACGATATACTACAATTAAAACAGCCCTTAACATAATTAAAGCTCGAACTTTTATCAAGAACGATCACGATTAATATTTTAGGCCTAAAACGAAAACTTACTGTTTTGCAAATGGTTAGTATGGAAACGATCGTCTTCTTGCTCAACCGATAATTCAATTATCCGCACGGTCGAAGTTTTTGTTCTTCCTTCTCCCTTCTCAAAGTCGTCGTCCCCTTTTTTTTTCCAATTCCCAGAAAAATTTAACGTGAATGAAATAATGGGGTTTATTGGGGGATATTTTCCTTAAATACCTTTTAATAAATCCCAATTAATAATTAACCCTTTTTACTTAAATAATTAGGATAAATAGTGATTAGGTTATAACTAAAGAACCAATTACCATTTTACTCTTAATGAAAACTCGGGGTGTTACAAGGGTAAAGAAATTTTTTGATGGGTAAGGTATGGATATAGCCAAACCCGTACCCACCCGTACCCATTGTCATCCCTAATGTTGGAGGTTAGGGATAGTGGGGGAGTTGCGCAGAGTTTTGTTTTTTGTTATTTTTAATTTTTTTTTAAGGTCGTGGGGTTTTTTTTTTTTTAAAGGTTGTGGGATTGTAAATGGCTGAAAACCGGGTATGGGTCGGGTCAATTGGCCTTTTGCAGGTCAATTGACAGTTAATCACTCAAAAATATTAATATTTCCGGCAAAGTTTATGGAGTTAATTGACAGGAAGTTCTTTTATGGAAGTCCATTTGAGGAGTAACATACGTGGATTGTGTAGTCCAGAATCATCCGCATGTATATACGGTGTAAATGGAGTAACTAGGGAAGAATTACCCGTAATGGACCATCAAACTCAATCTTGAATTTAATGGTTAAAAATTAACACACGTTATCATATTCACAAATGTGATGAAATATGTCCATTGAGTTTGGTAGTCATTGACCACCATAAAATTTTCAATATATTTCCCGTATCTTAAGCACAACTCGGGTAGAACTTGCCCTATGCGGATATCTGCAACTCCGTGAATATCAAATAGATATTTGAAATCTGAGTTTAAAAAAAAATAGATATTTGATATTTGTTTCATTCACAAATAAGCATTTCAATTTCATATCTAACAGAGTAATTTAGAAATTATGATTTTATTGATAATGTACACTTGTGTAGTATTACAGTATATATAGAGCTAATTACAGAATAAGAGAAAGCTATAATTAAGCCTAAAATAATGCTAACCATAAATACAAAGATACAACTAGTAGAATATCTACAATGACAGTATATACATCTAATACCACCCCTCAAGGTGGACGAGGGACGAGACCTAACTTGCTACGCTGTTGAACAAAAGCCAAGCGAGGAAGAGACTTGGTGAGGCAATCAGCAAGTTGATCACGAGCACTAACATGGGCAACCCTAAGCGAACCCCTTTGCACTTGATCACGAATGAAGTGGTAGTCAATCGCAACATGTTTCATCCGTCCATGAAACACAGGGTTGTGACAGAACTGCGTAGTGCCCAAATTGTCACAGTAGACAACTGGAGCCCGAGGCGGGGAGAAACCAAGATCACGTAACAAGAATGTGACCCACATGAGCTCCGCGGTAGTAGTGGCAACAGACCGATACTCAGCCTCAGTGGAAGATCGAGCGATAGTAGACTGCTTCTTGGAGCTCCAAGATATGGCATTTCTGCCAAGGTAGACAACATAAGCTCCAGTAGAGGCATAATCATCGGGAGAACCACCCCAATCGGCATCAGAAAAAGCATGAATAACAAGAGGGGAATCCCGGTAAAGCTGCAGTCCCAAGTCAACTGTCCCGGCCAAGTAACGAAGTAAACGCTTGGCATAGTTCCAATGTATATCAGTAGGAGCATGCATGAACTGAGACAGTTTATTCACTGAGAAGGCGAGATCCGGACGAGTAAACAGAATATACTGCAAGCTGCCGATAACCATACGATACTCAGAAGCATCATCAAGAGGAGAACCGACTGAGCAGTAAGGCCAGATAAATCAGGTGGCAGTGGGGTAGTGACCGGATTGGCCTGATCCATGTGAAAACGAGCAAGAAGCTCAGTGGCATAGCGCTGCTGAGATAAAATACACCCGTGATCATTGCGCAGTATCTCAATACCCAGAAAGTAAGACAGAGAACCAAGATCCTTGAGTGCAAACCGACGTCCTAGTAAAGATATAAATGTCTCAAGGGCCTTGTCATCATTCCCTGTAATAATGATATCGTCCACATACACTAAAAGATAAATAATGGTAGTACCAGCAGTGTAGATGAATAATGAAGAATCAGCAGTGGCATTCCGAAAGTTACTCGTAAGTAGAAACCCCTTGAGCTCCTCATACCAAGCCCGAGGAGCCTGTTTCAGCCCATAAATAGCCTTACGTAACTTACACACATGATCAGGATGCTCTGTGCTGATAAATCCCGGTGGTTGAGCTAAATACACATCCTCAGATAAGTGACCCTGTAAGAATGCATTGTTGATGTCAAGCTGGCGTAGAGACCACCCCTGCGTAAGAGCCAGACTGAGAACAACACGTACCGTAGTAGGTTTAACCACTAGGCTAAACGTCTCATAATAATCAATTCCGGGGCGCTGAGTGAACCCCTTGGCCACAAGGCGAGCCTTGTGACGATCAATGGTGCCATCCGGGTGACGTTTGAGACGAAAAATCCACTTAGAACTGATAATATTCTGATTAGGACGAGCAGGAACGAGGGACCACGTCTCATTACGAATGAGAGCGTCATATTCCTCCTGCATGGCAGTTCTCCAATTCGGGTTTTTCAGGGCTTGGGTGATATTGGTAGGTTCAGTGTCGAGAGAGGTGGGAAGATGAGTGTGAAGATTGAGCTTTTGGATGGGGCGGTGAATGTTATTGCGAGCTCGAGTACGCATGGGATGAGTGGAAGTGGAGGGGGGTGGAGGGGGTGGTGGTGGAGGAGGTGATGGTGGAGGAGTCGGTGGGGTAGTGGGAGGAGGAGGAGGTGGAGTAGGTGGTGGAGGAGGAGGAGAAGGAGGTGGAGTAGGTGGTGGAGGGGGTGGAGGAAGAGTAATAGGAGGAGAGGGGGGTACCCAATCCGAAATAGATGCAAGGGAGGGGGGAGGGGGAGCCGAGGGTGTGGGGTTTGAGAAGGGGAACACAGATTCAACGAACTTGACGTGACGAGAGATATACATGCGAGAGTCTGCAATATCATAGCAATAATACGCATGCTGATTGAGAACGTAGCCAAGGAAGATACAAGGGCGAGAACGAGGTTGAAGTTTGTGATTGGTGTAAGGACGTAACCAAGGGTAGCAGAGACAGCCAAATATGCGGAGCTTATGATAGTTAGGGGTGTTTTAAAGAGAGACTCGTAGGGCGTGTGCATGTGGAGAGTGGGTGTGGGCAGACGATTTATGAGGTACACGGCGGTGGCAAAGGCATAAGGCCAATATGTGGTGGGAACGGAAGCATGATTTAATAGGGCGAGGCCAGTTTCGACAATGTGCATATTGCGACGTTCAGAAATACCATTATGTTCGGGAGTATAAGGTGGCGTGGTAAAGAAGGAAATACCGTTGGTTGCAAAATACTCACGAAGAGATATAAATTCACCACCATTATCAGAGTAGATTAGTTTAATAGTTTGTTCAAAAAATTTCTCAACAAGGGCACGAAAGCGAATAAAGGTAGAGTGAACATCAGATTTTCGAGCTAGGGGATAAAACCAAATATAACGCGTAAAATGATCAACAAAAATTACAAAATATTTGAAGTCACCAACGGAAACAACAGGTGATGTCCACACATCACTAAAAATGATCTCGAGAGGACGAGATGAATGTAAAGTAGAGGTGCCAAATGGCAGTTTATGACTTTTACTTTCTAGACAAGCGAAGACAATGCGTAAACCACTTATTACTAGAGTGCAAATCAGAGGACTTTAACACAGACGATAAAATAGGCTGAGCCGGATGACCCAACCGATGATGCCAATCCTGAGAGGAGGCTTTATTCGAAGCAAAGGCGACAAGAGGAGGACTGGGCCACTCGTACAGACCGTTTCTAACTGGACCACGGAGGATAGGCTGAGTCGTCTGAATGTCCTTCACAACAAATTCAGAGGGTAAGAACTCGACGGATAAATTATTAGCTTTGCATAATTGAGAGATGGAAATTAAATTTCGGGACATGCTGGGGACACAGAGGACATTACGTAAAGGAATAGATTTAACGGTGTTAAGGGGAATTGAAGAATTGCCAGTATGAGTAATAGACAAACCCTTACCATCACCAACCAGAAGATCATCAGTGCCAGTGTAGGGCGCATGGAGGGACAAATTCTGCAAGTCTGTAGTAACATGATGCGAGGCACCACTATCTAGAAGCCAGTTCGGTGCAGAGGTGTCAAACTGAGCTGAGTCAAGTGTCGGTGCAGCAACATTGGCCTGAGGCCGTGGTGGGCGTTGACTAAAAATATGGCTAAGTTGACTACCAAAAGTGGGGCAGTTTTGCGCATAATGGCCCTGAACGAAACAAACTTGACATTTACCCAAAAAAGGACGACGATTTGTATTACCTGTACCGGAAGGGGGGGCTGAATTAATTGCCCCAAAAGGACCTGTTTGACCACGTGAAGGGGACCGCTGTTGACCACGAGAGTAGGACCCTGCACCATAATTTCCATGAAAGCCACCGTGCTGTTGTGGCTGAGAGCCACTGCGCCAAGGCTGATTTGGTGGAGCTGTAGACCGGGAAGGGTGCTGAGGCGGCCGGTATGCAGCATGGGCACTGGCCGGACTGAGCAGAGGGGCGGCGGTGACAACCGGTGGGCGAAAAGTGAGGAGCTTCTCGTGAAGTTCCTCAAACGTAACATCTGTTTCACGGACAGCAATGGCGCGTGCTATGTCGGAGTAATCAGGGCCGATGTTGGTGAGGACAAGGTGGACGAAATCATCATGATCCATGGGTGAGCCGAGCAAAGCGAGTTCATCCCGTTTATTTTTCATGGCGTAGAGAAAATGGTGGACGGAGTCATTGCCACGAGTATAATCGGCCATGGAGGCCTTTAGATTGCGGATTCTGGATTTGGATGGTGTAGCAAACACAGCAGTAATCTTTTTCCAAGCCTGGGCCGAGGTCTTGGTGCCATAGAGATGGGTGACGGTTTCCGGCGCAAGAGACGAGATGAGGAGATTGCGAATCGATTATCTTGACGAGTGTGCGAGTAAATTCCGGATTGGGACCAGTTGTCCATTTGCGGCGGTGATGGTGGCCGGAGGGACCTCTTTGGTACCATCAACGTAACCAAAAAGTCCGTTACCGACAAGGAGAGATTCGATTTGCATAAACCAGGCATAGTAATTGGTAGAATCAAGCTTAATAGAGGCTTGAGCCGCAGTATTGAAGGTGACGAGAGCGGTGGTGGCAGCCATTGTTAAGAGCTTGAGGAAGGAGACGACGGCGCACTATTTGGAGATGAAACCTAAAAAAAAAAAAAAAAAATTATTCTGAAGAGGCTGATTTTCGGAAAAAAAAAAAAAAAAAAATTTTATTTCACGTATTGGAATCGTGAAAGCTCCGATACCATAACAGAGTAATTTAGAAATTATGATTTTATTGATAATGTACACTTGTGTAGTATTACAGTATATATAGAGCTAATTACAGAATAAGAGAAAGCTATAATTAAGCCTAAAATAATGCTAACCATAAATACAAAGATACAACTAGTAGAATATCTACAATGACAGTATATACATCTAATAATATCATTAGTAAAACTATGGAGTTTCATGGGCACAACAAAAAATGCTTTCATGCCTAACTATATTTTAGTACATGCACTGTAAAACTTCTTTTTTCTTACGGAAATTCGTCTTATTCAATCGACATTTTGAGTTATTTATGAAAACTTGCGAAAATTCGTCTTATCCAATCGAGTTCTTGAATTATTTACATTGCAGATATAATGTATTGTATAATGCAATGATAATATATTTTGATTTTGTAATGCAAAGGGAAGTACTTAAAGTTGATGCAAGATTCATATGATTAGGTAAGTTTTGTGAGTACCATTTTATCTATATTTTAAACATTCATAAGTCTTTTTCGTACAAGATTTGATACATTTAATTACTAGTATTACTGCAGTTTTTTTTTATTTAAGTTTTATGAGAATTTTTTAATCTAATGTATGCATCCATCATGCATGCATCTGGAAACAAGGTTATAAATTAAAGATAAATAAAGAACATTTGATAATGATATGAAAATAGTGTTTTATATGTGTACATGCATGCATTCAACGCATTGATTAATTCATAAACGTTTGGCCTTTGGTTTGGTATGGTATTTATGTCCCCTTTACCCTTTTAGATTTACCCTTTTAGATATTACAAGTTTGATAATGAAAATATGTGTACATGCATGCATTCAACGCATTGATTAATTCATAAACGTTAATTTGGCCTTTGGGTTGTATGTATATAGCAATTGTTTCTAAAAAAAGAAAACATAAAATACAAACAAAAAAAAAAAAAAAAAAAGAAATGTGGTTTCATTCAATATGAGTTATAATAGTATGACAATATCTAAAAACGATCTTTAAAAAACACACCATTCTTTTTGACAATGGAATGACAGCAAAATCATAATACTTACATGCGAATGAATTCAGGAATTCACTCTTCCTTAGAGAATATAAAAATGAGAGCGACAAATGAAGAGACTAAGGGGCCGTTTGTTAAATCGAAGTCGAAGTCGAAAGTCGAAATCGAAATCGAAATCGAAATCGAAATCGAATACATAAGTAAATTTGAAATTTGAAATGTGAAAATGTTTGATAACATATAACATCTGAAATCTGAAAATATTTAATTTTACAATATTTCCATTGCAATATTCATATATTAAAAAAAATCATTGAAAACACACACACACATATATATATAAGCTGCAACAACGCATTTCTTGCACTGACAAATATCTCATATCTTTCTTAATGCATGTACAAATCATTTATGTGTGTCCCTTATCAGTCACAATGGGATCATCATTATCATTTGCACACTTGCACCCTAGAAATGCATTCTAAAAATAAAAATGGAAAAAATGGAAAAAAAAATATCATACGACTGAAATGGTAAATGCACCTAAATTGTAATGCCCTAACGTGACAACTGACAACGTTATCCTGTACATGGGATCACTGCTCTTGCCTCAACTTGATTAAAGGATCTGCAATCTTCATGTTCTTTGACAAAACTAAGCAATGACCTCGTACCATAGAATAATATGACCTGTATATGTATAAAAAATAATCATTTAATTAGCCCTATGAAGGAATTGATGTTTTATGTCCGGAAAAAAAAAATATGAAAACAGAAAACAGAGATGAGTCATTAAGCAAAACAAAATTTCTTTGATTTCCAATTTTCTTTTTCACAGATAGATTGTTGATATTCTATGATTATTCAAATCAAAGATAACATTCTGGGTTTTCTTCAACATGAAAGCCCGTAGAAGATGCAGGAAAAAAAATTGAAACAAACCTCAGATGATCCATAAACTTTGTTGGCTTCATCTGCGGAACTTGATATAAGGAACCAAGATTTTTAATTTCTTTCTTTGTGTTAATCCAATACTGAGGAGGAAAAATTTCGTCAGTTTTTCTTGTAATCCCAATTCCTTGCAAAATTCCGGCAGTTGGAAAAAAAAAGTAAGAGGAAAAGTCGAGTTTTGAGATTACCTGATGTAGTAGCATTCCACATGAAAGATGAAAGATTGGGAAATTGTTACGGTTATTTGATTTAGACCATCTCCCATGGTTCATAGGGAAAATGTTTTTTTGTTTATCAAAAACCTTTGCAAAAGGTTTTTGTTTGTTGCAGAGGTTTTTGGTATGAAAAGGTTTTTTCTATGGGTTTGTAAGTATGAACCGGTTCATGAGTGATGAGTTGGAAATTTTTTTTTTTTTTTTTTTGCTGACAACAAAAAAGAATTGCTGCAAATTTTTTTTTTTTTCCTCTCCCCATAAAAGGTTAAAAGGTTTATGATTAGAGTAGAAAACATTTATAAATAAAAAGGTTTATAACTGATGATGTGGCGCAGCCAAAAACCTTTTAAAAGGTTTATGACCGGAAATAACCTTATTGGAATAAATTAAAGGACAGCAGTTATCTTTCGAATTGTGGTAATTGATTTGAGGAGATGGTGATCAGTGATCGTGGGGGGAGATAATGGGATAATTTTTCCACGAAGAAGGGGACA
Source organism: Gentiana straminea (assembly GCA_036785695.1). Lineage (NCBI taxonomy): Eukaryota > Viridiplantae > Streptophyta > Magnoliopsida > Gentianales > Gentianaceae > Gentiana > Gentiana straminea. The sequence continues at coordinate 3,135,748 of JAVUPR010000258.1, read as the reverse complement.
GTTTGTCTCTTTTATATATATATTTTTTATTTCACAGGTTGTCTTTTTTTTTTTTCTTTTTTTTTTTTTAATTTCACAGGTTGTAAACGGGTCAGGAAGCGGGTCAATTGACAGTTTTTCACTCTTAAATATTAATATAAATAAATAAATAAATAAATAAATATATATATATATATATATATATATATATATATATATATATATATATATATTCCAGCATTCATAATGAATAATACCACATAGTAATAAGGTAAACATTATTTATACATCATGTTCTGAAAATGCTGGAATAAAAACTTTTTTACATTTCATTCAAACCAAGTTATCCTATTCATTATTGTGTATCAAACACCACAGTAAGGAAGTTAAGAAATGATTTGTTATATATTTGTAAGGGTGTTTATGGTATTGTGTAGATATACCACCTATGTGTGTGATGTGGTATTTTTATCCATATAAAAGCTTGTACAAACTTTCTGTTAGATTGTGTTAATGAAAAATATTCCCTACGGTACTATTTCTTTCAACTTGGTAGCAGAGCTTGGTATGCCGGCGTAGTCTTCTTCTCCGGAAATGAGCACCGCCGCGTCAACCGCGGTTTCCACCGCAGCTGCAACAGGAACAGCTGCAGTAGCAAGGTAGTGACTGGAGCTCAAGGTAGTGATGTATCAACTGGTTTTCAGGCAATCCCTTCCGGAGCTGCATTAACCTCGATGTTTGGAGCAACCTTTTTTCCTCCACTTAGCTTCATGCAGTCAGGGATGTTCTCTAGAGTTAGTCTACCTCCGATTTCCGGATAGAACTTTGGAAGAATGGATCCTACTGGTGGTGCCTTCACTCCTGGTTATTCTTATGTACCACCAGCTCCCTCTCTTGGGTCTCTAGGTATGCATCCCATCTCTAATATGCCGTTTTCTGGAAATCTGAGTCAGACCTGTAATGTCAAATTGGATAGATCTAATTATCTGCTCTGGAAGTCTACGGTACTACCCATCATTAGAGGTCAAAGACTTGAGAATCATGTTCTTGGTGAAGATCCACAACACAGACTAGGATCTGTTTCCTTGTCTCCATCCCCTTTTCAAAGACCTCAAACAACCGAAGAGTGGAACATTACAGATCGGTTGTTGATTGGGTGGTTGATGAGTTCTATGGCAGACAAGCCTTACAAGAGGTAGTTGGATGTTCCTCTACAAAAGGAATCTAGATGACGTTGGAGACTTTGTTTAATAGTCAAGCAGAATCAAGAATGTTAGAATACAAAAGTGCCATGACTAGAGCTAATAAAGGGTCCAAGTCTATGGCTGATTACTTAGCACAAATGAAGTCTTATGTTGATAATCTAGTAGCTGCAGGTTACCCTATCTCAAAATCAGAGTTGATCTTAGCCACTTTAGCTGGTCTGGAGAAGGAATATGAGGCAGTCATAGTGAACTTGACTTCAAGAGTTGGAATCATGAACTGGCAAGAGATTCAATCTCAGCTCTTAACTCATGAAAGATTGCTTGCCAGGTTCAATGTAGGTATTCCAAGTGATTTTACTGGAGGCCCTCTCTGCTCAGTTTGCTAGCAGGTCAAGTCCTAGATCCAACTCTAATCCTAGACCTGCAAATCCTTCAAATTCCTTCAATAGAGGTAGAGGTGGTAGAGGCAATAGAGGCAGAAGGGGTGGCAGAAACTCCAACAACGGTTCTTCTAACAAACCTATGTGTCGACTTTGTGGAAAAACTGGACACATAGTGACTGCTTGATGGCACAGGTTTGAAGAGGACTTTGTACCTCCTAGCTCTAATAGCTCTAAACAAGCTTTTGTTGCCACTCCTCAAAGCACAATAGACTCAGCCTGGTACATGGACAGTGGTGTAACAAATTGAAGAGAGTTTGAGAAAGTAAATTATACTTGAGTAAACTTCAACTTGTTTATTCATGTTGAAAGAATGAGTATAAATAGATACAAGAGAGGATCCTAGCTAGTAAAGTAAAAGTAACTAGAGCCGGCTAGAATAAATGCTAGAGTCGGCTATGTATAAGCTATTACATAATAGGACAAAAGATAGTTACTTTATGACTTTTAGGACATATTAATTGTTTATTTAATACAATTAATATGTCTCTTTGATACATAAGTAACATGTTATAATGTAACGTGTTCAATGTAATATTATGTAATATTAACCATAATATTTCCACACCCCCCCTCAAACTGGGTTGTATATGTTAATACAACCAAGTTTGCTACTCAGTCTGCTGAACATAAGCGGTGGAATTGCCTTTGTGAGAATATCAGCATTTTGGTCTGCTGAGGGAACATGCTGAAGTTGAATGATCTTGGCATCGATCTTCTCTTTAAGGAAATGTCTGTCAATATCAACATGTTTGGTTTTATCATGATGAACTGGATCCTCTGCCATGCATAAGGCTAAATTATTGTCACAACAGAGTGTGATAGGTTGCTGAAGGGGCTGTTGAAGTTCGGTCGGGACCACTTTTTATCCATAGAGCTTCACGAGATACCCAAAACTAGTGCCACGAGTTCGGCTTCGACCTTTGCTTCAGAGACGATAGGTTGTTTCTTGCTCCTCCGGGTGACAAGATTTCCCCATACATAAGAACGATGCTTTGTAGTAGATCTTCGTACGTGTGACGGCCCGGCCAATCGGCATCGGTGTAAACCTTGATAGATCTCTCGGCGAGATTTGGTGAAATGTAAGCCTTGGCCGGGAGTGGACTTCGGGTACCTCGGTATCCTGTTCACGGCATCCCAATGTTGCTCGGTAGGGCAATGCATGAGCTGGCTAACCGGTCGACTCCATATGCAATATCGGGTCTTGTATGGGACGGATAAATGAGTTTCCCTACAAGTCTTTGATATTGATCCTTTCGACGACAATGTCACCATGCGACGGGGTATTGCGGGGTCTACTGGGGATACAGCAGGTTTGCATCCCAGCATACCAGTTTCCTTCAGCAGGTCCAGCACATATTTCCTTTGAGAGATAGAGATACCCTGGTTGTTTCTTGCAATTTCCATACCAAGGAAGTATTTAAGATAGCCCAAATCCTTGACTTGAAAAACCTTTGCCAGTAGAGTCTTCAAATTCGGATCTCGGTAGAGTCATCACCGGTGAGGATGATATCATCCACATATACAATAAGAATAGATCTTTTACGGCTAGTGGTCTTGATAAACATGGTGTGATCGAGTTGCATTGATGATATCCGGCGGCTTTAACCACGGTAGTGAGTTTCCCAAACCAGGCTCTTGGGGATTGCTTTAGGCCATATAGAGATTTCCTCAATTTACAAACATTTCCTTGAGTGTGAGGATTGGTAAAACCAGGAGGTACATTCATATAGACTTCCTCAGTAAGGTCACCATTTAGGAAAGCATTCTTGATATCCAATTGGTGGAGAGGCCAGTCAAGTTGGACGGAAGTGAGATCAGTACCCTGACAGTGTTTAACTTTGCCACAGGCGCGAAGGTCTCTTTGTAGTCAAGTCCATATGTTTGAGTGAATCCCCTTGCAACCAATCTAGCTTTGTATTTGTCAATAGTACCATCAGCATTGTACTTGATAGTGAACGACCACTTACGGTGACTTGTCTTCTTTCCGTGTGGGAGAGTGGTGAGGTCCCGGTATGGTTGTCAAGGAGAGCGATCATTTCGGTTTTGACGGTTGCCTTCCACTTATCATGTTGGAGAGCTTCTGTATATTCTTAGGAATAGAGTGAGTATCCAAATCTGTGTAAACATGGCAAAAGCGGTGATAAGCGATCATAAGATAAATAATTATGAATAGAATGATCGGTAGTGCAAGATCTCTTTCCCTTCCTAATAGCAATAGGTCTATCATCAATGTCGGCGGTGCTGAGAGTCGATGGTTCTTTGAGTATCGATAGGCTCGGGTCGGTAGGCTGCGGTTCGATGGGTTCTTTGAGGATCGGTAGAGAGCTGGCGAGAGTCGATAGGTGCTTGAGGTTCGATCTCTGCGAGAATCGATAGGTTCTTTGAGGGTTAAGAGTTTGCGAGGGAACGGATTTAGGTCAATTTCAATCGGGTTTCCATCGGTGGCGCCTCGGTGGACTTGCTTTGTAGTAGGGAGTTCTTTCAAAGAATTTTACATCCATAGAATTGTAAAATCTCTTTTCGAAGGAGAATAACACTGTAACCTTTCTGTCCTTTGCATATCCTAGGAAAATACACTTGTGAGCTTTGGGATCAAGTTTGCTTGTGTTGGGCATGGATATAAACAAATACGGTGCAACCAAAGATTTTTGAGGTAATTGGGAAATAAGATGAGGGCGGGAGTGTGTGGTCGGGAGGGTTTGGATAGGAGTTTTGAAGCCTAACACTCTGTTTGGGAAGTCGTTGATTAAGTAAGTGGCGGTTAATATAGCTTCACCCCACATATACTTTGGAACATGTGTGGTGAACATGATTGATCTAGCCATCTCCGGCGGTGCTGTTCTTTCTCTCGGCAACCCCATTTTGTTGAGGTGTTTCCACACAACTACGATATGGACAATCCCCTTATTCATCAAGAAATTGCGAGGTTAGACTCATAGTACTCAAGTGCATTATCGGTCTTTAAGATCTTGATCTTAGTGTCAAATTGAGTAGAGATCATGTTGTAAAATTCTGAAAAATTGTTCCAACATCGATTTATCCTTCATTAAAAACAACCATGTGTTCTAGTATGATCATCAATGAAAGTGACAAACCACCTTTTTCTGTTATACTTTTTACTCTTGAAGGTCCCCATACATCACTATGAATTAAAGTGAAAGGTGTGGATGGCACGTAAAGCGATTTGGTATATACGATTTGGTAAGTTTGGCAAATTGGCAAATATCACATTGAAGATCATTGACATTACATCCTTTAAATAATTCGGGAATTACGGACTTCAAATAACCAAAACTTGGATGTCCTAGTCTATAATGCCATAACATGATATTGTCTAAGGTTGAAGTGCGAGTGGCCGAGGCGGATTCGGTCTTCGGTCTTACGTCTTCGACGGGGTTGACCACATACAATCTGACGAGCGGGGTTTAGCCCTCCCAATCACTTCTGTGAAGAAGGGTCTGGAAAGTGCACCGATTCTTATTAAAAACAACGAGTCCAATTCAAATCTTTTGCTAGTCTACGACGGATATGAGATTGCGATCTAAGTTTGGAACAAATAGGACATCCTTTAGGCATATCTTATTAGTGAGTTTAACGGTTCCAAAACCTTTTGCACACGAGATAGATCCATCGGCGAGTCTTAATTTTGTGAATTTGATGACATGGCATAAGTTGAGTTATGAGGTTTTTATTGCCGGTCATATGGGAGGAGGCCCCGAATCAACAATCCATGTTTCATTACTAATAGAAGAGTAGAATTTACCCGCACTAGCTTTGAGTAGCTATGTCGGTAGAGGGACTACCTTCTTTTTGTTGGGTGAGGAAAGCTTTGAATGCGACAAGGCGAGCATTCGGCTTGTTATCATTCTCCTCTTCATTGACATGCACCGCACGACTTTCCCTGGTAGGCCTGGAGGAGTTAGGCTTGCCATGTAGCTTCCGGCAAGTGTCCTTGGTGTGATTTGTGCGTTTGCGGTGCTCACGGAACAACTTTCCGGTTCTATCGGTAGGCTTCCTGGATGTCTCGGTACCTCGGGCGGGCTTCCGAAAAGTCGGCGGGGTAGCACTTTCGGCGGGGTTGTCGGCGGGGAGTTCGGCGGCATCACTTTCCTCCTTTCTTTCCTCGTGTTTGACCTCGGCAAACATGGATTTGAGATTGGGGAGAGGTTTTGTGGCAAGGATTCTTCCTCTAACATCATCAAGAGTAGGATTCAGTCCAGTAAGAAATTTGAATACTCTCTTTTTCTCAATAATGTCCTTATAAAGGGCAGCATCCTTAACATCATTCCAGGGGTGAGTTTCCAACATATCCAGGTGTTGCCATGCCCTAGATAGTTGGTTGAAGTATTGAGTTACAGACATATCCCCTTGCATGCAATTTTGGATTTGAGCTTCAAGATCATAGACCTCGGATGTATTGTCCTTTTTTGAGTAAATGTCTACGGCATTGTCCCGAGTTTCCTTTGCGGTATCATACATCATGAAGTTCTCACTGATCTCTTTTGTCATTGACCTCGTGAAGATGGTCATGACTTGGTTATTTTCTGTATCCCATGCTTCAAACTTGGGGTCAGTTTCAGCAGGGGCAGGTTTGGAACCAGACAAATATCCCATCTTGCTCGGCACGAGATATACATTTTCATATATCTTGACCACGGCGGGTAGTTGTTGCCATCAAGTCGTGATTTGTAAAAGAGTGGTTTTCGGTGACCCCGGTCTGTGCGAGGCGGTTGGGACTCAGCGAGGGTGATGAAGCTTCGGATAATGAAGACATTCTTGATTCGACGAGTGCGAGAATTTGCGGCGGATTCGGAGTTTAACTCTCTGATACCATGAAGAGAGTTTGAGAAAGTAAATTATACTTGAGTAAACTTCAACTTGTTTATTCATGTTGAAAGAATGAGTATAAATAGATACAAGAGAGGATCCTAGCTAGTAAAGTAAAAGTAACTAGAGCCGGCTAGAATAAATGCTAGAGTCGGCTATGTATAAGCTATTACATAATAGGACAAAAGATAGTTACTTTATGACTTTTAGGACATATTAATTGTTTATTTAATACAATTAATATGTCTCTTTGATACATAAGTAACATGTTACAATGTAACGTGTTCAATGTAATATTATGTAATATTAACCATAATATTTCCACAATTCTCGTTCTTGATGTGATTTATATTCATTTATAGGGTCCCGCACCTGTCACTTCTACCTTAGGGTATCAGTATTACATTCACTTCATAGATGACCACTCTAGGTACACATGGATATATCCTCTTAAACACAAGTCTAATGCCTTATCTGCCTTTCTCTCCTTCAAAAAGCTTGTTGAAAACCAATTCCAAACTACTATTAAACGTTTGCAGTCAGACTGAGGGGGAGTACAGAGTGTTTGAATCTGCTTTGAAAGAAAATTGAATTACCTTTAGACATCATTGTCCACATGCACATGGTCAACATGGTAGAGCTGAGAGGAAGCATAGACATATAGTAGAAATGTGGTTAATTCTTTTAGCCCAGTCTTCCATGCCTCTGAAGTTTTGGTGGAATGGTTTTGAACAAGCTGTTCAGATTATCAATGATCTTCCTACCCCTGTTTTAAATAATCAGTCACCTTCTCAAGTTCTCCTTAAAGTCAAACCTAATTACACCAAGTACATAGTGTTTGGATGTGCTTGTTATCCTAACCTCAGGCCCTACAATAGTCATAAATTCAATTATCATTCTGTTAAGTGTGTGAACCTGGGTCTGAGTCCTCAACATAAGGGTTATAAGTGTCTTGACCAGTCTGGATGGATCTACATTAGTAGAGATGTTGTTTTTAATGAGTCTGAATTCCCTTTTAAAAATGGCTTTGCACAAGGACCTAACAGAGGTGTGCTTCTTGACCCTAATCTTGTCATTAGCTTTCACCTGAATTTCACTGGATATGAATCCAATATCCATTCTCAAACTTCCAAGAGTAAGGACCTCAATGTGTCTGTCAGTCAGGATGTGGAGGTGTCTCCCAACAATTATGATGATAATCAAAGTGATAATGTGAATAGTCCTACTCCTACTACTCTGCCAGAAACCCTAGTGTTTCACACATGTCTCTCTCTTCTATCCTCTCACAGACATCTGAACATGAGTCTGAATCTTCTTATTCCTCTTTACCTGAAAGTGCTGAAACAAACCAAAGTCTTCCTAGAGCTATAGGACATCCTATGCAAACCAGATCCGAAAGTGAGATTTTCAAGGCTAAAGCTTATCATTCATCTATCACTTAGTCCAATATCCATGCTCAACTTTTTGAACCTGTAAGGGTATCTGATGCCTTGAATAGCCCTCAGTGGAGGCAGGCAACGGTGGAAGAATTTCAAGCCCTGAAACAGAATAATATTTAGGACTTGGTACCAACGGCAGCAAGTCAGAATCTTGTGGGAAATAGATGGGTGTTTAAGTTGAAACTAAGAACATATGGGACTATTTTGAAACACAAAGCCGGGTACTTACAGAAGTATGGTGTTGACTTTACTGAGACTTTCAGTCCAGTAACCAAAGCATCCACTATTAGAATTGTTCTATCTGTTGCAGTTATGTTTAAATGGTCCATTAGACAGATTGATATAAACAATGCTTTTTTTGAATGGACCGATTCAGGAAGACATATTCATGCCACAACCTGAAGGATTTGAGGATTCTGCTAAAACCCCACTTTGTTTGCAGATTGAAGAAGGCACTATATGGTCTTAAACAAGCACCTAGAGCTTGGTTTGGTGCTCTCAGATCTCAAATGTTAAAATGGGGTTTCTCTCAGTCTAGAGCTGATAATTCCTTATTCATTCTGCAAACAGACAGTCAAATGCTCTATGTTCTCATATATGTAGATGATATCCTGGTGACTAGTAGTTTTGATAGTCTCATTCAGAAGTTCATACATATGTTGAATTCCAAGCTTGATCTCAAAGATTTAGGTCTTATCTATCATTTTTTAGGAATGCAGGCATATAGAGATACTACATGATTAACTTTATCTCAAGAACATTATGCAGGGCAGTTGTTACAAAGACTAAACATGTAGAATATCAAGCCCTGTAACACTCCTATAACAGTTGGGAGTCATCTGAGTCCAGGCCAATGGGAAACTATGAAGAATCCTATTATGTATAGAAGTGCTATTAGAGGTCTACAATTCCTCACCTCAACTAGACCTGACCTAACTTATGTTGTGAACTATTTAAGCCAGTCTATGTAGGGCACCAACTGTGGAGAATTGGATAGCCTTGAAGAAAGTGCTCAGATATGTGAAAGGCAAACTGCACTACAGTCTATTCATACCAACAGGTGGATCAGTGTGCTTGCAAGGTTTTCCTGATGCTGATTGGGCTTGCTACCCTTTAGACAGAAAATCTGTAACATGGTATTGTGTATTTCTTGGTCCTTCTTTGATTTCATGGTGTTCAAAGAAACAAGCTATTGTTTCAAGATCTAGTACTGAGTCAGAGTACAGATCTTTAGCCATCTTGTCTGCTGAATTAACCTGGACTTCACAACTGTTGAAAGAGATGAAGATCCGGATGTCCAAAGCTCCCATTGCTTGGTGTGATAGTTTAGGAGCTGCTGCACTTGCTCAGAATCCAGTCTATCATGCAAGGACTAAGCATATAAAGTGGATGTGCACTTCATTAGAGTTAAAATCATCAACAAAGAACTTTCAGTAAGTGTATATTCCATCAGAGGCTCAGATTGCTGATGTTTTTACCAAAGCTCTTCATGTTAATCAGTTTAGTAATTTCAGAAGCAAGTTGAATGTCATTTCAGGTGTATTTGGTTTGAGAGGGGGAGTTAAGAAATGATTTTTATATATTTGTAGGGTATTTATGGTATTGTGTTGATATGCCATCTATGTGTGTGATGTGACATTATCCATATAAAAACTTGTACAAACTTTCTGTTAGATTGTGTTAATGAAAAATATTCCTTGCTGTACTATTTCTTTCCACTAAGGCTAAGTAAATAACTATCATCAAGAGAATATTTACTCAAATAAGTATATGTATACCTATATAATCTCTAAATTAAGCATTATTATAATGAACAAATTACATTTGTATTTTCCAAATTTAACTTACCTACGTCCCAAAATTTAAGCCTATTTATCTTTTTAATTTTGTCTCATAATATAAATTCATTTAGAAAACCAATTAAATATTTATTACATTTTTCTCTTTTTATCACTTATTTATTATATAACTCATTTACTTTTCAATACTTTGTATTAATAATTAACAGTCAAATGTCATTTCAGAATTTTTTATAAAAATTAATGATACATAAGTAATTTAAAGAATTTTCTTAAATCAGTATGAAAATTTCCAAACGGATTTATATCTTGGGACGGAGTAAGTATCTTTCTAAAATATATACTAGTCTTAATGTTTTTTAAAGATAATAGTAGTAATTTTTATTGAAGAAGTAAATATCAAGATAGTAATTGTAAAAAGCAATACTAACGGACCCACATTTACTAGATATCCTTTCATGGTCACAGATTTTTAACTCATACCCACCCGTGCGCCTCCATTAATTACTGTCCTCCCAAGTCTCTATCTCCTTTAAACCCCTATCCCTCAACACCAACCCCCCCCCCCCCCCCCCCCCCTGCGGCTCCCCTCCCCTTCCATCCAACAATCCCATATCTTGTCATTTTACGGTAATTCTAGTAGTAGCACAACAATTATTGCATCACGACTCTTCGTAACTAATTATAAATTTATAATTAATATTTTCTTATATCATTGAATATGATTATAATAGTGATAACATTTAAGGTTATAACAATTTAAAATAAGGAAAAATGACATATTGAGAAGGAAACACGTTAGTCGTAGTACAAGAGTGATGTCTTTTTTTTAACTATTTTTGTATCTTATTTTCGTCCATTTATCATATTTCACTTAGTCGTAGTACAAGAGTGATGCTATAGCCATTACGACTCTGTCATATCGAATAACCATAAAACATGACACCGTTGATTATGATGAAATTATATCATGATCAACGAGTTTTACTAAAAGTGTAAATTTATGTACAGATTTTGATATCAATAATTATGGTAGAAGGGCATCATGGTCAATGAATTTTAGCAAGTGTGTAAAAAAAATGTTGTATCGGTCAGTATGGCAGTAACATAACTCTGTTGGGAATACTAATCCTATAATGGTGTATCATAACGATTGATACAACATATTTTTACATATTTAACTGTTATGCATGTAGGATCCATTGATCGTTATATAGGTTCCCATAATCAAATGTGTAAAAGTATGATAATGATTGTATTACAACGACTGATAACATATTTTTCACCCTCACTATGATGTCTTTTTTCAAAAAAAACTATGATGTCGGCCCCATGATTATTACTAATATTGGAAATTCTAAAGTGGACACTTATATGGAAAGACATCTATATTACTTTATATTGACCATACAATTTTATTCGATTCATGTATTTACTCGTTTTCCAACAACCGTATGATGTCGGGCCCATGATTATTACATAGGTTCACGTATTCACTCGTTGTATCATAAAGGTTTGATACGTTACTATCAACTTTCTCTTTTATATAAGTAGCATCCATACTTCTCTCTTTTTTTTTTCCTTTCAATCTTTATATGATCTCTCACACCATTCTCAAAGTTATGGCCTCTAGCCCCTCTATGGACATATTTCTCTCCACCATCTTTTCTCTCTCAACAATTTTTCTAACATTCTTTCTATTCATTGCCACCACCACCCACTTCAGCCGCCGGAAACGCCGTCTTCCACCGGGAAACTCCGGCCTGCCTTTCATCGGAGAAACCCTTCAACTCATTTCAGCCTACAAAACCGAAAACCCAGAACCATTCATAGACGAAAGGGTGTCGAAATTCGGTAGTGTGTTCAGTACACATGTTTTCGGTGAACCGACGGTTTTTTCAGCTGACCCAGAAACGAACCGTTTTATTCTACAGAACGAAGGGAAGCTTTTTGAGTCGAGCTATCCCGGTTCGATATCGAATTTGCTTGGGAAACATTCGTTGTTGCTTATGAGAGGGGGATTACATAGAAGAATGCATTCTTTAACTTTGAGTTTTGCTAATTCTCCGATTATTAAAGACCGGTTGTTGGTTGATATCGACCGGTTGGTTCGGTTTAATATGGAGTCATGGTCCGGCCGCGTACTCCTCATGGACGAAGCAAAAAAGGTAACGATCTTATATAAATTAATTTAATAAATTTTTTTCTTTTGTTTTGAGGTAAAATTTAATAAATTTCTATTTTCATGTAATTGACTACTCCATCCGTTCCTAATTATATCTTGTGTTTGAGAAAAATACACGGATTAAGAAAATGAGTATTTTAAAAAATAAATCTTGAAAAAACGGGAAAATATATTAAAATATGTATTAAAATGTAATTATGATATAAAAAAAGTAATTTTTTTTTTGGCAACTGCGATATTTAATCAGGAAAGGAGGAAGTATATAGAAAAGAAAAAACAAGAAAACGAAAAAAAAAAAAAACAAGTACACTGTATAGACTATATATAAAAAAAGGTAAGTGATAGAATTATTCACTCAAGTGTACACCATATTTACACCATCATCATTCCACCACTATGTTTTTCCTTATAAAAATTTAGGTAGTAAAGTTAAACATCGATAAATGAATACTCTCGGGGCTAGAAACAATTATTCGTTTATCGAGGTTATATCGAATATTATTTTAAGCTCTTTGTCCAAGTCGAGAACGGAGAAAATTATTCATTTGACGAGGTTATTCATTTGTCGTATATTTATTTATCGAAGTTTAACCGTATATATGTACGATGCAGATATAATTAATCGGAAAACATGAGTGGTATTCGGTATTTATCATTTGCATTGAAAAATATTAATATTTTCTCAAAAAAAAAAAATATTACTCTCTCCATCTTAAATTATCTGAGTCAGTTGTCAAAATCACGCATATTAAAAAAAAATGAGTTAATGCATTGACTTTAAAAAGAAATGACAAAAAAATCCTTGGATATAATTAATGTGGTATTTTTTTTATCTATCATATTACAATAAATAAAAGTAAAACAAGAAAAAATACCATAAAATATTGCATTGAAATGTAACTGATAAAAAATGCAACAAATGATTTTTGCAACCGACTTAGATAAGTTGAAAGGGGAGAAAATAGACTCAGATAAGTTGAAAGGGGAGAAATATTTTCGAGTTTAAATATACATATATGCACCTGCCGACTGCCGACGTACCATACGAAAATTTCTCATAAAATTTGTGCACTTTGAGCCTATAATTTGTTCTCATATACAAATTAAGTTATTGAATGTAATTAAGCCCATTATAAAAATGTTAAGAATAACCTTGGAATATGCAATGAATTATTTATTTGAAAAGTTTTGGATGAATAATAAATAGAATGCGAGGGGAAAAAAACATTTTAATAATTTTTTTTTATTGATATTCTAAAAATGAATTTTGTTTATATTTATTCTAAGACTAAAACTACTACTTTAAGAACGGGTAGCAAGTATTTTCATGTATTTTCATATAATTTGAAAGTGCGATTAATATTTGATATTATTGCAATAGTCATAACATACTAAAAAATGATTAAATAGATAATAGAAATCATAAACAAGATGATTAAATGAGTATAAATGTCATATTCATAATGTTAAAGTATCTATGATATGGGTCCATATATATATATATATATATATGGGTCAAGTAATTTAGAACACTGTTTCCAGATCAAATTAATACTGGGACAAGTTAGGCTTGCACTTGAGTTCTTATATGGGGTCTCCTTATTTTTTTTAGCTAAACGGGGTCTCCTTATTTATCTATTTAATATCTTTATATTTTTTTGTTAATGATAATGATTCATAGTAGAAGCCCTATGAGTCAGATTTCCTTAAGAAAATGATATTATTATTTTTATACTATTTTTAATATATTTGTTATCCTCTTGAATGATACCTTTCTGATAAAGAATACACAAGTTTTTTGTTGGACTTTAGAACATGGACCAACATGTGCATGTGTTTGAAGTAATCATTGTGCTTTTATTTTATTTTGTTTGTATGTTAATATTTGTTAATAACTAATCAATTTTGATTTAATGGAAATAATTATGATGTAAATTGTAATTGCAGATTACATTTCAATTAACGGTGAAGATATTGATGAGCTTTGATCAATGCCAATGGACGGAGAATTTAATGAAGGAATATATGTTGGTTATTGAAGGCTTTTTCACTGTCCCTTGGCCTATTCTCTCTTCCACCTATCGCCGTGCTATTACGGTACGAAAAGTTCTGATTCAGGGAGACAGTCATATTACTGTCACGTGTATAAATGATAAAATTGTTTTGTTTCTTTATATACATGGCAGTTATCCGATAGCATGTTCTAATAGGGAGGCCCTGCAACAGAATACATATTTTACTTCTTGTTTTTTTTTTTTACAGTTTTATTATTTGATATAGTTATAAAAATCAATCATATGTATTGAAATTGAGTTTTGATTGTGTGAAAGGCGAGAAGAAAGGTGGCGGAGGCGTTGAGTCCGGTGGTGAGAGAGCGGAGGAGAGAGAGGAAGGAGGGAGGAGAGAAAAAGGAGGACATGCTGGCGGCGATGTTGGATGAGGACGGTAGCGGCGGAGGGTTGTCCGACGAGGAAATAGTGGATTTCTTGCTAGCTTTGTTGGTGGGTGGTTATGATACGACTTCTACGATAATGACGCTTGCCGTAAAACACCTGACCGAGACACCGCGTGCATTGGACCAACTAAAGGTGCGTATTGTATTCGGGTAGCGCTACTCTCACGACATTGTATCATTATATATTATCTGAGTAATGTTATTATCATAATCACTTTTAACACAACAAATATCTACTTATTTGAATATAATGGACAGTGTTATTAACACCACACCGAATCTACCGAGACACCACAGTTCATACGAAAATCGACTTTGCTAAAATTGAATTTCATCGATCTCTTAGTTGAATTTTACGCTTAAATTCGATTCTGAAAAAACTCAAAATCAATATAATATCCCGAAAGTATATTCGATGTGACGAAATATGTTATGGTTCATTTTGGGCCCATAGAGTCCACCACCACATAGAACAAGTTGGGCTGAATCTTGGCTTAGAAACAATTGTTATCTTATCTGAATTCTTATCCATATATCGGACACTCACCTAGACATCATGGTGGGTTTTATTTTTTTAATTTATTTTTTATACATATTATGTTTTAAAGTAGGGTATAAAATAAGCATAATATACCACGTTGAAAGGTCGGGAGGATAAGTATTAAAGAATAAAGGTGAGATATGATTTGATCACTCAGATTAACTATTTTAGGTAATTTGAGAACAGCTGAGTTTAAAGTTATCAGATTTATTATTACTCACATAGCACTGATGTCATATGTATTTTCGGACCGCTATAGATTACTATTTGAACTAAACTTATGCATGTGACACTTTAGTGGCATCACGAATGATTTTTACTCTCCGTCCAAAATTGAACGATTAGCTGAGTGATTCTAGAATCGACTGCTGAAAAATCAATTCTCACTGTGCCAATACAAATATAAAAAAACATATTTGTCACTCGTCTGTCAGTGTTATGTCTTACTCCTATATAAAAACGTAAGACTTGTCTCATGAGCATAGCTCGATAGTAAAAAAATAAAAATAAATCACAGATGTGTTGTAGCATTTAACTTAGTATGTGTGGGAGTTCAATACCATGTATTGCAATCTCTCGACAAAAGATTTACAAACTTCTAAGAAAATCTTCACAAACTATACAAATACGACATAACCCTCGATTTACCATCTCCACAAAACTTTAGAGACGGGACAATGAGGCTCAAACATTTATTATAAAAAAGGTAGACAACATCATTAGTATCACTACAAGTCAAAGTACAAGTTTCAATGTAATTTGATAGGTGAAAACAAAATTGAATAGAGTTTGAAGAATTGGTACAGACAAACTTAGCCAACCCTTATAAACCAACCATCACCCTTTGCTTTTCTAAAAGAACATTCAAGAGAAGAGATATTGCCAAAATTGAATTTTTTTTCAGCTTTAAGTTTAATCTTTTGGAGACCACTTATGATTTTACAGTTCTACCCCTCGTGATTTGTCTGCCACCCAATAAATATGTTGGCAGCTTTTAGTAATTTTAGCTGACCCCAGCTGCAGAAAACAAACAATGAATGTTATTTACCTACCGACACCTTCCCCCGTGCGGGTAAAAGTCTTTATTAAAAGTGACGGTAGGTGGACTTCTATTGGATGTCTTTTACGGCATGATAATTGGCATTAGACGTGACCTGTTCCTGGCCTTTGCCACGGCCCTCTAGTTTCGGGTTTAAAATGAAACCGGAACCGTCGGTTTCAATTTCTAGCCGGTTCCGCCGGTTCCGGGAACGTCGGTTTGGCGGTTTCCCGGTCCGGTTCCGGGTCCGGGTCTCGGCGGTTCCCGGGTCCAGACGGTTCAGATCATGGTTTCGATTACGTTTCTGATCACGGTTCTAAAAAAATCAAATTTTTTTTACAAAATTTGTTTAGCGCGTGACTGTCGTGCGCTTTTGTCATCCTTTATTTCCTCTTCTTTTACTTTCGTCAAAAGCATAGGCAATTTTCCAGCGCATTTGTTGGCTAGGTATGGGCTAGGTCATATTAGTCGTATTGTTTGGGGAGTTTCCCCCCGCATGATGTACTTTCCGCTGCTATTGCGGATTTGGCTTAATAAAATTTCTTTTCCTTCAAAAAATAAAAAAACTATATTTTAAAAACAAAAACACAAGGCTTGTATAATATTTAATTTCATATCTATATATAATATTTAATTTCATAACTTATATTCTAGATAATTTGTAAGTAAATTAAAGAATATAGTTTTCTAATTGTTTATTTTTTATGATTGATTTGTAAGTAAATTAAACTTATATTTTATTTAGTGATTACGATGATTTATACTTATAATATTATGTATATAAGTTGATTTTATATCTTAATGAAGCGAGGCAAAATGTATATAAAAGTTGTTTTATTAAGCAACACCATTACATAATTGAACAATACATCAATGACGGCAGTCACGGCACACTTGAATCACTTGATGCACATTACTTAACACCATACTAATAGTCTAATACACTTCATATTCAAAATAAAATATGTATTTATAGTGTAATGAGTGTGTGATATTTTAAAATAAAATAAAATTTATTCAAAAATTTTGAATATATATACGTTGGAATGTTGGTCCAATTGGAGGGAATAAATAAAAAATTGAAAATAGAAAACCGCCGGTTCGGGTCCTCCGAGCCGGTTCGACCGCCGGTTTTTCGTCCGGTTCCTTGAACCGCCGGTTTTTCGTCCGGTTCCATGAACCGCCGGTTCCGGGTCCGGTGGAACCTAGAACCGGGTAGGAAGCGTGGAACCGCGGAACCGCCGGTTCCTAGACCCGTGGACCCGGCGGTTTAGACCCGGGAACCGCCGGGTCCAACCCGGCAGAAGACACGGAACCGCCTAGCTCTAGTTGGCATGATAATCGTTAATATAAACACCACAATTGATATTTATAAAATTGAATGTAAGTTTTGTAGATGTCGATTATCTTATTTTTGACCTTTATAAAATCGAAAATTAATCCGAAGTGTGGTTTCACGATAGATCCACGGATCAACACGTATGTAACAATGTCTATTGTGAAAAGTTGTAACTAGATGAGATGAGATAAGAATAATTATTTTGTAGAATGTTCTTATGAACTAATGGAAATAGAGTTCACAAGTCAATATGTGGGACCCAAACTTGTCTAAATTTGGAATGGTGGGTGGTGATGTTGGAAAGTTCTTACGGTGTAACTCCATACCTATGGAGTTACCTATGTGATTGAATCATGAACCATACGGTTTCTATTTAGAAAATTAAACTATGTGGTTCAAATTACTCCATATATTAACTCCATGAATGTGGAGTCATCACACAAGAATTTTCCGATGATGTTGTTTGTAGTAGTGAAAATGCTCTACATTAATAAAATTACTCTGTCCGTAGACTTTACGTGTGTTTTGTGTTATTGTTGGAGCAATTCTGCTAATATTGAAATGAAACTAATCAAACTAATAAAAATGGAAGATGTTAGAATTATCATTTCTTTTAAAAGCTTAAGTTGATTAAGAGGTAAATAATTATCATTTAAAACTCTTCAATACTTTTCTTCAAATGTGCAGGAAGAACATGATGGTATAAGAGCAAGAAAAGGAGCATTTGAGGCTTTGAATTGGGAAGACTACAAATCAATGACTTTTACTCAATGTGTAAGTCTATAGTGTCTTTTTTTATATATATATAAATATTATTAATAAAAACTGAATATAAACCTTATATATTAGGATTAATATTTGACTTATTACCTTTCAAGAAAATAGAATTTTGTCCAGAAGGACAAAATTATCAAAAAATCGGAATTGAAGGACACTGTAATTTAATCAGGACAAAAGTAACAAATATGAGAAGTAACAAATGTGGAATAAAGTAAATATGAAGTAACAATTGTGAAACACAAAGTAACGTTAACACGTGAAGTAACAATTTTAAAGTAACAATTGTGATTTTTGTCCTTTATAATCATGAAAATGTTACTTTTGTCCTTCCAGACCCATTTATTAATTTTTTTTTTTGTACTTGTGGCCCCTTCCCCTGAAAAAAAAATATTTGACTTATTATATATGAAAGTGATGTACTCATGACTTATGGTGCAATTTTTTTAATTTTTTCTTTTCAGGTGGTGAACGAAGCACTTAGAATCACTAGCATTATAAGTGGAGTTTTCAGAAGAACCATGGAAGATGTCAATATCAAAGGTGTGAATAATTTTTTATTTTTTTTTATAATATAACAATTACGGGAAGCTTGTATCACGTGACATGAATCGTATTTATTCTTTATTTATTTATTTATTTTGCAGGATATATAATACCAAAAGGTTGGAAGGTATTTGCATCAATGAGAGCAGTGCATCTAAATGAAGACCACTTCAAAGATCCTCGTTCTTTCAATCCATGGAGGTGGCAACAGGTAATACGGATATTTCTGTCCGGTAGCAGTGTGTCCTGTAATCGACATAAATACGTACAAGATACGTAGGGTACACACCTCGAAGCGAATTTGTATTTTTCAAAAGTTATATAGTACAAGAAACCGTGTTGAAAATTGAGTAAATAGCGTAAGATAACGAGTTATAACTTATAAGACAAAAATGAGGGGAAGTATTTACACGTATGCCTTTTGTGTTTTTGTGTCCTGTACTTTTCGAAAATCCCACACTCGTGTATATGTACCCATGAAACATAGATCCTATCACTTAATTCAATATGGGAAAGTCTTTTCACACGTATACGTTATTCTGATCGAACTTGAGTCCAGAAAATGTATTCTGACCGCATTTAAGTCATGTTATTGGTATTTTATAGACCTAATATCGATCGGTAAGCACGTTTGGTATGAGTCATATCTTGTTCATTAGTTTCGGTTTATGTTTCGTTTTCGGTTTTTCTTGCTAATTATAATGGGGGGTAATAATGGAATATTTTGATGACAAACAGATGAACAATACTACAACGGTTCCGAACACATTTACGCCGTTCGGGGGCGGACCGCGGCGGTGTCCGGGATATGAGCTTGCTAGAGTTGTCCTCTCAATTTTCCTTCACCACATGGTTACAACTTTTAGGTATATTACTTCTTTCTTTCTCTTAATTTTGTAGTGAAAATTTGATATCAGAGCAGGAATTTATGAGTTTAAACCTATATGCGATTAATAATTTCAACCGCAATTTTATGGGATTGGGATCCTCTGTTGTGGGCTTCCCTGCTGAAGCCGAAACGACGTCGTTTCGGGCCAAAGCAACGCCGTGTTGATTGTGTTTTTTTTTTTTTTTTTTTTTTTTTTAAAGTCGGAACCGAACGGCGTCGTTTCGGGCGAAACGACGCCGTTTTGCTTCACAGTCCACCACAGCCACAGCCCTTCACAGCAGACGACCTCAACCCAATTTTATGTAGAGTTTTTATCCTCCTATTGACTTGTACGCCCTTAATTTGCCTTTGAAAAATAAAGACACTTTAGTCCTTTTGTTTCACTATTCAATTTTTTTTTTTACATTAACGTTGAAGATACGACATTCTAAGACCGATAAAAACTTGATATATAAAAGAGGGGTTAACGTCTCAAGATGAAACATAGAGGATAAAAACTCAAACATATGCATACAGTTTTCTTGTGAATTTATGGTATGAAATTTTTAACTTTGTTTTTTGTGTATAAAATCTGCAGTTGGGAACCAGCAGAGGAGGACCAGATTGTCTATTTTCCAACTACAAGGACCAAAAAGCGATATCCGATTCTTGTTCAACGTAGAAATGTATGACAGTCCATGATCAAAACACACAAACAAGACTCAAAAAAGATTATTTATATTTTATATATAAAGCATTAGGAAGCACAGATATAATTAGTAATAAAAGTATACTTGTAGTAGTAGTCGATGACTATGTTATGAATTCTTTGAAGAATGTTATATATACTTTGCTTTTACTTCTACTTGATTTTATTATAATGCTTAGATCATGAAATTTACTATTTAAAGTAACCGAGGAATATGGTTGTTTAGGGGGATGTGGTTGAGTCTGAGATGACTGCCTACGTCCCTGAAGTTCGGGATCAAACCAGATGTAGTTTTGACTTCTGAGTATAGTCAGTTTTCAGTATTATCGTCATTGTTCTTGTTCACATCGGAAGAGATGTTTATTTATAGGCCTAGCCAAAGGCGGTTTCCCATCAGCAAAAAGAGCATGACACATTTATCTATAGGCCTAACCAAAGGCGGGTTCCGGTCAGCAAAAGGAGCACGACATGTATTTCTATAGGCCTAACCAAAGGCGGTTTCCGGTCAGCAAAAGGAGCACGACAGAGACGTTTATCTATTGGCCTAACCAAAGGAGGTTTCCGGTCAACAAAAGGAGCACGACGCAAGAATTCTTCTTCTATGATTGTGCCGGAAACCATTCCACGTGTTTTTAAATCATGACGATATCACGTTAACTGTTACCCCAAATCATAGCTATGTGGTTAAGATTCTAGATGACCATAGGAAGACGTGGTCAACCGCCATGGTCCCACGTTAGAGAAGGGCTAACGAGGGTATCGAAACATGGCTTCAAGGGTGTTTATAGTCGATACCCTCTTTAAAGGTGTTGTGGCATCGCTCAAGAGATTATCCTTTTTATTTTTAGCTAGCCCACGAAGTCCTCAACGACGCAAGAATTCCTTATCTACATGTACCATGCTATATTTAAGGAAGAAAGTTTTTTGAGTCGGACCGTTTGAAAATGTAAGAATATTAACACAAAAAGTTACCTGAAGGGTGAGATATGAAGACATATATAAGATCCCACAAAAACTTTCACCAATATAACATCCCAGCTAAACTCTGGCCATCTGCTGCCCAAAAAGAAAGTATATGATGTATCTATAAACTATCATGCAACTGGCAACATCCTCTGCAAAAAGTCAAAATATATTTGTTTTTTAAAGAACTCATTTCAGTTACAGGTATCATTGCTATTATTATTTTTTATACCGATTTTACAGCCCAGATCTTTTGCAACATCTATAATACACGAAGCAAAAGTTTTGAGGCATAACGGACGTACAACATTGGAACGAAAACATTGATAGGTAGGTACAGACTTTGTGGTATGATACATGAAGCACCTGAGTGTCAGATTCCTTTCTCTCTGTCTCATTGTGTAATCATGAACCCTAACATTGGATCATGAAGTACTGTACCCATTCTTAAAAAGGTAGGAAAAATAGGGCAACAGATTTGGAAGCAATTGAAGGAGTAATATATAGGAAGAAACAACATTCAAATAATAAAGTATTCTTTTCTGTGGAACGAAAATCATGTTGTAGATGCACAATTTCAGCTTGTAAAACATTTCAAACAAAGTATATTCTCTCGTGTCAGCCTTTATTCAATTCTGACACATTCATGTATTCCACTTCACCATTAAATTACAAAAACAAAAACAAATTTTTTTAAAAATAGAGAACAATTTAAGTATAACAACAACACCACATTAAGTTGTTTGCAATGGAATAAATGCTACAAATATGAAGAAGCCCCATGCCCGAATAAGAAAGCATGTGTAAACCTTTTGAAATCCCAAGTAACACAACGACTGGCTAAATACCGAGCTGAGGGTGAAATAGAAACAAAGCACACAGCACGTAGGAGCAATTACTGAAACACAAACACCGCAAATTTTAAATCGAAAAAAGTTGGGTGTTAGAGAAATATACCGGCAAGAAGGTTGTCCCACTGATTGAAAGCAAATCACTCGGCATAATAAAGAGAGAAACTGAAACCAACGCACAATACTCAATTTTTTTTTTTTTGAGGGGTAACAATACTCATTTCTTAAAGAAGAGAAATTGAGAAGAGCCCGCTCCCTTAATGATTTTGCTCGCCTTCCACTTGTTCATCTCCAGCGCTTTCCGTCACTTCAACCTACTCTTCTCTCCTATCCATCTCTCATATCCATTTGCCTGCCTTTAGTATTGGGGGAGAGGTTGATCGATTACTCCCGGACCGCGCGGAGTCTTCAGTGCATATCTGTAGAAACACAACACAATGTTTCAATAGATTCAACACACACAAAGACACACTTTGTATTAGAAAGCTTTGTTCTTAAGCTTCTCACTTTTGGTTGTTACAATTACAATCACAAACAACACCTATTTATAAGGTATACTACTCACATATGAACACATGTGAATTACATTGTCAATGACATGCTTGGAAAGTCTTTGGACGGTGGTGGACGGTGCAGCCATTGATACAGAAGGCTAGCTACACACATAGATTTTGTTCACATCTCTACATTGCCTCCCTTGAACCAAAATCTTCAAACTTCATCATTCCAAGCATCTTCATCAGTTTAGTAAATGACTCCATCTTCAATGGTTTTGTGAAGATATCTGCAATTTGTTCTTCAGTTGGACAATAATCAATAACAATCTCTTTTTCACGAACCAACTCTCTTATATAATGATATTTGATATCAATATGCTTGCTACGACCATGAAAGACCGGGTTCTTCGATAGTTCAATAGCCGATGTATTGTCTTCTTCTATGATTGTGCCGGAAACCATTCCACGTGTTTTTAAATCCTAATGATATCACGTTAACTGTTACCCCAAATCATAGCTATGTGGTTAAGATTCTAGATGACCGTAGGAAGACGTGGTCAACCGACATGGTCCCGTAGGGCTAACGAGGGTATCGAAACATGGCTTCAAGGGTGTTTATAGTGGATACCCTCTTTAAAGGGGTTGTGGCATCGCTCAAGAGATTATCCTTTTTATTTTTAGCTAGCGCACGTAGTCCTCAAACGCCTCTTAAGATCACGCCCTATGTACCATGCTATATTTATGCCTCATCGCTTAACTGTACACTTGTGCTTAACGAAAGACCTTAGTTTACTTGCTAACGTCTAAGGGTCAACCGTTATTGTATGTGACATGTACCACCATACAATTGGTTGTGAAATAGTACAAATAAAAAGGGGATAAAAAGACATTTTTGATCCTCCCTATATTCTTATTGTCTCCGAACTGGGAAATACTTACCTAGTAACTCCATTTGAGGAGTGGGTATATGTGGTTGAATGCGACCACACGCGGTTTAAATTTAATTTTAAACTGCGTCCAGATTCAACCACGCGATCCATCGCGTCGAACGGGAAATACTTTTATCTTTCCATGATGGCGGTTTTTTCCTACAAATACAAATAAAAAGGGGATAAAAACACATTTTTGATCCTCCCTATATTCTTATTGTGTCCGAACTAGCCTTTTTATCTTTCCATGATGGCGGTTTTCACCTATTATTACACTTGTAAGACACTTAATGGTTAGGTCAGACGCTATTGAGCATGTCACGTCACATCCATTAAATGTCCCAAAAGTGTAACAAAAATGTTACACTTAGGGGGTGAAAAGTGTCATTATAGAAGACAAGGTCTAGTTTTGAGCCAATGAGAAAAATAAAGGACCAAAATGTCATTATCCCATAAAATAACATATAGCAATGTACAAAATTGGTGCTGGACCCCAACAAAACAAGCATATATACATGAAAACAACTGTTTTGCATTGATGAATTTAAATAGACCAAAAAGTACTGCAAAATAACACCATTCTTGAAAACATGATCAGTTCTATCTTCCTATTCTGAGCTGACAAAATCAAGACTGATCTTCAAAAGGCCATCAATATGTTAAACTGGATTAGGGTTTCAAAACACACAACACACAACACACAACAAAAAACGTTCATCATTGGAATCCGATTTCACGGTTTTTCAATGAAGATTCAACGATTTTCACTTTCTTCGTGTTGTCAGCATTCATGAGGGAGAGCTTAGCAATTGTAGATTGTAATTGAGATATTTCATCTTCTGGTATGAAATCTTTCTTGTTCGTCGTTCCAAATCTCTCTTGATTCGATGGTTTACCCGTAGGAGAACGTAGAAGTTGCTTTAACCTTGCATCGACGGCTTGGACCGATGATCTCAACGCGTCTATTTCCACTCCAGAAAATATATCTGTAAACGTGTTCCATTGATGTGAATTCAAACAAACATAAAGGAAAGGGAAGAAAAAGGGACAATGACGTTTTGGTCCCTATCTTTTCACGTTGTCTCAAAACTAGTCCCCATCTTAGATGCGTGGCACCAAACAATATCTACCGTGGTACCACAGCGGAGTCTTAGGTTCGCCTTTCTGGACATTCGACCTTTAGAAAGTCGAATTTTGACCTCAAAATCGATTTTCCAGAGGTTGATCAATATGGTACACGCCCAAAAGGAGGTTTAGTGTGGTGCCACTAAAACCGCCCCTATCTTCCGTAACGACAGTTTTAACCCCAAACTATACATTTTTGTTACACTTTTAAGACACGTAATGGATCCGACCCATTGACTAACCGTTGGCCTAATAGTCGGATCTGGTATGTGTCCTAAAGTGCAACAAAAAAGTACGGATAGAGGTGAAAACTGTCATTATGAAAAATATAAGGGCTAGTTCTGAGGCAATAAGAAAAAGGGATAAAGACACTATCAGCCCCTTTTATGCTCATACTTATCCCTAATGTTTCATTTTAAGTTTTCAGACAAATTTTCAGTGCCACATTGGACTGGAAATGTAAATAACTACATAGATTAGGGGTAACAAAGGCCAAGACAGAACATTGGGGATATAAATGCAAAAAACGTGAAACAAAATGGACCAAAGTGTCTATCGCTAAGAAAATATATGCGACCAAACATGTCATTATCCTTTTTATTTAAATGAAAAACATTGTTAAACTCTCTGACAACAGTTGGCATTACCTAATTCTGCTTTGAATTCACGTTCGGCTTTTGATAACGGTCTTTTGTGTGTTCCGGGCAGGTTTCTTAATTTCAATAACCGCTCTTCTATGGTTCTGCTTTGTTGAACAGCTTGTTCGAGCCTTTCATCTAGTTTTACCTGCTTTTCCTCAACTTTCAACAGCTTTTGCTCGGCTTTTTGCACCCGAGATTGTTGATCATCAATGATTTTCTTCAGATGAGGCGCATGATGCTTAAGCTCGACGTAAACCTATAAACGCAGAAGCTATACTTTATACCAGAACATGGAAATATTCTAATTGAGAATTTTGTTTCAGTCAAGAAACTGCAGAATAATCTTAGAACCAGATGAAGTGAGAAAAGAAGAGGTCTACGCATCGAATAACTCGTGAAAATTAGGTAAAAAAACAATGGAGGCCCTGGAGTATTAACTGTAACATTTATTTCTAGGAGTTCAATGCAACAAACGTCGTGAAAAACGGACTTCAAAATCATTGGCAACTTTACTATCAAAACTGATCTTGTACTCCAGTCAAAGTTGATTCAGAACAAGGATTTTGAAGTCGGTCTTTTACGCCGTTTGCTTTTGTCGAATTCCTCAAAATAAGAGCTACACTTTGGAATGATCAAAAGTGATCAACAGGAGTTGATTATGCCAAAATGGCCAATACGTGCTAGTGTGGGGCAAATTTGTTACCAATAAAATTGTTTAGGGTACAGTTTGATGAAAAAAAAAATAGCTTCAAAATAAAGTAGGATTTGTTTGAAATAGGCAATGAAACAAAACCAAAATGTTACCTTGTGGGCGTACTCCATGTAATTCTCATGAAAAAGATCGAAGTATTTATGAAGCATGGATCGTCCTTCAATCGAGTCAGCAGTAGTAGAGCGCGTATTTGATGACGAAGGTGGCAAAATAACCAACTTCGGGCCGTCTAAAAGCTCTTTACTAATCATATTTCCACCAACTGTATCACCCGAAATTTCAGGGCTTGAAGGTTCTTTCTCATTAAAAACAAGGGGAAGCAATAAGTTCCAAGTCTCCATCTGTAACACGATACACTCTCGAGAAAATGTGAGCCCCACGATCCACGAAACTCCAAACGAATCAGCCAATGCCAGAAAGCCACAAAGCGGGGGTTTTGAAGGCGAATTTTCCTGCCAATTAGTAATGACGGTATGAACTGATGGAGTTCTCCCCGTTCCATCTTTTCCGTTTGCAACACTCGTGAAAGGGAGAAAATGTAGGACTATTGAATCAACACCTCCATCATGAAGGCAGTAGATTCTTTCGGGCATAAGAGGGTCAACTAACATGGAAATGTAACTACTTTTAATGGGTAGGGCTAAATCCACAATGGCTAGCCTAATTAACGGAGGTGGGTAACCGGGCCAAACAGTTTCCTTAATCGTCTGGTTAGGATTCAAAAAGGTAACATCACTTGACACGGATTCA
Source organism: Gentiana straminea (assembly GCA_036785695.1). Lineage (NCBI taxonomy): Eukaryota > Viridiplantae > Streptophyta > Magnoliopsida > Gentianales > Gentianaceae > Gentiana > Gentiana straminea. The sequence goes on along the minus strand of JAVUPR010000258.1, from coordinate 3,109,129 downwards.
CATATCATGGCTACGCCGAGTATTTGGTCATTTGAATCAACAAAAAAACGTGGCGGGCTGCCGAATTTCCAGACTGGCTGTATCTCATCGGCTAAGGCGTTAATGTGTAACTTCCCACCACTCCAAGCGGTCACCAGAATCGAGTCCTTGCTTGCAAGACTATAGAGAAAATTGACTGCAGAACCTTCGGTTTTTGCATCAACAAGTTCAGAATCATTCTTTGTTAAATGACACAGAGGCCCCTGAAATGTGTCGGTTTAAGTTATATCAGGTTCAGGTATATTTGCTAATAACTTCGACCCCAGTTGGACAAATCCTCAAGAGAGAATACAAGAAAAAGACGGTAAAGTACCTGCAATGATATCGAAGAGTCAACAAATGCATAGGGCTGTGCTTTAACAGCTAAGAGATTTCCACCTGCTGTTTGGTGGACTAATTCAGGAAACGTGTCTTCCAACCAGGACAACGCCATGTTCAAATTATTTTCCTTGGCACTCAAAGATTTCACCCAAAAGGCTTTAATATCAGTATATATTTCCATCAAAGCTTCCGTTTGTAAACACTGTGTTGGGCAAAATACACAATTTTTAGAAATATTACAAGCCCCATACACATTTTAAAAATAATTCGATAAAGGTGAATAAAGAAGATATCGATGGTAGATCTACAGAAGAATTACCTTCCAAAAGGAACAACAGGACAAAGTACATAAACTGATCCATCACTAAACAAAATAAAAACCTGCAAAAGAAAAATCATTGAGACTTGATGCAACCTTCAAAATGCATAAGCGCTCGATTGCTATTTTCGCATACGAATGAAATATTACTAATTCAGAGGGGGAGGGGGGGGGCTTCAAAAATGCAACCGATACTATGAACAGGCCACGCATTTAACGAGAAGAAATAAATACTATACTGGTCGAACTGACAAAAAAATGAAAAAAGGAAAAAGAAAAGAATTTAAACTTCATCTTACACTGAATCTGTCCCACAAATGATTGCCACCAAAGGAGAAATCAACTGGGCACATCGAAGAAGCAGAGTGTAAACTACCACGGTCAAGAGGCTGCAAATAGAATTCTTGCTCGGGTCGGTTTAGAGATGAAGACAAATTGAATATTCTGCAGAATAGGTCAGAAACTAGTTAATTAGAAGTAAAAACGAAATTAGGAATTATAATCTAATAAAATGCACACGACAAAACTCGTCAATTACACCCACAGAACATGAACGAAGCCACAAACTGCTCTTGCAGATTCAATTAAACCCAACTGATCAATTTCCCTTTCCCATGCATAAGTACATAAATATAACCGACAAAACCTCGTAGTTTCAAAGCAAAACGTTTGAAAAGTAACATTTTCACTATCTACACAGACTCATCAAATACATACTTCATAGACAATGACTAGCAATCACCATAAGAACGTACTAAACCCGAGACGTGATTAAATGAATACCCAAAGTAGAATACCATCATAAAGTCACAAAATAATATAAACAAGAGATGAATAAGTCACAATTAATTGAAGTTAGGCTTGGTCATGGAAGCTAGGATACACACTAAAGAGATTATTAAAGATGACAGAATATGGTACCTGAAAACTGAGTCTGAAGAAAGAATACCAAGATGAGTGTCGCTGTATGGATGCCAAGAAACTCGTAATGTTCGTATCAAGTTGTCTCTATCAAAGTAAATTTCTGATCCAACTGAAACAGTCCTGTAAGAAAACACTCACACTCGATGATCATAGCAAACGATGAGAAATGAAGTTACTCCACAAAAGTAGCATAGTATTTAGAAGAATGCAAGGAAATATTTAGCATAAAAGCAGACATCCAAGCAAAGACCTGAGAAAAAACATGAATTCCTTGAATAAAGATACAATACTTAGATCCTCACAGCTCCCACGACGTAATGTTCACTTGAAGCTCATTTGGGAAGCAAGATTCATAAATAAGAACAAGATTGACGGAGTGAACAAGGACCCAAAGGATGCACGAGTTCGGGATGCGGGTGAGGGAATTCCGAAAACTATAGGATACGGGTACGAAAGGCATTTTGGTAAATATTGAAAATATATGGATCAAATTGTACATAAGAAAAATATAAAGGCCGAATAGTAAATATTAAAATACTTAAAACCAAACCATTTTTAGTGGATATCCCAATTTTTTATACGCAGTTTTCTATATGTTTCTTCGTTTCACATATTTAAGTCATTGATATGCATATATGAATCTCGTATCCAATTTTTAGAATTACGAATTCATCCTTGCATGTGTATCCTAAGTATCTGGTGCATTTCTGTGTCGGATAAGGGACATGCTACCAGACAGAAGTATTCCCTAGTGCACCGTAGGTCCGTAGTGATGACTGGGATCAGATCATTGTGATTTTTGAGAACTCAAGTAAGCAAAATGTCCAAAAAAGAATAAGTAACAATAGCTATCTATGACGATAATTGAAGTAAGATCACAGGGAACAATGGCAAACGATGTACCTGCATATCATGGTATTTTTACTCGCTACAGTCCGTCCATACAAGTACATGATGCGTAATCCCTCTAAACCTGACAGGAATACCGCTGATCCATTTCTGTTGATGGATATATTTTGGATCTCAAAATCAAGCTGTGAATCCGCTTGCAGTACCTTGAGAGATTACCAAAAATCAAATCATGCAAATAATTAGACTTCGAATTCAACACCATGAAGAAAACACAAACATTAGAGACGCCGTATGCAAAAAAGCAATTCATCCAATTTAAGCCAGGGCAAAAAATCCATTAATCTAGTTGAAACTCGATACCATACCAGTAAAAATCTGTGTATGCAACAACACCATAACAACGCACTTGAACTGTCGTTACCAGCTACCAAAAGAAAATTCCACATTCACAATGTTGGCTTTACTGGCTCCACATAACATCTACCGTGACACTACACCGGAGTGTGAGGTTCAACTTTCCACAGGTCAAATACGGACATGTCGAACATCACTATGGTGCCCGGAAAGTAAGTTTGATGCAGTGCCACTAAATAAGCCCAGAGACGAAGTTCACTGTGGTACCACTGAAGACGTTCATTCTCAATATAATGTAAAGCTTAGTTCCATGAAGAAACTCGAGAATATTTCTCAACTCTTTTCACAATTTCCTCCAAAAACAATGTCGAAATTGCAAGCATTTTCATCAATTTGGTGGCAAATGAAGACGTTTAAGCTTCACTAGCTCGTGTTTAATGTATAGAGAAAAGCAGCAGCAAAATTGTAAAGTATAATCAAGCAAACCATAGAGAAATTGCAAAGCTCCAAGTGAAGTGAACAAATATAACAGAAAGCAAAAACTTAAGAACATCAAACAGAAAATGGCGTCAAAAGAAAGAACCTTGGATGGTGAAGCAGCAAGTATAGAACCAGGTTCAGGTTCACCCAACTTAACAGAGATTCGATGAAGACAGCGTTTCTGTGTATCCCAAGAGTATAGCCTCGAGGTGCCATCCCATGCAAATAGATTCGTCGGCGTTTTGGATGAAGGAGAATATGAATGAACAGAACCACCACCGTCAGCGGTGGTGAGCACAGGGTGGTTGTGAAGCGGAAGCCACTGTATTTCCTCTGTCGGTGTCGCAAGAGACGGAGACGAGATAGTGGATTGACGAGAGTCGTTATTGTCGTAGGGTTCCGCGAGGTCGAAATTGAACCTCATTGTTGATCTCCGGCTAGTCGTCGGTCGTCGACGGCGTTCTTCTGCTTAGCTCTTCTCAGTTTTGGTTCCGTGGTAATGTAGTGGCATATTCAAGTACTCTTACGACGTCGTGCTTTGAATATGATTCTTAGGTTGCACATGTTCAAGTCAAGTCGAACGTAACACGAAAATGATATGACTATTGAATTCAAATTCAATCACAAACACATTCGAACTCGAATTAGTTCGAACTTAATTTAAGTTAATGAAAAATATGTGTTGCGTAGCCAATCGTCCGACCCGCTGCTCCTCCCGAATTGCCCAAACCCTCTCCTTACGTAATTTCTTAATTCAAGGGTTTCGAATTAAAGTTAAAGTGCATTTCGATTCTTTTCTTCTTCTTTTTTTTTCAATTGGTTTTGCGATTTTTTTTTTACAGCTTTCCATTTTGATTCTTTTCCATCATTGAAAGCCACAATTCTTGCTATTGTTTTTTGTTGTTTCAGTGACAGCTCCTTATGGTTGAATTTTCGAAAGCTTTTATTTAGTCACTGATTGTTTAAATAAAAACATGCGTTCTTTTCTTCTTCTTTTATTTCAATTGGTTTTCCGATTTTTTATTTTTTTTACAGCTTTCCATTTTGATTCTTTTCCATCATTGAAAGCCACAATTCTTGCTATTGTCTTTGGTTGGTTCAGTGACAGCTCCTTATGCTTGAATTTTCGCTTTTGCCTTCCGACGTGAAGTCATTGCGACTCGGTCATGCCATGAACTACCGGAGTTCCGACCGAAGGTCGTTCCGACCGATTTGAAAGAGTTTCATACTTTGAGTTCATATTCATGGATTCATAACAGCAATAAGTAACTATGTTTCAATTTGATTTCACTCGTCTAATAAGGTGTTACGGCTTTGAAAGAGTCCTGGGCATCGTATATTTTTCGTATCCAATTAAAAAATAATATATATGCTACTTAGCCGGATGTCCCACAATACGACCACTAATGCTTATTGTTGGCGCGATTCCTTTCTCAAGTACATAAAATGCAATAAAAAAAAGGCTTTTTGATTAACACTCTCCATTGTTGTAAAAATTCATGGCTGACAATACACTTAAGTCACTTTTTCTTTCCATGATAATTTATACCCAAATTGAAAGTCTATGCAATGGAACCGAATCTCTACTGTGTTTTATTTTGAGGTACATGTTACGTCTATGTTACTCTCCTGGATGAATCCTTGGTTGTTTGTTCTTTTCATCCTAACTCTTGATATTGCTTCTGCAATGTTCTGAATTTTTGAGTTTGATTTTTAATGATTGATCTTCAATTGTACAACATATTCTCTTTTATGGAAGTGAAAAGCACTATGCATCGGACAACTTTTTGTTCATTTTGTTCTTAGTCGTGGGCACTTGGGTTAGCGTCTGCTCCTTCAATTGGCATAAAATATCTTCTTCAAATAAGCCATATTGGCAAGGTTGTAGGATTATTTTGTTGTAATCCTTTCTTAGCAAAAAAGTAAAAAAAAAGACACTAACAAAAAATCAGAAAAGTGTCAGCTACACATTTATATGAGTTAGTTGCATCTGCCTTTTCAACATTTCTTGAGGATAAAAATTATTTCTTTTGCTGTGTATTTTTTTAGGTAAAAACTGGGACTTCAAAGTCACTCTTAAATGTAAAGATATGCTTGCTAGAGTTCTTTGAATCCTTCCTCAGGTAACTGTTATATTATTAAGTTTCATTCAAGGGAAGTACGTGATTGGAGGGTTTTTTTTCTTCTTTTGATCCTTCGCTTATTGTTATCTCAGTCTGGCACTTTCCGTTGCCTGCTAAGGAACCATGACACGAAACAGCAGCAGCAGCTAAGGAACCATGGCACTTTCCACTATTGAACCGTATGACGCGATGCAGGCATTCAAGAAATATAATGAAAAAAGTGTTGCAGAATTGATAGATCCTCAACTAGAAGAAGTTGTAGACAATGGATTACTAATGAAAATGGTAGGAGTAGCCATTCAATGTGCTGCACCGATGCGGTCGGATCGGCCCAACATGAAGTTGGTTGGGGAGCAGTTGTGGGTAATTGGAATGGACTACCTCAAGAGCGTAAACACTGGATTTTATCAAGATTTCAATCTCTTTTCTGCAACATCTTTAAATTTCTGTGATGTTCAATGTAACAGAACATGTTTTTTTTTTTTTTTTTTTTTGAGGGGTAAGAGAACATGTTTGAGTATGGTCCATGAACCACTAATGTTATGGAGACAAGTAATAATCCCAAAATGATCAAGTATGGTCCAATGATATTCATATTCAGTCGGTTTTTTTTTTTTTTTTTTTAATTCATCAAAACAGTATACTCTGAAATTCGTCCAATCTGCAAAAGCTTTGCTCGACATCTGTTTGTCTAATATATATTTTTGGTATATGTTATTGCAGGTCATTTTTTTCCGGGTTTTTGAATGTGCAATTCTAATGGTTTATGCAATATGATCAAGACGGTGAGTTGAAACTCATTCGATTTACTTTTGATTTCACCATTGTTTACCGAATTAAAGTGTTTAGTGCGTTATTAGGGAGGTGTTGGTGAAAATTGCACCGGATAATTGCACCGGAACGTCTAAACTATACATACAAAAATTGTGTTGCGTAGCCAACCAAGCTCATGAAGCTTCTTTTGTGATCGAATTTGCATATGTCGTAGGTATTGAATGTGTGGTCAAGTGGTCATCGTAGCTAATTCTTAATTCGAGGGTTTATTCTTAGTTGAACACTTGGAGTTCATCTAAGCATTGATGGAAGAATACATGAAAATACATGATATAAGTGTACGTATATTTCGTATCCATCAAAAAATAATATATATGTGTTGCGTACATCGCGGGTTCCCTACTAGTATATATATATATATATATATATATATATATATATATATATATATATATATATATATATATATATATATATATTGTGCCTTTCAAAAAAAAATGTGTAGTTGGCTCGTTGGTAATTTTTATGGCTCATAACAAAGAGGTTTCGAGTTCGAGTCTCGGTAGAAGAAACCCCCCACCCCCCCCACCTCAAACATTTTGGAAAGCTTCCCTAGAATTAATGTTGATGTTGTTTTTCCGGAAACTCCACGGCCATTGGAGGTATAATACGAAATAATGATGGTTCGATTATCAGAAATTCCAGTCACCTCGACGGAGATTTTGATATTTGCGTGGGAGTGGCCTTAGTTGTTTATCATGCCTAGGTTTTCGCATTAACTTTGAGATACTTTAGAGTGATCGTTGACGGTGATTAACTTGAAGGTACTTTCAAGTGATCATTGAAGGTGATTTACAAAACGTTACGTAAAAATTCAAGTCATTTGAAGCGGACTTCTCCTTTTTGGTGGCATTATTGACAACTGTCGTGTGTTGAATCATTGATTTTCTTATATCGAATTTTCCTTTGTTAAGAGAGAGGAATGTCCCGTTTCATTTCTTAACACAAAAAAAAAAAAAAAAAAAAAAAAAAACACCTTAATTAGTGTGATGTGTACATTGGGGATTTTCACCCCATCTCATGTCTTTTTGCTTCTACATACACCTGCTAACTTTCCTCTATCACCCCTAAAAAAACCAAACTATGTTTTGGAGATATCACAAAACTCAAACCGAAAAGAGGAGTGAGCAATGCCGCATGGACCATGGAGGTTCAAGGCCCACGGGTAACCACTTTTAGAAAAGTCATTAGGTATGTCTTTTGTCAAAATGGAAAGGCTTTTCCTTAATATTTTCGGAACTATAATTCTAAATGAACCGGAGAATAATAATGTATTTAACCCTAGAAGAAGTTTTTTTATTTTCAGAATAATACAATTTTGATATATAAAAGAATCAATCAAACCCATGAGAAATTAGTATACACCTTGTTCAAATTATTGACATTTATATTATTTTTCTTGCACATACACGTTTGTATTTATTCACATAAAATAAGGTTGATAACTAGAGTTAGCATTTAATAACTAGAGTTAGCATTTAAGACGAGCGATGACAATGAGGTTCAATAATTACTAGATTCTCTAATAGGATCATGAGATGACGTCTCTTCTTTACAAGGAGGAAACTATGTGTCGTTAGTCGCCTCTAAAATTCTCTAAAAGGATCATGAGATGACATCTCTTCTTTGGAGGGGTGCTGGTCTAAACCGAGTCAAATCAAGTTATGATTCTAACCGATTTCGAGTTGCTTACGCCCCTAATCCAAATTCAATTTGGGGCATCACACTAATAAAATGACTAGTTGAGCATATGCAATCTTGCATAAAATGTCATGACCATTAACAAAAGTAATTTACATGTGGTGTAAATTGTAAGCCAAAGGTATAATGTTGGGGCAAAAATAATATTTCAAAGAACGTCAAAATTGCCTTACGTTTTTTTTTCTTTTGTGACAAAATTGCCTTACATTTTGTTGTTGCCTCTATCAATAATGTATTCAACATATTGATCGACAAGAGCCGATACTCACAAATATAAATAAAATAATTTACAATATTAATAAATTGTACAATATCTCCTATTGTAAACATTTTAATCTTTATAAGTTCCTCACTATTTTATACAACGTCACAGGTCTCCTTCGGATACCTACAAAATAAGACCCCAAAAAAAAAGGTTAATAAATGGAATTAAAATAATTACCAGATTTTTTTTTATTTAGGTGGGAAAATTGATTTTGTAAGAAAATAAAGCAGTAATTTTACCTGAATATGGGTTAGGCAGATTTCTTTTGGCCTAATTATAATAATTATAAAAAAATCGGTGTTTGTCTTGATTTCACTCTTTCTTCTAGTAGCAACTTTTGTTGATATCTTGGCAACCCAATTTTATAAGCTGAGATCTGCATTTGTACCGGGTAAGAAGTATTAGATACGGTAAAATAAGATAAAAATCATAAAATAAAGATTCTAATCATTTGGATTTCTTAAAAATAATACATACTATAGTCTCTACTCGTATTTGTTTGGATTGATGTAATAAATACAAATATCTTCTTATCGTTTGGTAGTCGATAAATAGTCATTTATTCATTTCAGTCATTCCATGGGTTTTTTTAGGGAATGAAATCCAATCATTTTCATTCTGTTGAAATCAAAACAAATTACATTCGTTCGATTTTCAAATACGTCATATCGATGGAACGGAATGAAAAAACATTCCATTTCATTCCATTAACTCAATTCAAACGAGTATTATGTATGAAATTCAATTAATCGTCATATAGATTATGTCTCACACAATCGTTTTGGTACTAAAAATTTATATAAATGAATAATAATATGTGTTAAAATTGTAATGAACTTGTCTTCATGTTGGTCGGAATCATGTGAATGTACATGTTCTTTTTATATAAAACCAAATAGTACATACCAAACTCGTGTATATCATTTTCTAGGTACTCTCGACATTGTTTTTCTTTTTTCTTTTCCCTTCTTTTTCTAATTAGGTGACTATAAGATTCGCATTTTATGTTGATGGTTTGATACTGCCAAACACAAGTATCTGCACTTTAATGTAAAGGTTGCTATCAATTCATCTTGATGTATAACTGTCTATGAAGGTAGAGTAATGATACACAGACACAACGACACAACAATCATCTACATCTTTAATTATAGTGTATGATCTAGTGATCGAACGTAGATCATTATGATCAAAGATGAAGATGATTTTTGTATGTAGAAAATCACTCATAATGTTTATTATATCTTCCACTATACAGCCCTATCCAAAAGGGGCTTATGAGGTGAAAGTTGTCTCTTAATATAGTGGGTAAAAAATCTTAAGTTCCATGAGAAAATGTTTAACATTGTATCGTGACATCCGTTGTGTCTAATGTTGTCACATCATTAAAATTGTTGAAAGTAATAGTAGTCTTAGTTTGTTTTACAAAGATTTTTTGTTTTTTTAATGTCATAAATTCACTCTCAATGTGAGTTATGACACGGAACTATCTATCTATCTATACATACATACATATATATATATATATATATATATATATATTATTATTTTCTAAATTGATCATGATATAAATCTAACAATCAACGGGTTAGCTATTAAGTTATGTCACCCCTGCCTACATCTTTGTCTTGATTATTACTCAATATTTATTATGGGCTTAGCAAGTTAAGCTAATCATTTTAATATAAGCCAACACTAAAAGTTTTAATAATTATCCCTTCGAAAAAAAAGTTTATATAATTATTGAATCAAAGTAGGGTCGTTAAATTCAAATTTGCCAAAAAAAAAAAAAACATTAGTTAGGTAATATTGGGTGCATAAATCATTTCGAGTCAATTACTTTTTCTTTTTTCTTTTTTTTTTTTATATTCACCCAAAAGAAACGTCATACTTTTTCAGGTATTCCTTTGAAAAAAAGTTGGTCTTTCTAATACAGCTGCTGGGACCCAGGCAACTTGCAGATATTACAATTTATTTTATTTCATTTTTCCATGTTGCATCCTCCACTTATAATAATACGTAAAAAAATTATTATGTAGCAAAGAATAGTAAGATAACAACGTAGCAAAAAAAAAAAAAAAAAAAAAAAAAAAAAAAAAAAAAAAAAAAAAAAAAAGACAAACGTAAGATATCAGTGTTAAGTTATTTTCATTGGATAAACCGATTTTCATGTCGGTCATGTGGTTTGTCACACATAAAGTGGATGGATATTTCCACATTGGTGACATGGATTGTCGTCTGTCGACATAGAAGTTTCAATAAGTTTGAAATATATCTAAAGTTTTAGTGTTTGAATTTTATCATAACGATTAGCAAATTAACTTGTGCTTAATTACAATCGTCAAAAAGTATATACTAAAATATTTATAATACAATGGTTGTAAGATAATTGTATCAAAATTTATATTCATTGTATTTATTACTTCATTGCTCAGGGACATCATTAAGAACATGAATGTTGTAGTGATATTTTTGCATTTGAACTAAAATGTAGGACATCACTCGGTGATCAAGAACATGAACATGAATGTTGTTGTGATACTATTATATTTAAACTACAATGTGGGGCATCACTCGGGGATTAAGAACATGAGTGTTGTAGCGGTACTCTACAATTTGAACCATAATGTGTTGTGGGATTCGTTTCCTAAAAAGACTACGCTGACAACGTTTAAGCATTGAAACACATATCTCAATTCATGTCATTTTGTTTCTACCTTTTTTTTGCATGCTTAAAATGGAATGAAAGAATATCATACATGTCAAGCTTTAAACTACGGTTTTAACACAACACGCTCTTACAGCGGCGGACGCTGAATCATCATAGTTATAGAAAGCAACGGAAGCAACACATGGTAAATTAAAAATTAAAAAATAAGAAGAGCATTCAAATATGTGCGCCTATGCTTTTAAACTCATGATTACGATGAATTTACATCAACATACATATGTCCAGTGTTCTAAAAATCGCCCTGGGCGATCGCCTAGGCGCCGCCTAGGCCCTGGACGATCCCCGGGCGTCTCGACTTGGCTCTGGCGATTTATCCGGGCGCTCAAGTGTCTTTGAGCGATTTTACGGGCGCTCCGGGCCTTTCTAGGTGCTCCTGGCGCTCCTGGCCCCAGGCGCTCTTGGGCCGCCCAGGCGATTAGGGGTTCCATCGGGGCGAACATCAAAGTTTTCCCGGTGTTTAGACAAGAAAGAGGCGTAAAACCCTCAAAACCCCGAACCCCCGTACAAACCCTAAAACCCTCGTAAAAATCCTAAAACCCCCTTAAAACCCTTAAAACCCCCTTAAAACCCTAAAACCCCCCTAAAACCCAAAAGCGCGCAGGCGCACGCAATTTTAATATGTCGATCAATAACGTAATAATATGTGTCATTCGTCGTCACACGACTCATAAAAGACAATAGCATTTTGTTTTACAAATATTTGTCATTTTATCAGTTACTTCACCATTAAGTTTATTGATAAAATTTGCATATAATTAATAGTATATTATAAAACAAAACAAAAAAATATGGAAAAAAAAAGAAGAAGATAGATTAGTTGACTTACAGCTTCAATATCAATTCTGTATACAAGCATCTTCCTCCTTTCTCTACAACTCGTCCGGTAAGCCACCACTACATGGCCAATCGCCAGCGCCACCGAGCAAGCAAACAACGCCAATTCCATAGCTCCTCCGCCGTACCCATCCTCATTCTCCCTCCTCCACCGATCATTTCCGAACACATACGACGCCTTCAACGACACGAACAACAGCGACGCCACCGAACACACGGTGGCGATTATCAAATACGGACCTCTCGATAGCTTCGGCCCGTCGCATAAGCTATAAACACCTTCAAAAACAAACAAACAAACAAAATCTCAATTCACAAGATCTATAAGCTAATGATTCCAATTCAATTCGACTTTCAAGTAGTATTCAATTCAACGGACATTTCACAGTGAACCGAAGTTCAGAAATCTAGTAAAAATAAACAAACAAACGCTTCTAAATTCACCAAATATCAGATATACAGCTAATAATTCCAAATTCAATAACCGTTACAATAGAAAATCGACATTCAGCTAGCTGACCTTATAAATATACAATGAATCGAAGTTCACAAATCTAGTAAAATCTAATCAATTCACCTTGTATCAGATTTTAGCTAAAAAAAACATTCTGCAGATTTAAACTCATAATCGAAGTTCAGAAATCCAGTAGTAATTAAACTTACATAAGATAACAGCGGACCGAACGAGAGAGATAAGTGGAATATCGATGAGCGAGTACCGGAAATCGTAATTACTGAAATGAACTGACAGATTCTGCAGTGAAACGGACGCCGGAGAAAGCGAAGCAGATAACAAAGCTGACGGAAGCAGAGCATCGGCGACCACGAGTAGAATCGGAGCAGAGAAAACGAGAAACGAAAGCAACATATAGATTAAGAAGAAGACAGTCTTGATTCCTCTTACTACTTTCTTCGATTTGATCTCTTCTTTAGTGAATCCCATCGATTTCAGCTCAAAAAGCATTGCACCTTAATGAAGAAGGAAGGGAGTAGGAGGGAAATTGAATGAATATATGTATTAGAAGAAGAGTTTGACTGGTAAAGTAATATATAGGGGAAAAAAAAAAAAGGAGTCACGCGGAAGGTACATTTGTCAAGAGGAACAGAGTTTGGTATTGGAGTTTGTTATGTTTCCTCGTGCTTTTCAATTTCTTGTTTGAATTAAATGCATTATTAAAATCTTTTAATAACTGCAATTAACTGTATCTTTTTTTTTTTTTTTTTTATGAAGAAAAGCAGTGTTTTATACTCGATATCTTTTTCTCGAGAAATACTTTTTGGCCTCTCTACCTTTACACCGTAGATTTACCGTGTACATATTACTCCACAGTAAAATATACATCTTCGTGTTAAAATGTAAGTTTGTTTAGATTTTTTCATACGGATTAAGAAAATACTATTTTCGGTTTAAAATATAAGTCATCTTTCACCTTTTGTTTTGTTTCACAATATAAGTTATTTTACATTACAATTCAACATTTAATATTTTTTTCTCTATCTTATCCCTAATTTATTATCAATCCAACTACTTTTCATTACTTTGCATTAATGATAGTCAATGGTCATTTTAAACATTAACCATCAAATTTATGAGATTCAATCCATTTTCTTAATCTATGTGAAAATATCTAGGATGATTTATATTTTAGAACGGATGTAGTAGTTAAGTGTAATTAATTTTGATAATAAAAGTCTATAATGTTATTCTGACCTAATTAATGTAACAGTTGTAAAGTATGTGAATTTATAATAAATTAGTGTAAAAGGGAGAAACAATATAATAAATGCTCCATTGGTATTCTAAATTGTAACACATCCAGACGCCTCGGGTCTGGTAGCGCTAAATGATTCATAAATGGTCCGGTCAACTGTTAAGATCCGTCGTTCTCGCTTGGTCTAAAAGGCATAACTCGAGTCGACAAGACATCTATGTCTCACACACTTATATGTGGTGAGCATTCACTTAATTTACCGATGTGTGATTTTACATAAATGGATTTATACTATGAGACAAATTCAAAAATATAAACGGATTTACATTTTGGGACGGAAGTAGTATAAGGTAACATTCGACCTTCCTAGTGTCGATAAACGGATTTACATTTTGGGACGGATTTACATTTTGGGACGGACCAATTAAGGAGGGTAGCTTGCGTATAGATTGTCTACTACCATTGTCGGAGTAGATATGGTTAGGAGTTGCACCCATAGCTGATGATAATGATAATTAAAAAGAACGCACGCTCGATCAATTTAAGAAAATCATGTGGGAAAGTAAACGTAACGATTAACTTATCCAAGTTAGTAGATCGGTGAGAAAAGAGGGAGAAATACCACGTTTGTTTTATGTTCATTGTTGGTCATTGACCGCCTCTATGTTGCTTTTTAATTATGTTAGAATCGTTTATAATTAAAGTTGCATTGTCTCTGTGGGATCGACCTTGACTCGCATTTATTATACTACGATGTACCTAGTATTCTTGCTAGTAATATCGACGTTAGTGACTTACACGCGATCAATCTACCACCGTCATTGTCATTTGCTATACATAAGAGATATAAAATGATTTAGACCATATACTTTAAATAAAATAAAATAAAACTCAATAAATTAAAAATACTCCATCTGATAATCGACAATTATATGTATCTTTGTTGTACACCGAATTATGTGAACTTATAATTATTTGGATTTTTTTTTTGTCAAAATCAATGTGGTATTCAAATATGTAACATAAACTTATAATTTTCAAAATAAAAAACAATGTGGTATTCAAAATATGTAAAATTTGTGAATAAAAAAAATACTATGTCCACTCCAAAAAAAAAAAAAAAAAAAAAAAAAAAAAAAAAAAAAAAAAACCTACATGAGAAAGTCAGGTTGATGCAGTTTTGTAGGACTTCTAGAAGCCAGGTTGAAATTCAGATAAAATGAGAAAGTCTTCTCTAAGTGACTATCTTCATGTTGACTTATTTTATTTTTATTTTTCTATATAATTTATATTCTTGAATTTTCTTCATAATTACAATGAGTGGATAATACCAAACCCTACCATTTCCTTGGAATTGCCAGGAACATAATGCTGAATTATCATCAACTTGCCAAAAGGGGGTCAACTTTTTCATTTTTTTTCCTTTGTGAAGAATAATTTTATGGTTCCATTGATTTGCTTGATTTTTAATTGATATTTTTTAATACTGAATACTTGAAATTTATATAACAACTAATTGATTTCATTTATTTCCACATGAATAAAACATCTTTGATCTACACAAACTAATATAAGATTCATTTTATTTAATATCTTCATCAATTTTTATCCAACAATGGACATGATTTGCATATAATGTACGTACACAACTTGGCATAGTTGACACGATATAAATGAATGTTATTAACATCACAACGAATATACTTTGAGGATACTACATCGACACTTGACCTTCATGAAATGTCGAATCTAAATTCAAAATTCTTTGACTTCATCAAAAAGTCAAATATAAACTCAAAATCAGAGTTTAAAAAAGTCTAATATCCATTTTGAAAACGCTCATAATCTGAAATATGATATCACGATACATTTCATATGATGATACATGTACGTATATATCAATTGGGCAGACGCCCATGTGATAATTGGCAACATTCTCTCCGAATAATCAACGTCATTATTTTTTCTCCTTTCAAGTCTAACGTCGAATAATTTTTCTCAAGGAATCTTTTTTCAAGGAGTATATAGTAGAATTAAAAAATGCACAGTAATAACATATTTTTGATATTATTTTTGTGTGAATACGGATATTAGGGTTCACATACGGCGAACCATTCTTACTAAAAAAAAAAAAAATGCACAGTAAATATGTACCTTCTTTTCTTCTAAAAAAATATAATCGGCGAACCATTCCTACTAAAGAAAAAGGATAAAGTTAGTGCACATATAATAAACTAAACTACGTAGTTTTTTCAAAAAAAAATCAAAGATGTTTTACACTTTTAATGTGTTTGGATCGTACGATACTTGAGAGAATATTTCATCAAGTTACTTGAGAGGGTCCTATTCCGTTTTATCTGCCAAAAAGATATGAGGTTTCTTCTCAAAAAAAAAAAAAAAAAAAAAAGATATGAGGTTTTACCCGACCCATTTATGAGAGGGGTACGAAATAAATCAAGTTTTTTATACGATCAAACGGAGGAGGAGGGAAAGATATAGAGAAATGATTATTCCACAACAAATGTGCACAACAAAGTGTCGCAACAACTTTTTTCATCATTGATTTTTTTGAGAACTATTTGAATCAATATGTCCCACGTCATAATCAATGTTTCAAAAATATGTTGCGAACTTTTGGCATTATCACTACTTTAAAAAAAACACTTGGTGCCGCAATCTCAACTTAGAGATAGAGTTGTTAACAAGACGAGTCGAACCGAGTCTATGTTGTTTAAATTTATTTACATTTACGTCACGAGCTTATTCGTGATCGTTCGTTTAATCAACGAACAAAAAATATGTTTAAGTTTGGTTAGTTAAGATCAAGAGGTTGCTCGCGATCGTTTGTTTAATAAAACAAACAAAGATTGTGTTCAATATCGACTCATTTATAAAGAAAAATTATTCAAGCTCCTCTATAAATTTGCTTGCTACACGTATTTTCGCATGCGTTTTATAATATATTTTAAAAGTTTTGTGTCAAACCCATATTTTTCAATTTAAGACTCAATACCCAAGGCGGTAGGTTGCATATATATATATATATATATATATATATATATATATATATATATATATATATATATATATATATATATATATATATAAAATATGATAAGCAGAAGGTAACACCGTAACACTATAAAAAATACCACCAACCTCACCATTAATAATAGGATGCCATGTTATAAGCTGTATTACAGATAAATTAGATGCCCAACGCAGCGGTCGTTATGGAGATTCCGTTGTGACAAAATTAAATATTTCAGAAGTCAATTTCTTATGCTCCTAACATGTCTTTTATATACATACATATATATATATATATATATAGGTCAGGAGAATATGCAGAAAGACAAGAAATAAAATAATGGTCAAATAGTTGTAAAGGCGAAATGGGAAGAGAAATATTGAATGGAAGTTGAAACTTTTAAAAGTATTTTCCTACCAAAACGAAGCGAAGAATACTACCAACATATATCAAAAACAACATAATCCAATAGTGTATAATTTAAGTTGAAAATTATAACAAAATGCAAGGTGCATAGTTTGTTTTAACGTGTATTTATATATGTACAATGTCAAGACACAAAAACCTCGTTTAAGTTCTGAAGGCTTTAGAATTTTGGCCTAGTAGTATTACTAGGCCAAGAGAATTCTAGACTAGTAGTGTTACTAGGTCAAGAGATAAGAGACATTGTAAATTTGGTCTAAGCAGTTTCCAGATGCATTAATATGACTCAAGCCCGCGCTAAACCAGAGCTATGAAGTGTTATATGTTGTATTAGATCAAATCCAACTATTGAGTGCCATGCCACGAGAGAAAAGGTGGCGGCCACGTTGAAATTGTGTGGTATGTAGGGTTCTTGCAATGACGTCAGTTTCTTAAGAGTGCAAGAATGTAATATCTCAAATTGAAAAAATAAGGAAATATAAGGTTGAGACATAATGAAATCAGTAACTTGAGTTAATTAACCGTGTTAGCTAGGTCATGCAATGATGAGTATTTAAGGAGTTCACAGATCCATTATAGTTCAAATGACACCACTAGACCACTAAGACAAGAGTTATGGAGCGTTATACATCATATATAGCCAATTATTAAAGAAAACCGACTGTCACACCGCAAGGGACAATAAGAGCCACCTCCAAAATCCACTAATAGAGTTCCGACAATGTGAGAGATGGTAGTTCAATATGATATCGCAGACAGATGTCATGGATCGAACCCTGATGTCCATTTATATTGTGCAAGTGTTATGAGAGATTGTCACACTTGAAGTGCGCGTTGAAGTGTTCAAAATTATGCAAGTTTAGGAAAAGATTGCCCACACTCATTTATATTGTGCAAGTGGTTGGGATTTGGGAGAGATTACCACACTTGAGAGGATGTGTTAAAGTGTATAAGATGTTAATAATTTGTCTCCCCATCTGCTTAAGTTTTTGGAAGAGATGATAGTTCATCAATAATAGACATGAAAATTTAAGCACATAATTTAAGACAATGAAATAACAAAGAGTCTAAGCACTTACCGAATCCTGTGAAGCACGGATACTTTTATATGTTAACGTGTTCCGTATCCGTTACATATCCGACACCGATACGCAGTGGATACATATATTACACACCTAGGGACAAATAAGTACTATTTCAAAAGTTGGATACAAAATAAGCATATGCATCTTCATAACTCGGGTATGTGAAATAGAAAAAAAAAATTGAAAATTGAGTAATTATAGTCAGATATAATGAATGAAAAGTTGTCTGTTTTCTTATAATAATTGAACAAAAACGACTAAGAAAACTATATGTGTAATATTTACATAAAAGCACCCATACTTATGTTTTTATATTTTTAAAAATAATACACCTATGTATCTTGTATCTCGTGTATGCGTATCCATACACCCGTATGGCCGTATCAATTTCATTAAGCAGTGGACTTAGCCTTGACGACCTTTCAAAATTCAACTTATATTGGGAAGTTGACCAAACGAAAAAACAAAAATAAAACCTAGCATAAATTTTATTATGGTTTAGAACCAAATCTTACTTGATGTGCTAAACTAATCGGATTTAAATAATAATTGTGGATCTCAGTGTATAAAAACAAAAATAAAACCTAACACAAATTTTATTATGGTCTAGAACCAAATCTTACTTGATGTGCTAAACTAATCGGATTTAAATAATTATTGTGGATCTCAGTGTATAAAAACAAACATTCAAACATATTTTTTCAAACTGATAACATTGTGTCTAAAATTTTAATTCTGAACCACCATAAAATTACTGAAAGCTAAGACGTGACCCTAAAAAAACAAAAAAAACTAAAAAAAATAACTAGGACGTGCCCAATGGCTGCTGCTAAAAGAAATATAAAAAATCGTGGGTGTCGACTTTATATTATTTTTTTCATATAAAAATGCAACTATCAAATATATGATTTTTCAACATCTTTTGCTTATGTCACCCTATATCTATGCATTATGCATAATTATTTTATATTTAATTTTCAAAATCTTTATGTCATTGCTTTTATCACTATGAGTCAGCCATATGGAAACTTGACATATGCTTACATCAAATGAACTTTTTGCAAGCATACGTCTCTATTTTTCTTTTTTTAAAAAGGACTAAATGACTATGTAAATGTAGTATTACCTCCGTCCCATAAAAAAGTCTATTTTTGATAATGTACATAGATTAAGAAAATAATTAATGTATTGTATTTTAAGTTATTATGGACATACATATCTCTATCACATAATAAATGTTTTTTTGGAATATGAAATGAATATATGAAAATTAAATGTCATGATAGGGGTTATGTGTAGAAAAATTTGCATTAAATGATGTATCGGTTTTCTAAATTAACACTTTTTATGAAAATTCATTTTAAAGATGTGGATACTTTTTATGAAACGAAGGTAGTAAGAGTGTAATATTTGTGTCGTAATACTACCTTCATCCCAAAATATAAGTTCATTTGAGGTTTTTCCATACAAATTAAGAAACCTGGTTAAATTGATTATATGTCATTAATTTTAATATAAAAAATTCTAAAATGATCTTTGACTTTTATTAATGCAAAATAGTGAAAGATGGGTGGGTAAATAATAAATGATGGTAAAAAGAAAAAAATATAATAAATCATTTATTGGTTATCTAAATGACTTATATTTTTGGACAAAACCAAATGGATTTACATCTTAGAATGGGTAGTATATTTTAACACCATTATTCAGAATATTTATGACATATTGATTAGTATTAGGATCGTCAAAATCAAGTAAAAACGTGTTATGACGGATCCATGTACATTAGGGAGGGGATTAGTTCCCCACTGAGATCTAAAAAAATAAAACACTATCGATATCTCTTCAAATTTACTCAGGTATTTCTACGAAAATTTTTTCTGGATCCAACGCTGGATCGAAAGAGGTTTTGAAATTTCCACAGTGCAATAGAAACATTGGGCTGTCACGTTTGAATATTGTAGCTTATATTAGACTCATTTCTACTATATAGCGGCCATTACGTTTCTATTGATCTTCCAAACTGTTTCAAGCACCACGAGTAGTCTGCATCAAAAAATTATTTCGAAAATCAGGTTTATTTTTCGTGATAAATGAATGTCACCGCTACTGACGTTCCATTTCTGACAAAAACGTCGGTGACAATGATTTTATTTGTATAGAACATAATAGTAGTTAAAGTTTGTATCAATAACATTTTTTATACATAACGAACGTCGATGACTCTGTAACGCCAAAGAAAAAAAAAATCACGGATGATGAAGCCATTTCCGGGTGCCCAACATTGTTCATGCTGACAATATATCTACAAGGGATTTCCAAAGGTTTTAGCCCAAAATGCTGCCAAATTATAAGGGGCTTTCAAACTTATAAGCCCAAATACTTTTTGCCCCTAAATATAGGCACAAGAACTCATGTCCCCAAATATATGTTGTTTTTTTATGGGATAAATATTCGTACACAAAATTTATGTACAATAAGTGTACATACTAATTATCTAAAGCATTCAATTATTTTGATAAAAAAGAAAAAAAATAATATTGTCTTTTTTTAGAGAGAGGAAACCAAGAACTTTATTAATCAACATCCGTCAAAAAAGCGGTCAAAACGTTATCAGGAGGCGAGGTGCCCTAAGATGTTCTAGCAGTAACTGTCAAAGCATGTATAGCTAAAAGGTGCGCGGTGACATTTCCCACACGCCGAATAAATGAAAAAGAAACTGATAAAAAACTAGAAAGAATTGCCAAACGGTCTTGCAACAGACAGCCATTGTAACACCCCGAATTTTCAGAAAGGGTAAAATGGTAATTAGGTATGTGTACTATGACCTAATTATTATTTAACCTATTTATTTAATTAAAAAGGATTTAATTAAAATGATTTATTTTAATGGGTATAAAAAGGAACCATTACCTAAATTACTCATCAGTTTTAACACGGCAATATTTCTTTCTGCAAAATTGGAGAGGCAACGCTGCAATATTTCTTTCTGCAATATTTCTTTCTGCAAAGGAAAAAAAGAAGGTCGGACGCTGTTTTCTAATTTCGGGGTTTAACGGTTGATTTTCGGTACAGACCATAGTAGAAGAAATTGATCACCGCGAGGAGACGATCGTTTCGATACTAGCCGTTCTTTTTTTCGGTAAGTTTTCCTTTTTAGCCCTAAATCTAGATCCGCTTATGTTCTTGAGATATACCTGCGTTTTCATGGATTATAAAGGTTGCCTAATCGTAGTAATGGTTAAATATCGTAGGTGAATCGTAGAAAGGTTTGGTGTTGATGATTTCAAGCTTTTTACAATTCTTTAATTTCGTTGTTGCTCGCAAAAGATCAAAGGTAAATGGGTGTTCTTAAACGGATTTGGGTGTTTTTAAACGGATTTTCTTTCTTCTCTATGTTGCTCTTTTTGGTTGCTATTGGTTTTACTTCTTTTATATATATGTATTTGCCTGTTCGGTTCTTTTTACCGAAAGAAAAGGGACATGATGTCCACCTGTTGTGTTGCCGATGGGAAAAAAAGGGAAGAAAGGAGCATGTAGTCTTTCATTTACTGTTTGAAAGTTGTGTTTGAATAATAGATAAATAAATATATAATATGGCGCAGAAGGAATAAAGAGTAGCAGCATCTTATATCTATTACTAGGAAAATAGGCACTTTGTGCTACGCACAAAATTTGCCCCATCCTGTAGTTATGCAGCCTAATGTAGTGCATTTATGCAATGTTTATGTAAGGCGATTATTGCTATGAGTTATCAACATTAAGCTATGTACAATGATTGCACTCTTGGTATATGTAAATGTGGAAGAAACAATATAGAACGATAGGTAAGTAAACTGTACAGAAAACACATACATAAATTACATTACATTTCAAACATATTTATATTTTACAATACATTGCCAAGAGCTGTTCTTACATAAACCAAAGCATGGAAGTACCTTTTTTAATCTTACAGCAAAAGGAGTGCATGTAGTGTATGCACTACTAAAAGCATAATATAAGGGCAGTACTAAATAAAAAGAGCTTATATAAGTTGCATATATTATTGTCCATTAATCAAACTATGATGTATTGATTAATGTGACACAATATTATGCAATTGTTGCTCTTAAACAAAACAGAAGGTTGCATAAAGGTTTTGGACGACCTAAAAACACCTTCACAAAAGAATCATTCAAACCTGAATGATCAAGTAGTCTTTTCTTTGTTCTTGTTCTTTTTCACGGGACTGGTCACTTCCGTGGCAGCTATTGAAGGCTCGGCCTCTTTTTCCTCAACAGCCACTGTAGATGTATTCAATAATGGAGTAGAAGCACCTGGCCCAGTAGCATTATTCGGGAACAAACTTCTCTTCAAACTTGTTGCCTGATCTTGTCCAGATGGCAGGACAGTTTCTTGCGTAAGCTCCTCCAGAATTTTCTTAGTACTTGGGGTGAAGAATTCACCAGGCACATCTTTCAACTTTTGTAAGGAACAATCAGATGCAATATCATCAAGTGCTATGCTTGAAGATCCAGCATTATCTTCAGGTGGAATGACTTTGTTAGATGGGTATAAATCTTCATAGGCATACGACGACAATTGGAAATGTTCGCATGTTGACCCCTCGACAAGCCTATCATAAACTTTGATGAAACACACCACATGTTTATCATCCACAGCTGCTTTTATTGTAGCTTCAAGCAAAGGGCGCTGCATCATGAGATGAGAAGAGCAGGTGAGGCAACGAATTCTGTAAAGCGGACACTGAATTTTATTTCTGCTGCATAAGTGATATTTTATTATAGTGTAAGTTTTAATTACTTACTGGCATATTTTGCTGCTCAAGGTGCACTGCATCACATCCAAGCAAGAATTCAGCATCAGGTGTATACAAATCAGCAGGGAGTGCACCAAATTCATCGGACAATAGTACATCAAAGTGGTACCGTATTATAAATGAATATGTTACCACAACAAATCGATGATAAGGCGGGTCTATTCGTCTAACAAATACTACGGAAAAGTAATTTTATAAAGTTTTGTTCTTATACTTTTCCTACCTATGGTTTTTTTGATATTGTCGCAACCTAAATGAACTAAGTAAGGTTAAACATATTTTATTTTTGGTACGTTTATTGAAGGAATGAACAGGACTGCATGAGCTTAATTCATAGATACCCAGGACTGCATGAACGACAATGAATATTTCCATTGTAGGTAGATCAATTTTGTGGATATCTCAAATCCACCCTCAAAAGCAGCTTACCCAAAAGTCTAGCATAAAAGCATCAGAATTTTAAACAGTTAGTAAAACCAGGTGTACTGTTCAAATTAGAAGGCAGCCACAACCAAAAAGGCCAGAAGACTGCAAGATCATGATGCTTGACCTTGATGAAATCAACTACTACTTGCAAGGATATCAAAAGAGCTTTGAAAAAACACACACTTAATCAATAAATAGTCATACATCACGGTTCAAATGTTACGGAAAAGATCGCGGAGAAAAAGTTTGAGGAGAGCATGCTGATGTATTCCTTTAATTACTGATGAATCTATCTGCATATGTTTCGTACAGGCCAGCACCAGAAATTTACCATGAGAAAAAGATTGCGGGGAGCGGAAAAGGCCTGGATATGGATGGGAGGCCTAAGGGAACAAGTGAATGATTTTTTTTATTTTAAATTTCGGCCAATTGAAATCAAAGTATATTGTTAATGAGTAATTACGTTGTGCACTTTAGCAACCTAAAATTTGAGCAGTGTATGAAGGTGAATCGTAGCTATATATATGGGAGTTCTTTATACATATGCTGCAACCTACTGTTTTTTGAGGCATTTATTGAGAAAAGAATACGGATTTGCTGAATATATTGGTATTTTTATTTTCAGTTAGGTGCTAATGAGAAACGTTATGGGGTTTTCAGAACTGAAGAAAAGCTTTTACTGAAGTACATTTTTATGCAGATTTACCTATATTTCACCACCATGTTCTCTTCACATGAGACACACCACTGTTCCCATCCTTCTTCAGCATTCATGTTCCTGTTACAGTTGGAACATGAAGCAAACCAAAAGCTCCTTTGACCTAAAATAAGGCTGATTTTTCCAGCAACCCAACATGTTTTCAGCTGTGTTGAAACCCAGTATTTGATTAGAAAAGCGGTGTAATGTTAAAAAAAACATAGGCATAGGTAGGCAACATCAGACTTTACCGTATCAATGGAATTAACAGCCATCTGAATTGGTATGAGGTCTGCAAGCTGTGGTGTTTCCAGAAACATTGTAGGATCTCGGTATTTTCTGGCATTCACTAACTCCATAATTTCACCAGCATTGTCCTTGTACCTAATGTTTAAATAGTTTCACGCCAGGCAGTTAAAATCAGATACATGCATATAACAGATAATGTTTAAACGTATAAGATAATGTTTAAACGTATTTGTATATATATTTAATGGCACTAATGCTAGAGCATATTTCAACATTTATATGACAATCATATTTAGCTAACAAATAAGCATTGTAAGGTACTACCCATCTATTATCCAACCAAACATTCCTTACCTTCACTTTTTGGCCATCATTTCTACGCCTATATGTAGGATATGAATCGATGTGTTAACAGCTTTCGTTACAAAATACTTTGGGATATGAGCTCCAACATTTCCCAGTCCGTTTCATACAAACGTTTTCAGGATTAGCTTGACCACATGGGCCGTGAAACATATGTTTGATAACTAAATTGTACAGATGAGGGTTTTTTGCCTTATCAGGTATCTCAGCTGAAACAATTTTATCGAATTCTTCAGGCCTAAATAGCTTAAACTGAGGTTTTAATATTAATAATAGATGTGCATGAGGCAATCCTCTTTTTTGAAACTCTATGACATAAGTATAGGCGGCAACTTGCCCAAAAATATTTCTTTTAAAGAGGTCCATCTTAAGTTCTTCCAGTTTACCGTGAAAGACTCTTACTGCTAAATCTGGTCTATCTTGGGTTTGTTCTCCTTTTAGTAAGTATTGTTTTATCTCTGGCCAATTTGGATTACACGTCATTGTTATAAATAGATCTGGTTTTCCGTATTTTTTTACTAAGGTCATAGCATCTAAATACTTCCGTTTCATATGTCTTGGACCACCAACAAAAGATGCTGGCAGTATGATTCTATGACCAACTTGTGCACAATGACTTTCACCAGAAGCCATCGCATCAGCGAGGCCCTGTAAATAATCGCTTCTTATATTATTTTGTTGAGAACTAAACCAATCTAACCTTTGTGTTTCCATTTTAACAAACATGTCTACACAATATTGCTGAAACAATCTGCCGAAATGTAAAATGTTTGATTCATCTCTATCCCTAATCTGGAATTTATAGGCATAGTAATCACGGACTGAAACGTTGGATGAATCATCATCACGCAAAGCAACAACTGAAAAATGGGAAAAGAGAAAAGAAATTAAACAGAAAGATCAGCAATGTAAAATGCTGGATAATCCTACTAAGATGTCAATTGTAGATACCTTCTTGTTCGTGTTCCAAAAGGTCGTCTACATTTAATGCCGTAGTAGGGTTAATTCCTTCAAGCATTCTTACTATTGCTTGATGTTTCCGTTTACTTGGATTACTATCTCTTTTACGAATACCTTGATGCCACCCAATGTCTCCGTATGGAAACATTAAAGGATACTGCAATGGATCATAACAGCCATAATAATATTGAATTGTACGTGGCTGGTCACTATGAGTGTAAACCTGAATATTTCTTTCTCTAGGCGTATTTACGTCATCCGACAAATCAACTATGGCAGCCACCTGTGAAACTGTTGGTTTGTTGTACACCCTCTGATCTATTGTAGGGTTACAAAATAAAAGTATTTCTCTTTCGAATTTCATATTCGGTATCAGGTTATCATATTCTTTCAAGGCTCTAAAAAATTTGGCATACGGGTTTCTGCCTAACACAAGCATAAGCTGCCTAACTACATTTTCTAATAATCGTGGACAACTCTCTATTCTCCGTGGAATTTCATATTCAGTGTCATGGAAATACAATTGCAGATTTTTCAAATTGTCATCACATGCATTCAAACCATTTATAAAATGGTACATCTGTCCTTGTACCCTAAACGTATAAACCCCTTTATTTCTTTTAGAAAGGTCCTTATCATAGCGTACACCTAAAGACGTAAACGCGAAGTGATTATTATAGGTGCGCACACAATTTCGGAATTGTTTACCCTCCTGGTTCGACACGTAAAACGCGGCGGGTTTTCAAACCAAAGACGTAATTTATTTACCGCTAAGACAACCGCACCTTGCGGACGGCGAAACCGCACCCCGTAACGGCAAAAGTTGTCGGTCTCATGGGCCATTTTTTTTTGCCACACAATAACCGTATTCATGCACTGTTTTGGGACACAGGCTAAAATAGCCCTACCTTTTAAAGACAAAATATCTATGTTTGGTTCTTCTGGTGCAGTATTACAAAACATGGTTTTTGTGTTCATCAAGTTCTGACTCTTAATGTGTTGTGTCTTTATTGCTGTCCGTAAACGTTTCTGCCGTAGGCGTAATATTGCAGCCTGCCTATATTTTTTAGCTGCTAATTGTTTGTTAGGATTTCGTGCATGATTAATCTGTCCAAGAGCACCTGATCCTAGGAAGCCATCAGAAGAGGACTGCAAATCTGGGAATTGAATTGCAGGAACAGAGCCTGAACATTGAATTTCCAAAGGTCTGATATTCTCAGGTTGCCTAGTTGCAAGAGGTTTAGATCTGGCTATATACATACCAGGCCTTGTCTTTTCTATGCCCTTAGTTCGCATTACTTAGATAGAGGTGGATAAACTAAAAGACATACAATATCCTTGTCAAACAATACACTGGTCCAACTGTAGAAGTCCTACCACACTTAGCCAACAACTGAAACACTATCTTAATACCAAGCAAAATAAAGTAAATACAGAAATGAATTGAATATTCAACAATCGCATACTTGAGAACCTGAGGCCAAAGTTTTCTAAAACCAGATGCACCATCCATCCCAGCCATACTAAGTTTCCTAAAAACAGGAAGATTAAAAACATTAAGGCGGTGTAAGTAGGAGCACATATCCAATGGTAGAGGCTACTGGAAAGGAGCAAATTATTTACTTGTAAACACAGTGGCATGGAAAAAGAAAGCTATAACTCATCACTGACCAAGCCTCTATAGCAAACCAAAATAATCAAGCTATAGGCCTTGCTACAGTGCACTGAGCTAGAAAAACCAGACAAGAGTAGACTCTTTATCTAAACATTCTAAGAAGATCCAAAGGACACAGCAGCAACAAATACATTAACGTGAAATAACATATTTATGTATATCTCCTTTTTCTGGCCATATAAACTCAAAATAACCTTGACAAACTAATTAAACACCTATAGTACAGAAACGACCACACTACGATCCTAGTGACGTGTAATTAGTAGAAGAGTCCAAGAAATAGTAAACTCTTTACCTATACACTCTAAAGAATACAAAAAAACATTATCACCAAACACATTAACCGAAAACAACATGAAAGGGCAAATCATTTACCTAAACACTCTAAAGAAATCCAAAGGACAGATTATCAGCCAACACATTCATAGGAAAACAACATATTTATATGTTTCCTATTCTAGGCACATAAACACTAAGCAATCTTGCCAAATCATGCCAACCAGCACACCTATACATTCAGAATATAGCAGAAAAATTATTCTTACATAGCACAATTAAGTTTCCTAATCTGCAGTCATAAACCCTATAATCATTTTCCCAAAAGCATTTAACCTCTTGAAACAACCAACCACATGTATTTCATAACATAAAGTTCATCAAGAAAGCACACCCCCAACCAATAGACAAGAGACACACTAAACAGCTTTCTCTTAAATGGGAAAACTGGAATCAATAATCGAATGCAACCTATAGCCTCAGAATTATATTTAACACCTGAAAGAACTAAACCAACAACACGCTAACAGGCAAAGTGTATCCTAACCCTGAATGTAAATCCCAAAGAAATTTCACACAGGAAGGCAACCATTCTATATTCAATTAGCCAATCACCCAATAAAACAACACAAAGTAAACATGCAATAATCATTATCAAAATAACCTCACAGACCTGAACAACAGATGAAAGCCAACAATTGTTGCTCGCAGAACAAACGAAAAGTGCTGTGTGACCGAATAGACCAAGCCCATCGGTGGGTGTATTTAAAGGGCAATTTTTTACAGCAGGAAAAGAAATTCCAAATCTTTAAATTATCATTGCTCTGTTCAATATAAAATATAAAACAATAAAAGAAGTACCATCATAGCCAATTTTCTTGCCAACCATATGACATGCATCATCCTGCCTCTGCAAAATCTGACATGCTATAGGCGGCTACAGTAGCGTTTCGGTCAACAACCGAGCACAGCTGGAAGCGAGCAAGATTTTGCTTTAATTTCCACCATACAGATTGCAAAATCAACTGCATCCATCAAACAACCCTCGTACCCTCCCCCTTGCAAAGTCCAAGCTCTACAAATGAAGAGGTAGCCAGTGTACGGGAAAGAGGAAATCGCCATCCCAAGCCCTGTTTGCCCCAACCACCGCCGGATTATTATCCTCTTTTTTTTCTCTTTTTTTTGCCTGCAATTTCTATCTTTATGTATATATCCCCAATATCTAACCCCCGTATATTATTTTATATTATTTTATATATATTCCATCTCAAGTTATTTGGGATATATATGTTGGATTTGTTTTTATATCTTAAAATAACAAAACAGCATTTATTACATCATCATACAGTTATCACAAGCATAAATACTCTACAGTCATGCCCATTTTATCTGCATAAAATTTCTCAATAAATTTGCATATTATGCCATGCTTGACATTTAGGAATAGGAAACAGCCATAAACGTATATATAATAACATAATATAATAAAACATTAATAAAACATTAATAATAAAACTTATCCCGACACATCCATAAAAAGAACACGTGCAAAACAAATTCGATCGCAAGAATATATTGTTTATCAAAATGAGAAACATACATATCATTATAATCTAAACAAACCAACACATTAAAGGCCACCCCAACCAAACATCTAAGAATTCAAATATATCTATATATCCCTAATTCCCTATATAATACGCCGTGCGTACTGCGACACACACACACACACACAATATATATATATATATATAGGGATATAATACGCTGTGCGTCTTGCGACACACACACACACATACACACACACACACATATATATATATATATATATATATATAGGGATATAATACGCTGTGCGTACTTGCGACACACACACACACATACACACACACACACACACATATATATATATATATATATATATATATATATATATATATATATATATATATATATATATATATATATATATTATATTAACCTAAACGGACTAACACACGAAAAACCACCCGAACAAAGCATTTAATAATTCAAATAAATCTATACATATCCACAAAATATATTAAATGCTAAAAGAAACATATTCAAAACAAATTGAGCCGTAAAAAATTATACATTTTTATCTATCAAAAAAACAGGAAAAAGAAAACGTAAATCAACCTAATAAACAAGACATTTAATAACATATATATCTCTCTATGCAATATATCTCTCTAGGCAAAGAATACATGAAAAGAAAAAAAACCAAATGCTCCCCAAATGGAACACGTCGACAGTTTCCTTCTCTTTTTATTAAGAGGAGTAAGAAGAGTGAAGAGGCCCAAGAGGGTCTCTCCACATATATGCGCGTGGCGACGTGCGAGCGTGCGGCCGACACGCGCACCCGCTTTTTTTTTTTTTTTTTTTTTTTTTTCTCCGTAAAAAACGTGATTTCGGTTATCTCTATATATATATATATCTTATATCTATTAAGTGCGCGCACTTTGCCCACAAGAGCCACGTGGCGCGCGTGGGGCGACACGTGGCACAAATTTTTTTTTTTTTTTTTTTTTTGGCAGCATTTTTTTTTTAATTCGGTAAAAACCGTGATTTTGGTGATCTTGTTATATATATAAGTCGATTCCTTTTTTTCGACTCTCCGTTACATAAATCGAACCAAAGTGTATATTTCGATACGGGTCATTTTTAGTGCCTCCAACAGACAGTTCCGATTCAGTTTTACATTACAATCAACCGAAAATTTTCGATTTCTCGATTCGCTTTCGGCACAACAATTGAATATACACAACAAAATGTATATTTCGATACGGTTCATTTTTTTCCCCTTCGGTAAAAACCAGAGATTTCGGTTATCTCGTTATATATAAACCGATTTTTTTTTCCGACTCTCCGTTACATAAATCGAACCAAAGTGGTTCATTTTTTGTGCATCCAACGAACGATGCGGATTCGATTTTTACATTTCAATCAACCAAATTTTTTTGAATTCTCAATTCGATTTCGACACAACAAAGTGTATATTTCGATAATGTTTTTTTTTTTTTTACCATTTTTTTTTCAGCAGTTTTTTTTTCTTTCTTTTCCCCTTCGGTAAAAACTGTGATTTCGGTTATCTCGTTATATATATTAACCGATTCTTTTTTTCGACTCTCCGTTACATATCGAACCAAAGTGTATATTTCGATACGGTTCATTTTTAGTGCCTCCAACTGACAGTGCGGATTCAGTTTTACATTTCAATCAACCGAAAATTTTCGATTTCGGCACAACAATTGAATATACACAACAAAGTGTATATTTCGATACGGTTCATTTTTCTTTCCCCTTCGGTAAAAACCAAGGATTTCGGTTATCTCGTTATATATAAACCGATTTTTTTTCCGACTCTCCGTTACATAAATCGAACCAAAGTGGTTCATTTTTTGAGCATCCCACAGACAGTGCAGATTCAGTTTTACATTTCAATCAACCAATTTTTTTTGAATTCTCGATTCGATTTTGACACAACAAAGTGTATATTTCGATACGGTTAATTTTCTTTTTCCCTTCGGTAAAAACCGGGATATCGGTTATCTCGTTATATATAAACCGGTTTTTTTTTCTGACTCTCCTTTACATAAAGCGAACAAAAGTGTATATTTCGATACAGTTCATTTTTAGTGCCTCCAACAAACAGTGCGGCTTCAGTTTTACATTTCAATCAACCGGAAATTTTCGATTTCTCGGTTCGGATTTCGACACAACAATTGAATATACACAACAAAGTGTATATTTAGATACGGTTCAATTTTCTTTCCTTCGGTAAAAACCAGGGATTTCGGTTATCTCGTTATATATAAACCAATTTTTTTTCCGACTCTCCGTTACATAATTCGAACCAAAGTGGTTCATTTTTTGTGCATTCAACAGACAGTTCAGATTCAGTTTTACATTTCAATCAACCAAAAAATTTTGCTTTCTCAATTCGATTTTAACACAACAATTGAATATACACAACAAAGTGTATATTTCGATACGTGTCATTTTTTTTCCCCTTCGGTAAAAACCGGGATATCGGTTATGTCGTTTATATAAAAACCGATTTTTTTTCCCGACTCTCCGTTACATCAATCGAACAAAAGTGTATATTTTGATACGGTTCATTTTTAGTGCCTCCGAGACAATGCGGATTCGCTTTTACATTTCAATCAACCGGAAATTTTCGATTTCTCGATTCGATTTCGACACAATAATTGAATATACACAACAAAGTGTATATTTTGATACGGTTCATTTTTAGTACCTCCAACAGACAGTGCGGATTCAGTTTTAAATTTCAATCCACCGATTTTTTTTGATTTCTCGATTCTATTTCGACACAACAATTAAATATACACTACAAATTTTATATTTCGATACGGTTCATTTTTAATACCTCTAACAGACAGTGCGAATTCATTTTTAAATTTCAATCAACCGAAAATTTTCGATTTCGATTCGATTTCGACAGAACAATTGAATAAAACCGTGTATTTTTTTTATCAAATATTTTTTTTAAAACATCATTTATTCGGTTTTCCCTTCGATAATAACCGGAATTTCGGTAAGCGTTATATATAAACCAAAATTTTTAATTCGACTCTACGTTACGTAAATCGAACCAAAGTATATATTTCGATACGATTCATTTTTAGTGTCTCCAATAGACAGTGCGGATTCAGTTTTAAATTTCAATGAACCGGAAATTTTTGATTTCTCGCTTCGATCTCGACACAACAATTGAATATACACAACAAAATGTATATTTCGATACGGTTTATTTTTATTACCTCCAACAGACATTGCGGATTCAGTTTTAGATTTCAATCAACCGAAAATTTTCGATTTTGATTCGATTTCGACACAACAATTAAAAAAAACCGTGTATTTTTTTATTTATCAAATGTGTAAGTTCTCGATTCATTTTTTCCCATTTTCTTACCGCTGTTTCTTTTTTCCCCTTGGTAAAAAAAACCGGACTTTCGGTAGCTTGCAGAGAATGTGATATGTTTCGGTTGCTCTATTTGTCTTGTGCCTTGAATTATTACGGTTTAAGCTTACGCGATTTATTTCACGTTGGAGATCTATTCTTTGATGTTATCGTTGGTAACGATTTATGTTGGGCCCGCCGTGCCTTGCACGGCTGACGTTCACTAGTATAATAATATCTATTAAGAGTGAAGAGGGTCTCTCCACATTGTGCCACGTGACAGCTTGTGGGGCTGACACGTGGCACCTGTTTTTTTTTTTTTTTTTTTTTTTTTTTTTCTCCGGTAAAAAACGTGATTTCGGTTATCTCTCTATATATATATAAAGCGATTTCTTTTCTTCGACTCTCCGTTACATAAATCGAACGAAAGTGTTTATTTCGATACTCATTTCGGTACATTAATGGCAAGTTTACATAAATCGAACGAAAGTGTATATTTCGATACGGGTCATTTCGGTACAGTTAATGGCAAGTGCCTCCAACAAACATTGCGGCTTCAGTTTTACATTTCTCGTTATATCTCTATACATATAAACCGATTTCTTTTTTCCGACTCTCTGTCAATGTTTACTTTCCGATTCCGCTTCGCTTTGATCACCACAGTTCAATCAAACCGGTGGCGCCTTAAAAATTAATATTATTTATTTATTTATTATTTTATTTTTTTCCCTTTCAGTAAAAACCGTGATCCTTCGGTAAAAACCAAACTGATTTCTTTTTTCCGACTCTCCGTCAACGTTTACTTTCCGATTCCGCTTCGCTTTCGCCACCACAGTTGAATCAAACCGGTTTTTCCCTTGGCGCCTAATCATTTTTTTTACCCCTTCGGTAAAAACCGTGATCCTTAGGTAAAAACCGTGATTTCGGTAAGCTTTTATCAATTCAAATAAAATAAGAAAAAAAGTTATATTAGGTTGGACTATTGGTACTATATTGGGGAGTCTCGACAACGTCTCGGAGACGTGTCGAACATTAAATATTTTAAAAATATTATTCCAAGTAGTCGATGTGTTTCGGGCACGTCTCGGAAACGTCTCGGACCGTGTCGTGTCTAAAATATATCGGACCGTGTCATGTCGAAAATGTGTCGGACCGTGTTATCTTCATTTTCCCACTTTCACTTACTGTTTCAAATCCACCTTCGATTGCTTTTACAACAATTATCACAAAACCTCTGCTCCACCTACTCTCCTCCTTCTTACAATCCGGAAACGACCCCTTCTCCCCTCCCCTGCTTTCGATTATGTCATGTCTCCGGCCAATTTCACATCTTCTCTTCCAACCACCATGTCGACCGACAATTTGGAACCACAAAATTCAGCCCAACTCCTTGGCTTCGTACAAAATTGACTTTGGAATGAAATCATTCTTTTACTAACTCTGCGGAACAGTTGAACAACTCTATGTATTGATTTTTTTTTCCATATAAGGGAAGAGCTCGAAGTATTTGCCATTCCACACATCAATTGAACTGCAGGTAATATCCATTCTTTTCTTCACATGTGCTCTTATAGATTTTATTTGCAAATTGGAACATCAATTCTAATTTATGTGTTCTTTGTTTTTGCATGCCTAATCTAGGATTACAGAGTCGCTTCGAAGATTTCATAACCGAAATTGTTGTGCTAAAGGTGTGTGCCTTCTTCTTTGGTTTTTCTCGGATGGACATGAAATTAGTTATGTCTGTTTTAATTTTTTCTTCGTTTCTTCAGATGATTTTGTTTGGAGAGGTCCGCAACATTTTCTATGTTGTATAATTGGATCACATTGACTTGTGAAAATCTTTCGGGCAATTGCGCATCCATATTTGTGTGGTCTCGTTGTAGTGAATTACGCTTCCAGCAATTTCTTTGGACATGATCTTAGTCTTGACCAAATTATTTCATTGATTCATCCAAATTTTTCACATTAGGTTGGCTCCATGTGCTGTAGTTGTTTTCTGAGTAATGATTGTGCTTGGTCCCGGTTGTTCTTCTTGTTGTTTGTTTTTTGCACACAACTAGGCACCCCGATTCCTGGGAATTAGTGTTGTTTTTCTTGCTTGGTTTTACATACAAGCCTCTGTTTCCCTATTGTTTTGCGTACTACTACTGCTAACTCATGCTTGTTTGGGCTATATGCTCTCTTAGGATTTTGGTGCTATATGCTCTCTTAGAGTTTTGGTGCCTTGTTGTTGGTTTTTCTGGCTATTTCAGATGTTGAGAAGGTCCTCATTAAGATATTGCTTCTTGATGCTTAATGGTTGTGCTATTGTTATGTGACATTAGTAGGTTATACCAACAGGGTATTGTTGTGTGTCAGTTCATGTTTTCGCTATATATCACTTTAGTGCATTAATGGAAGTGTATTTTTTTTCACAGCGATTTCATGTGTGCCTGTATCATGTATGTGATGAATACTTATGTATAGATTTCATGTTCATGATATTTACTGGTTGTTTTGTTGGTGTTTGCTGCCATTGCACAAGATTCTACCATTTCACAATAATGTTGCACTGTTTCCTGTCTACTAACACAGTTGTTTTCTTACATAACAAATTTTTTTCCCCGGTTTGTTGCTTGTTCAACGGCGTTGTCCGAATTCGGCTAGAAATCCACATGGTCGGACCTCGGGTAATTTCCAAGAAATTTACTTATCGCATGAATCTTTGTACG
Source organism: Gentiana straminea (assembly GCA_036785695.1). NCBI lineage: Eukaryota > Viridiplantae > Streptophyta > Magnoliopsida > Gentianales > Gentianaceae > Gentiana > Gentiana straminea. The sequence continues at coordinate 3,073,971 of JAVUPR010000258.1, read as the reverse complement.
ATGGTTGTTTGAGGGCTTTTTGGGACTTGCTATTGTGTTTGTATTCTGTAGTATTCCTTCGTTCAATCTCTTAGTTTCTTTTTACCTTGAATAAGTGATGTCGAGTCTAGAAGCACGAGATGCCTTTGGTGCACAAACACGGAATGATGCGCGCCGAAATAGATTAGCCCAGGTTACGAGACGGCAGGAGAAAAAGTTGAGGCGTGAAAAATGGGTTCGCCATTTGATACGGGAAACCTAAATTTCACGTACACGTTGAAACGATCTAGAATTATCACGATTTTTGGCTCCTCAACCCTCAAGAAACCTGTTCTTGAAAACCTTGGAATTGATCAAAACCCCTTGGAGACCTGCCTAAGAAACCTTGATTTGTGAACGTTCAAGAATTGCCAATTCTTGAATTTGATGTTCAAGATTAAGTTTATACGTAAACTTAAAAAAAACGCAATTTTTCTTGCTAATGCAAAGAAGAAATTTTATATAATTCTAAATAATTGTGTGTTTTAAAAAGAGACTCATATGCCTTTATTTATAGGCTTACAACTAGAGAAAAGAAAAACCAAATTCCGATGTGGGACAAATTGGCGCCACACTTTATTAAAAATAAACTAAATAAATTCATAAAAAATACTCTCAATATGCGCCTAACCACATCCATCAAGAACAATCACCAATATTGACTTCTCACAACCAACCTCTCTGCGTGAGCATCATCGAATGCCTGCATAACCAGTGTAGATAAAGCTTCATCTCTCTTCTTGCGTTGCAATTTGGTTAGCGGTCCATCTCTAATTAGCAAAGGATCCTTAGCCTGAATCGGTGATATAAGATCATGATGTGTGACTGGTGGTAACGGTTCTGAACTCAACGGTTCTAAACTCACATCACCATTGCCGTTGTCAGGTGTCCGTAATCCGTTTGCCGATAATGCTGAAAGAAGGGTCCAGCCTTCATGTCCCGACCCTAGCATTAGTGCACCTTGTACGATGAACCCTAGGCAGCCCGATGTGGTTCAGCCATGCAATATCGTACGTCAGCCTGATGCTCATTTCGTTACGCAAAGTCATGTACATGCCCGTCGAAGCCGTGATCAGCTTCCTTTGCCTAACCAGATTGTTCCCCCAGCTGTTGTACCTCCAGATGCTGCGCTTGATAAGGCAACTGAAAGATCACTTAAGGTCTTCTGATGGAGGCTGAAACGAGCACACCAAAAGGCTCTGGCCTTGAAAGTACGTAGTGTGGTGGGTACGTGCCAATCACCTACACCTGCCTCCTACAGTGTCCCGAATTCCCAGGGAAAAGGGGTAGGGAGCTGCTTACCAATATCCCTGACTCCTGCGATATTTTAGATCCCATACCTGATTGCGTTCACTGTGCTGCAAAGAAATTTAAACATGAAACAAGAAACTTCTGTTGTTCTGGGGGGGATGTGTTCCTTGCAACTACATCCTTGCCGTCTATCATGGTTGGCCTGCTCACAGAACAAACTAAAGAGGCCGTAGATTTTAGATCATCAATCCGGACATATAACAACCATCTTGCTTTCACTTCGCTAGGAGTAACTTATGATAAAGAATTAGCACGTAGGAACAAAGGCATATACACATTCAGGGTGCAAGGTCAGGTGCATCATTTTATGGACGGACTGATTGAGGATAGTGATAAGGCTAGAAATCTTCAGCTGTATTTCCACGATACTGATTACGAGAAATCACAGAGACTTCAGATTTGTCCAAGGCTGTTTGAAATGACACTTGACAAAATACTGACTGTATTAGATGCCAACCCTTATGCGCGTTTTTTTAGAGATTTGCGCTGCAACCCAAACATTGATGAACTTGAAATCGTGTTGTACTGCAACCCTAGGTTGGATCAAAGGGTGTACAATAAGCCAGCCGTTTCTCAGGTTGCGGGCATCTTGGTTGATGGGCACGAAGATATGCAACGGAATATCAAGGTTTTTACTCACAATGGAAATTCACATAACATCCAGTATTATTTTGGCTGTTATGATCCGCTTCAATACCCACTTATGTTCCCTTATGGTCGCCTAGGGCCGGCATCGTGGTATCGCAAGAGAGGTATGAAAATTAGCGACCGAAAAAGAAACGGGCAATTGAGGCTAACATGTCCATTCACCCACAATATGTTAATACCGCGGATGAACTACTTGAAGGAGAGTCCGTGGTTTTAGGATGTGAAAACAATGACCCGACGGCTGTGTCAATAAGAGAGTATTATGGTTATAGATGTCAAATAAGAGAGAACGATGAATCATACCTTCTCCGTTTTGGAAGGCTGTTCCAACAGTATGTGGTCGATATGTTTGTCAAACTAGAGACACAACGTTTAGACTATTTTAGAGTTCAACAGAAAAACATTAGGCAAGAGTTTTTGCAAGGTATAGTTGATGCTGCCGCAGATGGCGAAACCGATGCCAACAAGGTTGGTCAGCGTACTATATTACCAGCTGCATTTACTGGCGGGCCCAGACATATGAGGAAAAAATACCTAGACGCCATGTCTTTGGTGCGCAAGTTTGGGAAGCCAGATATTTTCTTGACGATAACTTGCAACCAAAATTGGCCAGAGGTTAAAACCTTATTAGGTCGGGGTGAACTAGCTCAAGATAGACCGGATTTACTCGATAGGGTTTTCAGAGCTAAGGTTGAGGAATTAAAGATAGAATTATTCAAGAAAAATATATTTGGCAAGGTGGCTGGATATACATATGTAATAGAATTCCAGAAAAGAGGGTTGCCTCATGCACACTTCCTGCTGATACTAAAACCTCAGTATAAGATGTACGGAGCGTAAGAGTTTGACCAAATTGTGTCCGCCGAGTTGCCTAACAAGGAACTTCACCCACATCTACACAAGTCAGTGGTCAAGCATATGCTGCACGGGCCGTGCGGGTCCTTAAATCCAAAAAATATTTGCATGAAAGGCAATTTGTGCCGATCGCAATACCCTAAAGAATTCCGTTCTGAAACTGCAGTCACAACTGATGCATACCCATTGTATAGGCGTCGAGACGACGGGAGTCGTGTAAAGGTAAGAGGTTCATGGTTGGATAACAGGTGGGTTGTGCCATACAACCCATATTTACTAGCAAAGTTTGACTGCCATGTTAATGTTGAGGTTTGTTCCACTGTGAAAGCCGTGAAGTACATCTACAAATACATATGCAAAGGAAATGATAAAATTGCATTCGAGCGTTGCCGGCCAAAGGTACGGCACAAGAAATAAATGAGATTGATCAATACCGATCGCGATGGATATCGGCTCCGAGGCATTATGGCGAATTTATCGCTTTCCTTTGGGAGAAATGAAGCCCTCTGTGATTCAAATTCGGTACATCTAGAAAATTATCAACCCATCAACTTCAACCACAAGCACAAACGCATAATATAATGCGAAATCCATTAAACAGAAAACAATGCTAACGAATTCTTCATGATGAACCGCACAGATGCTTTCGCAAAGTCAAAAAAGACAACATATTCCGAATTCCCTGATTATTTTGTGTGGGAGCACAATAAGAAGGCTTGGAAGGTGCGTTTGAGGGGTGACTCCATTGGCAGAATTGTTACAGTTAACCCGATGGAAGGTGAACGTTATTATTTAAAGCTCCTGCTTACGAAGGTTCGAGCACCTACATCGTATGTTGATTTAAAAACTTTCGCCGGTAAGATATATCCAAGCTTTCATGAATCTGCTTTCTTGCGCGCGGATTTTTAGAAGAAAATGATAGCCAAGAGCTATGCTTGGAGGAAGCATCGGCATATCATATGCCTTTTGAACTAAGGCGCCTATTTGCTACGTTGTTTGGTATACACCTCCCCGTCGGATCCGGTTAAATTATGGAACAAATTCAAAGGCAACATGGCCGAAGACATTGTGCGGCATCAAAGCGTCGCCACATGTGACGTGACGATTCTTTGTGTTGAGACAGTCAACGGTTTCTTAGTATCAATGGGGAAAGACATTGGTGATTATAATTTGGTCCCGAAAACATGAACAAAAGTCGGTTTGAGGATTTGACAAAGGAGTTGAGGGCCGAGCGAACATTTTGGTCTCCGGCGATTTAACTTGCCAGGAAAATGTTAAACACGAGCAAGAACGGCTTTTGATGCTATATGTGGTGCAGGTGTATGGGAATAAAGCCGAGTGTTTTTTTGTTGATGGTCCCGGGGGTACCGGCAAGACCTTTTTATACCGGGCTCTTCTTGCCGAGGTTAGATCCAAGTGTGATATCGCTCTAGCAACAATAACGGCCACTTCCGGTATAGCCGCATCGTTGCTACCCGGTGGCGAACCGCTCATTCGAGGTTTAAGATTCCAATTGATGCAACCGAAGGCTTCACGTGCCGGATAAGTAAACGGTCGTCTTTAGCGCATATGATTAGTACTTGCAAATTGATCATATGGGACGAAGCTCCAATGGCTAAAAGAACGACCATAGAGGCTTTGGACACCATGTTGAAAGACGTGATGGAATGCGATAAATTGTTCGGTGGTAAGGTTGTAGTATTAGGTGGTGATTTCAGGCAAACGCTTCCGGTCGTGCGCAGAGGGAATAAACGTCAGACAATTAACGCTTCGTTGATCAAGTCTTACATCCGGGGTCACCTAAGAAAACTCGGCCTATCACATAATATGAGGGCTCGGTTGGACCCAACTTTTACGTCTTTCCCGCCGGCAATTGGTGATGGTACTAACCAAACCGATGGCTCGGAACAGTTCACCTTCCTGAAGGTATAATGATCAAGACATGTCGTAATGAATCCGGGCTAGATAAACTTATTTGTGATGTATTCCCATGTACGCAGCTAGGAATATGTACGAGTGCAACTTCGATCAACCGAGCCATACTAACCACGAAAAATCAATTTGTTGATGAAATAAATGAACTCATGATTAGTAAAGTCCTTGGTGTGGAATCCGAGTACATTAGCTTTGACCATGCAACTAACCCTAACGACCAAGGGCAATATGAAGATCCGCTAAACAAATTTTGAACTTCAACGGCCCGCCACCTCATAGGTTGGTCTTGAAAATTGGCTCCCCCATAATTTTACTTCAAAATTTGGATCCCAGCGAGGGCCTGTGTAATGGTACACGCTTAATCTGCATAAAACTAGACAAGAATGTGATTCATGCCGAGATTGCTATAGGCGATCATATTGGAAAGAGAGTTTTCCCGCATCGGATACCGTTACAACCAACAAAAGATGAGTTCTCATTCCTTTCAAACGGGTACAATTTCCGGTGAGGCCGTGCTATGCAATGACAATAAACAAAGCACAAGGACAAACTTTGGACTATGTGGGGGTGTATTTAAAGGAACCCGTATTCTCACACGGACAGCCTATATGTGGCCTTGTCACGTGCTAGAAAGACTACGGACTTAAAGGTCTATGTGGAACCGCTCGTTTTTTGACAAGGGCACAACAAGAACAACCAAAAATGTTGTTTACAGAGAGGTCTTGAGTAATGTTTAGCAGGATCTAGATAAACATTTTGATACTTTGTCATATCCATTCACGTATTCCTGTTTCGGTTCCTCTCGCCTTTAATTTCTTTTCATTCCGTGTGGCATGGCCAATCTATGTTCGGCATGTGAATAAGAATACGTAGTCCATAAGCTAGACAAACCGATTGTTCCGGTCTTCACCGCAAATTTCCGGCAAGATGAACGCAAGGATCCGTGCTACGTACACGACGTTGACAAGGGAACTCCGTTTTGGACTCGTTATCGTCCAACTTGTTCGTAAAGAAGATATTAAAATTGGGAAATCGTGCAAGGTGTACCGGGGATATGTCTTCTACGATATGAATGTAAGTTGTTTTGGTCTATTTCTCGTCCTTTTGGGTTGGTTGGGGATCAAGTTCTATGCACCTTACTATGTGCTTTGTATTATTTCTTGCAGGGCACTTTCGTTGGCGCCGTTAGCTACGAACAAACAAGCAAACGGCTTGACAGAGTGTTACGTCCCTATTGTCGCTACTACATCTCAAATGCGCCCCTTAAACCTTGCACACCCGGTTTCAATGTCGGCGACTACCCATACTCATGGACATTGACGAACGAAATTCCGGTTCATCCTATCCATGATTCGGTGCCATGTACTATACCCCACAACTTCAACTTCAAGAAACCGTCGGACATCCACAAGTTCATCAACCATGATGAGTATTTCGGTGAGTTGTACGGCTTCTATTGCTTTTCCAAAGAATACATTATGTGAATAAGTTGTATTCTTATTGGTTTGTGCTCCCCGCAATGCCATGAATTAAGATTAATTAGTTTCCATTCAAGGCTTACATATGGCACAATTTAGTTTATACTTTTTAAACTGCGATGGCCGCATGCTCTTGTGGTGACACATATTCTTGTACCCCTATACACAACTTCCCATAACCCGTTTATTTACTTTTACAGGGATACGAGCTCGGTTCTCCACTCATATCCAGTTCGGGATGCGTCGAAAAAACTAACAACCGAATATGTGGTCGTTGATGAAGGGTTAGCATCCCCCCATTTAACTCGTTTATATTGCTTACAATAGTATATTCTTCAAAGAATGTAATTTAACCACGTTGTTTAATACATACAATTTACTCTCGGGAAGAAACTTGTGCTTATACGTGCCTGGGGAGATATGATTGATAACGAACAAAATCGAGTCACCGCAAAGCTTCCTACGCCAACATTGCTGGCCATCACTAACGTGAAAGTCACTACACACCACGGTATATTTGTTTGGTTTTACTTGTATGGATTGGTTCTTTGTTTATTCTTTGTTTGTTTTACTTACCGGCCCGGTAAACACGGTTTCGTCTCATTATGTGCTATTGACTTTTTAGGAAGATCGTTTAGTTCAGCCCTCACCAAAAATCACACGCCCGTACCTTATCCGTTACTAACGATCGAGTCTTTCATTTGAATGTGCGCTTCCCATGTGCAAATCTTGAAGACCAATTAAACCGGTCTTCTTACCTTCCAAGGCAATATGTTGAGTAGTTTTTTCCTAGGTTAAATCTTCTTCTATTTTTCTCGTGCGGGGCTTTCTCTCGTCCGCAAAAACTAACGCTTGTGTTCTCCACAATCCTCTCCCGGGTGAAGCGAGAAAGTTTGCTAGACGGTAAGCTTCCATCGTTGTTCCCGTTAAAATTGATTTTAGTGTTGTACATACGATATACAACAACTAACCTCGTTCCCACCAGGTATCCAAAACATGCTCCGAGCTTCAAGATCTCCGCTTGACAAGACATATACCAATACGGACCTTCTCCGTTTCCTATCCCGTCCGCCGATGAACTTGTGCCTCGTTTCTCGCCGTATACAATACAATAACCGAGGTAACTTACCATTCTTTTATATTGTGTTGGTTATACATACAAAAATGAACATACAAATACGTACATGTGCACATTGACAAGGTGCAAAACAAAGCATGGGTTGCTTTGGGAAAATGCACCGATACCCGACCAAGGAAGGATGTTTTACATCCGTTGCAAGAACGCAACAAATCGATCACCGCACGTGATGATTGGGATTTCCCATGTTCGGCATGTTCGGTCAAAGCGAGATACCATCCCAGGTAATAATGTCAACATAAAAACTCCTCGCTCGTGCCTCGAAGGAAAAAAAAAAACGATCGGGTGCATTCATGCACTGGCCATACACAAGTTTATTATATCTTGTACCAAACACCGTTATGTATATTGGTGTCATTTTGTAGGTCTCGCGTTGGGGTTCATCTACAGACACAACCGCATCAATCCGTGCTTCTCTCGTTCACCCCTTATGCGGACGAGATTATCGGGTACACGGCCGACCGGCTAAGGGAAATGGATGAAAAGGTATGATATATACATTACGAGCCCTTCAAAGATGTGGATTATCCCGGATCCTACACATGGAACAACCTTCTCTTTGTCTCACGCAAATGGAAGTAATAGTTGTGCATACCGTACCAAAACTTGGCTTCCAATGCCTGTTCACTTCGTCATTACGTGCGGGTGTTATGTATTCGGTAGTTACAAACAATGTCTGTTTTTCAATGGTACAGGCATACCATTTGAGGCCGATGTTGCGAAAGCTATAAATGGGAAAAATGTTGTTTGCTTCTTGAAGTACATCGATAGGAAGTATATGGGGAATACCGTCCGCGACTACCCAATCCCGAAAATCTACATACAAGAAAGCCATGCTCTTCGGTAGTAGTGTGCCGTTTAAGGAGCCAACAAGCTCACAGCCGAGAATGTTCACGGTGTTCTCCCGCTCGCGCGCCGTGTTAAGGTTAGCGATCGATCTGCTTCGGCCCCAACCACCAAACAGGTTCTGGATGAGATAGCAACTTCACCGAAGGCGTTGGTGGTCTCAAAGCAAAGCCTCAATTGCGAAGAAACGCCTTCGGTTCAGGAGACATGCCCATTAAATCCAAACTTTGACCATTAATGCACCAACCTAACCCATCTCTTACTCAAGAAATGGATCGATGCCTCCCGGTTTTCCTAATGTTCTTGGCTCACATGTCGGCACCGGTGTTGTTGTGAAGGTGGAAAAAAAACGTATATGTTAAAGGGTTCACCACCGAGACGTCCGATGTTTTCGAGAGCCCGGTTAAGAAGATGAAGACAAAGGAGAAGTCGAACCGAGCCTTCGGAGTTTCATGCTAGGGACAGGACTCGATCCAATCATTTGCGTCTTTTGTACTAGAAAAATATGTTTTGTTGTTAAAACCTATGCATCTAATTATGTAGTATTTTGGTACCACATCTGTGTATTGGAGGCATTACATGCTTCTCTTAGTGTCTAATGCCCGATAAATACACAAATGCTGGGAAATTGAGGTGATGCACTCCTCTCTTCTATGTTGGCATGTTATGTTCAAAGTTCACTTTCGTATCTAGCTTACTCATCCTTTAGATGGGTGTGCACCTAAGCGAAGAAAAACTTAGCTTGTATCTAACTTTTCAACGCAATCGAATGTGTATTATAGAATGTACAGGGAAGCAATGTTATTTTGCGGTGTCTAGCATTCAACATGTTGCTTACCGAGTTTGATCAATGGCCGAGAATATGTGGTTTTTTTTCACCGCTCTAATCAATGTTCACTTTGCTCCAAGAATTCAACCTTGTAATTCTTGGAATTTTTCTTTCGTGTCCGTAATACAACAGATCGAATATTCGCTTATTGGTGCAACCGAGTTCGTATTGTCAAATGGGATTAGAGTTTGTTACAAATGTACAGATTTTCTTCATGATCGGTATTCATAATCCTATCGTTTTTCCTGATGTTTACTTGAACTTGGAAGGGTTAAAAAGCTTATACCATCCGTGGCCACAGAGAGAGTAGAAACATAATGCTACCCAAAATAAGGACAAAAAATGAAAAATAAAAAGGGAATGTTTCGAGATAACAAAATGGATGCACAGTGTTGTTGGTGATGGCGGCATTATGCCATTTATATCTATATTGAGGGTTAGTGAATTTGCTGCCATTGATCATTGTTGAATGTGCAAATATCTTACGGAAACACGGATCAGAAGCACATCTCTCATTGCTTTTTCCATTCAAATTTGTATACTCATGGTGACAATACATCTTATCTCTCTTTGCATTTATGTTTTAGTTCTTTTGAGGAGACATGTCGAGCAGTTTTTATTGCACATACCGAGTATGATGTGAATTATTGATATTGACTGTGTTTAAACAGGTTCTATTCACAGGCTTCTCATATGGAGGCTTGTCCGAGCTTCCTGAAAGCGATTATTTTTCATGTTCGATGGATCCAACTATTGCTGGAGAAATTGGTGTCTTTGATTATAGGCCATCTGTGCTTATGGATATGCTTGCTGGCAAGAGAGCTGAAGTCGGTACTAAACTTGGTGCATACATGAGAACATTTTCTGGAGATTGTTCACCTTCAGATTCAGAGACTGCCTTCCAGGTTCAAGCCATTTGTTAATAAATCAAAACTTAAAATATCTATTCATAGTGCAGTATTTGGTAAGGGCTAATCTTTTTAAAATTTACCTCTAACCTTAATTGTACCAATAGCCACAGATTTATATTCTTGCTTCAGTTTTGTTGTGCAGGGGGGATACCAAAACCTGTCGAATCATCTATGAGCTTCAATCGCGATGACCTCAAGGGATTGCCTTTCACTTTCCCATTCGATATCTGTTCTTACGTTTTAGTTTCGGTCACATTTTATGTTGGGCCGCCGTGCCTTGCACGGGCCGCTTTCACTAGTAATAGAATTTGAAGAGAAGAGAGCAGCCTTTGTTTCCTTTTGTTTTAGTTCCCGACAATAATAATAATAATAATAGTAACTTGCAACGGTGGTATTTATGTTGCTAAATATTATACGACATGTGAATATTCACCTTGTTTAGATATTACTTGTGTATAATGTGTTATGGTTTGGTATGCATGTTCTTTTAGAACATTAAATGTTAAATGACAATGTCTAACTTCGACTTCTGATAGCCTTGGTATCAAATCGCACCACAACTGAGACCCTTTGCGGGGAGAAGGTGGGAGCACCGGAAGGCGTTGTTTAGGCATTGTGGGACATTGACTCAGTAGTCATTGATCTTTTTACAATGTGCTAGGTAGCATAATTAGTTGTCTAGGACTAGAAGTCCCTAAGAAGCCTTTTATGTGAATGAACCAAGTGGTTAGAACTTAACTCGTAAATACATATGTGGTTGTCTAAAAGCTAACACGTCAATATCATTGGTAAGGCACATTTCTAAATCGAAGCATGGGAATCTTGCAACCCTTTTGAGTTATGTGTCAAGGGACAACGTGTAACTTCCCACATGGAGACCTAAGTCCATGCCCCCTTGAGAGGTGCTTAATATGTCTCGGTGCATTCTCACCATGCACAGTGTCCTTTGATATTGGTGTAACAAACTTATGTGCGTGAGGTTATACTATGTGATCTAGTAGAGGGTGAGTGTGATCTCATTACAACCTATGTGGTAGTGTTTGTAGACTTTATCTTGGTGTGTCTTATATAAATATATTGTGTAACCGTTTTTCTACCCTTTACTAAGTACGTAAGTACTTACCCATCTTCTCTCTTTTGTTCCCACCCCGAGAAGGTGGTTGATAGGATGATGATGATTTTGGTTATGATGATGGAGTTGATAGAGTTGACGCTTGAGCTCTAAAGTTACGATGACTTGGACATTTATCTTATGCACTTTTAGTCATTCAGTTTTGAGACATAGACTTAGTACGTTTCCGTTTCATTTGGGATGTAATGAGTCAAACAACATTTATTTCGTTGTTTTGTCATTTCTGTTTTCTTAGACGTAGATTTTGAGACTTGGTGATCCTTTTGATTGTCGTTTGACTTTCTTTTCCGAGTAAGCTTTTAGATTTAATTTATTCCGCTTTTACTCTGATTGATTGTGAGAGGCTTATGTATGTATTAATTTTGATTTATTAAAAGTTAATATATGCATGCCGGGCGTTCGTAACGGATAAGTACTCGGTATCCGGAACGGGGCGTCACAGTAAATTAAGTGAATGCTCACCCCCATATAAGTGTGAGACATAAAGGTCTTGTCAACTCGGGTTAGCCCTTTTAGGCCAAGCGATGACGGCGGTCTAAGCAGTTGACCAGATATTTATGACTCATTTAACGCTACCAGGCCCGGGGTCTGGGGGCGTTACAGAATGGTATTAGAGCCGACTATCAGACGGAACTATGCGCTGCACCGTACAAGAAGACGGTGTAAGGATGGCCTCTTCTAGTTACCCCTGGTAGGGACGATCCGGGACAAGTCTTGGCCGTCCTGGCGAGGACGCCAGTCCCTTATAAGGGGGGAGAATGTGATATCCCACATCGGTAAATTAAGTGAATGCTCACCCCCATATAAGTGTGAGACATAAAGGTCTTGTCAACTCGGGTTAGCCCTTTTAGGCCAAGCGAGGACGGCGGTCTAAGCAGTTGACCGGACATTTATGACTCATTTAGCGCTACCAGGCCCGGGGTCTGGGGGCGTTACAGCCATGGGCCGTAAGGTCCTCTACTGGCCGACGAAGACGCGAAGCACACGTCAAAAAATCACTCTCCACCACTACGCGCTGGATCCCCAAATGCCTTGCCTCCCCCAAAGCCAAAGAGATGGCCTCCCCTGGATCAAAATGATACGTGAAAGAGTGAAGAACATCCCTATGAGAGTCCCGGAAAATAACTCCAACACCCGCTCCTGCCGCAGTAATGGACGCATCCACATTAGCCTTTATCACCCCTCCAAAGGCTTCATCCATTTTATCCTGCAAGTGTTGGGCCGAGGCCTGCGTCCTATAGGTCTCCATAGCCTCCACATATTCAGTCGATGCTGCCAGAGATCGCGCACACACTGTAAAGACATAAGCAACCTGATCATAAAACATTGCGAGACAACGCGGCTTCCAAATCCCCCACATAAGCCACACAAATCACGCGGTATCATGAACACCATGATCATCTAACAACCTAAAAAAGAAATCCGCGAAGGTAGCAGAACGAAGGCGCCCTAGAACCCCAGAAAACAGGGACACCTGCCAGATTCTATCTGCCATCTCACATTCAAAAAGCACATGCCGCATCGTTTCTAATGTCACTCTGCATGCCAAACATACACCGTCCCTCGTGTTCCTTCTGTTCAGCCTCTGGCCAATAGCTAGGCAATCATGAAGGCAGCGCCACAAGAAGTGTTGAATGCGCGGTTGCACAGGGAGCTGCCTACAGCTCCTCCAGATCCTGCTCTCCCAACCGAAGTAGTAGGCCCTGCCACAGATGCTGCTCGGTAAATAGATAAGGCCTGAAAGTACCCTGACCGGACAGAATAAACTCCCTTACGATCATAGTGTCATATCCTTCTATCTGGGTGACCCCCAGGGGCGATGGTGGTCCCCAAGATGGCATCAGACTCCCATGGACGAAACAATTGTTGGATCCGCTGCACATCCCACGCTCTGGAATTGGGGAGAAACAAGTCCGAGACCTTATAGTCTGTTGGAAGCTCGTGCCATGCAAAAGGAATACGAAACGAAGGTTGCCGACTAGTCCAAGCATCATGAAACACAAACACTGACTCTCATCCCCCACCCTCCATCTCATCCCATCCCATAGGTCAAGGTCCCGCACCTCTAAAATACTATGCCAGAGAAAGGACGGTCGAGTCCCAGACTTGCTGTTATCCTCAAAATATTTCGCAAGCAAAACCTGCGCCGCCAACGGTGCTCAAAATTCTCCAATACTGTTTTGGCAATAAGGCCAAGTTGAAACATTCTGAATCACGAAAACCCAGACCCCCCGCCCCCCCAAAATTCTTAGGTAAACAACTAGTCTTTCAGTTCTTCCAATGAATCCGGCGCTTATTCTCTGTATCCCCCTAAAAGAAACCACGGATCGCTTGCTCAAGCTCCCGAATCAAAGTAGTGGGATCCTTGAAGCACTGCATTGTTGAATAGGTGTCCTAATCCCAACCGGGTTGGACCGGATCCGACCGGGTCGGGTCGTTTACAGTTTATTTTAGTTCATGTAATAACTTTATTATGATTAATAAAAACACTTTTGTTATTATATATTATTTATCTTCATATTATTGGTTGTATATATATTGTAACGTCCCTAGTGTCAAACTGTGATAGAGAAACCATGATAGTGATTATGATTGATGAGATCTCTAATCACTTTAACAAGTTTGATACTTAAATGTCTCTAGTCGTATGTACTGTCAAATGGGACATTGATAGTATGATAAGACTAGCACGTATTGGATGTCTTCTATCTTATAGAAAGTAGGGATAGATCTCGTCTATCGAAGTGTAGAGATATTTGGACTGTACATGGACGTGTATTAGAGAATGCGTACGTTAGATTGACCCACTTACATTATCCTTTAGACCGGAGTCTTCATGGCATCACGACAAACTTTCATAGTGGTAAATTAATATGGTGGTATTTATTTATTATGATAAATATAATACAAGATATTAATTATATATATATAAATTATATTAATTCAAGAATATTCCGGAAGCCAATTATTGGCAATATGGGGCGCCACATCTTTGTGTATAAGATACACTTGGATTGTGTATTTTAATTAATAAGATTACCATAATATTAATATTGAATATTATTTGATTTTGGAAAAATAGATTTATGGTAATAAGATAAATATAATCAATATAAGATATTGAAAATATTTAGATTTTATTTAATATGAGATATTATAATAAAAGAGATAAATCAATCTAAGAGATTTTCCTTATTTTATTGGGAAAATATTTTCTTCTCCTCCACTCTAGTTGGGGCGCCCCTCTAACTATAAATAAGAGGTGGGTGTCAAGCTCTTTTGTACATCACAATTCCAAGAGCTAATAGTTCTTGAGTAAAATAGAGAGCTTCCAATACGGAGTTAGAGAGAGAGGAAAAAGGCCGGTCTAGCAGCCGGAGTTTTTCCGATAGCAATCCAAGGAGGATTCCGGCGAGGAGTTCGTGTGGATATCGATAGAGGCCGGACGCGTGGACGGCTTGCGCACTGTACTACTCTCCGTTGATGGTCAATGCGACGATCTTATAAATCATCCAAGGTATATTCCGTCAAACCACTTAACGTGTTTATTGCATTAAACGAAGACGATCTAGAAAAGGAAATCAAAATTTTAAATTCCGCTGCACTAAACTAGTGATTTCCTAACATGCATAATAAATGTAGGGATAGTTTGGAGAGCCGACTTGATAAATACTTCATTTCCTGCGGGCAAGAGCAGTTTATCCTTTCAACCGGCCATTTTTTTTCCGAATTTTATCCCTCAAGAATGCAAACACCTGACGTTTATTCCTCCCGATCATATATGACAGCCTTAAGTACTTACCAGAACCATCACCCAAGGGATTCTATAGTAACTCCGACACTGCCTCACGCTCCTCCACCGAGACACTTTCCGAAAAGTATAAACTGGATTTATGAAAGTTGATAGCCTTACCAGAAAGAGCACCATACATGTCAAACAGCTCCACCAAAGTCTCCGCCGCCCCGTCCAACAACTCAAAGAACACCATACAATCATCCGCAAATAGAAGATGTGAAATAGAAACATATGCCTCTCTGCCAAAACGGATACCCTGAAGCGCACCCCTGTGTACATAATCATTGAGCAAAGCCGTAAAGCCCTCAGCACAAATGATGATGAGAAAAGGCGACAACAGATCTCCTTGCCGAATCCCACGAGTCGGCATAATTCTGCGGCTGGGCTTCCCATTAATCAGAACCTGATAGGAAACTGACGTCACACATTGCCGTACCAAATCTATGAAGGACACTGGAAACCCCATACGCTTCATAACTCTCCAAAGATATAGCCACTTGATGAGAGTCAAATTGGCTCTCATTTACTATATGATTATACCCCGTTTATACCTCATTTTATATGTTTCTGGAGACATTTGTTTGTGTTTTGATGTATTTCACACCTTGGTTATAATTTCGAGACCTAGGACGAAAAGTCCGGAAATCTCATTATTTTTCGGTGTTTTAATACATTCTCGGTCACCCTAGTGTCCTGTAGGGATTACGTGTGTTATTTGTTGTAGTTTTGTACAGGACTTAGGTGTTCCAGATGACCTAAAGGCGAGATACGAGGGTTGGAACGTGTGCTCGAAGCTTAAACTTTCAAATTGATCAAAACTCGTTGGTGCTACAACCATATCTTTCATTGATCTGCAGTTTTATCCACCCTGGAGGCATTTTCAGGGCTGGACATCTTCATGAAAGTTTTAGACAATTTCATTATCTTTCCAACGCATTTTGAATCACTGGATTTTGATATCTACACAAAACGTTATGGCTGATTTACTGAAGAGAGTGTCCCAATTCGACTCTGTTCATAGGCCGGCGCCCATAATCTGTAGGCCACGGCCTACGTGATACAGGGAGCTCAGAAAATCTGCTGTCTTTCATAGGCCACGGCCTACAGGTTGGTTTGCCCATTTTACCCTTTTAACACTATAAATACCCCCATTTTGACATTAGGTCGACCCAACATCAATTTTCTGCGTCTTTCAGCCCCTTTCCACCTTTTTCTTAGATTAGATTGCTTTGTACATAGTTTTAGCTTAGATTATATTTACTTTGTTATAATCCGAAGGCTTGTATTATTATCTATTTCAATTTCAATTTGGATTTTGTTTTCTCTCCGGAGTTCTTCATCTTGATTTCAGTAATTTCAATTTCTTCTTGCTTTAGATCTTGATGCTTGTTACTTTTATTGTTGATTTCTTGTATTTTGTTTTTAGAATGAGTAGCTGTGGAAATATTACATTACTTGTAACACGTATATTACATTACTTGTAACACGTTACTTATTTGTAACATGACATATTAATTGTAGAGTATAAACAATTAATATGTCATAAAGTAACTCTATTTTGTCTTATTATGCTCTAGCCGACTCTAGCACTTAATACTAGCCGACTCTAGCATTTAATAGCATTCATTACTCTACTCATGCTTGTATCTATTTATACTCATACTTTTATCATGAATAAAACAAGTTGAGTTTACTCAAGTATTATTGCTTTCTCAAACTCTCTTCATGGTATCAGAGACATAATCTTTCTAATCCGTTGCAAAATCTCCCATTTTTTTCAAGAATGTCTTCATTATCCGACGCCTCTTCATCCTCGTTGAGTCCCAGCAGCCTCAGCAGACTGGGGTCACTGAAAACTATTCTTTTACAAATCACAGACTTGATGGCAACAACTACCTGCTGTGGTCAAGATCTATGAAAATGTATATCTCAGGCCAGAGCAAGATGGGATACTTTTCCGGCTCCAAACCCGCCCTCGCTCGAAACCGACCCCAAGTTTGAAGCACGGGATACGTAAAATAACCAAGTCATGACCATCCTCACGAGGTCAATGACAAAAGAGATCGTGAGAACTTCATGATGTATGACACCGCTAAGGATATCCGGGATAATGCCGTAGACCTTTACTCAAAAAAGGACAATACATCCGAGGTCTATGAACTTGAAGCCCAAATCCAAAATTGCAGACAAGGAGACCTGTCTGTAACTCATTACTACAACCAACTATCTAAGGTATGGCAACACCTAGATATGTTGGAAACTCACCCATGGAAGGATGTAGAGGATGCTACCTTATACAAGGATATCATTGAGAAGAAGAGGGTATTCAAGTTCCTTACAGGACTGAACTCATCCCTTGATGATGTTAGAGGTAGAGTTCTTGCTACTAAACCTCTCCCCAACCTCAAATCCGTGTTTGCCGAAGTCAAACGTGAGGAAAGCAGAGAAAAGTAATGCCGCAAAGCAACCCCGCTCGATCACTCTACCGATAGCTCAAAGAATGTTGGTGGTCGTGAAGCCTACCGAGGTTACCGAGACTTACAGAAACCTACTGAGAAGACAGGAAAGTTGTTCTGTGACCACTACAAACGCACAAATCACACCAAGGACACTTGCTGGAAACTACATGGTAAGCCTAATTCTTTTAAACCCTCCAAACCAACCAGGGAGAGTCGTGGGCGTGCATGTCGTGAAGAAGGGAACAAAGATACCACTTTGGATGCTCGCTTGTCGCCTTCAAAGCCTTCATTGCTCAACAAAAGGAAGTTAGTTCTATCACTGACATAGCTACTCATGCTAAAAAACAGGTATATTCCACTCACCTCTCAGTAATGATACTTGGATTGTTGATTCTGGGGCTTCATCCCATATGACTGGTAACAAGAGTCTCATATCTCATTTTAAGCCATGTCATCAGACCCACAATATTAGGATTGCTGATGGATCTATTTCATGTGCACAAGGTTTTGGAAATGTTAAACTTACTGATAAGATCTACCTTCAGGATGTCCTATTTGTTCCAAAATTAGACTGTAACCTTATATCTGTCAGTAGACTCACTAAAGTCCTAAATTGGACAGTCTTGTTTAATAACAATCAGTGTATATTCCAGGATCTTTCTTCACAGAAGTGATTGGGAGAGCTAAAGCCTGCTCGTAGACCGTTTATGGTCAACCCCGCCGAAGACGTAAGATTGAAGACCGAAACCGCCTCAAGCACTCGCAACCAAACCTTAGACAATATCATGTTATGGTATTATAGACTAGGTCATCCAAATTTTGGTTATTTAAAGTCTTTATTTCCCGAATTGTTTAAAGGATGTAACCTCGTGACCTTCAATGTGATATTTGTCGCTTGCTAAACTTACTAAGTCTCGTGTATACTAAAATATCTTACTTACCCTCCACACCTTTCACTCTAATACATAGTGATGTATGGGGACCTTCAAGAGTTAAAAGTATAACAGAAAGAGGTGGTTTGTCACCTTCATAGATGACCACACCAGATCACATGGTCGTTTTTGATGAAAGATAAATCAAGTTGGAACCATCTTCCAAGAGTTCTATAACATGGTATCCACTCAATTTGACACTAAGATTAAAATCTTAAAAATGATAATGCCCCGGAATACTATGAGTCCAACCTCAGCACCTTCCTGAATGATAAGGGAATTGTTCACATTAGTAGCTGTGTAGAGACACCTCAACAAAATGGGGTTGCTGAGAGGAAGAACAGGCACTTACTGGAGATGGCTAGATCAGTCATGTTCACCACACATGTGCCTAAATATATGTGGGGTGAAGTTATATTAACTGCCATATACCTGATCAACAGGTTACCCAGCAGAGTGTTAGGATTCAAGACTCTCATTCAAACCCTGCTGACAACTCATCCTTGTCCTCATCTCATTACTGACTTGCCTCTAAAAATCTTTGGATGTACTGTGTTTGTCTATATCCATGCCCAACATAGAAGCAAACTTGACCCCAAAGCTCATAAGTGCATTTTCCTTGGGTATGCCAAAGACAGGAAGGGCTACAAGTGTTATTCTCCCACTGACAAAAGATTCTACAACTCTACGGATGTGAAATTCTTTGAAAAAACTCCTTACTACAACGCAACCCTACTGAGACTGTCACAGATGGAAACCTAATTGAAACAATAACTCTTCCCTCCTCTCATAGTCCTCTAACTCCAAATGCACCCTCAGTTGAGAATCTTGAGGCTGTGCCAATCCCTATACCAATTCCTAATATTCAGCAACCTCATGAGACTCATCATCCTGTTGACTCTGAGCTCCCTACATCTACTGAACCTCGGCAACCTGCTGATACTCCACAACCTCCTAAACCTGCTGATATACCTCAACAACCTACTGATAGTCCTGAACCTACTGATATTGATAACAGACCTATTGCTGTCCGAAAAGGAAAGAGATCATGTACTGACCACTCTATTCATAATTATGTGTCATATGATCACTTGTCACCTGGTTTTTCTATGTTTACACAGATTTGGATACTCATTCCATTCCTAAGAATATACAGAAGCTCTCAAACATGACAGTGGGAAGGTCGTCGTCAAAACCGAAATGACCGCACTCATTGACAACCATACTTGGGATCTCACCACTCTCCTACAAGGAAAGAAGACAACAACAGTAAATGGCTATTCACCATCAAGTACAATGCTGATGGTACTATTGACAAGTACAAAGCTAGACTGGTTGCTAGGGGCTTCACTCAAACATATGGACTTGACTACAAGGAGACATTTGCACCTGTGGCAAAGCTCAACACAGTCAAGGTACTGATCTCCCTTGCTGTCCAACTTGACTGGCCACTCCACCAATTGGACATCAAGAATGCCTTCCTAAACGGTGACCTCACTGAGAAAGTATATATGACTGTACCTCTTGGTTTTACCAACACTCACACTAAAGGGAAGGTTTGTAAACCGAGAAAATCTATGTATGGCCCGGCGTAGCCCCAAGAGCATGGTTTGGCAAACTTACTACCGTGGTTAAAGCCGCCGGATATCATCAGTGCAACTCAGATCACACGATGTTTATTAAAACAACCAATAAGAGAAGATCCATCCTTATTGTCTATGTGGATGATATCATCCTTACTGGTGATGACCCTGCTGAGATCCAACACTTAAAGACCCTACTGGCAAAGGTATTTCAAGTTAAAGATTTGGGCTACCTCAAGTACTTCCTTGGCATGGAAATAGCAAGAAACAACCAGGGTATCTCGGTCTCACAGAAGAAGTATGTGCTGGACTCCGTCGAAGGAAACCGGCATGCTAGGGGTGCAAACCAAACCTATCTCTCCAAGAGACCCCGAATCCACTAGTACATGGTAGTATTGCCGAAGAAAGGAACAATATCGAGACTTGTAGGGAAACTCATTTATCTCTCTCATACAAGACCCGATATTGCATATGAAGTTAGTCTTGTCAGTCAGTTCATGCATTGCCCTACTGAGCACCATTAATACTACGATACTTGAAGTCCACTCCTGGCCAAGGCTTGCACTTCACTAAGTCTACTGAAAGATCAGTGAAAGTATATACTAATGCTGACTGGGCTGGTTTCCACATAGACAAGAAGATCTACCACAGCTATTGCTCATATGTGCGGGGTAACCTTGTCACTTGGAGAAGCAAGAAACAACCTATCGTCTCTAAGAAGCAAGTGTCAAGCCGAACTCGTGGCACTTGTTTTGGGCATTTGTGAAGCACCGTGGCTGAAAAGAGTCCTTACCGACCTTCAAAGAGACCCTTCAAAGAACCTATCATACTCGCGTGACAATAATTCAAAGATTATGCATGGCAGAGGATCCAGTTCATCATGATAAGACAAAACATGTGGACATTGACAGACATTTCCTTAAAGAGAAGATTGATGCCAAGATCATTCAACTTCAATATGTTCCCTCAACAGACCAGAATGCTGATATTCTCACCAAGGCCATTCCACCGCTTATGTTCAACAGACTGAGTAGCAAACTTGGCTGTATTGACATATACAACCCAGTTTGAGGGGGGGTGTGGAAATATTACATTACTTGTAACACGTATATTACGTTACTTGTAACACGTTACTTATTTGTAACATGACATATTAATTGTAGTGTATAAACAATTAATATGTCATAAAGTAACTCTATTTTGTCTTATTATGCTCTAGCCGACTCTAGCACTTAATACTAGCCGACTCTAGCATTTAATAGCATTCATTACTCTACTCATGCTTGTATCTATTTATACTCATACTTTTATCATGAATAAAACAAGTTGAGTTTACTCAAGTATTATTGCTTTCTCAAACTCTCTTCAGTAGCTAATCGTTTTGTATCCGGGTTATGTGAAAATCTTCGAAATCGAACCTTAGATTGTTCTTGTGGTGTTCTTGATGTTTGATTTGTTGATTCTCGATGTTACCGTAGTTCTAGAACACTTAACCACGTTTGTTGAATTGGCCATTTGATAATCGTATCACACGTATCGTCTTTACATATGTATTTTGCGAGAGGATACGGGAACCGGGGTTCTAAGATCACCCTGTAAAACCGACTGAGTTGTTCAGATTCGGTTTCGAGTGTGAGGTTTGTATCGACTTGTCGAGTGTTTCATTGATCGTAGACCATGTGAGGTCAGTTAAATCCGGTCAGCGGACTGTTGAACCTGAATAGGAGGGTAGATTATTGAAATAATGTCTATTCTCAGAGCCAGGAAACGACACCCTATGTTACATCGAGAACGTTTACGTAAATTAAGAATACCTCGGGACTTAGCTAGGGTTTGTGATTATTAGATTGGATCATAGTTCGGCTATCTCTTTTACATAGTTTTAAACTCTTTGTTTTGTGTATATTTAGTTTGTAGAACCGGTGATCTGACAAATCACCATGTTCAGTAGTCGTGTTGGCCTAAACTAGGAACGAGACCGACTTTGGTACTCGACTAGATTCCTTGTGGGATACGACATTGACTCACCAATTCTAGGCTACAATTGACCCGGTACACTGCCGGTAAGATTGGACACTTAGAAAAGGCCGATCAAGCTTTCTGGCGCCGTTGCCGGGGAATCGGGTTGATATCTTGTAAGTTAGTTAAGTTCTTAAGATTAGGTCATTTTTCTTATTTATTTTTTTATGTATAGTTTGTTTTATTTTGTTGTTGTTGAAGTGTCACCCCGTTTACTTAGGTAGTGGTAGTGACTAGATAACGTGATTGTGTTCGTGTTGTTTCCTTGTTTGCAGATAATGAATCCATACTACAATTACGGCTCCTATCCTTACCCATTTGGATACTACAACTACGGTGCTATGGGTTATCAAACACAACCATTTTATCAGTTCAACCCATACACCGCATCTTACGGAAATGAGTGGGATAATGCCCCAAGTTACTATGATCAGCAACTCGATACTTCTCCACCTCCGGAATTAGCGACCTCAACAGAGCAACTGATGGCACTTGAGCAAATAGTTGAACAACATTATAAAGAGCTTCGTGATGGCATGGCTACGATGCAAATAGACATACGGAACTTGGAGCTAGCCATACGGAACTTGGCTCTTAAATAGATCAACTGGTCGAGAGAAAGGAGGTTGAGATGAGAGAACGTGAAACTTTGGAAGAAGTCACCCCTGAGGAATGCTACGAAGAGGGTATGAATCTTGTTATTATTGAATCATCTATTCCTTTTTCGTCCAGTATTACTGTTATACCTACGGGGGTGCACCCTATTGAGTTTGTTGTTGATGTTGAGCCAAAATGTGCATACTTGGTGTTAGAGTCATTGTTAGTTGGGATATGTTTTAGTTCGGAGAAAGTGAGTTCGTTGTTCTGTGCAATTGACTCATCGAACCAATCTTGGTGGTGGGGATTGAGTCCCATGTTTTATGTATTTCACTTTCAAGGGATGCTCAATTCTTACGATTTTTGTAGGAGAAGCAACGGTTTGCTCTCCTTTGGTATAGCTATCTTTGACATAGTTCGGGGAAGAAAGTCGAGCTGAGGACTCTAAGCTCGGAATGTGATTTTATTGCTTTTCTTTCCCCTTGTATTTCACTATAATTCTTTAGTGTGTATTAAGTTACTTCGGGTAAGTTTTGTTGTAATATAACCTGAACAAGTGTGTTTTGGGGGGCTAGTTTGGTGTTTTTTGGTTTTGATGACCTGTGGTAATCCATCTAGTTTCATTTCAATATCCCCATACCTGTGTATCTTGTATATTTGGTATTGCTTGTCGATATTAGCACAGGTACCCTGGGAGGACTTTTACGGATGCCACGTGATCGTACTCACGTTTTTTCCGGTTGTAAGCTAACTTTTCTACCCTTATCATCCGTGTTTTGTTCTAAAGTAGGGGTGGTTGGTTTAGCTTCGATGTTTTGTTTTCATGTCAAACGAGTTATACTTAGTGCTTGTTATTCCTTTAGTGTAAAATGAGCCGGTTTTCAAGAATTTTGATGCCTTTGACATTGGTTTTGATACATTGAGCCTTCAGTATTGTTTTCTTAAACATGTAGTGATTATACGAATGCATTTCATTTGAGTTGGGATCTTGTATTGTGGAATGGAATAATTCAATCACGTTAGCTTTGACTTCACGAATCACCTTCACTAGTGAACGATTATGGTAGTTATCTAGAAGTTATATTAGTAACTTCGAGGCGAAATAGAAAGGTCGTTGTTGTTAGGTACGGGATGACGGTTATGGCATTTCTTTGACCCGATCAGAGCCAAATGCCATCCCTAATTTGTATATCCTCGGTTCCCCCTCTAAGCCTTTGTAGGGTGGTTAGACCGCCACCCGAACTAACCTTTTGTGCTACTAACTCATAATTACCAATGATCTTAGATTTTATTACGGTCTGCGTTTCCTTGACCACTTTGCAAGATTGAGCTTATTGTTTTCACATTTTCTGATATGTTCGGGTGGTGGAGCGACGTGTCTCTCGAGTGGTGATGGTAAAAATAAGTATATCCCAAGAGAGGTGGAATATTATGGCTTTTCGGACTTTGATCGTTTTTGTGGTTTTGAAAAAAAAAGAAAAAAAAAGAGAAAAGAAAAAGAAAAAAAATGAGAAGAAAAGAAAACAGAAAAAGAAGAAAAAAAAAGTTGTATATATATATATATATATATAAGAGATCATGGAATGCCAATTTTTAGGGATTGAGTTTTGTTGTGTTGATGTTGGTGAAGGGGTACTTCTTTTAATCTAGTACGGAGAAGGAGATGTTGTTGTGTTCTGTAGCGGTTTGTTCCTGGTTGACGAGCTTAGGTACGAACTAGACCTGGATGTGACGTATGTCTCCGACTTGTGGAGTGATGTGGAGATGTGGAATGTTGGATGAATTATAGGTTGAAACTCGATTGATGGTTTGTACTATTCAGTCGAGCATCCTTATGAAGAGTTGAGTCTTCCGGAGCTACGTAGGGAAGAGCTTCATTTTTACGGTTTGATGTTCGATAAAGCTCACTTGCTCCTTTTATTTTCTATTTTATCGTAAATTTCCCTTTCGTTAGCCCCGACCCTAGCTTAACATTATAACCCTTCAAGTCCTGCTCGACCGTACTAGACTTTGATTGACCTCGATTAGTGGAGATGTTTATGAAGTATAAGCCTATGGTGTAACCTTGATACATTATACGTCTATAATCTAAACCGGTCGTAAGTCATGAATGTTGAAGAAGCTATACACACACACACATTCATTTTCTCAATACAAGGTTGAACTTAAATCCTATGCATTTGTGTCAATTACTTGTGTTTTACCATTTAAATTCTTATAGACTAGATGTATGACAGCAATGTTGACTCCATCATTTTCTTGAATCGCTCATCTTTGCTCGAGGGCGAGCAAACGCTAAGTAGGGGGTAGTTGATGAGAGTCAAATTGGCTATCATTTACTATGTGATTATACCCCGTTTATACCTCATTTTATATGTTTCCGGAGACATTTGTTTGTGTTTTGATGTATTTTACACCTTGGTTATCATTTCGAGACCTAGAACGAAAAATCCGGAAATCTCATTATTTTTCGGTGTTTAATACATTCTCGGTCACCCTAGTGTCCTGTAGGGATTACGTGTGGTATTTGTTGTGGTTTTGTACAGGAGTTAGGTGTCCGAGATGACCGAAAGGCGAGATACGAGGGTTGGAACGTGTGCCCGAAGCTTAAACGTTCAAATGGATCAAAACTCGTTGGTACTACAACCATACCTTCCATTGATCTGCGGTTTGATCCACCTTAGAGGCATTTTCAGGGCTGGACATCTTCATGAAAGTTGTAGACAATTTCATTAGCTTTCCAATGCATTTTGAATCACTGGATTTGAAGATCTACACACAAAGTTATGGCCGATTTACTGAAGAGAGTGTCCCAATTCGACTCTATTCATAGGCCGGCGCCTATAATCTGTAGGCCACGGCCTACGTGATGCAGGGAGCTCAGAAAATCTGCTGTCTCTCATAGGCCACGGCCTACGGGCTGTTTTGCCCATTTACCCTTTTAACACTATAAATACCCCCATTTTGACATTAGGTCGACCCAACATCAATTTTCTGCATTTTTCAGCCCCTTTCCACCTTTTTCTTAGATTAGATTGCTTTGTACATAGTTTTAGCTTAGATTAGATTTATTTTGTTGTAATCCGAAGGCTCGTATTACTAGCTATTGCAATTTCAATTTGGATTTTGTTTTCTCTCCGGTGTTCTTCGTCTCGATTTCGGTAATTTCGATTTCTTCTTGCTTTAGATCTTGATGCTTGTTACTTTTATTGTTGATTTCTTGTATTTTGTTTTTAGAATGAGTAGCTAATCATTTTGTAGCCGGGTTATGTGAAAATCTTCGAAATCGAACCTTAGATTTTTCTTGTGGTGTTCTTGATGTTTCTCGATGTTACAGTAGTTCTAGAACTTATACTTAACCACGTTTGTTGAATTGGCCATTTGATAATCGTATCACACGTATCGTCTTTACATATGTATTTTGCGAGAGGATACGGGAACCGGGGGTTCTAGGATCACCCTGTAAAACCGACTGAGTTGTTCAGATTCGGTTTCGTGTGTGAGGTTTGTATCGACTTGTCGAGCGTTTCATTGATCGTAGACCGTGTGAGGTCAGTTAAATCCGGTCAGCGGACTGTTGAACCTGACATAGGAGGGTAGATTATTGAAATAATGTCTATTCTCAGAGCCAGGAAACGACACCCTATGTGACATCGAGAACGTTTAGGTAAATCAAGAATACCTCGGGACTTAGCTAGGGTTTGTGAGTATTAGATTTGGATCATAGCTCGGCTATCTCTTTTATATAGTTTTAAACTCTTTGTTTTGTGTATATTTAGTTTGTAGAACCGGTGATCTGACAAATCACCATGTTCAGTAGTCGTGTTGGCCTAAACTAGGAATGAGACCGACTTTGGTACTCAACCAGATTCCCTGTGGGATACGACATTGACTCACCAATTCTAGGCTACAATTGACCCGGTACACTGCCGGTAAGATTGGACACTTAGAAAAGGCTGATCACCACTCTACTCGGTCGAACGCCCTGGCCATATCCAGCTTCAAAGCTGCATGGCTATCACAACCCTGTACTCCCGCCTGCAAAGAGTGAAAAGCTTTAAAGGCGATAATCACATTATCCGTGACGAGGCGGCCTGAGATGATCGCACTCTGAGTCTCCGAGATCACATCACCAATCACCCCCTTTGATTAATGATCACCTGAGAAATAAGTTTGTAGATCGAATTGCATAGAGCGATGAGGCGGAACTCGGTCATAACTGTGAGAGTAGCAACCTTTAGAATCAACGAGATATAAGTATCATTCAACATTCCGAGTGAGGCACCATTATTCAATATATCCAACACCACACGCAAGACTTTGATTTAATTTATATGGCTTTTTAGGCGGATAAATGTATGTAGTTTTATCAAGTATGAGTTATTTTACGGTACAAACGGAGTTTATTACACGACTATTGAAAAAACTTTACGTGATAAATATCTATCTTCAGGTTGTTCGAAAATGCACTAAGAGGAATGCCCCGTAACATTCGCAAAAAATGACTCTAATAACAACTGTTTCATTTCCCAACCGCAACATTATTGATTAAAGGCGATCGAGGTGTGTCCCAAAGCAACTGAGAGTCTTGTCCAGCATGGTGAATAACTATTAGCTTCATGTTCACGATATTTTTGTGAAAGTTGATTTTTTATTTTATTTTATTTGGATGATAGGATCATTGATTTTCCGAGATATAACTATTAAGTTCACGATTGTTGTCGAATTTTATTTTATTTGGATGATAGCGTTATATCTGACACATACACACTCATTATAAAAAAAAAAGTAACCAAATCCTATGAAGTTGTCAATAATGCAATACGCCGACAAACATTTCAGCATATTTCGACGGATCCTATCATCCAAATAAAAAAAATATCCACTTTCACAAAAATATCCTGAACATGGATCGGTTCGTACTCGAAGATCCAACTGCAACATGTTTTCCAAGGGAGGTTCTAACATGGAGACTCCAACATGGGGAGTGACCGATGTGGCATAATCTGGACCACACAGTTTCATTCTGTAATGAAAGTGTGTGGTCCGATTATCTTACGAGCCACTCCCTATGTTGGAGTCCTTAGGTTAGAATTTCCCGTTTTCCAAATGTACTGAGGTATTGTATCTTATAACATTTTTTCCAATTAATATATATACTTATATTTATTTGTTTCATATTTTCTACCTCTCTCATCACATCTTTGACGTCCTGCTAAGTTCCATGCCTTTATATTAATGTATATTTATTATTTATTTGATGTAGGACATGCCTTTAGTATTATTTATTTTGGGAAGAGACATGTCTTTATTTTTATTTTGTTGAGAAGTTGACATGTCTTTACTGAGTATGAAAAATTCGGTAGGGGTAGGAATTAGTATGAAAAATTCGGTGGGGGTTATAAATCCTTCTATCTTTAAGAATATACCACCGGTATAAGCACGGACTCCTTCTTTTACGGGTAGACTAAATAATCAAAACGGGTCTTTTGAAGTGAGAAAAACAAATATTTTTTAAAAGATATGTCATATATTTATACTAATAAACTTATCGGACCAAAAGAAAAAATGAGGTCCCCAAATTTTGATCATTTTCTGAGGGCCCTAAGTCCAGATCTTGTTGACCTATGCCAAGGGACGGATCAGGATATTCGAGAGAATGAAAATCGGAGGGCATTTAAAAAACATAACGGTGTTGGGTCTGACCTTATCTGATATAACTATTTCAATTGAGAATCGTTTATGTTAAACTACTAGAAATCTTTTTAAAAAAAAAACAGAAGTTACATGAATCCATAAGTTCTCCTTCCGAGTTGCAGAAGATCTGTATTCTAGATTTACACATTTTACGGTACGGTAGAATATATTTTTAGAGAACTATTTAGAATCATTCGTAGCAAATTGGAGACAATATAAAATGGAATACCGTGTGACCTAAATGATCATGATCTCGTTGTATAATGAATTATATTTTTGGTACTTGTATTTTTACAATCACAAAAAACATAAATTATCTCTTTACCTTTACATATTAAATGTCAACACCCTAATAGATACATTCAATCACAATAACCGAAAAAACCATGTAGTAGATCACTTTTACGCCAGACTAATCTTTATTTACAGTTTATAAAATATAATTATTTCACGTATAAACTCAATATAAGAGATCCAACAATCAATTCATGCATAAAACGAACTTTTATTTAAGATACCAAGACCAAAAAAAGGGCTAACATAGCAACTTCACTGAAGTGTTTAGTGATTAGAGAATGATTCGAAGTGATACATGTTCATATCTCCTTTAAAATGCCATGTTCAGGTCGGTTGGTTTATGTAAAATCCTACATAGTTAAAATAGTAAAATACTCGTTTCATATAAGTGTGAAACATAAATATTTTGTCAATTCAAACTTAGTTCTTTTAGGACATTCTTAGACGATGGTCTAAACAGTTGACCGAATTGTTTACGACTCATTTAGGTATACCAAACCCATGTATGCGGCGTTACAACTCAAACAATTTTGTACAATAGATCAAACATGTATTTATAGACCTTTTCTTGTGAGGTTGGGCAAAGTGGTAGGTATAATATAGGTGGGAGTTGCCGGCGGCTATTAATATTGGTATATAGCCACCGGAATACTTAATTATTTACTTTATTCAAATATATTTTAAATAGTTCTTCCATCGATCTGATATTTCATACTCCCTCCATTTTTCTAACCGTATATTTGAAGAAAAAATAACTGTAATCTTTTGGATGAATCTGATCATTTTTTAGTTTAAGATTAAACATTTTTTTGATGAACATGATCAATTATTTTTCCTTCATTTTTAACAGTTAAAAAAAAAAAGATGGAATAAATTAAATCTCTTTCTCCCATTTGGGTGATGGTTCTTCCATATAATATAAGGGGAGAGATGTTTGATGTTTTTATATGAAAGCTCTTTATTGCATCATATTAGATGGTTACCCAACAATCTTATACAAATTCAATTATCACCGGACATATATTCTTCTCATAAATTATATAATTTAATGATCATTTGTATTTAAGATGTCGTTCATATAATCGTTATCATAAAAAAACATGAATCGACCGGTCCGATTAGGTCGCAGTTCGGGAGCAAACCTCT
This sequence comes from Gentiana straminea, assembly GCA_036785695.1. NCBI lineage: Eukaryota > Viridiplantae > Streptophyta > Magnoliopsida > Gentianales > Gentianaceae > Gentiana > Gentiana straminea. The sequence goes on along the minus strand of JAVUPR010000258.1, from coordinate 3,044,344 downwards.
GAAAGCTAAATTGATTCCACATGAATGGATGCATACTCTATAAAGATGAAGAAACATAACTCTACATACGAACAACGGTGTCTCTTACAATTGCATCATTTCGGAAATTATATGGTTTATGTAATATTTCGATTTTCGGAAAAAGGCATACGTGTCATTTTGCGATAACGAATTATTATTATTCTTACTTCTATTATTTGGAGTTAAGTTTTTTTTAGTTATTATATATGTCGAGTTATATGTATATAATTCAATGGAGGAAAAAAAATCTGATTTTAAGGGTAATTAAGGAAATTGGTTATTTTGGGAAAAAGCTTATTTAAGGAAAGATAATTCACATTATATGTAAAACCTATTGGAAATCATAATTCTTCTTCCACGTTCTTTGAGAGCCGCATAAGAGCAAAGAGAAAGGGCTGAGAGACTTTTCCAGAATTCTGAGTCGTTTCTGAACCGTTTTCAGATTCGAGTAGAGCGTTGGAAACGTCGTGAGGAGGGCGTCGTTTCAACACCAGAAAGTTGGAGCTTTTCTCGAGGTATAATTTTCGACCTATCTGATGTTTAGGATGAGTTTGATGGATCAAAACTCATGTCTCTCGTAGTCTCGATGTGTTAGAAGGTTGTGATCAATTCTAATGCGAATTCGGATGGATCATATAGGTTTCTCTGCAAAAGGTGTTCGTTTCTGCAGTTTTTCTGAGGATTTGGACTTGGATTAGCTTTCTAAAAGGTAAGAGGGTCTTCCTACACGTTAATCACGGCTTATAGGGTTTAAGTTGTGATTTTGTTGATGTTTTGGATGTTAGAATTCATGGTACGAGTTGTTTAAGAATCATATGATGTTATGGTCCTGAAAAGGTCAAGTTTTTCTGCTAATTATGAGTAATTTCGATGTTAAACTTGTTTGGATTTGAGTAGGGATCGTAAAAGTGCAAAAAAAAATAGAGTTTGGGGACTTTCTGGTCGTCTGGTGCGCCCGCACCAGCTCCCAGTGCGCCCGCACCCGCCCCCGTGCCCCCGCACCGCGGGAAGAAGGTCCAGAATGTTTTTTTGTTCCAGGTGGGTGCGCCTGCACCAGGTTCAGTGCGCCAGCACTAACTGGGCAGAGACATCCTGAATGTATCTGGTCGTCCGGTGCGCCCGCACTGGCTTTCGGTGCGCCCGCACTGGCCCCTGTTTTGCGGAGAATGTTGTTTTAAGTCATGTAATAAGTTTTAAATGTTAATTCTTTGATCTTATAACATTAATTAATCTTGAACAAGCCTCGATTGAGCTTCCGATTCGTTTAGTTTCGGCACCAGATGTACTCTTAAAAGGAGTTGAAGTTCGGATCCGTCGGAAGGGCATGAAAGGGCTTGTGCTTTGATGAACTAGAGTTCATCAATATCCGTGTGCTTGATAGGATATGATGTCTAGCTGTCTAAGTGAGACGGTAGAGTTGATAAGGTGAGTTTTGCCTTGAAAACACTTAGGTGGCTAGTTAATACACAATAAAACTACAGATGTGATAGTATAAGATAAAACACCACCTATTCTCGGTTAGACACCAATTCATATTGGCGATGTGATACGTTCATAAAAGGTGAACAACGGCACAACGCTACTGGCTCAAAAGGTTGAAGGGTAGTGGAAGAATTTCATCGAACGTATATGCATACCGGGGAGATCCCGGGACTATCAGTGCTATTCACCGTAGTTGGCAAGTATATCTCGTGATGGATACACGTCATGCATAGTACCCTTGAGTGATGACGTAACCAAGATAAGTAAGCTAGAAAAATATAGTCATGACATGTTGATGGAAATGAGATGAATCTCAGATTGAATCGGTCTCATAAAGATAATTATTATAATAAAATTTGTTAAAGAACCTTAGTTAATTTGTAGCTTTTATCTCTTACTATGTACAATGTACTTACATCAAATGCATGTTTATTAATATGTTTGAGGGAGAGAAGATGAACAGGTTAGAGATCGACGAGGACTTAGATGACGACGTTTAAAAACGCCGAAATTGAAGAGTTTATTTATTCTTGTTTTCATTTATAGACTTGAAGTTTGTTTGGAAAATTTGTAATTTTCCTTTAGTATACATTTGGAGGTTTTCGTACATTTTGGATCTCGTTTGGTTTTCTTCAATGTAATAAATGTTACATTCTCTATCTTTAGACATTGAGTTTCTATTCTTGGTTGTTTGAAAAAAAAAATACCCGAGTCTTTGCTTCCGTTTGCTTAACTCGATACGACGTAGTAGAGACTTACGTATAAAGTGAAACTTATTTTATTTTATACGTGCGGAACGTTCATCTTCTGGATAATGACTCGGTGTCCGGAAACGGGACGTTACAATTTACCTATAAAAAGGCATCAGATTCATTCAGGTCATACGCACATCAATACATTTTCTGAATGAATCTGGATTTTACCTATAAAAAGGCATCAGATTCATTCAGGTCATACGCACATCAATACATTTTCTGAATGTATCTGGATTGATGAAAACGAGTCGCCGTTTAAATCAAACAATCATAATAGAGACTTTCGATAGTTTTATTAGTGACAAATTGTAGCATGTCTTAAAAAAAAACGTATTCACATGTCTTGAATTTCGTTATTCTGCTTATAGTAGTATGTTGGTCGTCATGACTTTGTGACACAAAACGTCAATGTTTTACACGCCATATGTATATATGTAATATAATAAAGAAGAGAAGTCACGTTGTGTTATTATCAGGAGACCGCTTCTTCAGTTTCAATATATAAACTTCAATTTCTCCGCCTAAAAACTGCAACCAAAAAAAAAAGGTTTACAGCAGCAGACAAAGTGGTAGATCAAATGGTTGGACCACAGAGGCCGCAGTTTGTGCTCTTCGGATCCTCCATTGTGCAGCTCAGTTTCAGCAATGGCGGTTGGGGCGCCATCCTCTCCGATATCTACTCCCGTAAAGTAAGTAGTACTATGCTTCTCTGTCTTCTTCGGCATTTCGTAGTTGTTCACTGTTGATTTGTTAATGCAATCTCTGTATTTTCAGTATTATCATAATGGTGATTATGATGTATTAAGATATCGACAGTGAAATTGCTAATGCTGCTGAGCAATTTTCGTAATTGCTGTGTTTCTTTTGTTTGTTTTTGCGATTCCGTTTGCTTTCTGTTTGTAATATTGCTAATATGAAATGTTTGAGTCACGTAGTGGAGCGGTTGAATTGTTGACGCCGACAGGAAATTGAGAATTGGGAATTGTCAGTTGAAAACTTCAAATGTAGGAGAAATTAGTTTCTATGGCAGCATTTCCAGCTTGATATTGTTGAAATTGATTTGTAATTTACAAAGCAGCAAAGTTTGGGCTTCTTCTGTTAATAAGCCAGAAAATACAGCTATATTTTATCATGCATGCCGTGTGCGTCTGTTTTTCCCTTTTCCGGTGAGCTGTATTTCAGCTGAGGTCATTCACTAAGATTCAATCAGATTTCTCAGTCAATTAATGACAATGCCTTTAACTAGTGGGTGAGTATTAGGTGAGGAAGTGTCAATTGATGACAATGCCTTTAACTAGCGGGTGAGTATTAGGTGAGGAAGTGTCAATTGATCACAATGCCTTCAACTAGCGGGTGAGTATTAGGTGAGGAAGTGTCAATTGATGACAATGCCTTTAACTAGCGGGTGAGTATTAGGTGAGGAAGTGCAGTACATGGACGTGTGTCAACAGACAAATGTTGCCCTTAACTAACGGGTGAGTATTAGGTGAGGAAGTGCAGTACATGGACGTGTGTCAACAGACAAATGTTGCCCTTAACTAACGGGTGAGTATTAGGCGAGGAAGTGTAGTAGATGGACTAGAGATATACTGCCGTGTGTCAACAGACAAATTGTGCTATGTCATTTTGTAATAATGTCGGTTTGATACAATGAGGATCCTTATGAGTTATTATAGAACGGAGTCCGAAAATGCTAGTGCCATACCGCAGCAACAAAGTGACGTAATACACTTTTATACCATTGATAATCGTGGGACCCATGAATAGTGTAGAAGTGTGTTGTGTCGGGTCTCCGGAAGGAAATAGGATCCATGGAGAATAAACAGGGATTTGCACCTCTACTCTGACTAGTGTTTAGCTTTAAGTCTCCATGTTAGAATTTATCATCATGGATTTATTCTAATACTTTCCTAAGTCCTTTTCCCTGTTTTATTTAAGCTTGTAATTAGCTTTATTTTTGTCCAAAGGGACTTGTCTTTTTCTGGTCCTAAGTATTGACTTTAATCTCAACTAGCCGTTGAGATAAAGTCGAAAACGGCTAGTTTTTACTTGTTTGCTTTTCTGAGTGCTGTGTTGTACTGTATAAACAACACAGCTCTTGTAATTACTTAAGCTTCTCATTAATGAAATAAACTACAAGTTATTTCTATCTTCTCTTATCTATATTCCGCTTTTACATGGTATCAGAGCTTTTGGCTCAAAAATTCAAAATTCTGGGAAATTTTTAAGGAATTTTTTCAAAATCCTCATGGCTGCTGAATCAACTGCTACAAGTAATGCTACTGCAGCAGCTCCTCTTTCTGATCATTTTTCCACCAATAATGGTGAGCTTCAAAACATCCAGCCTGCTCTCAAACTCAATGGGAAAAATTACTTGAAATGGTCTCGCTTGTCCGGACTTTTCGAAAGGAAGGAGCAAGCTCGATCCACCTTAATGGGACAGGACCAGCCCAAGAAGACCCTAAGTTTGTTGTATGGGATGAACAAGACTCCATGGTGATGTCTTGGTTATAGAACTCCATGATCCCTGAAATCAGTGATACATGCATGTTCATGGCCAATGCAAAGGAAATCTGGGATCATGTGAAGGAGACCTACTCAAAGGTTAATGATGCAGCTCAAATCTATTAGGTAAAGACTAAAATTTCAAATACAAAGCAGGGCAGCAGATCCATCACTGAATATTCAGGCCTGATGCAAGGTCTGTGGCAAGAATTAGACCACTACCAATGCATCAAGATGAACAACAGTGAGGATGCTGAAATCCTGAAAAGGATATTTGAAAAAGATAGGATCTATGCCTTTTTGGCTGGTCTTAACATTGAATATGACTCTGTGAGAGTTCAAATTCTTGGAAAGGGAGATCTCCCTAGTTTGAATGCAACAATTGCTCTTATTAGAGCAGAGGAAAGTAGGAGAGGTGTCATGGTTGACACATCTCCCATTGAAAGTTCTGCTTTGCTTATTCAAGGCACCAAGAATACCAATGATAAGAACCCTACCTTTCAAAGGAATGGGAACAATTATCAAAAGAATAACAACAAGAATGGTGAAAAAGACTCTCTGTTCTGTTCTTTCTGTAAAAGGAACAGACACACCAGAGAAAACTGTTGGAAACTCCATGGGAAACCAGGGAGTGACAACACCAACAAAAAGATTGCTAACACTGTCAGTGGCAATGAGACTCAGAAAGATGAGAATGTTCAGAAGGCTGTAAATCAGAATCAAAGTCTCAGTCTTGGGCCTTCAGAGATAGAAAAACTGAGGAAGTTCATTGAGTCACTAGAAGGCTCATCAACCTCCTTGGCTTTTTCAGGTATGACTGGTTCTAATAAACAGTCTGAGGGTCCAATACAGTGGGTCATTGATTCTGGTGCCACAGACCATATAGAACCATATCTGTTGCTGATGGTTCCCCTATCCATGTGACTGGGATAGGGGACTATGTTTTATGTAATAAACTCATCTTAAAAGATGTGTTACATGTTCCTAGTTTATCTACCAACCTGATCTCCATACCAAAATTGACCAAAGATTCAAATTGCTTAGTTGCTTTCTCTTCTAACCTCTGTTTGATACAGGATCTTGTAAAGAAGGAGAGGATTGGGGTTGCTAAAGCTAAAAAAGGGTTATATTTCTGGGAAGATCAGGAGAAAGAGCAAGTACCTGCTGCTGGTTTTTTGTCTAGAGCTAATCTTGACAATCTGTGGATGTACCACTATAGATTAGGCCATCCTCCTTTTAATTTAATAAAGCAAATGCTTCCTAATATGTTCAAAAACTGTGATAGTGATAGGCTCTATTGTAATGATTGTGAAATGGCTAAACACAAAAGAGTCTCTTTTCCTGCTCAAAACTTGAGGTGTAAAGACCCTTTCACCATCATACATAGTGATATTTGGGGGCCTGCACCTATTTCTAATATAAATGGTTCTTATTGGTTTGTTTCTTTTATTGATGATTGCACTAGAGTAACATGGATTTATCTTATGAAACAAAAATCTGATTTGCTAAGTATCTTTCCTAGATTCTACAACCAGATTCTGACCCAATTTGATACTAAGATCAAGAGGATAAGGTCAGATAATGGCAGAGAATACTTCAATCAGCTGCTTGATCCTTTTCTTGAAGAGAAAGGAATATTACATGAATCCTCATGTATCCACACTCCTCAACAAAATGGCCTAGCTGAGAGGAAAAATAGGCATTTACTGGAAATGTCTAGAGCTATTATGTTCCATATGTCTGTTCCCAAAAACTATTGGGGGGAAGCTGTGTTAACAGCTGCTCACTTGATCAATAGGTTACCTACCAAAGTACTGGGAGGTAAAACTCCCATTGAAATACTACATCAGGGGTTCCCAAGGATGCCTCAACATGAAAAACTAATTCCAAGAGTGTTTGGTTGTGAAGTGTTTGTACACATTCACAAACCAAACATAGGGAAACTGGACCCTAGGGCACAAAGATGTGTGTTCATAGGGTATTCAAATACTCAAAAAGGCTACAAATGTTACCATCCTCCCTCTAGGAAAGTGCTCATCTCTAAGGATGTAACTTTCCATGAGGAAAATTCCTACTTCAATATTCAGGGGGAGCCTGTTAATAAGGAGCTGGATACAAACACTGAATTTCTAATGGATCTGAGTGAGAACATTATGACTCAAAATCACATACAACCAGAAACTCTCTCTGGATCTGTGAATATTGAGAATGAAAAGTCTACACAACAACAGGAGAAGACTCCTATTGTGTATACTAGAAAGAAGAAGGTCACTAAACTTACTCCATCTATGTCTCCTCATGAGCACTGTCACAATGTGCCAAATACAATGGGCACTGAGTCACCTCAGGACAGTGATGTTCCTGAGGAAACAACTAATGCAACTGATAATGCAAGCAGTGACTCAGAACCCTCAATTGAAAAATATGAGGTTGGTGATTTTGAGAATAGTGATACAAATGATGATCTTCCCATAGCATTGAGGAAGAGAAAAAGGGAATGTACCAAACACCCTATGAGAACGTTCTTGTCTTACAAAAAATGTTCCAAAAATCACAGGAAGTTTCTAGCAAACCTTCTAAAAGAAGGTACACCAAAAAACGTGAATGAGGCCATTTCTGATGAAAAATGGTCTAAAGCCATGAAAGAAGAAATACAGGCTTTGGAAAAGAACAAAACCTAGAATCTTGTGTCTTTACCTAAGGGTGAAAAGACTGTCGGCTGTAAATGGGTTTTTACCACCAAATACAGATCTGATGGGACTATAGAAAGGCACAAGGCCAGACTTGTGGCCAAACCCATGGGGTGGACTATTTTGAGACATTTGCACCTGTTGCTAAAATGAACACAGTCAGGATCCTCATATCCTTGGCTGTAAATCTGGGATGGAACCTGCAACAATATGATGTCAAGAATGCCTTCTTACAAGGCAACCTGAATGAGATCATATATATGGCTGTTCCCCCAGGATTTGAGAATCCCGATGGAAAAGTTTGCAGACTGAATAAAGCCCTATATGGGTTAAAGCAGTCCCCTAGGGCATGGTTTGGCAGATTTGCTAAATTCATGCTTGAACAAGGGTATAAACCAAGTCAAGGTGATCACACTATGTTTGTGAAACATGGAAAAACTGGGAAGAAATCTATTCTGCTGGTGTATGTTGATGACATCATTGTCACTGGAGATGATCAACAGTCTAATCAACACCTACAAGCAGAAATGGCAAAGGAATTTGATATAAAGAATCTTGGCAGACTGAGGTATTTTCTAGGAATTGAATTTGCCTACTCTAATCAAGGCATATTCATATCCCAGCAAAAATACATCATTGATCTCCTCTCTGACACTGGAAAGATGGGATGCAAACCTGCCACTACACCCATTGAATACAATCATGGGTTGAATGAATCTCCTGAAGATGAAGATGTTGATAAGTACTCCTATCAAAGGTTGGTAGGAAAGTTGATATATCTGGCACATACTAGGCCAGATATTGCTTTTGCTGTCAATATGGTCAGCAGGTTCATGCAAAGACCCAAGATTTGTCATCAAAGAGCAGCAGAGAGGATTCTGGAATATTTGAAAGGGTGTCCAAGCAAAGGAATCTTATACAAAAGGAGTGACAATCTTGATCTCAAAGCCTATACTGACTCAGATTATGCTAGTTCATTAGATGACAGGAGATCTACTTCTGGCCACTGTCTGTTTCTGGGTGGAAATCTGGTGATTTGGAGGAGCAAGAAGCAGCCTGTTGTAGCAAGATCAAGTGCAGAGGCAGAATTTAGGTCTATGGCTATTGGGATATGTGAACTACTTTGGTTGAAGATCATTCTAGATGACTTAAAGGTGGCATGGAAATCTCCTATGAGACTGATCAGTGACAACAAATCAGCTATGGATATTGCTCATAATCCAGTTCAACATGATAGAACTAAACACATTGAAGTGGATAGGCATTTTATCAAAGAAAAACTGGAAAATGGGTTGATCACTACTGAGTTTGTGCCATCTAAGGATCAAGTTGCAGACTTATTCACCAAGGGGCTACCTGGGAAGGTGTTTCATGATGATATTGACAAGCTGGGCATGTTTGATATACATCTACCAGCTTGAGGGGGAGTGTTAGAATTTATCATCATGGATTTATTCTAATACTTTCCTAAGTCCTTTTCCCTGTTTTATTTAAGCTTGTAATTAGCTTTATTTTTGTCCAAAGGGACTTGTCTTTTTCTGGTCCTAAGTATTGACTTTAATCTCAACTAGCCGTTGAGATAAAGTCAGCAACGGCTAGTTTTTACTGTTTGCTTTTCTGAGTGCTGTGTTGTACTATATAAACAACACAGCTCTTGTAATTACTTAAGCTTCTCATTAATGAAATAAACTACAAGTTATTTCTATCTTCTCTTTTCTATCTTCCGCTTTTACACTCCATGTATTAGTTCAAGCCAATTTTGAAATTCAGTGGTTTTATCCTAACTTTTATTGTCCTGTGTATCTTTTTACGAGATATTCAGTATGATAATGAATCGGTTGCACTAATTGCTTAGCAAATTCTGCATCAAATTATATCCACTTTAAGCTTAATGTTGGCTTCTGGAACATGATGGTAGTCTATAGTTTATAATTTTCTGTTGCTGTTTATTTTCAATGTGCAACTTCTTTCAGTTTTTTTCTGCATGTAATATATCTTCTGCAATCGTCTCTAGGCTGACATAGTGTTGCGTGGTTATTATGGATGGAACTCGCGGCGTGCAATTGAGATCATAGACCAAGTTTTTCCTAAGGTATATGCTTTGATACTCTTCACGTTTACAACCGGTTTTTGGAAGTGACTCAAAAACCTATGGGATAATCCATAAAATTATGTATTTGACATTGGTCAGTTTTAGGAATAACTTTCGGTGGTCATTTCAGCAAACCGTACATTTCAAATTCGTCATCGTGTTTGGCTAATAAGAACAGTGACAGAAAACCGAAAACGGATCCCTCTGACTGACACAGCCAAAAAAGCCAAAAACTAATATTAATAGGACCCTGTCGATGAAGCCACTAGCGTAGATATACGTAAACTTGTTGAATGGATATTCATAATCGTTTGAAAAAACATTCTCGATTTTATTCAACAGTTCTCTTACAGCAGCTTTTAATTGGGCAGGATACTGCTACCCAGCCTTCATTGGTGATTGTTTATTTCGGGGGAAATGATTCTATGGGACCTCATCCATCTGGATTGGGCCCTCATGTGCCCCTAGAAGAATACGTTGAAAACATGAGAAAGATTGGAACGCATCTAAAGGTACGTTATTGTGTACGGATGATCCTTTAGGATAATACGGTACAAATTATACTTAGAGGTGATCACTATCAAGTAATGTACACCGTGAATGAAGTGTCATCTGATGCATTATACTTACCATAATATATTTCATTCTTTTGTATCTTGAATCCTCGTTCAATGGATTAGATGCAAAGGTAGTAAAGGTAATGTTCTTTTGAATCATGATAAGGACAATAAACAAGGACTTTTTTAGAACTAAGAGCGCTATTAACATGTCTTATCCGATTATGCTGTTTGCTTGTATTCGAGAACCTAGTAGTATGAACTTTTTGAGGTCTAAAACGTGTCTTACTTTATCATATTTTGCGTGGATAATGATTCTTATTGGCTTGTGGTTTCGGCACTATCCTAAAAGTGCATATACGCAACGTTGGGTAGTGATATTGAATCTCAGTTGACAATTTAGTCTTCTGTGATGTGCTTTTTATCATTTCTTGCAAAAGAAAATAAGAAAACTTAAATCGTTTGTTGCAAATTTATTATCTTGGATCCTGTTTCTGAAATCTGGCAATGTTTTAGAGCCTTTCGGATTCGATTCGGATAATTTTCCTCAGTTCTCCACCTGTCAATGAAGACAAAGTTCGTGAAACCCAGAGGTACCAATAACAGCAATTTGTGTGGTTTGTCTAAATTTATCATTTTTCCTAATTTTCTTTTTCTCTTGCCTCTGTAACAATATGGTGTTTATGTTTACCTTTTTTTTTTCCCTTTCTTTTTACCTAAACAGTCCATACTTGAGTGAGCTAATCCGAACGAATGATCTGTGCCGAAGATATTCAGAAGCTTGTATAGACTTGTGCAAGGAGATGGATATAAAGGTCGTTGATCTTTTTACTGCGATTCAAAAACGACCAGATTGGTTGTCTGCGTGTTTCACGTAAGTTCTAAACCACTTTTAATTTGCCATACTATAGTTCTACTGCAAATACATAGCCTGCGTAATCACGCCCCCCCCCCCCCCCCTAGTGCTACATGTGGCTCTGTCACTGTTCCCAACGGTTGGTAATAAAATACGGTATTAGAACATGAGATCATGTGTTCAAGCCACTCTGTCTTCACTTCTATCTAGGGGTGTAATTGTGTAAACGACTTGAGTTGATCATGAACAACTCGACACTCGGCTCGTGAAATGCTCGCTCGAATTTGATTTAATTGGACTCGAGGCAAACTCGAACAGTTCAAGGTTAATAAGCCAAACTCGAGCAGTTCATTAACAAGCCGACTCCGAGCACTTTAAATCTTGACTTGATATGCTCACGAGTTTTATTGATTATTATCATATTGTATGAAAAATATGTGTGTGCGTGCATATTAGTTCTTAAAACAATTTTTTCATGCTACTAGAGCTTGAAAGTGATCAAAATTTTGTCGAGCCAAACTCAAGCATATATAAAAAAACTTAATCGAACAGATTTCGAGCAAATTTCTTCCTGCTCGAACGAATTCAAGCCAAGTTCTATCATCACTCTTTGAGTAGTTAAGTAAATTCTCGAACCTTGATTCGTCTTAAATTGTTTACACCCCTACTTGTATCACGCACGCACCATATTGACTTAAGACTATCCCTATGGAGGCCCACACTTGAGGGGCATGTTAAAGCCTCTGTTGTGTTTCAATACGTAAATTACTCATCTCCCGAACCATATTCGTATTACGTGTCTTCTTATATCCGGCGGGTTTCTGTATTCGTTAACGTACAGGGACGGGGTCCACCTATCAGCAGAAGGTAGTGAAATAGTGGTGGAAGAGATACTAAAAGTGTTAAAAGAAGCAGAATGGAAGCCATCTCTACACTGGAAATCAATGCCAACTGAATTCTCAGAGAACTCACCATATGATCTTGTTGCAGCTGATGGGAAAACTACACTTAATCCATCTGATTGGACTTTCCACAGAAAAATCCAATGGGACTGACTAATAAAAGACTTTAAAAAAAAAGGCAAGAGTTTTCATTCTCTACTTTTTTTTAGTCATTAAAAGCTTAAATTTGTTATAATTTTAGTAGGTAAAACTGTATTATGTTTCAACTTAGTTTTATCAATAATGATTGTAATGTTTGTGTTATATTTGTCTTGTGTGTATATTATGACTTGTCTGGTATGCATCTTTGGAGTTATAAGGGCGTATTTGGTATAGAGAAAGGGAGAACAGAAAAGTGACGAGAATAGACGTGAGAAAAGAAAAATGTCGATGAGAAAGACATTTTGCTAGTCGAGGACTCTGAGGGGAAATTCATTCTTGCCTAGATACTCAATTTGAGGAGTAGTACCATGTTGTATGATCATACTGGCCACAAAATGTAAATTATTATTATTTGCAGTAATCTGTGGTCAGGATGGTGCCACATGGTATTACTCCTCAAATGGAGTAAGCTAGGTAAGAACTACCCGACTCTGAGCTGAAACGGTTACAAGACACATTATGCCTCAAGTTGCATTGCTAGACCTTCGTGGAGTTTTGAAGCGTTAAAGATAATGCATAATATTGATAAAAATTATAGGTAAGCCTAGAGGTGTAAACAAGTAAAGCCAAAACGAGTATCAGATTTTTGAGTTTGCTAAATACACGAACGAGCTCGAGCTTGTTCATTTATCATAAACAAACTAATTTATATGTTCGTTAATTTATTGATCGAGCTTCAGCCGAGCACAAACGAGCTCTCCTCCATCTTAAAAACTTATGTCGATGTTTTTCAACTCTCGTATTCAAGTGTGAAATGACAAATGGATTGAATGTTTTCTTCGTCTTTTTAAACATATATCAACTAGATACTTCAGGCAGAGAATACAAAAAGGATGGACAGAGACAAGCTAGTTCGTGTTTGTTCTTTTTGATAAACGAGCACAACAATATATTTAAGTTTTATTCGGGCATAATAACAAACAAACAAATACCATGAATTTTTTTTTTTGGGTGAAATACCATGATTTTAAAATTTTGTAAAATGCACTTCAATCAGAAGAATTTGGAAATGAAATGCTAATTTATCAGTTACAAATCAATTAACTTTATTATTCAATTGAATACTAAATCGTTGATTGATGAATTATTTATGGAAATAATATCAAATCCAAACCGTTGATTAATGAATTATTTATGGAGTATCATTTTCAACTTTGTCTTCCTCACTATAAATTCATCTTTATATCATTTTGGGAAATGAAGCCAAAAGAAATAAAGAAAAATGATGCAAATAATAATAGTTTTTTATGTTATTCTTTTCCTCAATATTCATCATCTCCCAACCAATAATGCCGCCCCTGTTCCGCGGCGACGCTGCAACTTTTTCCGGGGAAAATGGGTCTACGATCCATCGTACCCGCTCTACGACTCTTCATCCTGTCCGTTTATCGGGAAAGAATTTACCTGTCTGCCGAACGGACGGCCCGATAAGCTCTACCTCCAATACCGATGGCAACCGTATAGTTGTAATCTAAAGAAACTTCACGCACACGTTTTCATGCAAGAATTCAAAGGGAAAAGCATAATGTTCGTAGGGGATTCTATAACGAGAGACCAATATATGTCACTAGCATGTATGCTACATAGTGCATTGCCTAATAGCAATTACACAATGGTACAAGAAGGGACGTTGTCTACGTTGACGTTTTGGGATTATAGGGTTAAGTTGATTCTCGAGAGAAATGTGTTTCTGGTCGATCTGGCCGTTGAACAAGGGGTTGGATCGGTGTTAAGGATCGATAGAATTTCACAAACTTCGGAACTATGGGCTAAAAACGACATGCTCGTGTTTAATACATGGCATTGGTGGAATTTTAGAGGAGATTTACAACCATGGAAGTATATTCGGTTTGGAAGTAAGTTATATACCGATATGAACCGGATGGTTGCTTTGGAGATCGGGTTAAAGACTTGGGCTAAATGGGTAGACACTTATATAGACCGGGCTAAAACCACGGTCTACTTTCAAGGTGTTTCTCCAACTCATTACTCGGGGGCGGAATGGGATGGTAAACCAAGTGAAACTTGTAATGGCCAAACGAAGCCCCTCGACGATTGGAGATTGAGAGGAATCATGGGGACACCGAAAACCGGTTTGTATGTGCAGAAGAAAGTGTTGATGAATATGAAGACACGGGTGAAATTGTTGGATATAACGGATCTTTCTGAAATGCGGGTTGACGGGCATCCTTCTTATTATGGAGCTTATGGACTTGATTGTACACATTGGTGTCTAGCTGGTGTTCCGGATACTTGGAACACTATTTTGTATAATTCTATTATTTAAGAAAAAAAAGGTTTTTTTTTTTTTGAAAGGTGAAAAAAAAGGATTGGGTGAACATTTCCTTGAATTTTAAAAAAAAAAAAGGAATTTTAACCAATGGAATATCCGAATGAACTGCGGTTTCATTGGTTTCTTTGCGTTAGTTTATCAAGACTTTCTCGATGAAATCTTTGTTTTTGATAGTCCAGTTGTTGGTCTGGTGTTCTGGCATTGTAATCCTGCTTTCTCTTTGTATTTTTCGGAGTTAATGTTTTTTTTTTTTTTTTTTTTCAATTAATATTTTTTGTATTTTCGAGAAGAAAAAGAAATATCTGCGTGAATTATGTATACAGTGTAATCAAATTATAGGCATGAATACTATGTGGCTAGACGGTACTAGTAAAAAATATACTGTGGCAGACGGCTATGAGTTCCTCACCAAGGGGAGTAATGCCCCTGTGGCACAGATTTGGAAAGATGTTTGGAAACTTAACGGCCCGTCGCGTCTTAATTTTTTGATGTGACAAGTAGCCCACGAGGCTCTTCCTACCATGTCAACTGTGTAAGAATGAAGAAGAATCGATCATTCATGCCTTGAGAGACTGCACGCTTCCTAAGAAGCTCCGGAAGAACATCCTCCCCAGGCACTTTTGGGATAAGTTCTTTTCTCACATCTCTGCTCCTGAATTGATTCGTCGGAATTTCGATACTCAGGGACGCAATAAAGAATGAGCCTATCAATTCAGAGAGATGGCCTCATGCATATGGATTTGGCGCAATAAGATCCTTCACGGTGTAGTTGATAGTCCTCCGTCGATTACTGTCTTACTATCAACTGTGGAAACTCGAGTCAGAAATCTCAGATTAGCTTGGAACTTAGATTAATGGTTATTTGATGTAATCACTTTGTGTTTTTTCCTTGTAAGCTGTGGATATTCCACTTCTTGTTTTTTAATAAAAAGTTCGTTTTAAAAAATAAAAAAATAATAATAAAAAATTTATGTAGGAGGATTTAGAGTATCAATTAAATGATTCATCATTCCTATTTTGATAAGAAAATGAAAATCTTCACATTCCATCATTTATGGTTTTTGATTTGCAATATAAAAAAAACGTTTTTATGTGCCCATAATTTGGTCATTCAATTAGTACATTTACTCTAGAATCATGTTTGGTTTCTATACAAAGCTAATTTTTTATTTAAGGAAACTAATGATGGATTTAAAACATGTGTATATATTTTTGCGCTCAGATATATTATACACTATTATTTGGCAATGGTTTTGTGTCAGTTGTGTCTCTCACACTCACATGAAGAAAATGCTTACCACTGTCTCTTTGGGTGTGAAATTCCAATTAAATGCCATATATATGGAGAAGACACCACTCAGGGGATTTCTTTCTGAGACAATGCGTTCAATACTTGGTTGACTTGTTTGAAATCATGATACGAATTCAAATGAATGATGAGCTCGAGATTGCGCAGGTGGTCTGTTTATTATTGAACATTTGAAAAGCTAGGAATGAGTGAGTGAATATTCAAAGGGGAAGGGAAAGAGGCTCATATAAGTTCTATCGATCTTGTCCAATGCAAGAAGTTGCAGAGTATTTTGCTCTTACTATGAAGAATAATACCAATGGTGAAAATCAAAAGAGCGAAGCATCCAGATTATGTCTGCCGCCTTAACAAGGCGTTGTATGGCCTCAAGCAGGCCCCTCGTGCCTGGTACTCTGAGCTTCGCTCTTATCTTATTTCTGCAAGTTTTAGGAACGTTTACGCCGATGCCTCTCTTTTTATATTTCAAGAGGGTTCCTCTTTTCTCTATGTCCTCGTCTACGTGGACGATATTATTGTTACTGGCTCTAAGCCAGACGCGGTTCAATCATTTATTGACAAACTTGGCGCTCGGTTTTCTATCAATAATCTCGGCCACCTGACATATTTCGTTGGTATTGAGGTTCTTCCCACATCCGATTGCCTTCTGTTATCTCAACGAAAGTACATACTCGAGCTTCTAAAAAAAAACATGGACAAGGCCAATTCCGTCTGCACTCCGCTACCCTCAGACATTTCTGCCCTTACCCCAACCTTTGGGAATCCACTTTCTGATGCTACTCTATTCCGCAGTGTGGTTGGCAGCCTTCAGTACTTATTATTCACGCGTCCCGACATCGCATTCGATGTCAACAAACTTGCCCAATTCATGCATGCCTCTACGGATATACATTGGTCCTTTGTTATACGACTTCTCCGGTATCTCGTTGGCACGATTGATCATGGTTTACAATTTTTTTGTGAGTCTCCTCTTGTCCTACAAGCTTTTTCGGATGCCGGCTGGGCCGGAAATAGACCGGATTACACATCTACCGGAGCTTATGTCGTCTATTTGGGACGCAATGCCGTTTCTTGGAACTCCAAAAAGCAAAGAACGGTAGCCCGCTCCTCTACCGAAGCTGAATACAAGTCAGTTGCCGGACTCAAGTGGTTATTATTTCTCCTTCAGGATGTTGGTTTTCCTTCCTCTCATGTCCCGGTTGTTTATTGTGATAATCTTGGCGCTACTCAACTGTCCTCCAACCCGGTTTTTCACTCGCGTATGAAACATGTCGCAATTGATTATAACTTTATTCGTGATCAGGTTACCCGAGGTGTCGTCCGCGTTTCACATGTTCCTGCTGGGGACTAGATTGCCGATGTGTTGACCAAGTCTCTCCCCCGACTGGACTTTGTTTCTTGGCGTGACAAGTTGTGTCTCCGTTCCCGCAGCCCAACTTGGGGGGGGGGGGGAGTATTAGAGATATTGTAGATACTACTAGAACGTGAGCCGTGCAAGGCACGGCGAGCCCAACATAAATCTTTACTAACATAATATCAAAGAATAGATCCCCAACGTGAAATAAAACGCGTAAGCTTAAACTGTAACAAATTCAAGGCACAAGACAAATAGAGCAACAAAAGCATATCACATTTTCTGTAAGAGTTAGCTCTTTCTTAATTAGAGAAGTGAAGATTGTGAATCACTTCTCTTCCAGACCTATAATGAGTTTCCACCTACAAAATAAACCACAATATGTTGTATCGGAGAACAATGTCATAAAGTCGATCCCTTTAGCTTCGACTTTACGTAATGAAAATTATAGAAAAGCAATAAGCGGACCATAAATATACGGTCAAATCTCCTGGGACGCCTTAGCTTCCAGATCATTAATATGCTTTAAAATGTGTTTCACTCATTTTCTATACGATCTGAAGAATATAAAAAGTGATTTTGGTATACCAACGTCAATTTTAGTGACGTTCGCCGTTGGTTCCACCGACGTTATATTGTTCAAAATAATAAAAACATAATGTAGTGTCCACGTGGTCACATGTGGGCACAACTTCTTGGCGCGGATATTTGTTTGCCCTTATTTTTTGTTGTTGTATTTTATAGCTAAACTTGACTAATCTTCTATCGTACACTACACAGTAGAACTTCAAATCCGTCTGTCTTTTTTTCCCCCCAATTTTCTGCATAAACTACTAACGGTACACGTTTGATAAAAAAAAGTACGCAGTTTTATTCAATTGTTGTGCCGAAATCGAATCGAAAATTTTCGGTGGATTGAAACTTAAAACTGAAACCGCACTGTCTGTTGGAGGTAATAAAAATGAACCGTATCGAAATATACACTTTGGTTCGGTTTATGTAATGGAGAATCGAACAAAAAAATTCGGTTTCTATATAACGTTAACCGAAATTCCGGTTTTTACCGAAAGAAAAAGAAAACAAAAAATCTGCTGTTAAAAAAAAAATAAAAAAATGCCACGTGTGAATTCAGAAGGTTGCCACGTGGCCAATTATGGAGCAACCTCCTTAGCACTTTATAGATATAAGAAGATTACACGATTCTATTTGATTCATTAAAATCTTGTAATTATTGTGATTGATATGGTAGTTATTGTACTTGATAACTTCTCCTTGTATAAATACTTACTATGTACAGTAATACAAAATTGTCATTCTCCAAACTCTTTCACCAAGTCATATTTCCGTTGATTACTTAATATTGAATGTAAACTATTTCTATCAAATTTTAAATTTTTCCAAACTCAGCATGACTGTCGAAATTAACCTCGATAACGAGTACCTTTAAACAAAAGTCAAACTCGAGTTTACATTGAATTATATAAAATATAAAGACTATTGGTTTGGGGTGGTTTTGAGATATATTTATTTTCAAACCATATTCTAAAAGTATAAATCATTTCCTCAATGAATGAAACAATCTAAATTATCGATTTAATTCACACAAAAAAAAAACGATAAAACATAAATTTCAATAAATTTAAATTCAAATCGTACATGCTCTTTCACATGAGTTATTAATTCGAGCATACTTAGGTACTAACAAATCGAAAATAAGAATATTTGAGATTCACTTATATAGTATTCGAACATTATTCGAGTCCAGCTTATTCGATCTCGAGTCTTATCGAATGGACCTATTCAAGCAAAAAAAAACTCGACTTTAAATCGCTCACGAACCAACCTTTTTACTCGTTCATACACCCCTAATTGCATAGGCAAAATATATGTATTTAAAAAAATTTATTATGGTCGTAATGTTTTCCTAAATTTCACCACTAATACTATTGTGTTTTTTTTTGAGGGGTACTATTGTTTTTATAATATATTCCTTTAAAAAAAGATATACACTTTCATTCAAAAAAGAAGAAGAAGATATACTTTAATAAAATTCGTATAATATACGTATAATTAATTTAATAGTGCTATAAATTGAACGAGAAAAAACCTAAATAGCGTATAGTGTAGTTTGGCCGGTATCCTCAAAGTTTTCTGTAAAACCGGGACATATATTTCGGCACCGCCTAAGTTTCCGGCTCAATTCAACGGACTTGTGCGGGGTTGCGTGGCGGCGGAGGCACTCGATCTTACAGCTGACAAAGGTTTTTTTGATTTTGGATGTTCTTGATTTTCTCGCTTTATCTGGGCGGTAGTTATTACGGGTTGGGAGGTTTTGAGGTTGAGGATTGGGGTTTATCTAGGGTTTTTGTTGTGTGTTTATGGATGTTGGTTGTTTTTTTGAAGGTGTTTCCGGGTCGGGTTTGATGGTGCGAAGTGCGGTTCCGAAGCCTGGTCGGCGCGGTGCTGGGCGGCCGCCGAAGCTAGAGTTGGTTGTTGGAAAATATTATCAAATTTCGCATGAGAAGCTTCCTTCTAAAACGCCTTTCTGGCTCAAGTTCATCAAAGTTGTTATGGTAAGTGGTAACTGCATATTTTCTTTTTCGATTTCTCACATTATTATTTTGGTCTTTATTGTTTAGTTTGCAATTTCATTGGTCTGATAAAATGTGACTACAAATTCTTGAAATTTGTATGATTGACTGAGTTTTGCTGGGTTTTTTGTTGGAACAGGTGAGTGATAGGAATAGGATGACGTTTACAGTTAGGTTTCCAAGCTTGAACTCGCTTAGGTCAGCAGAGCAAACCGATTCAGACCCTATTATGGATATGTGGTTTAGTATGGGAGTAGAGCTTGCTCGCACAGTGCTTAGAAAGGAGGTTGCTGACCCTGCTATTAAAGATTCCAATGATTTGAAGAACTATTGGTTGCTTGATTCGTCTTCTTTAGCTCCAAAATTGGAACTTGAATCGGGTTCACCGATGAGTTTGCGTTCTTCCACTGCTTTTCATTGTCAAAAAGAGAAGGTTGAGGAGATTGTGGAAGAGAAGGTTGAGGAGATTGTGGAAGAGAAGGGTGGTGAGATTGTGGATGAGAAGTTGCAACTGGTGGTATTTAAAGACGAGAAGATCAAAGAGGAGAACGCTGATGAAGATTTAGTAGGAAAGTATGTTCAAAAGAAAAAGAAACCCAAGTATTGGTCAGACCAAAGGTAAATGATGGAAGATTTATAATTCTTGTTTAGTTTAGTTTTAATTTGTTTATTTATGAAGTCCTTTTTTTGTGACACGCTCGCTAATTGGGGGTTCGTTTGAAGCTATGAAACTGGGAAAGGAATAATTTTGAACATTTTGAAAGAGAAGAAAATCACAGCTGATAACCCTATAGTTCGAGCTGCTTTGAGGACAGAGGCTCAAAAGCAAATCGGGAACACGGGCTTGTTGGACCACCTTCTTAAGCATCTACCTGGAAATATTGCTCCTGATGGTGTTTCTCGGTTTCAACGTTGCTATAATGCCGATGGAGTTATAATGTACTGGTTAGAAAGCGCGGATTTAGTTGATATTAGGCAGAAGGCTGGTGTTGCTGACCCTTTTTGGATTCCACCACCTGGTTGGAAGATCGGAGCTTGTACCACCGGGTGCCCTTGTTCTAAGGAACTTGAGCTACTCAAAGACGATGTTGAGAAAATCAAGAGGTAAAATCTTCGTCTTGTAGACTGTAGTCATAAAAGTACTTTTGTAACCCACTTGTATACATTATGCTTCAATATATCTCTGTATCTTCAAGCTACTTGCGTGCTTTTTTTGCTGATTTTTAGTTGGTTGCGTCTTACATTGGGTGGTAATTGCAAAATAGACTTGGTTCGTGCGATGACTTTAAAGGGTTGTTTTTGCTGACTGTTCCATTCGATTGTAGGGATAGCCAGAGTTTTGGTCCCATTTGTTTTGCGGTTTTATACTTCTGTTTTTAACGTTTCATACTTTCATCTTTCTGCTTTTGCTCCTCATCTACGTGTTTCTTTATATTTTCAGTCCATTTTTATCACGTCAAGTTCTTGTTGGTTGAAGCATGTATTGGTTGTTGGACACGTTGCACTTTGGCCTGAAAATGTAAGAAAATGTATTGCTGAGGGGTAAAAGCGTCGAGATGAAACAAATATTGAAACAAAAGGGACCGAAAGTGTCTATATCTCTGAACTTATATGGTTGGGGTCTACTTTTTTGCAATGCAGACTGATAAGTAACAGATTCGGTCTGAGTGAGGTGTTAACTAGCACACCGCATACCATAGAAATACACCCAAGTTTTCTGTTGTAATCTCGAGATGTGTCTGTGGTATCTGAAACCGTTTTGCATTATTCAGGTTTCGATTCTTTTATTTTTAACGTTGTGTTTTCATAATACGTATATGCAGCGAATTGGAAGAGACAAAGAAGCTATTGAATGAAGTCCGTGCTGAGAATAGTAAAAGGTAAGGACCCCTCTTTTATCTGAGTATATGCATTGTGAAATTACAAAGCTTTCGTATTTGCATCTCGTATTTTGTATATATAGTGCTGGTGTATAATAATGATATATATGTGTGATTTGCGTTGCAGCATTGACAAAGGCTCTGACTTAACCAAATGGGTAGGAGGTTACTGGTAATTGAGAGGGGCATTGGATAATATGGTGTTGACCGACTTGTAAGAAGACTTTCTAGGTAAATAGTTGAGAGCAGAAGTTAACTTGTTTCCTCGTGAAATGCGCTTAGCCCCCTTTAAAAGCTGTGTAAATACTTTGTGTAAAGCGACGGTGTCTGATTTTTTACTATGTCGAACTTAAAGTAGTAGTATACGTAGAGACTGAGTTGAGTTTTTTTTTTTTTTTTCCTTCCATTGTCGCGTAAGCAAGACTTTCATTTTCATCTTTATGGCAATTTATTTGTTGGTTATCGTATCGTAATCTGGTTTAATGTCCAGTGGCATTGTGTTTTTGTGTGGGGCATTTATTGTTTTGGTGATGAGGGAATGTGATGTGTGCATGTGGTGGTTTCTCTATCAGTATGTTTTCTTGGGACCTAAATAATTTGAGGGGTTCTGGGATGAAATTTGGGAAAACCGACACTTTTGGTCCTTTATCTTTCGTATTTGTCTTTGATCTAGTTTTTTTGGTTGCATTTTCCGGGCAGTTGGAGACGGGAACTAACGTATGACTTCTGTGTGTTCACCGGGAATCCCACGTGGCACATCTGCGGTAGCTTGTAGTATCAACAGAACGACCCTCTATCTTAAATGAACATTGTCCCACAATTTAGGGCTTTCGACTATGAGGTCGTGGGGAGTCGTCATCTTGATACGAAAACTTATTGGAGGTGTGCAGAGAGAATTCCTTTTGTTAAGTGTACCAAAACATATAGATAGAGTGAAGATTACGACGAGAGGCGCATGATCCCTACCTAGTCAAACTCGGTGTTACATGCATTGTTTTTGTGTCACAACGTCAAGTACAACCATTGTCGATGTTATGTGCACTGTTTTTGTGTCATAAACATTAAAAACAACCATCATCTGTATTCGTTGTTGTTATATGCACCGGCTTTGGGTCAAGTTTGTCGTAAAACGTTGTAAACGATGATTAACTTGAGCTCTTTGGAGTATATGTGTTTGGCCTTCAAATTGATGGCCTATGAAGCACGTATATGGACATGTCTGATTCTCTTAACTTGACTTGAGCTCTTTGGAGTATATGTGTTTGGCCTTCAAATTGATGGCCTATGAAGCACGTATATGAACACGTCTGATTCTCTTAACTTGACGGGGCGTTTCAACTTGAGCTCTTGACCATGGCCGAAGGCCGATACCTCGTATCATTCGGTATCAAGTTCTTGGTCTTTTACACCACAAAATGGATCCCTGCATGTAAAAGATAAACACCAATAATAAATCTGAAAATTGATGATTTGGTGGTCCAATACTTACACCTGGACCATCATAAAATTAGTGGTGGGCCTGGTGGCTAGTGCTTTTGTTTTAAAGGAAAAAAGGAAAATGATACACATGCTTGCCCGTTTATTTAGAAATCGAGTTTTTAATTATTGTTCGCATTTGATTCGTTAAGTTAAACAAACGAACGATCACCAACAAAGCAAAAATGTTTAACAACGAATATCGTTCCCTTAAAATAAAAATAAAAAACAACTAATATCGTTGTAAAATTGAAGAAAATCATGATAATAAAACACTATAAAGATAATGTCTCTGTCAGAAGTGTGACCATATACCTCACCACCTTCTGTTGGTAATACTGACACGTCTTATCCGATATATGGATTAATAATAATTTAATACTTTATTTTATTTTCTAACAAAAAAAAGTATACTGTATTTTATGGTCACGGTCCTTATTTTTTTTTTTTTTTTTTTTGAGGGGAGATCACGGTCCTTTCTAAGTTCACAGCTGGCCCAATAAGAGAGATCTTGAGTAGTGTATCCACACCTATGATGCACCGACACTTTAATTTGGGAGTCATGCGTCGTGTCCGACACAAGACACGACACGACACGACACATTCCGACACCGTATCCGACACGTGTCGGCTGATTAACCTAATATTATTTAAAATTTTAATATCCGACACGTTGTCAACACATCTCCGACACGGCGCCGACACCTCCCGACACCCCTGAACACAATTTTTTCAATCTTTTTTTGATGAAACCTGAAAATATACAATTTCTATCTTGATTACTCTGTATTATGTTTATATGTTTTTTGTTACATACAATCGTTTTTACACTTAATTTGTAATATTTTGAAAGTCAATCATAATTTTCTTTTTACTTTTGACACCGTATAGATAACAAATATCTATTTTAGATATTGATAGAGATTAAGTATTACATATCTTATTTTGTCTAGTTGTTTAGACTTGTACGAATATTTTTTTTGTTGATAAATTTGAATATATAGAGAGAGAGAGATGTATATATAGATGTTAGGCAACATTGTAACCCCTGTAATCATGTTTTGCTGCATAATGAATCTTTCATTTCCGGAAAAATAAAATTATATATATATATATATATATATATATATATATATATATATATATATATATATATATATATATATATATATATATATATGTAACGTGTCGGGACCGTGTCGTGTCCTTAAATTATAAAATTAGCCGTGTCGCCGTGTCCGTGCAATACAGGTCCACACGTATGGAGACACCGCATGGAACAATATAAACCATATATTTTTATTCTGTATTTAAACTCTGTGTTTCTGATCGTTAACCCACCACTTCACCTCAAAAAACACTCTCCAAACAGTATTTCCCTGTTTTCGGTGGTATTTATTTCCTAGTTACTTCACTTACACCGTAAACCAATGTGAATGAATCTAGACCACATAGTTTGAATTTAATTTGAAAATGCGTGGTCTAGATTCGTCCACGCAAGTCTACGGTGCAAATGGAGTAACTAATAGCACTTGCATCAGATACTCTAAAATAATACTCTATATTACAGTTTTAAATACGTATTTTTCTAGTTTACATGATCTCTATCTAAGATGAAATGCATCAGATTCTCTATTTTACATAATGAATTAGATGTAAAGGAAATATACATAATATGGATAAATGCGGTAGATGTAAAGGAAATTTTACAGAATCTGTAGTTTACAGTAAAATGTTGAGTATCTACTGCAGTGTTATTTTTTCTAAATCTGAATGTTGAAATCTTTAAAATACAGTTATTAAAGAATTTACACTATCAACTGCAAGTGCTCGAGGACGAATTTCCTCGTTTTCGGACTTAAGCATATACTCAAGTTTTGACAAATTTTATTGGAAAATTTACAACCATTTTTGTCTTAACCCGGCTAATCCGACAATTTGAATACAATCAACTAATGTATCCAACTTCAATTCCTAGCTCCAGGGGCGGCGGCAGGAATTGTGTGATACGGGTCAGGAATCGATAACGACACGTCGTATTACAAGTTTATAATGCATTATATAAAAAAAATATATGTATATTATAGGTGTCAATATTTGAAAATTTTAGCTTATCAGTGAGTAGACATTAGTAAATAATTTTTTTAAATAATATCAAAAATACAATGTTTTTTTTAAATATCATTTTAGATTTGGGTCAAGTGACCCAAATGCTTACCTTTGCCGCCGCCTCTGCCTCAGTGACGGACGCAGGAAAATTTTCCAGTGGAGGTCAAATTAAAAATTAAAAAAAAAAGTGAAAAAAAGAACTCAATTGCCAAGACTCGAACTTGTGGCCTAAGGATAGCTAAAATTTTCCAGTGGAGGCCAAATTAAAAAAAAAATTGAAAAAAAAGAACTCAATTGCCAAGACTCAAACTTGTGACCTAAGGATAGCAAATAAAGCTTCTAACCAATTGAGCTAAATAGATAATTACATTAAATGTTGTCAGAAATAATATACATACAAAGCTTTAATATTACTGGAGTGGCATATTAGTAACTTCGTCCGAAAATTTGAGTAGGGTCCATGCACCCCACCCCTATAAGGCTGGGTCTGCCCCTGCTCTGCCTAGCTCCACCCGAAGGAGGTGATCTTGGGAAACACTAATGGTGGTGACGTTTCTTATGTGTAACGTCGTTGGCAATTTTTGCATGACAATTTTTTGACATATGATGTGCTTAAAGCGATATTGTAGTCGAGGAAAGACCCAAGTGGAGTATGTAACGATTTGGGCCTTCGTTGTGACCGTAATGTTGTATCACTAATTATGAAATTAGCGCAGCCATCTGTTGTGTCACTACTTAAGAAATTTTATATGCCTCGGTTAGCCCTGCCAGATCCAAGTTGTGAGACGATATCTTTTAGGTCATTAGTTACGAAATTTCGTTGCACGACAATTACGATAATGCTCCGAACATCTTATTTACAAACGACACAACAATTTTTATAATAATTATTTATTATAAAAATTGTCTGGCACGTTTATCTAGTTTTACGCATGTTTCCTTCTCTTTTATTCGGTGTGTGGGGAATGTCCCAGAGCATCTTTTAGCTTTCGTCATGGTTTGTTTGTTTTTTCTCGTACACTTTGGAGATCTACATCCGGGGTGACGTTTTGACCGCCTATTTGGCGGATCTTGATTAATAAAATGTTTGGTTTCTCAATAAATAAAAAAAAAAAAAAAAAAAAAAAAAAAAAAAAAAGCAGAATAACTAACACCGAAGCAAACCATTATACAGTATTCCATAATTAATCATAATTAAAAATCGCTAATTATTTCTTAACTGCCAACACAAAAAGCATATACCGAGACACAAACTCAATTATCCATTTCATTTTGCATACAGGCAAATCCGTTCGGATCTCCTCCACACCACCACCACCACCACCACCACGAAAATGTCTAAACAAACCTTCAAAGTCTGCTTCTGTTGCCGCCGGCGGTTTCGTTTAGCGGTGGCGGAAGCCCCGGTGGAGATCAAGAGCTTGTTTGAACAGTATTCGGAGAACGGCTTAATGACGGTAGATCAACTGCATCGTTTTTTAGTTGAAATACAGAAAGAGGAGAATGCGACTGTAGAAGATGCTCAGGGGATTATGAATCGACTTCATGAGCTTAAGCATTTTAATCCTTTCCATCGTAAAGGTCTACATCTTGAGGCGTTCTTCAAGTACCTCTTCGGTGATATTAATCCACCTATTCAGCCAAATATTGGAGTAAGTTGCTTCTTATTTCTGTTGTTTTCATGATTTTGAATGTTTTTCTTATGAACTATTTGTGATTAATTAATCAGCTCCTCATGCTCGAATTGCTTTCTTCAAGTACGTCCTTGCCGAATAGCGGAGTAATTAGCTTCTTATTGCTGTGATTTGAATGCTTTTTTATTGAACTATTCGTGATTAATTAGCTCGAAAGTACCGATTTGAATGTTTTTTTGAACTATTTGTGATGAATAAGCTACTTATGATCGAGATGCTTTCTTCAAGTACCTTGCTGCGAATATCGGATTAATTAGCTTCCTAATGCTGTGCTGTGAATTGAATGTTTTTTTTTTTTCTTTCTTATGAAGTAATGGTGATTAGTTTTGATGTTTTACAGGTTCATCATGATATGAATGCTCCGTTGTCACATTACTTTATATACACAGGACATAATTCTTACTTAACTGGAAATCAACTTAGTAGCGATTGCAGTGATGTTCCGATTATAAAGGCATTGCAGAGAGGTGTTCGGGTGATTGAATTGGATATATGGCCTAATTCCAACAAAGATGATGTGCTTGTTTTGCATGGAAAGTATGCCCTTGCTACACTGTTTTGATTAGTGTGTTTTGGCTTTAAATTTTTATACGGTATTAAGCCTACAGATAGAGTTTTACAATGTGTTAATGTTTAGTGTGATTATGTTTCTAGTAAGTTGGTATTGACTTGTTTGTTGTCTGTTAAAGTATGTTTCGTAGTAAGATAAAAAAAATTATAAAAAAAAAATGCATCGGAGATAGTGAAGGCTATGCTGTATCGTTTAGGTTGAAATAAGAGCTTCTATGATGTTATAGACTTTTTTATAAGGGCACATTGCATGTGCTTGTAAGAAAGACGTAGAGACAAACATGGACAGTGAACTTACATGTATGGAAAATTAAGAAACAATACGGTGAGAAGTGAATAGAGAAGATTCCATTCCTTCAAAATCTTACCTTGATATCCTTGACGGATTCTTGTAATTAGTGCAGTACATTTTGGACAAGATGAATGCTTGACTGGTTGAGTAGCTAATGCAGTATAGACATGACAGCTGTTCTGCTTATGTCAGCTTAATATTTTAGAGAAGTTTTTATATTATGTGGCCACAGTCTTCTGCCATTGTTGAGAATTATACAAAGTTATTACAAAGGAATGGTTTAAGCTTTTAATAGTTGTAATTTCTTTTTCATGAATGGTTGTTTTTGTTCACTCTTTATACAAATATGCTAACACTTGTATACTGCTCTTCGTATTGTCAATGAGAGTTTCACATCTCGCGCAGGACTCTCACTACTCCGGTAGAACTCATCAAATGTTTGAGGTCCATTAAAGAACATGCTTTTACTGCATCTGAATACCCGGTTGTGATAACGTTAGAAGATCATCTGACGCCTGATCTTCAAGCTAAAACAGCGCAGGTGTGTGCACATTTCCCGCAAATATTTGTGGTGCTCATGACTGCTTATTCATGGGTTTTATGTTTAAATTTTAGATGATCTCTCAAACATTTGGGGAAATACTCTTTTGTCCTGGGCCCAAAGGTTTAAAAAATATTCATTCACCAGAAACCTTGAAAAAAAGGGTAATCATATCAACGAAACCACCCAAAGAGTATTTAGAGGGTAAAGATGTCGACACGGATAAGAATGACTTGAATGTGAGAAAAGATTCAATGGAGGAAGGGCCTTGGGGAAAGGAGATATCGGATCTGAAAGCGAAGATTGTCGACATCAAGGTGTGACTGAAATATTTTGCTACTTGTTCAGATTATGTACTTTTTTCATGTTCCCCTTGTTTACTCTGGTCAAATGCTTACTACATCTCCCAGCAGGATGATCAGGAGGATGAAGAAGAATCAGATGAAGACGTTGAAGATGATGATGCAGATCTGAAGCATCATCAAATTGAAGCTCCGGAATACAAGAGTTTGATTGCTATTCATGCTGGAAAGGGTAAAGGAGGGCTTGATGCTTGGCTAAAAGTTGATCTGAATAAAGTAAGACGTCTTAGTTTAAGTGAGGGAGCACTCGAGAAGGCTTCAATTACCCACTCAAAAGAGATTGTAAGGTACTAGTCAGCATCCTTCAGATATAATCAAGTGCGCTAATATTACTCGTCACAAAAATATCAAATTCTTGCATTTCTTGCCCATTTTTATAACATCCATAAGACCTTGAATGCACTCTATCTTAGTATCCCCCCCCCCCCCCCCCCGATCAAACTCATTTAAACTCATACACTACAGTGCATGTTTAATTCAGGTCTAGTCTAGGTACCACTGAGCTCTCCTATAACGTAAACAAAAGCTAAGTCTTGCTTTTATGGGATTAATGTTTTAAGATTTAGTACCTTGTTGTGATCCCCAATTGTCACTAGCCAAAAATGTCTGACTTCTCTATTCATGTTGGTACTTTCATCTTAACAAGCTATTAAGTCAACCGAGTCTTTTTAATCTTTGGGTAGGTTTACGCAGCAGAACTTGTTGAGAATATATCCCGCTGGTATACGCGTTAACTCTTCCAATTATAATCCCCTTATCGGCTGGATGCATGGAGCGCAGATGGTTGCTTTGAATATGCAGGTAATACTTCTGTCTTCACTAATGAAGTTGTTATGTTTTTCCATTGGATTCATCGGTATCCGCTTCTTTGTGAAAATAATACATCGACTACACCTGATAACAATTTCTTTGATGCAGGGTTATGGACGATCACTTTGGGTTATGCATGGAATGTATAGGGCCAATGGCGGGTGTGGTTATGTTAAAAAGCCAGATATTTTGCTGAATAGCAAAGATACCTTTGATCCTAGAGCTAAGTTACCAGTCAAAACCACTTTAAAGGTCAGTTGAGAGTTTCATGGACAAAAAATCGATACATTCACTACACTTTGTGAACCAGATGATGTGGGTGGGTCCCACGTCCCCATGATCAACGGTTCACAAGCGTGTGATTGACCGTATCGTCTTCCTTTCATGCTAATAATGGATCCATGCATGTCCATCACTGAAAACTGTATATATGGTTTCCTTTTTTTTCTACTGCATCCGAAATCATATATCAGCCCACAAACCTCAGTGCCGCCTAACCATCAGTAGGCATTACAAGTCATCACCGTATGACCCGAGGTTTAAGGGTTTGAACAGCAGAAACAGTCTTTCGTAGACTGGATATAGCTTTAGCCAGTCCAATGGCCTGACCTTTCCAAGACCTTGATTAGACATGATGCTTCCATACACCAGTTTTATGTAGTATTAGGCATCCATCCCCCGATGTAAACTTTGTTTTGAACATAAGTTTTTATTTTTATTTTTTTATTTTTATTTTTATAGTACACACTTTGTGTTTTTATATTTCAGTGAAACAATTAACCGTTACGTCACGTCACGTCACGTCTTTAATGTTTGACAGGTAACAGTTTATATGGGTGAAGGATGGTATTATGACTTCAGTCATACACACTTTGACAACTATTCCCCACCTGACTTCTATGCCAGGGTAAGTATGCTGTTTATTAATGGCCTCCACCGTTGGAGCGTTTATGCATCCGGTTTTTCTTACGTGTAATATATCTATATCTATATCTGCAGGTAGGAATTGCAGGCGTGCCGGATGATACTGTGATGAAGAAAACAAGAACACTTGAAGACAACTGGATACCTACTTGGAACGAAGAGTTTATGTTTCCACTTAGAGTTCCGGAACTAGCCCTGCTTCGAGTTGAAGTTCATGAATACGATATGTCTGACAAAGACGATTTCGGAGGTCAAACATGTCTACCGGTTTCAGAACTAAGACAAGGTATCCGAGCCGTTCCTCTTCATAACCATAAAGGTGAAAAATATCCATCCACAAAGCTTCTTTTGCGGTTTGATTTCGTTTGACAAAGAACACAAAAGCCCCATGTTTGTTGTGTGTATTCTTGCTTGTACGTATCGGTATCGGTATCGGTATCGGTATCGGTATCGGTTTTTATGTTCATCTGAAATCGTAATCTTGTGAATTGAGTGTTGTTGTTTGTATGTGCAGGTTATGTAAGATGCAATGTTGTATTTGCTTAGGTGTTGTACATGTATTGTGCTAAAATGTTGTTCCACTGAACTTGATTTTGTGTATATTGCTAATGAGTGGTCCTAAAGGGATTGTAATATACTATTGTGTTGTATTTTTTTTTTTTAGCGGTTATTAGTTATAAGGCCGTCATTAGAGACTTAATGATTATTTAGGACAATCCAAAATCTTATTTAGTTATAAAGACACAGAATGAATACCTAAACAAAATTAACCTACATTATATACATTACTAGTGGTATGTGCCGTGCAAGGCACGGCATGCCCCTTCCAAGTTGTTTCTTTATACGGATGCAATTTAATGATTCATAAAAGAAGAGAATATTTATTTTGTTAGACCCAAACCAACATGACCTAACAAATTGTAAGAAGCCTTATTTAGTTAGACCCAAGCTAACATGACCTAACAAATTGTAAGAAGCTGCAACCACATTATGATACTTGCAACTCCCCAAGCTGCAGCCATATTATGATACTTGCAACTCCACAAAAAGGTCTGATATGAATGAAGAAATGGTTAAGTGGTTGTATCACCCAAAGTCAGGTCTAATTTTTCATATTATATATTAATAGACGAATATCATTGTCTCGTTCTTTCCGTGTTTCCAGTTGATTTTTTTGCTTAATTCTCGGTTAGGTGATCGTATTGAGCATATTGAGATTGGTAATGCTTGTGGAAATCTTCAATCAAATCAGTACACAAGCATTACCAATCTCAATATGATCAATACGATCACCTAACCGGAGAATTAAGCAAAAAAATCAACTGGAAACACGGAAAGAACGAGACAATTTGTGCCTTCTATATATAATATTATCATAAAGAGTACTACTGTAGATTTGCTAACTATCAACAAATACCCAGATGGCCCAGAACTCCCACCCAAGATAATGCTATGAAAGTGGAACAAAGGAGTTAAGGTGACTTACATATGATGTTCCAAAGCAACTTATGGCCAAAACATCACAAATGATGCTCCAAAGCAACCCTGATCAGTGAAATCTTCATGGTTGTTCAAAGAATTAAAAGGCTTCAAATGATCATCTTTCAATCTATCCATGTTACATTTCCTAAGAGTTTTACAAAAAAAGATAGACGAACTATATTCATAAACGTACAAAAACACTCAAAATATTCATCAAAATATTCACAACTATACCTCACATGAAATTCAAGATAGAGTTGGCCTTTAAGCCAATAAAGTAGGAATAAAAAATCCCCAAATTTAACCCTTCAAGAAGGGGGAATGAGTTAATTCACGAAAAAATAATATAAAAAAAAAAACCAATTTTTTTCTCCGATTTCTAACCTTCGTTAGCTCTCAGCAGAAATCATCAGCTTGCATATATGAACTTGAACGGAGAAATGATTGAAGAAAGAGGTGCTGCTAGTATATATACACACAACCTGAATCATTAAACATAAACAAAAACATGAGTCCGTGGAGTTTAAAATTGTATACACACCTAGAAAATCTTCACACCCTTAGATTAAAGGGTTAATTACTTAAAAGTATAGTTTTTTATACTTATTAGTCCCATAAGGACATAAAGGAATCAGTTGGACTTATAAGGACATAATATATCTACATGTACCAAAATACCCCTAATCTAATTTATTCTTTCTCCTCCTCCTCCTTCCTCCTCCGTTCCAATCCTTTGCAACTCTACAGATGACGGAAGTTCATCATCAAAAACACAAGCAGCAGATAAAAGTTTATGTTCATATGTTTGGGATTCTTGCAACAATGTACCAATCCTAGATTCTCCATTTGCACCTTCATTACAAAACACGGTTGGATCGACTCAAAACGCTACCTTTTCCAAGCTCAATGATCTCTGGCAATCAAAACCCGAGTTCTGCAATGCATTTGGTGGTTCATCTAAATCAAATTCGGTTTGTTTCAATGGTAAACCAACTGTTCTTGATGAAACCAAACCTCCACTTCCAGCGCCCGGAATGTGTTTGGAGAAAGTCTCCAATGGAACATACCTCAACATGGTTGCT
Organism: Gentiana straminea; assembly: GCA_036785695.1. Taxonomy (NCBI): domain Eukaryota; kingdom Viridiplantae; phylum Streptophyta; class Magnoliopsida; order Gentianales; family Gentianaceae; genus Gentiana; species Gentiana straminea. The sequence goes on along the minus strand of JAVUPR010000258.1, from coordinate 3,011,517 downwards.
CATCCTGATGGATCTAACCGGGCTTTCTTTTCTGATCAGCCCGGTAAAATTTGGTTGGCTACTATTCCTCAACAAGACTCAGGAGATGCTTTAGGACTCGATGAATCTAGTCCGTTTGTCGATCTATCGGATCAAGTCTATTTCGGAAATAAATATGGGATGGGGTTAGCATTTCATCCTAATTTTGCTGAGAATGGTCGTTTCTTCGCGTCGTATAATTGCGATAAAGAGAAGTCTTCTTCAGGATGTGTGGCATTGGGAAGGTGTGCTTGTAATTCCCCAGTCAATTGTGATCCCTCTAAGATAGTTTCCACAGATGCAATTCAGCCATGTCAAATTTACAGTGTTGTTGCAGAGTTTAGTGCTAATGGGACTGCATCAACTCCTTCAATGGTATATTCCTACACCTTTTTTTTTTCCATCATTTTGGGTCCCATCTACTTGTTGCAAAGAACATATTCTGCCAGAAAGGGCAATTTTTTTGTGTGCTAGTCAAGTCTGTTATGATCAAACAACTGGTGATTTTCTGCGGATCGAACATGGACAAATGGTTGTTGCATATTTTATGCCATGATGTAAATTTGAGCGGCACACTAACCTAATCAGGTCTATCATAGCTAGGACCGTTTGTTGATTCAGAACATCTGGAAATTAAGAAAGGAACAGTAAACATGACATTTGATGATGTTTTTCGCATTGGAGTACTCCAAAAGGTAGGTGTTCTTTTGATAGGTAGGTATACACTTGTGTGTTGCTTTTTATTCAATTTTGGAACACCCCGTTCTTTGTGTATTGAGTCCGCAAGTCTTTCGCAAATCCGCCTATTCTCGCTTGCATTCTGTTTTGCTTTGAGTGAACTTGCCGCACGTTACCCCGCCTTGCTTGTTTTCTCGTAATGCTTGAGTTGAACACCTTCTAGTAAAGTACGGTTTGAAGTTTGTAGGTTTTGGTCGAACTTGTATTAACGGCATTTGTGACTCCGACCTTGATAATTCGCTTCTTGGACCAAATTATCGATTCTGGATTTAGTCATTGTTCGATCCTTTGCTTTCTGTTTCTTGTTGAATGATACGGTTTGCTAAATCTATAGTAGAGTAGTTTTTTTTTTTTTTTCTTTGTACTCATAATTTGGATATTTGCTGAACTTTGTAACTGGTTGTTGAATTGTGCTTTTGATAGACTTGCTGTATTAATAATATAGATATATATATTGCAAGTAGCCAGTAGTACATTGCTGTTTAGTAATCTGAACCTTTGAACAGCATTTCGTGTATAGCATAATTTATTATTTTTAGTTCGAAGATTATTTGTGTATATACATATATTTATATCCCGAATTGAATTGATTTTTGCATCTCACCTTAATCAAGTGTTGTTTCGGTGCTTAAGTGTTTTTATCAATTTTTTAAACGATCTAGGTATAATAGGTAATACATATAACTTAGATTTAAGTCCCGCTTCCGATTATTTCCGATGTCGCTGCATAAATTGTCGATGTCACTGCATGATGTCACTGCATAAATTGTCGAAGTCACTGCATAAATTGTCGATGTCACTGCATAAATTGTTGATGTCACTGCATAAATACGGTGTCACTTCATCGCGGTGTCTCTGCATCGGGGGTGGTCACTGCATTGCGGTGTCACTTATCGCGGTGTCACTTCATCGCGGTGTCTCTGCAATGCGGTGTCACTTCATCGTGGTGTCTCTGCAATGCGGTCTCACTTCATCGTGGTGTCTCTGCATCGGGGGTGGTCACTGCATCGTGGTGAAGTGCATGTCACTGCATGACGTCACTGCATAAATCGATATAATAAGACGCCACTGCATAAATCGATACAATAAGACGTCACTGCATAAATCGATACAATAACACGTCACTGCATAAATCGATATAATAAGACGTCATTGTAAGACGTCACTGCATAAATCGATACCATAAGACGTCACGGCATAAATTGATACATATATTATGATGTCACTGCATAAATCCATACAATATGCCGTCACGTCATCGAGGTGTCTCGCAATGCGGCGTCTCCGCATCGGGGGTGGTCACTTTGCATGGCGGTGTCTGCGCATCGCGATGTCTGCGCATCGCGGTGTCGCTTCGTTGCGGTGTCTGCGCATCGCGGTGTCGCTTCATCGCCGTGTCTCTACGTCGCGGTGTCGCTTCATCGCGGTGTCGCTTCATCGCGGTGTCTCTGCATCGAGATGGTCATCGCATCGGGCGTCACGGTGTCTCTGCATCGAGATGGTCATCGCATTGGGCGTCGCGGTGTCTCTGCATCGCGATGTCTCTGCATCGCGGTGTCACTTCATTACGGTGTTCCTGCATCACGGTGTCGTTTCATCGCCGTGTCCCTACATCGCGGTGCATCGGGGGTGGTCATTGTATTGCGATGGTCAATACATCGGTTCAAAAAAAAAAAAAAAAAAACTGAACGCCTGAGACAATGGTCAATACATCGGTTAAAAAAAAAAAAAAAAAAAATAAAAAAAAAACCTGAATGCTTGGGCTGAAAAAAAAAAAAAAAAAACCAACTCTGATCTGAACGCCTGGGCTGAAAAAAAAAAAAAAAAAAAAACATAGCAGCGCTTCCTCCCTTTTTTTTATTTTATTTTTTTCATACATCGATTCCCGAGGACTGTTTTTCTATTGATGCTTCCTCCTTTTTTTTTTGATTTTATTTTTTTAAGCATAAGCGTGCTTTCGGGTGGAAGATGTGCGATCTTAAGGGTATTAGTCCCACCATTTTCCAACACAAGATTATTCTGGAAGATGGAGCAAAGCCGATAAGGCAACCCCAAAGAAGACTCAATCCACACCTCCAAGAGGTTGTGAGGAAGGATGTGGTCACAATGTTGAAGCTAGGGATCATCTATGCCATCTCGGATAGCAAGTGGGTGAGTCCCACCCAAGTGGTGCCGAAGAAGGGAGGTATGACCGTGGAGATCAATGACAAAGGTGAGGAGGTACCTAAGCGTTTGGTAAGTGGTCATAGAATTTGCATTGATTATCGTAAGCTAAATGACCAAACCCGTAAAGATCATTTCCCCCTCCCTTTTATTGATCAAATGCTGGAGAGATTGAGTGGCCATGCCTTTTATTGTTTTCTTGATGGGTTTAGTGGGTATTACCAAATACATGTGGCTTTTAGAGGACCAAGAAAAGACTACCTACACTTGTCCCTATGGTACCTTTGCCTTCCGTAGGATGCCTTTTGGGTTGTGTAATGCGCCCGCGACATTCCAACGGTGCATGGTCGCCATATTTGCGGATATGATAGAAAAGTTTTTAGAAGTCTTTATGGATGATTTTAGCGTGTTTGGTGATTCCTTTGAACAATGTCTAGATAATCTTGAGAAGGTGTTGGGTAGATGTGAGGAGACAAACTTGGTGCTTAATTGGGAGAAGTGTCATTTGATGGTTACGAGAGGGGATAGTCTTAGGGCATAAGATATCTAGTAAGGGTATAGAGGTAGATAAGGCTAAGGTTGAAGCGATAGCTAAGCTTCCTATACCCACCAACCTAAAGACTCTTAGGGGTTTTCTAGGCCATGTGGGGTTTTATCGTAGGTTCATCAAGGATTTCTCGAAAATAGCCCGTCCTCTTACTCTTCTTCTTGGAAAAGACATCCCGTTTGATTTTGACAAAGCTTGTGTTGAAGCATTTTTGATGCTCAAGCAACTGCTTGTATCCGCTCCCATCTTAGTTGCCCCGAAATGGGATCAAGAATTTGAGCTCATGTGTGATGCGAGTGACACCGCGGTTGGTGCGGTCCTCGGTCAAAAGATCGATAAAATCTTCAAGCCCATTGCTTATGCAAGTCACACCTTGAATCCGGCCCAACGAACTACACCACCACCGAAAAAGAGCTTTTAGCGGTCGTCTTTGCGTTTGATAAGTTTCGGTCTCATCTCGTAGGTTCTCGGGTAGTTGTCCACACGGATCATGCCGCTTTGCGTTATCTCTTTGCCAAGCAAGATGCCAAGCCCCGCCTCTTGAGGTGGATCTTGCTCTTGCAAGAGTTTGATTTAGAGATTCGTGATAGGAAAGGTTGTGAGAACATCGTAGCCGACCACTTAAGTCGTATGGAGCTTAGTGAGGAGTTGATTAAGGCACAAAGGGAGATAAATGACTCTTTCCCTCACGAGCAACTGTATGCACTTGACACTCTCCTTCCGGCTAAGAAGGGAAACTTTCTAAAAGTCGGTAAGGAAGGTAGTCCTTGGTTTGCTCCTTTTGTTAACTACCACGAGTGCGGTTTTGTAGATCCCGACCTTGACTCGAACCAAAGGCGTAAATTCCTTAGTGAGGTGGGTAAGTATGTGTGGGAAGATCCTTGTCTATATAGGTTGTGTTCGGATGGTATTCTGAGGAGGTGTATCCCAGAAAGTGAAATTTTGAGTGCTCTTTCGTTTTGTCACGACAAAGAGGCCGGAGGCCATTTCTCGGGGCAAAGAACCGCTTTGAAAGTATTGCAAAGTGGGCTGTATTGGCCCACTCTATTTCGAGACGCTCATGCTTATGTGAAATCTTGCGATGCTTGTCAACGGTCCGGTCGTATATCTAGAAGGAGTGAGATGCCTCAGAAGCCGATCATAGTGTGTGAGATTTTTGACGTGTGGGGAATTGATTTCATGGGCCCCTATCCCTCCTCATGTGGTAACAGTACATCCTAGTCGCGTGTGATTATGTGTCCAAATGGGTCGAAGCCTTAGCTTCACCCACCAACAATAGGAATGTTGTTATCCGTTTTCTTAGAAAGAACATCTTTTGTCGGTTTGGGGTGCCACGTGCTATAATCAGTGATAATGGAAGCCATTTTGCCAACAAGCCGTTTGATAAACTTTTAGAGAAGTATGGAGTGAAACACAAGTTAGGTACCGCTTACCATCCCCAAACGAGTGGTCAAGTCGAAGTCACGAATAGGGGTATTAAGCGTATCTTAGAAAGGACGGTCGACACGAATGTCAAGAGTTGGTCTTTGAAGTTAGATGATGCCTTGTGGGCCCATAGGACAGCCTTTAAGACACCCCTAGGCATGTCACCTTACATGATAGTTTATGGTAAGTCTTGTCACCTTCCCGTAGAGATCGAGCATAAGGCTTATTGGGCCATCAAAATGCTAAACCTCGATGATACCTTAATTGGTGAGAAGCGTATGGCCCAATTGAATGAACTAGATGAGTTCCGCCTTTGTGCATATGACCTTTCCACGAAGTATAAAGAAAAGACTAAGTTACTCCATGATAAGTTGATTAAACCTCGTGTTTTCAATGAGGGTGATGAAGTCTTGTTCTATAATACTCGTTTGCATCTTTTCCAAGGGAAGTTGAAGTCTAGTGGTCCGGTCCCTATGTTGTGTCGAAGTCTATCCGTCCGGTGCTATCGAAATCACCCATCCTAAATTTGACACGTTTACCACTAATGGCTTGCGGTTGAAAAGGTATGAACGGTTGCCTACGATGAAGCACTAGAAATAGTGCATCTTGACGATCCCGTACCTTGTGATGAATCTTGTAAGTCTTGTCATGGACTTTAAACCTTGGCTCGTATAATTCTGAATCCACCCGTCCATCTTTCTACCCTTTCTCGCCTTGTGCCAACAGTATAACTTTGAAAAAGTTGGCACCGTATAATCCATCTTGTCGAGCCAACGACGTAAAACAAAGGCGCTTAGTGGGAGGCAACCCACCTTTTTATGGTTTAAGATGGTTGAATAAGAGTCTAGATTGGTCTAGGGGTGGTTAGATGTGAGTGTGGAGTGATTCCCCCTGTTTTCCTGTTTTTCCCCTGTTTTTGCTCTCAAACGCACGTTCCCATTGTTCAAACGTGCGTTCCAAGCTCTTCAAACGTGCGTTCCCAGATTTTCCAAACCAGCGTTTGAGCCTCTATACCCCCAGTATCAACTCCCTCAGTTCCAAACGCACGTTTCTCGTTTCCAAACGCCAGTTCCCTGTTTTTCAAACGCACGTTCCCAGCACTTCAAACGTGCGTTCCCAGCACTTCAAACGTGCGTTCCCATCTCTCTCAAACCAGCGTTTGAACCCCTTGATCCTCAGTTAACTTTTTGGCCGTCTGAACGCACGTTCCACCACTCAAACGTGCGTTTGAGCTATGCGAAACGCACGTTCCCAGCATCTCAAACCAGCGTTTGACCCCTTGTCTATATATACCCCCTTCTTCCCAAACCAGCGTTCCACCCTCAAAATTTCTGAGACCTAACCGCCGTTTCACGCCCCTTCCACCACTTTTGCTTCGAAATCCTCGTTTCTAACCCGTTTTGAGCGATTTTTGTTGCAATCAACACCTCACGATCCCCTCTTTTGTTTTCTAAACTCAAATCCACACAAAAATCCCCCAAATCCCCAGTTCAATCGGTGCTTGGGTGATTTTTTCACCATAGTCGATTTTCACTTTTCGTTTGTTTCGGGGCTCGTTTGTCACTCCACAACGCTCACGTAGGCTAATCTAAGCATAAGACAGGTACTTTTTGGTTTGCATTTCCGTTTTTGAGTAGGGTTAATTTTTGAATTTTTTCTCAAATTTTCCCCTACCCCGTTTGTGATTTGGCATTGATTTTGTACCTTGTTTCTTGTTTGTTTGTTTTGTTCTTGGCCTTGTGGTGTGTGGTGGTTGACGTTGTGGTTGTTGTGGGTTGTTTGTTTTGAAATCCCGTATTGGATGATAATCGGGTCGGTTTGCCTTGTGTTGATTGTGGTGTGGTTGCTCTTGATATAGGAAGATGGCGGGAGGTAAACGAAAAGAGATAGTAGATAAAGGGAAGGGTAAAATGCCTGTTGTTGGTAGGAATCAGCCCAAGAAACAGAAAACCGCGGTTCGTACTAGAGGCGGTGGTATTAGGATCAGTGAGCCAGGGAGAGGTGTGAGCGCAAACCCTAGAGCTCTTAGGGGCCGGACAACTTAGAGATGAGACGTCGGATGATGATTTCGAGCCCGATGCGGAAGGTCGAAATTCTAGCGATGACGATGTGATGATAGCGGTGAGGAGGCTTGCGGAGTTTGACAGTGAGGCACCCCCGTCCCGTGTCACACCCGGGGTCGCTCGTCCCCGGTTTCTCAACCCCCACACCCTCCACCTACTCAACCTATTCCTCGGACTTCCACCGAGCCGCAACCCCAAGTAGCTTCGCCTCGTCGACCCTCTTCCCTACGACATGCGTTTCTCCACGCCCCAAGCCTTGAGCAATTACGAGGAGTTCGTAGTCGATAAGAAGATGTGCTTTGAAAGAGGGCTAGATTTGAAGGTGGTACCGAAGCCCTTTGTGGATAATTTGAGGAGTAGGGGTTGGAATAACCTTATCTTGGAACCCGAGGGCAACTTTGAACTTGTCGATAGTCCGGGAATGGTGTGCCAACTTTACTTGTGGCTAACTTAGAGAGAGGGACTTGTTTGGGTGCGTGGAGTGGATGTCCCGTGGTCGGTCGAAGCGATTAATAGTTTTTGTAGGACACCGGCTATCGTGGGCGATCATTATGAGGAGTGGTTTCGGGACAAGAACGAGTTGGGGTAGTGCGAGGACCCTTTGGAACGGATGAGGGTAGAAATCAACCCTGAGTTGCAATGGATGTCAAAAGGGGGTAACACGCGCAGTCAGTTGTTGACGACGACTTGGCCCGACGATTGGAAAGTCAAGGCTAAGTTCTCCCAGAATCGTCTACTACCTAAGGACAACATCACACATTTTCACATTAAGGATCTACGGTTGTTGTACGCCTACATTATAAGTTGAAAGTAGACGTGGGGAGGACGATTTTTACGGAGTTTCGGGAGAACCGAGAAAAACAAGCGTCGGATGATTATGTGCCCCTACTTGATTTACGGGTTGTGTCGAGATGCACGAGTTGGTGAGTATGCAGATGATCAGATTAGGAGGAGCAAAGTTTTGCCTATCATGCCTAAGTCGTTCAATGCTCGTACTGCTTCTCGGCCCTCCAGACGGCTCATCCACACGGTCCTCCGGCCTTTCACCCCTACCTCCACTTCTTCCGCCTACTTCCACCACATTGCCTATACCGGCCTCCTCCCTCACCACTATCACCACCACCACCATTCCACCACCTCCCGGTTCGGACCTTCCACCTCCTCCACCACTCTACCTCCACCTACACCTACCATACCTTTCACCGGAGGGCCGTGGGCGAGCGAGAGCGGGGGCCGTTGATAGCCCACAAGCAACGAGATTGGATGGACAGTCTGCGGATCATGATGAATGGGTTGCTGAAGAACCAGAAGGCGATAGCTCGAGCTCAGCAGGTCCATCTTCCGCACGAGAGACTTGGATACTACGGCCTTCCGGTACACACACGAGATAGAGGCCGATCCGTGCGGCGGATTACCGAGAGCCTGCTGAGGATGAGTCCGATGAGGGGTCGAGGTTCGAGATAGGGACGAGGCGAGACGATTCGTTGGATGTTGAGACGAGACGGGGCACGAGGCGGGGGCGGATGCGGTTCGAGACGGTGGGGACGGGTGCTTCGCCGAGACTACACGGCTGAGAGTGCGATTCTTTGTGTTGCACCATCTTCCAAAGCACACGGGATCCTCCGGTTTGATGTACGGGGCCGAGTAGCGACTAGCTTGTTTTTCATTATTTCGCATTTCTTTTGAGAGTTGCGGCTTCTTTTGGCTAGTCTTTTTTCATTTATTTGTGGGTACTTTTGACCGATTCACTTTGAGGCGATTGACTTTTGATTTCGACTTTTGGTTTGTTTTTTTATATCCTTCACTTTTGATACGCATTTGTAATCATTGTTCGGCCCCGAGGCCTGTTTGACCGTGCATGTTTTTATCCCTTGTGATTGACATTTTATTGGGATATTTGTCTGCTATTTTCGCGAGCGTGGATGTTACGAGTTTTATTGTTATATTGTATCCGTCCATTGCATATCTGTCCCCTCGGCATGCTTTGATATCGTTTCGTGGCATGGACTCGTTTTCTTACGCACCCGTTTACCTTTTGCTTGATCTTTAGCACGTGGACTTTTCCCGTGCATGCGATTTCTTTGTTTCTGTTGTTCTCGCTTTAGGTTTCGGGATGGACTTATACGAGGGTGTCACGAGTTTCGAGTGTCGGTTGCGCCTTTACTCGCCGGGTTTCGATTAAACGACTAAGTCCTCCTTTCTTTTTATCTCTCACACACTGAGGACAGTGTTTCGTTTAAGTGTGGGGTGGGAGACTTAGCCGTTTTCTTGTTTTTGTTGTTGAATGTGCTATAAATGTGGTATGCTTAGCCTATGATCGGGCTCGAGTCGATTTTTGGTTAATTTTTAAAAATTTTCAAGGGTCTTAACACCGTGTTGTATGTGTTATTCTCACAATCGAGTGGTGATCACCTTAGTCGGGATCCCGAACATATGCATTGCGGTTTGATATTATCTTGAGAATGGAGTTTATTATTTCACGAAGCTACACCTTGTGCACAATTTGATTGCTACCATCTCACATACCACTAGTCTCGAGGCGAAATAGAAAGGTTTACCTAAGTAGGACACGGGATGACGGTCATGGCGTCTCTTTGACCAACCAAAGCCAAATAAGCCTTATCCCGAACATTAGACCTTCGTAGCCCCTCTCAGCCTTGATAGAATGGTCTGACCACCATTCGTTTTATAGTCGTTTTGTTACTTAGTCAGAAACCTACCTTGAGCTTTATTTATGGTCACATTCCCTTCATTCATACCCTACGAGTGGACTTAGTCTTTTGTTAGGCCACACTTGCTAAGGCAAGTGTGGGGTGGGGGAAATGATGTCTTGTGATGGGTTGGTGTTTCTTGGTTTGGAGCTATAAGGAGAAGAGGAGCTAAGTTGGCCCTAATGTTTGGGTTGGCCTAAAGAGAAAAGAAAAAGCTGTGAAATTCTTCATTTTTTCTATAAAAAAAAAAAAAAAAAGAAAAAAAAAAGAAAGAAAAGAAAAGAGAACTCAATCAATCAAAGTTCAAAATAAATTAGAAAGTTCTCAACGAATAAGAGTTTGGAGTTTATAAAATAAAGGGTTGGAATCAAAGTAATGAGCTCAAAAGTTATACTTATGATGTTGGAGTTGGGATAGTGAGATAGGTGCTAATGTATTCGACCTCGCCTTATGAAACTTGAAACATAGTTGAATTAGGCAATGAGTTCGGGTATGTTAGCATTCTATGGTTCCCAAAGTGTTAAAAATAATCAAAAGGAGTTTGGATGGTTTGTATAGTAGAGATGAAGTGGTACACTTGTTGATTAGGTTCACTCGTACTTCTTTTTCTCCAATTCCCAAAATATCCTTTTCGATTAACCGGAATCACCCTAGCCTAACATTATAACCCTTCAAGTCCCGCTCGATCGTGTCCAAACTTAGTGACCTTGATTAGTGGAGAGGCTAGTGATTATGAGACGGTTGGTAGGCGTTTGGTTGGGATTCAAGCCCCGACAATCATTTTGAGCACTTGGTTTTAGCTTGGCACCACACACACTCCATTTTCTTGATAATGTTGCACCAATGTGTATATGTTCGTGTTTCTTACTTTGTGGTTACCTTGAGAGTGTGAGTAGTAGCACCTATATCATAAAGTTGAATCCCTTGGTTTGTTTTAAAACGCCTATTTTACTCGAGGACGAGCAAAGGCTAAGTGTGGGGTGGTTGATAGGAGTCAACTTTACGTGACTCCGCTACGTGTTTGGCCTCCGTTTACCACATTTTCAAGCACATTTTTGGATGATTTAGACCACTTTCGGGGTAATATTGTGAGTTCCTAGCACGGGGGGTAATTCTCGTCATTTTTGATAGTTTACCACCCCTTTTCGATGATATTGACCCCATTCCCGAGCACGTTTACCCTTTGGAATGTTTTGGTTGTTTTTGGTTATTGTGATGATGTAGGGTATTGGTGTCTCGATGACCCGAAAGGCAAGGGTTTACAATGAGAAACATGACCGAGGCGAGAAAAGAGGTGAAAAGGGAGAAGAAAAGTGAAGAATTGGTGGCACGGATCCAAACGCCGGTTTGGAACTCTCAAACCGGCGTTCCGGACCCCCAAACTAGCGTTCCAAGCCCAAACCCGGCGTTCCGAGTTGCCGAGTCAAACGAGTTCAGCCCCTTCAAACGCCGGTTCGAACTACCTCAAACCGGCGTTCCGGCCTCTCGAACGCACGTTCTCTACCTTCAAACCGGCGTTCCGGGCCTCTCGAACGCACGTTCCCCGCCTTCAAACCGGCGTTCGCAAGACGGAAGCCCTAAGTCGCCGAATTTCAAGCGAACGCACGTTCCACTTGTTTGGAACCGGCGTTCGAACCAAAATCTGCGGGATTTTCCCTCCACCTATAAATACCCCCTTAGTCCATTTTGGGATTATTATTCATCTTCTTAGCCAAACTCTACCCCTTTCATAGCTCGAATTTTGTAATAGCTTAGAATACTCTCTCTTAGTGTAAATCAACAACATCTTAGCATAATCTTTCCATTTCTTAGCTTAGATTTTCATTCCAAACACTAAGAGACCACCTTTTAATTACTTCTCTATTTTGTACTTTTTGGATCTAATCTCGAATTTCTGCAATTTTATGGTATATCTCTCTTCTCTTTTACTTGTTATGGCTCTTATTTACTGTTTTATGCATGTTTTGATTAGTATAATGTGTAGCTAAACATCTTCATAGCCGAATCATGTGAAATTTAGTGAAATCACCCTTTGGGTGATGAAATTGGGAGTGGGTAGTGCTTCTTATTGTTGTTTCTTGCATCTTTCACGTCTTAGAACTTGTTATAACGGATTTGGGCTAGATTGATCACCTAGGTCAAAAATCACACACACCACTCTTGAGAGTTGTTCAGAGAGAGGGGTGTGGGGAAAAGGGTTCTAGGATCGCATTGTAGTGCGAGGTTACTCGTTTTTAACGTTTAAACGGCTCTTGTGCATGATTGTCTCGTGAATGAATCTCTCTTAGGAAAGGTTAGTTGACTTGGCATAAGGTGTTGAGGAAGAGTTGTTCAGACCTTAGCACCGGGATTAGGAGTACGTACCCGTGAAATTGAATGTAAGAGCTCGTCCGTTTATTGCACACTCCCGGTTTTGTCATTCCTTGGGGTGAAACTAGCTATTTTGGTCATGGTTCGGCTATGTCTCTTTAACTATCTTTAGAACTTAGTAGTTTAATCTTCTTTCTTTCTTTTTATCTTTAGACTCGTTAGTTAGAATTACTTAGTGTCGTTGTAGTAAACAAAAATTATTTCCCAGGTTTGAACACGAAAATTTATTTATGTGTTCTTTTCTTCTCCATGTCTTATCTACAATTACAGGAAATGATTAGGATGAATCCATAATCAGAAATTGTTACGATCAAGGTATATTCCCTAGATCTATTCTACTAAGCTACTCAGAAGTCATTTTATGTGTGCTTTGGCGTATTCTAGGGTTTCTTGATCGGTGATGTGTTCTGACCACTTTTTTTTTCTCCTTTGGATGTTTGATTCGTTGATCCATTTTTTGGGGTTGCATGCCTTACCTAGGATTGTAGAAGATACTTTAGCAGAATCTCTAGCTAAAAATTTCTGTTCTAGAGGTGGTTTCCCATTATCTGTTGCTATGAGAGACGACTGAAATTGGTTATGTTCATTTTGGGTTTTTAAACCAACTCTTAATCTGCGGTGTGTCCTCTGCAATATTTATTTCCCCAAAAGGCTTATTTTATTACTCAGGTGCATTTACCATTTTAGCTTTGTCCGCAGTGTGTTTTTTAGTATTGTATTTTGCAAAACTAATATGGTGTTTACTCTCCTATGAGTCAGCTGTCCTTTGCTTTAGCTGTTTGTGTGATACTAGGTCTATAATCTGTGAATGTTCTTCATATGCTCCTACTTTAAGGTGTTCTCTACGTAGAAGGTGGGATGGCTTTAGGTCTGTCTGGGTTCCAATGGCCCTGTTAGTTTTCTGGTTTGTAGATATCTGTGTAATAGTTCAGTCCTTGACCTTTTCCCTGTTTACACCTTTTGTGCACTAACAGAAATATGAACTTTATTGTTGCTTGCTTCCAGACTCCTTTTTTTGACTAAACCTCTGATTTCATTCCAACCTGCTTGCATCAATCAGCCTAATGATTGCACTGCCTACAGCTTTTAGTTTGTTAGTCTCTTTTAAACCTGCAATGTTATTGGTGTTTTGTAATCGTAGTGTATTCAAGTAGTTTGTGAATGGTTTAAGGTTGGTTGTCTAGCTAAATCTTTAAATAAGCAAATAAGCAAATAATTAAATAGGCGGTTGTGAGCATTAGGTTGTTGTCTTGCCCTGTATTCAATATGTTGTTCGGTTATTCACTTTTTTGAGCCTAAATATGTATTCCGGTGGTTTGTACATGCCTTAGGGTTGGCTTTCAGGTTTCCTAAGGCTTACTTATTTACTCAAGTTTATTTGGCTTTTCCTTAAGTTCACAGCCCACTGTGAAATTTACAGTTGCTTTTCACACACACAATGAATTCTTGCCCACAGATACTTGTTAAGAAGTTGGAAGCAATTTGTTTCTTTTCTTTAAGCAAGTTTACTTACTCACTAATCGAGAACATTTGCTCCATTATTCATATTAATTTGGAATTAACTTTATCTTTCAAGGAAGCTTCTATGTTGTTTCTAGGTATTTAGGATGTTCGTTCACTGTAGAACTTTATTTACAATGTCTTGCCTTTAAGATAAAAATGGATAGACAACCCTACACAATGAACCTAACATAAATACAGTTTAATCTCCTTACGTGTGCACGAGCAAGTCTGTTTCGCGTTTAGGATTTCTTAAATGTTTCACCCGTTAGATCGGTGTTTGCAGTCACTTGTGTATTGCAGCTTTCCTCCTTGTCTTTTATTTTAAATCCCAATATATGCACTATGAATGTCCGTGTTTCCCCCTTTGTAACCCAGTTACCTGCCTGGTGTTTATTTGTAGAATTGAAAGAAGGTGTTGTGCTTTCTCTGCTTCACTTGCACGGAAATTCTATCAGGTTAGTGTAGTTAGAGGTGCTACTGCAAGCCTCAATAGTTAGGGGATCTATTGCAAACCCCGTAGTTTTGGGATCTACAGAAAATCCCAAAATCCTTTCACGCATAAACACTGCATTCTTGTTTCTGCCTACACCACATGCAATATGTAGCTTTCCGAGTTGGTAGCTTTCCGCGTAGGTCTTTCTTTGTTGTATACATGTACCGCGAGGCTCCAGCTGTACCTTGCATTTGTATTTTAGGGTATAATGATACACTGATAACACTACTATGTGAGTAAATGGAATAACCGTGCTAAATATATATGTTCAGCAAGGTTTGCTGAGCAACCCATTCAGGTCGCTTACATCAGCAGCCTGCTGAGATGTATTCTGTTGAACATATATAAACGAACATATACAGATGCAGTTATAACATTTTACTACGCAGATAAATGTTGTAAATACTCTGTGCTTGTGTGAATATATTGAACTGGTTTCATTGTATTGTGTGGTCCAAAGATCCATTTTTTTCCCTACCCTCATCAGTTTGTAGCCAGAAAAGTATAGTGATCATGTGTTCACGGTATAGGGAACAAAAATTTGCCCCTACAAATTTCCCGGTCCCTCATATGATCTTCCTAGCATATGCATTGAAAGTATGTTACTTCTATTTCACTCGAGTATGTCCCATTCATGAGTGTTTCAGTTGTACAATAGCCTTTTAGGTTTCAATTAATGTTTTGTCTAAGTATCTTTGTACAACATGTGTTCAAGCTCGATTCTGTAGCTGAAACATGTATTCCTAGAATTCAGATGATTTGTCCATTAATGAATAGGTGCTGCCTGTTTTCTTTCATAGCTGAGTGTGTGCTCTTGTGGAATGCATTAGGGGAAATAATGCAGCCTTACATGTTACTTTCCTGACCGTTATTACTATTGTGCCCAGTGGCACCTGCATAGGTAGCCATAATCTAACAACACTATTTCTGGAGACGGTTAAAAAAAAACACCAGCAGCCTTGGCTTTACAATACAAACAACTAGATGAACCTACACATAAAAGCTTACACAGATGCAGTGTGTTTTCCTTGGATGTGCACAACTAAACCTGCTTTGTTTTCCGGGTTTCTAAATTGTTTCAGCTGTGAATACAGTGTTTGAGCCCACTCATGCATACAAGCTTTGTTCCTTATGTTCTGTTTTCATTCCCAGCATCTACACTACGTATATGTTTTTTTTCCCATTAGAACCGCACTTATGTAGCTCATATTTTTTGCAGTTTGTTTCCATCCAAGGTCTTTTCGTTCCTCTGGCTAACGAATTAAGCAATTGTTTCAGGTCAGTGTAGTTAGGGGTACTACTGCAAACCCCGATATTTAGGGGTTCTATTGCAAACCCCGTAGTTACGGGATCTACAGAAAATCCCGCTTTCCTAGCACACGTAAACAGTCTACGTTCGTTTGCACCTACAATGTATGCGATACTTATCGTTTTAATAAATAGGTTTCTTATGTAGACATTTCTTAGTTACATAATACTACTTTACCATCCACTTGTAGGCTATCTTCCTAGCTTAGGGTTTCATAGCAACAGTGAGGGCTCTTTCGTCCCTGGGTAGCTAGAATAGTTGCGTACTCTCCTTAGTGTTTACTCAACACTGGGTTAACTACCACCCTTTCGCTCCGTTTCACTTCCCCCACCGCTACTCCACGTTGCTTCACACACTGTCTAGGAATTGTTTGCGGTGCTTATTCATACAGCTTCTGTTTATCTCAGTTTCTGTGCGTACACTGTACTCCATCCTTGCCATGGCCTCACACCTTACTGCTGACGAGGTTTCGCCATGTTATGCTTACAGGCAGCTGGCCATACACAGATGGCGTGAAAAAAAAAAGAAGAAAACAAAAAACTCCCATCCAGCTCATAGTTCCTTTAAGAGAAATGAATCTGATCTTCCTTCTTCTTCTCTATCTACCACTGTACCTAATGTCATGAAAGTTCGAAGACCTTTTCCGCTGCTTAAAAAGGCGAAGGTACAGCTGCGTGTTAAAAAACCTGCCTTGCAGCCCCTTCCCTTACAACCCCCTCATTTGCATGTACCTATTCTTTTCCCAATGAATGTGTTGCCATCTGCAGGCTCTTCCAAGCCAAGCCTGCACTCTGATTACGCAGTTGATCATTCTTATATTGCTCCTGCTACTTCATCAGCCTGTTCTGAAGTTGTTTTACCAACTTTACACCCTGTTACAAACTGTTGCCCACATTCGCTGCCTCCTTCGGGTGACATAGTTCATTTCTTACCTACTGCTGCCCGTGTTCCTCCTCCTATGCCTGCAGGGCCAAATGAACCTTGTAAAAAGAGCCATAAAAAAACACAAACTAGGTACGCGTGCAGTTAGCACACGCAATGTTCTAACAGATATTGCGGCCACTCCTGATATCCTGCCTTCCGTAAACCATTGTCCATCATGTGAGGCTGTTAGATTTGCTCATGAGCCTCCTACCTTCTGTTGCAGCGGTGGGGCTGTGGTCCTGATTAGTACTCCATTACCTAGCATCCTAATCGATTTGCTGACTTCTACTTCCGATGAAACCAAACATTTTAGATCCTGCATTAGAACCTACAACAATCATTTGGATTTCACTTCTTTGGGTGCAACTTATGACCAGGATTTATCCCGCCGAAATAAAGGCATTTACACTTTTAGGGTTCAGGGCCAGGTATACCACTTTATGCCACCTTTGTTGAGTGATGCTCATTCACCTACCAATCTCCAGTTTTACCTGTATGACACAGAACATGAGCTTTCAGGCAGGTTACTGCACTGTCCTAGGCTTGTACGAAATGTCCCTCCAAAAAATCCTTTTAGTTCTTGAGGAAAACCCATATGCAAGATTTTTCAGAAGCCTAAGACATGAGACTAACCTTGAAGACCATGACATTCTTTTGTATTGCAACCCAAATGTAGATCAACGTATCTACAACAAACCTTCGGTTAGCCAGGTTGCCGGTATTTTGGTCGATGGGAGTGAAAATCACCATAGGAGTATCAAAATATATACTTTTAGCGGTGACTCCCACAGCATACAATACTACTATGCCTGCTATGATCCGCTTCAATATCCTCTTATCTTTCCTTATGGGCAGCTTGGTTGGCACCAAGGAATTCTGAAACAACCCATCACTAGGAAAAGTAAAAAAAGGAGTCGATCAGCCATCAGTAGCAGTGCTGTCTTAGATCCTTCATCTGCATATGATGCTGCTGCTTTACTGGACAGTGAAGAACAGGTCATGAATGCAACCATAGATGGTCCTGAGTTCATTTCAATACGCGAATATTACTGTTACAGATTCCAAGTAAGGCATTCAAACCAATCATACTTGCTCCACTTTGGTAGACTGTTCCAACAATATGCTGTGGACATGTTTGTGAAGTTAGAGACACAAAGGCTGGATTACTTTAGATCCCAACAAGAATCTATCAGGCATGACTACCTACAAGGGGTTGCTGATGCCTATGCAACAGGTGAAAAAGCCTGTAGTCAGATAGGTCAGCGTGTTATCCTGCCTGCTACATTCATAGGTGGTCCAAGGCATATGCGCAAAAAGTACTTGGACGCTATGTCTTTAGTGCAGAAATTTGGAAAGCCAGATATATTCCTCACTATGACATGTAACGCTAACTGGCCTGAGATTAAGGAGCATTTAAAGCACAAAGAACTGTCCCAAGATAGGCCTGATATTGTCTGTAGAGTTTTTAGAGCTAAAGTAGAAGAACTTAAAATCGAATTGTTCAAAAAAGATGTGTTTGGCAAGGTTGCAGCGTACACATATGTAATTGAGTTTCAAAAAAGAGGTCTGCCCCATGCACATTTCCTCCTCATACTTAAACCAGAGTTTAAGCTGTATCGTCCTGAGGAATTTGATACGCTTGTTTGTGCTGAAATTCCTGACAAATTTAAGTATCCCCAGTTGTATAAGCTGGTTCTGAAACACATGTTGCATGGCCCTTGTGGTGCTAGCAATCCTTCCAACGTGTGCATGAAAAAAAATGGGACATGCAAAAACTTGTACCCAAAGCACTTCTACAATGAAACAAATGCTACAGATGATGCATACCCAAATTATCGTAGGAGAAATAACGGGACTCGAGCAAAGGTCTGAGGTGTTTGGTTAGACAACCGCTGGGTTGTACCATACAACCCTTATTTACTTGCGAAATTTGATTGTCACATGAATGTTGAGGTTTGCTCAACAATCAAAGCAGTCAAATACATTTATAAGTACATATGCAAAGGCAGTGATCGAATTTTGTTCAACTTGTCGAACACCGGTCATCATGACCCCACTTCTGCTCGTTATAATGAGATAAATGAGATAGACCAGTATAGGAGTGGTCGCTGGATTTCAGCACCTGAGTCTTTGTGGCGTATGTTTAGGTTCCCAATTACGGAAATGAAACCCCCTGTTATTCAGATGCACCTTCATCTAGAAAACTATCAGCCTGTCACATTTAAGCACAAGGAACTTCTTTCAAATGTGCTTGAAAACCCTCTCAATAAAAGGACTATGCTAACTGAGTTCTTCCTGATGAACCGAACTGACCCAACTGCCAAGGCAAAAAACTGTCTATATTCAGAATTTCCAGATTACTTTGTTTGGTTACCAGACAAAAGAAAATGGAAGCCTCGCGCTAGGGGAATTCTGTTGGTAGGCTGGTCACGGTACAGCCTGCCGAGGGAGAACACTACTTTCTACGGCTTCTCCTAAACAAAGTCAGGTGTCCGACATCATACACAGACCTAAGGACTGTTCATGATCATGTCTTGGCCACTTACCGTGAGGCTGCCTTAGACAGAGGCTTGTTAGAACAAAACAACAGCCAGGAACAATGCATGGCAGAAGCTGTTCTATATAACATGCCTGTTGCGTTGTGAAAACTCTTCGCAGACTTACTTGTGCACTGTACCCCAAATGATCCTTCTGCCCTATGGTCAAAGTTCGAAGCTGACATGTCTGTTGACTTTGTTCGCTCCGCAAAATTCCAAGGGCACATGATAAGGGAAAAAGTTTTACAACAAATTAATTCATATTTGGTTGGTATGGGAAAGAGCCTTGCTCATTATAATATCTACCCATGCTCCTTCGCATCCGATTATATTGAATCTCAAGATCCAACAAGAGAGCTAAGGTTAGAAAGGTGTGTGATCACTTCGTGTCGGACCCGACAGACGTAAACCATCAATGCTTCAATTGATTAAATCCCCATATTTCAAAGTGGCCACATCGTCTTTGGCTTTGCTTATTAAAAGGCAAAGTACGCTTGTTCTCAAACATACGTGCTTGTTGCTTTTATTAGAATCCATGGATTTCACTACTTTCCGGCGGACTTTACTAGTGGTTACTAAACATATCAATGCTGATGGTGTAAATCATCAATGGCTAAAGATGTAGACATAGTTTCGTTTCACTACTCCTCACATTTGTCATATTCGATGTAGACATAGTTTCGTTTAACCGATGATCAACCGATGATCAAGAACAGTTTATCTCGGTTGTTTATCCTAGCCTGGACAAGCAAGCCACTGTCAATGGGCCGTTTCTAAATCGAGCTATCCTTACTACCAAAAACTTGTTTGTTGATGAAATCAACGAGATCATTATTGCCAGGTTTCCAGGCTCACCAGTTGAGTACATAGGGTTCGATGAAACTACTAATCCATCGACCAGGGTATTTACGAAGACATGCTACATGCTTTGTCTCCCAATGGACTGCCTCCGCACAAGCTTCTTCTGAAGCAGAATGCTCCGATCATTCTGTTAAGAAATATAGATCCGGGTGAAGGCCTGTGCAACGGAACACGCTTGATCTGTAAATCCTTCTCAAAAAATATAATCCATGCTGAAATTGTTGTTGGAGACTTTGCAGGCAAGCAAGTCTTTAAACCCAGAATACCCTTGCAACCAACCAAAGGTGAATTTTGTCTTGTTCCTTACAAAAGGATACAATTCCCAGTACGCTTGTGCTTTGCAATGACCATAAATAAATCACAAAGGCAGACTTTGGATTTTGTAGGTGTGTACCTTAAAGAACATGTGTTCTCCCATGGTCAGCTGTATGTTGCGTTGTCCCGTTCCCGTACTTCTTCAAATGTTAAGGTCTTCATAGATAAAAAGAACACAGATGCATATGAACAGACAGAAACACGTAATGTTGTGTACAAAGAAGTCTTGCAACTCTGAATACAGCTATCTGCCTGACTAAAGCAAATACAGTCACCTTTTATTAAAATATGGTACATACTAATGTACACCACACTGTAAATACGAATCATTTAAAAGGAAACCACCTGTATATTTTTTCACTTTCACCTGTGCTGTGTACACTGTACTACACAAGCATATCCTTGTCGTTTTGTCGCCCCTTGTGTACCCGTTTCTGCTGAGTTCAGTAACAAAATTTCCACTGCACCGTCACTTGTACTTCTGCCCAAAAAAATAATGCACATTATGTTCGTACAAAAGATGGACAGAACATTGCTTGGCGCACATCAGATTACCTCTTCAATGACACAAAAATGGTGTGTCTTGGTTCAAGTTGTTGAGCGACGTAACGCCAGGAAAAAAGATAATGGCCCTCTCTACAGAAACTACGTTGTCACGGATACAAAGGTATATTAATTTCTTCAAGAGTTTGCTGCAACTGTAGTTTTGTTTTCTAAGTTTCCCAATCGCTGAATCGTTTCCACAGGGAACTAAAGTCCCTATTATTGTTTTCGATAAGAACATTAGCTTCTTATCGAACACACTCCAGCCATTCAAGCGGTATTACGTGTCGAATGCAGTTGTGAAGGAAACACCACCTCAATACAAGGTCCTTGAATATCCTTACACATGGACCCTGCAGCGAAGGAACCTTGTTGAACCTCATGCAGAAACAATTCCACCACCACCACTACCCTTTGCATTCCAATTTGACAAGTTCACAGACTTTTACCGCTATGCTGATCAAGAACACACAATCTGTAAACCTTTCCTGTCATTTACTATGTATAAATTAGATATCTTTATTACGCGTTAAATATTCTTTCTGTTCTTATCAAGTCTCTGGCCTTTCTGTTCAGGCATAAAGGCACTGATTATCAAGGCTTTACCAGTGCAAGAAGCTGACGAATCTTCATCTACCAGGGACTTTGTAATTGTTAACGAAGAGTAGGCCTAAATTCTTGTTTTCCTATTTATTGTATTTCTTTGTTTACCATCTACATTCATAGTCTTGTTTACCTCTTGCATTTAATGTTCGACTATTACCTTTCCCTACTGTGAAATATTTTAACAGAATGATTCCAATGTTGATGAGGGTCTGGGATGATCTGTTGGTTGACACCGATGTGA
Source organism: Gentiana straminea (assembly GCA_036785695.1). NCBI lineage: Eukaryota > Viridiplantae > Streptophyta > Magnoliopsida > Gentianales > Gentianaceae > Gentiana > Gentiana straminea. The sequence goes on along the minus strand of JAVUPR010000258.1, from coordinate 2,990,150 downwards.
ATGTCCATGCTAGATACAAATCCCCACATTGGTTATTGGGTGTGGATTGAAAGTCACTACACATAACGGTACACCACTGTTTTTGCCCTTTCTGCAATACAACACTATGCTTTAATTGTCATTTTCCCCAGCATACATAAAACTAAACATTCTCGCATAATCACTAAACCACACCACACTACCATTGTGCTCTGCCTAGTTTTTCCCCCAGGTACAATATTACATAACGCAGTACAAAAACACATGGGAAATACATAACAAAATTGCAAAAACACTTTTTCCCTAATCCTCTCCATGTATTCCACCTTATTTATAGCAGTTCAATGAAATACAGGTCAGTCACTCAGGACTAAGCCAAATGCATACTTCTTAGAGAACCCACCGCTAACAGAGGAAATACCCTTGTGTTAGAATTAATCATCATGATTTATTCTAATACTTTTTCCTAAGTCCTTTTTTATATTTTATTAAGCTTGTAATTAGTTTATTTAATCCCTAAGGGATTTGTCTTCTATCGGGTTCCAAGTCTTGGCTGAAATCCCAACTAGCCGTTGGGACAAGACTGCCAACGGCTATTTTCCCTGTTTACCTTTTCTGAGAGCTGTGTTGTGTTATATTTACAACCAGCCTCTCTTGTAATCTTTAAGCTTTCTTTTTATGAAATAAACTACAAGTTATTTCTATCTTCTCTCTCAAAGCTTCCGCTCTTACATGGTATCGGAGCTTTAGGCTCAAAATTCAAAATTCTGGGAAATTTTTTAAATCCTTATGGCCGAATCAACTTGCTACAAGTAATACTACTTGCGCAGCCTCCTCTTTCGATCACCTTTCCACCAATAATGGTGATCTTCAAAGCATCCAAACCGCCCTTAAACTCAATGGAAAGAATTACTTGAAATGGTCCCGGTTGTCCGGACTTTTCGAAAGGAAGAGGCAAGCTCGGTCACTTGAATGGCCTTGGACCTACTCGAAGATCCTAAGTTTGAAGCATGGGATGAACAAGACTCCATGGTGATGGCTTGGTTATGGAACTCCATGGTCCCTGATATCAGTGATACATGCATGTTCATGGCCAATGCAAAAGAAATTTGGGATCATGTTAAGGAAACCTACTCAAAGGTTAAAGATGCAACACAGATTTATGAGATCAAGACAAAGATCTCAAACTCCAAACAAGGTAGTAGATCCATCACTGAATACTCGAGCCTAATGCAAGGTATGTGGCAAGAACTTGACCATTACCAGTGCATAAAGATGCATAACAGTGAGGATGCTATTATCCTAAAAAGGATTCTTGAAAAGGACAGAATCTATTCCTTTTTAGCTGGTCTAAATATGGAATACGATGCTGTCAGAGTTCAGATTCTTGGGAAGGAAGACCTTCCTAACTTGAATGAAACTATCTCTATTATAAGGGCTGAAGAGAGCAGAAGAAGTGTCATGATTGACACCTCATCTGTTGAAAGTTCTGCTCTAGTTGCTCAAAGTGCAAAGAATACCACTGATAAGAACCCCTCCTTTCAAAAGGGTGGGAATAATTATCAAAAGAACAACAACAAAACTGGTGACAAAGATTCTCTATTCTGTTCCTTCTGTAAAAGGAGTAGACATACTAGAGAAAGTTGTTGGAAACTTCATGGGAAACCAGGGAGTGATAATCCCAACAAGAAAACTACTAACAGTGTGAATGGCAATGAGAATCAGCCAAACACCAATGAGAATGACCAGAGGGCTGTTAACCAGAATCAAAAACTCAACCTTGGGCCTTCAGAAATTGAGAAACTGAGGAAGTTTATTGACTCACTTGAGAGTTCATCAACCTCCTTAGCTTTTTCAGGTATGACTAGTTTACATAAACAGTCTGAAGGTTCAATAGAATGGGTACTTGATTCGGTGCCACAGACCATATGATCAACTCTAGTGAAAAGCTGATGTCTTACAAAGCCTGTGATAAATACAGAACCATCTCTGTTGCAGATGGATCTCCTATCCAAGTGACTGGGATAGGAGACTATGTTCTGTGTGATAAATTCATTCTAAGGGATGTATTACATATCCCTAACCTGTCTACTAATCTGATCTCCATTCAGAAGTTAACCAAAGACTTGAATTGTTTAGTTGCCTTCTCCTCTAATAACTGTTTGATACAGGATCCTGTAAAGAAGGAGAGGATTGGGGTTGCTAAAGCTAAAGCAGGGTTATATTTTTGGGAAGATCGGAAGCCAATAAAGAAAAAGGGCAAGCTGCTAGTTTTTTGTCTCAATCTAATCTTGACAAGCTGTGGTTATATCATTATAGATTAGGTCATCCTCCTTTTGCAGTAATTAAACATATGTTTCCTACCTTGTTTAATAGCTGTAATATAGATAGGATGCATTGTAATGTATGTGAGATGGCCAAACACAAAAGAGCTTCTTATCCTAGTCAAGGAATCAGGTGCACTGAACCTTTTGTTGTGATTCATAGTGATATTTGGGGGCCTTCCCCTATATCTAATATAAATAATTCAAATTGGTTTGTCACTTTCATTGATGACTTTACTAGAACTACTTGGACTTATCTCATGAAGCAGAAATCTGATATCCTAGAGATATTTCCCAAGTTTTACCATCAGATCCTAACTCAATTTGATACTAAAATCAAAAGACTAAGGACTGACAATGCAAGAGAATACTTCAACAGACTGCTGAATCCTTTTCTGGATGAGAAGGGTATAATACATGAATCTTCATGTGTATATACCCCTCAACAGAATGGGTTGGCAGAGAGAAAGAACAGACACCTCATGGAGGTGTCTAGGGCACTTATGTTTCAAATGATGACTCCCAAGAACTACTGGGGAGAGGCTGTGTTGACAGCAACTTATCTCATCAACAGACTGCCTACAAAGGTCTTGAATAACAGAACTCCTGTTGGATGCCTGAGGAGCATCTATCCTAACATGTCTCAATCTGAAGGACTAGGACCAAAAACCTTTGGTTGTGAGATGTTTGTACATATACATGCTCATAACAGAGGAAAATTGGATCCTAGGGCCTTAAGGTGTGTGTTTGTTGGATACTCTAATACTCAAAAAGGGTATAAATGCTACCACCCTCCTACCAGAAAATACATCATCTCTAGGGATGTGTCTTTTCATGAGGAAATATCCTATTTCAAAGATAAGGGGGAGACTTCCACTGGTCAAACAGATGACTATTTGGATTTCTTCCAAATCAACCCAAAATCTAGTAAGGAGATTGGATCTGAAGTTCAATCAGATTCCATCAATAAAGATACTGATCCCTCTCCTGCTACTGATGCAGGGGAGAGTGGCACAAAAGAAAAGACCCCCATAGTGTACACTAGAAAGAAGAAGGCACCAAAATTATCTAAAATCAGTTCCCCTCATGGAATTGATACTAATACTGATCACACAGATGTCACCACTAACCCTCAGGAAAGTGATGATTCTGAGGGTATTAGTGATGGTACAGAGAGTGCCAGCACAGATTCAGATCCTCCTTCTGAAAGCAATGAATCTGAAAGTCCTAATGATCAAAGTGTACATGGTACAGATGATGATCTTCCTATATCCTTACGGAAAAGGAAAAGGGAATGCACAAATCACCCTATGAGAGCCTTTTTATCGTACAAGAAATTCTCTCAAAATCACAAAAAGTTCCTTATGAATCTTCATAAAGGAGATATTCCTAAGAACTTACAAGAGGCCATGTCTGATCAGAAATGGTCTAATGCTATGAAAGAAGAAATGAATGCCCTTCAAAGAAGCAAAACCTGGGACCTTATTCCTTTACCAAAGGGTGAGAAAACAGTTGGGTGTAAATGGGTATTCACTACCAAATACAAGTCAGATGGCACTATAGAAAGACATAAAGCCAGACTTGTAGCCAAAGGGTACACCCAAACTCATGGGGTGGACTATTTTGAAACTTTTGCCCCTGTTGCAAAGATGAACACAGTCAGGATTCTTATATCCTTGGCTGTGAATCTGGGTTGGAGTTTGCAACAATATGATGTTAAAAATGCCTTCCTACAAGGTGATCTAAATGAAGTTATATATATGGCAGTTCCCCCAGGATTTGAAAATTCTGATGGGAAAGTTTGCAGATTGAATAAAGCCCTTTATGGGCTAAAACAGTCCCCTAGGGCATGGTTTGGCAGATTTGCTAAATTCATGCTCCACAAAGGGTATAAACAAAGTCAGGGTGATCATACTATGTTTGTAAAACATAGTGGCACTGGAAAGAAATCCATTCTGCTGGTGTATGTTGATGACATCATTGTCACTGGAGATGATCAAGAGGCTAATCAACAATTACAGACAGAAATGGCAAAGGAATTTGACATCAAGAATCTTGGCAGACTTAAGTATTTTCTAGGAATTGAATTTGCCTACTCTAATCAAGGCATATTCATATCCCAGCAAAAATACATTCTTGATCTCCTCACTGAAACTGGAAAAATAGGTTGCAAACCTGCCACAACACCCATTGAATACAACCATGGGCTGACTGAGTCTCCTAAAGATGAAGATGTGGATAAGTATTCCTATCAAAGGTTAGTAGGAAAATTGATATATCGGCTCATACTAGGCCGGATATTGCTTTTGCTTGTCAATATGGTCGAGGTTCATGCAAAGACCCAAGATTTGTCATCAAAGAGCGACGAGATAGGATTCGGAATACTTAAAAGGATGCCCTGGCAAGGGAATCCTCTACAAAATGAGTGATAATCTTGATCTCAAAGCCTATACTGACTCAGATTATGCTGGATCATCAGATGACAGGAGATCTACTTCTGGCCACTGTCTCTTTTTGGGTGGAAATCTGGTGATATGGAGAAGCAAGAAGCAGCCTGTAGTTGCTAGATCAAGTCCTGAGGCAGAATTCAGGTCCATGGCTATTGGGATATGTGAATTGCTATGGTTGAAGATCATTCTAACAGACTTAAAGATAGCTTGGAAGACTCCTATGAGACTGATCAGTGACAATAAATCTGCTATAGATATTGCTCATAATCCAGTTCAACATGATAGAACCAAACACATTGAAGTGGATAGGCATTTTATCAAAGAAAAGCTGGAAAGTGGGTTGATCACTACTGAGTTTGTGTTCTCCAAAGATCAAGTTGCAGACTTATTCACCAAAGGTCTATCTGGGAAGGTGTTTCATGATGATGTTAGCAAGCTGGGCATGTTTGATATACATCTACCAGCTTGAGGGGGAGTGTTAGAATTAATCATCATGATTTATTCTAATACTTTTTCCTAAGTCCTTTTTTATATTTTATTAAGCTTGTAATTAGTTTATTTAATCCCTAAGGGATTTGTCTTCTATCGGGTTCCAAGTCTTGGCTGAAATCCCAACTAGCCGTTGGGACAAGACTGCCAACGGCTATTTTCCCTGTTTACCTTTTCTGAGAGCTGTGTTGTGTTATATAAACAACCAGCCTCTCTTGTAATCTTTAAGATTTCTTTTTATGAAATAAACTACAAGTTATTTCTATCTTCTCTCTCAAAGCTTCCGCTCTTACACCTTGAAAGATTGGTATGTTTATTACTGTCGTTACCATAGCTTCCATGTGCTTTACTCAAACTAATACCCCACACATATATCTGACAGGTACAAAACACATGCAGCTGAAATTACAGCATTACTAGAAGCTGGCTCTTATAGAGATACTGCTAGACTTTTCCACCCGCCACGCCCTTCTGAGATCTTGCCGTTGAATTTCGCTCTCGCAACCATTGAAAATGTATGTACTCACCATCATCTTTACAATATGTCCTTAATTAAACTTAGCCTAACATAAATAGCATCCATATCATACAAGGCTAAGACAGCTTGGACTGAAGGCACAATCACTTACCAACCTGGCCCAGCCAAAGTTTTGGTTCGAAGCTTGTGAGAAGTGCCTCACTGCCTTGGATGTCGATACAAATTGGAAAATTATGTGTTCCGTTTGCCAAGAATTTACCAAAGTCGTTGTACGGTAATAATATTTCCCTTCAAGTTACATGCTGCTTCATTCAGTTCTTATATTATTTCGAATTACATGAATACTAACATCCACAGCCTCCACTGTTTCAGCACTGACATTACTGTGTCTCTACGCCACGGCACCACTGTCATTGAGGCAACCATGAAGTCTCCTGATGTTGATAAGCTAATGCCCTTCACAGGCAATCAACTAAGGCTGGCTTATGAGCGGGTATGCATTCAACAACCATTCAGCTTCACACTTCTACTATGACAATTAAACAATTAGTTTACTCATATGTTCTACCTTTGTTTACTAGAATAAACCACTCACAAACGAAGTTCAAGCTGCTCTCAACAACAAGCATGTTATTTGTTTCCTCAAATACTATGACCGCGAATCTCGAGGAATAATGCTGCGCCGCTATCCAGTGCTTAAAATCTACACTGAAGCTGAAATGCACGAGTATCATGCACTTCAACAAACGGTTATACCTACTGACACTACTTCTGGCCCTTCGGCCCCTTTGCCGCATATCGGATCTTCATCCGCCACACCAAAAACTGTTACTGAAAAGCAATTCTTCACACCCACAACAAAAACAGTCCTTGAGGAAATAACTGCAATGCCTTCTATCACAGAAGAAGAAACACATGAATCAGCTGGCAGTAAAAGGATGCCCACTTTTGAGGCAGCTGCAGCCACTGAAATACTGCCTCTAGGAGCAGCTGAGGTTTCGTCTTCTTTATCCATTGGCCATGAGCCTGTTGCTCCATCTGGGAGTCCATCCAAAGATGCAGAGGAAACTACTCCAACAAAGAAGTTTAAGGGCAAGGATAAGATGACTTAGCAACAGATTATGACATTCCTAAATGTTCAGACTTTAAAGCTGTAAAATAAATAATCCCCTCTTTTGGTATCTAGCTAACAGCAACATATCACGCCATTAAGACTTTGGTCTAAAAATTCTTAATGCCTCATGATATGTAGCTTATTTTGTGTAGAGCACGATAAGCCATGTCACAAACACATTTCACTTCCTGTTGTGTTGTCCATGATGTTTTATCGATCCTCTCGACCTAATGTTCTCTAAGGCACATGATCCTGTTTTGTAATGAACACTGACCCTATGTCACTGTTTTATTAATCTATGACAACTGCTACGGCTTCTTCTATATTGTAATAAACATATATGTTTTGTCCCCATATATCTATTACTCTCGTACACACAAATACACACCTCACTTTACGCACCACCGTGAAATACGGCAACAGTGTACACCAACAAAAAACACATTAATACTGCAGCGGGCATTCACCGTGTCTTACACGGTGTATGCTACTAGTTATAGTTATGGATGGATGGATTTTCTGTATAGTTATTATCTATTATAATTTATGTGGATAACTATCGATCACTCCAACATTATCATCTTATTGTATTGGATAATACTTAATGTGGTGATTGAGTTTTTACGTGTTTTTATTTTTATTTTACTTAACGTGGATTTTTCTTCTTCTTTTAAAGGTTTTTTTTTTATGATTAATGGTTATATATCCTTTAAATTATTTAATTAATATTAAATTTGTTGAAATAAATTAAATATGGAGAAACTCTTTTTAGAGAAAACACATTTAATGGGAAACACATTGATTCTTTTAATATAGTTAATTAATTAATTAATAATGATTAATGATTAATGTGCAATGAACTATGGATATGGATGTGATGGGATCGGTACGAAGTAGTCGAGATAGCTCGTGAATAAATCCGATTATTAAATAATACTTATATAAATCGTTAATTATTAACCAACTCGAGCATTAGACGAGTCAACCTGATCTTCCCATATTTTATAAAAACAAATGAATTAAAAGAAAACAGGTTTAACTAAAAAAGAAAAAAAAGTTTACGAGTCGAGTGTAGTTCGATTTTGCCTTTTCATGACTCGAGTTCGAGTTTGAATTCTTTTAGTCGAGTCGAGTTTGAGTCTAGTGAGTATTGATTCAACTCGGCTCGAGTATACTATTTATTGGGACAAGTGTGTGAGTGTATATTAATACTCCCTCCGTTTTTTTTTATATCTCGCAGAGAGAATATTCACACAGATTAAGAAAATAATTAATATGTCTTAAATATAGTGTTGAAAATGTATTTTTTTATTGGAGATGTAAATACTTTATTGGTAAATGTGTTTTTAGTATTGAAAATGTATTTTTTTATTGGAGATATAAATATTTTATTGGTAAAAGAGGAAAAAGTAATAAATGATGTATTGAAAATGTACAATGACAGATAAATAAAAACATAGTAAATTCTAAAATGTGACAGATAAAAAAACGGAAAGAACATCCTTTTACCTACCAACACCTTCCCCGTACCGTAAAACACAAGCTAAATGTTGATCATAAGGTATGGTACGGCCGGGACGTTAACATGCGATTTTTTTAGAATAAAACCATTGTATGAAGTTTATATCCCGTTACAATTAATATAGCTTTTCATTTTTTTTTTTGAAAAAAGATCTTTGTTTAAAAACTGTTGGGAATAGCCAACATCGCGGCCTTAATAATTGGAAAAACAAAATGTTAAACAACAAAAAGTAAATAAGGGAGAAAGTTTGAATCAAACTAATTTTCGATACCCCAAACCATCCGAATGTCCTTTGTCATTTTAATCGTCTTTGAGATAAAAACTTACACAAGCATCCTATACAAATTTAAGTCATAAACAACCTTAATACGATACCAAACACCATAACAAACTTCACTAACATGTAGCATTTCATTTCATTTGTTGTATTCTCTTTTTTTTTTCCTTCTTTTTTTAACATTTTTTTTAGTTTACTTTGTTTTTTCGTATCCTTTGACTTTTCAGTTGAAAACACTTTCGTCATTTTCCGACAATACAACCTTAGACATCTTCTTCGCGTTCCATAACTAAACAGCTAAAAGCCAACCCCCCTCGCCTACCCACCTTTAACCACCTTCCGGCTTCCTCCAATGTCTTCCGACTCCGATTCCGATTCCCCTACCTCCTCCACCAACCACCACCACCACCACAACGACCTTTCATCCACCATCTTCAAATCCTACCTCGAATTATCCAGCACCCACCATTCTTCTTCCCAACAACAACCTCAACAACAAGACCTATTAAAAATCCAATCTTTTCTCACCTCTTCCCGTTCCGGCGCTCTCTCTTGCCTCATATGTCTCGAACGCATCAAACCCACCGACCCCACTTGGTCCTGCTCTTCCCGATGCTTCGCCGTGTTCCATCTCATTTGCATTCAATCCTGGGCGAGACAATGCACTAACCTATCTTCCGAACGCGCCATCTCACGCGCCGCCACACCTGATGACGCTTCTCTCCTTTGGCACTGCCCTAAATGTAGAATTGAGTATCCTAAATCGGAAACCCCTAAATATTACTTTTGTTTCTGTGGGAAAACCGAGAAACCACCTCATGATCCATGGGTTTTGCCTCACTCTTGTGGTGAGGTTTGTGAGAGGGCTCTTAAACACAATTGTGGGCATTATTGTTTGTTGCTATGTCATCCAGGACCGTGCCCGTCCTGCCCGAAATTAGTCAAATGTAGGTGTTTTTGTGGGAAAAAAGAGGATGTGAAACGATGTGGATTCAAGAATTTTTCGTGTGCTGGTTTATGTAGAAAGATTTTATCTTGTGGTGTTCATAAGTGTAATGAACTTTGTCATGATGGTGATTGTCCTCCTTGTCATGAGAAAAGTGTTTATAAATGTCAGTGTGGGAAGCTTGAGCTAGAAAGAGAGTGTTGTGAGAGATCGTTTAGGTGCGAGAATCCGTGTGAGAAGTTGTTAGGATGTGGAAAGCATACTTGTAAGAGAGGGTGTCATTTAGGTGAATGCGGGGATTGTCCGTTGCAGGGGCAACGGACTTGTCCGTGTGGCAAGAAAGTGTATGGAGGAATGGCGTGTGATGTAGCGGTGCCGTTATGTGGATCCACTTGTGATAAGGTTTTAGGTTGCGGTTTCCATAGGTGTCCGGAAAGATGTCATCGTGGTGAATGTAACGTGACATGTCGATTAGTTGTTACAAAGTCTTGCAGGTGTGGAAGCTTAAAGAAACAGGTAAAGAATTGAAAAAGTTGGTGTCTTTTACGTTTACGTTTAGTTGAGATAGTGAAATAAACTGGTGAATTGATTTGTAGAGTAGGTTCCTTGTTATCAAGAGTTGACATGTGAAAGGAAGTGCCAGATAATGAGGGATTGTGGACGTCATGCGTGTAAGCGTCGGTGCTGTGATGGGGATTGTCCACCTTGTTCCGAGGTTTCTTTTGCCGCTTTCTTTTGTTGTTTTGTTTTTACTACATTGACATTATTGAAGCATTATATGTATGCATATATGTATGTATGTATCTATATATCCATATATCTATGTATCTATCTATATGTATATTGATACTATATTTGGACTAAAATTATTGGGATGATTTGGGGAGAAGATATGTGACAGAAAGCTTCGGTGTAGGAATCACAAGTGTCCGTCTCCATGTCACAGGTGCAAATACTTTTGTCAATGATTTTGATTTCTTAGTTGTAAATCAATATATGCGAATTTATTCTGAAAAGTTATGCCTGCAAACTTGTATAACTTTGTGAGTGGTGTCAATGAAAGATCACTTTCTACGACATTTTTCTCCTGTATACCTCTTTAAAAATTCGATTCCTTCCCAACTCTCTTGGTAAAATGATTATTGAATGTTTGTTTGATTTGTAGAGGAGCCTGCGCTCCATGCCCTGTGATGGTTCCAATTTCATGTTCATGTGGAGAAACAAAATTTGAGGTATGGTATCTAATTCTTATGAAATTCGGGATTCTCCCACACGTTTATGTTAAATACTTTTCGTAATGCTGTCTATTTTTTTTTTTCCTTCTATCAGGTTCCTTGTGGCACAGAAACTCAGCAGAAACCACCGAAATGCCCGAAAAAGTGCAGGATAACACCATTGTGCGGGCACGGGATCACTAGCAAGGTTGTAGAAGTTCATTGGTTTCTATGTGTCTTTAATTTATCGAAGAATCGAGTTTCACTCGGTCGATTGTGACAATCAACTGGTGGAAAGTCGGTTCAAAGGTCTAGAATAGACTCGAGTCAATGTGGTGCCACTAAAGGCGGCCTTTGTTTTTTTCTTAGTCTGTTTCCTGTGTCCTAAATGCCTTACTATTAATTCATGTGTTTCTTTGTATCTACAGCCTCACAAGTGTCATTATGGACCTTGTCCTCCTTGTCGCCTACTTTGTGACGAAGAATACCCGTGTGGGCATAAATGTAAATTAAGGTTAGCTAGTACGAAATTTTTGTATGTGTCTTAAATCATCCTTGAACTTTTTTCTCTTTAATTTTGAACCTTTTGGTACATAATGTATAGATGTCATGGCACGAGGCCACCGCCTCTTCCTGAATTTACGTTGAAACCAAAGAAGAAGAGGCCAAAACATGAAGAGGAATTCACTCCTGGTTCACCATGCCCACCTTGCCCGGAACTTGTTTGGAGGTCGTGTGTTGGCCGTCACATAGGAGCAGATAAAATGGTTGGTATCTCTTCTATATGTACAATTATAATGCACTGATACTCTCGTTTTGGTAGTGAGTACCATATCCAATACGTATCCAATACATGAATGGGACGAATTTGTAATTTTTTAAATGTTGGATACGAGATGCGGACATGCGTATCTATAACTGGAATACATGAAATGAAGAAACATTGCTGGAAAATGAAAAAGAAAGCCGTTGGACATAGAAATGAAAGTAGTCTGAAATGAAGAAAAGCCATGAAAAACCGTTTATTTTATGATTTCTAATATTTAAAATTCCGTCCTTGTAGTTTTATTATGTACAATTGGACACCTATTTTTATCATATTTATGTCTTTATCGTTTCAGATGGTTTGCTCAGAAAAAGCAGAATTTTCGTGCGACAACTTATGTGGAAATCCTCTTCCTTGTGGTAATCATTATTGTACTTATGTATGTCATGCCTTGAAATGCGACGATTCTTCAAAATCATTTGGCGAAAAGTTGGGCTCATCTTGCGAAAAGTGTAAACTTTCTTGCAAAAAGGTAATACTCAACTTTCTCTACTGGTTTCTGGTAAGGATGTAAACGATCTGAATCAAATCAAACATTTACTTATTAAGGTGTGGTAAGCAACCACTCAAAACATGAGTGATGCCTGAACTCGGGTCTAGTTCGTTTGAGCAAGAAAAAAACTGCTCAAAGTAGAAAAAAGTAAATCTAGTGCTCCTTACAACAAAGCCAGAGCCAGTTCTTTCCAACTATCTCGGAGTTGCAGTGGATATTGGAGTTCCCCCGCTGTCGATCCAGCCGAGCTTACTTCGATGTAAGATGGAGTTGAAGTCTTAGGGTAAGCAGCTCCGTACGCCATTCGGATATCAGCAGTCGGGATAGCTCAGCTGGTAGAGCAGAGGACTGAAAATCCTCGTGTCACCAGTTCAAATCTGGTTCCTGGCATCTAACTTTCTTTCTAAAAGAAAATGCCACGCTCCGTGTGTCACGAGATATGGAGCGTTCTAATCGAATAGTTATACCATTGATTTGATTAATTAATAATTATGGTCGTGAGCATATCGAGTCAAGCTTTAAAGTGCTTGAGTTTGGCTCGTTAATATTGACCAACTGCTCGAGTTCGGTTAATTCATATTTTAACAAGCATTTTGCGAGCAGAGTGTCGAGCTGCTCCTACTCAAGAGCGGTTCGGATCGTTTACACCCTAGTCTGTAGACAATTAACTTACTTGTATACGTGACGATGTTTCTGACATCTCGTGCTTTGTTTCATTCAGGAGAGAACTCCTCCATGTACACATCCATGTCCATTGCCATGTCATCCTGGGGAATGTCCTACGTGTAAATCATTGATAAAGCGTTCGTGTCATTGTAGTGCAATGGTTCATGTTTTCGAATGTACTTATTACAATAGCTTGTCTGAAACTGAGCAAATACGTGTCCGTTCTTGTGGGGGACCATGTCACAGGTACTACTCCAACAAACTTGATTTTCTTGCCTAGTGTTATTATATCCTTCAAATTTGGACAACCATTGTGCGCAAATACCAAAAATGGGTTCGCACTAAACTTGTCCAGATTTCATGATATCGATTTTTTATACTAAAATCTTATCTATGATTATTCAGGAAGTTGCCAAATTGCGTTCATCTATGTCCACAAATATGTCATCCTGGACAATGTCCTTCACCTGATAAATGCTCCAAAAAGGTAATATAATGCTTTTGTTTCTCGAAAAAGGTTCCGTAGGATTACAATTTTATGTTTTGTTTAAGGATTTATGTACATTCATGCTTACGTAGTAACGAAAATGAGCTTTTGTTCAAGTTTTGATAAGGGCAAGATGGTAAATTCAACATGAAACGTATATTTGGATTCAAGAATGTAGTTTTTGCTGCCAACTAATTTTCACTGAAATTTAAAATCTGGTTCTTTCTTTTTTCCTTTGTTTAAGGTTACGGTCCGTTGTGCGTGTCAGACCTTGAAAAAGGAATGGTTATGTCAAGATGTACAGACAGCTTATCAGAATGCTTGTCGTGATCCTAAAGACATACCAAAGGGTCAATACGGGAATGGACTTTTACCTTGCGGTTTAGATTGCAAGAATAAGGCGAAAAAGGCCGAGTCTGAGTTACAGCTCCGTAAACCCAAAGAACCCGAGGTAAACTAAGTTTACGGGATAAACAACACTTTGGGTCCTTAATCTTTTTGCATTGTCTAAAAAATGGCATGTATTTTCCATAACGACACTTTTCGCCCTTAAGTAGTACACTCTTAGGACACTTTACGGATCCAGACTTGTTCACCAAAGTCTGACATAAGCGTCGAATCCTTTAAGTGTCCTAAAGCGTAACAAAAATGTATTAGTTAGAGGTGAAAAGCGTTATTATGTGAGTGAAGGGGCTAGGTCAGTGACATTAAGAAAAGATAGAGGGCCAAAAGTGTCATTATCCCTTTTAAAATCTAAGTTCAAGAATGAGGCTTAAATTTCATGTTCTTTTATGATTTTTCAAAGCTGAAGGATGAAACTGAAAAAGTTGGTTCAAAGAAGAAGAGAAGAAAAGAGCAATTACAAGAAGAAAACAAAGTTTCCAAATTGCAGGTTAGTCCTTTAGCTTTTATTTTTAAATACTCTTTACCCCTTCCTCTTATTTATCTTTTTTTTTTTTTTTGCATTTGAGTACATCACTTATAATAAAATAAAAAAACCTTCTTTAGCCGATGAGGCTGAGGTCCGTGTGGGGGTTTTCATGTTTAAACCCCCGCTTCCCGTTCCGGAGGTTACCATGTTCAGAATCATCAGTGACGGACCCAGAAAAAAATCTCAGTGGGGGCACCGGAACAAATTCGAAAGGCGAGTGGGGACATCAATAGTGTTTTTACATTTTTTACCTATAAAAACGCGTCGATTTTCGGATCTCAGTGGGGGCCGTGCACCCCCCCCCCCGCTATCTATGCTAGGTCCGTCCCTGGTTCAGATAGGAGTGTAAATGATTCGAGTTGAATTAAACATTTAATTATCGAGTCGAGCATGCTCTTAAAACCGTCATGCTTAAACTCAGATCGAGCTTGCTTGAGCATGAAAGAAAATGCTACTTGAGTTCAGCTTGAATGAGTTTTAGCAATACTTGAGTTCAGTTTGACTATGCTTGGAAAAAAAATAAAACAAGCTCTTTCAAGCTTGAACTCAATCTTTTCCGGCTCGTTATGCTCGATCCGTAAATACAATTTTCATTTATCAATAACTGTTAGATTATAAAATCATGATCCCTTTGGTGTGTTTAATTAGTTAGTTTTATTAGTCTTTTATCTACCTTTTCTGTCCTTTAACTAGCCCTAATATCTATATAAATTAGTGGCTATCTTTTTCTCTTTTTGGCTAAATAATAAACAGAAACACTTGTCCAACTTACCGTTGGAACAGTGTTTTCTGCTTTATTAAATATAGCCGTTGGACCCTTTTCTATAAATAGAAGTGTGGGGGTCTTTATCTTGTAATGAGCTTTTTATTCTAATAAAAACAAGAATACTTTCTCATTGCTTTGTTCTTACATGGTATCGGAGCTTTAGATTTTTTTCTGGGAAATTCTTCTTCGAAAATTCAAATTTCTTTCTGATCAATGGCTGGTTCCACTGCAACTAGTGCAGCCACTGACTCTTCTATCACTGAAAATCCTATAAACTCTGGTGAGCTTCAAAACATTCATGCTTCTTACAAGCTGAATGGAAAAAATTATCTGAAATGGTCACAGTTTGTCAGAACCTTCTTGAAAGGTAGAGGCAAACTGAGCCATCTTTTAGGGACTGGTCCAGCAAGGGATGATCCCAGGTTTGATAGCTGGGATGAAAAGGACTCGATGGTGATGTCATGGCTCTGGAATTCTATGACTCCAGAAGTCAGTGACCCCTACATGTTCCTTGAAACAGCTAAAGAGATCTGGGATACTGCAAAACAGTCATACTCCAAGGTGAATGATGCTGCTCAAATTTATGAAATAAGAGCAAAAATTCAAAGCACCAAACAAGGTAACAAGTCCATCACTGAATATTCCAATCTTCTTCAAGGTATGTGGCAAGAACTTGATCACTATCAGTGTATTCAAATGAAAGATAAAGATGATGCTGCCACCTTAAGAAGGATGATGGAAAAAGATAGGATTTTTTCCTTTCTCACTGGTTTAAACCAAGATTTTGATCCTGTAAGGGTCCAAATTCTTGGAAAAGATGATCTCCCTAATCTGAATGAGACTATTGCTATTGTCAGAGCAGAGGAGAGTAGGAGGGGTGTCATGATTGACACTCCCTCCATTGATGGCTCTGCTCTGATAGCTGGCCAGAAAAATCAAGGATACCCTAAGATCAATGAATCAAAGGGATATCCAGAAAAGAAGTTTTCCTCTCAAAAGGAAAATGTTAAAACTGACAGGGATAACCTGTATTGTACACACTGCAAGAAAAACAGGCATACCAAAGAGTTTTGCTGGAAATTGCATGGGAGACCAGGGACAAAAAAAGAGCCCTTGGTTCACTCAGCAAACACCAGCAAGACTGACAGCAATGACCCAGGGATGGATCAGGTCTCTATGAATCAAAACCCTACTCTTGGACAATCTGAGATAGAGAAATTAAGGAAATTCCTGGATACCTTGGAAAACCCCTCATCATCTATGGTGTTTTCAGGTATGGCCTCCTTAAATCTCTTAAGTTAGACTGTTGCTAGAGATTGGGTGGTTGATTCAGGAGCCACTGATCATATGACTCATGATCTTGCTTTCTTCTCTAATTATGTGCCCTGTACTACTGAAAGGAGCATTACTGTGGCTAATGGCTCCTCAATCAGAGTTGCAGGCATTGGAAATGTTGTTCTAAATAATGATCTGACATTAAAAGAAGTCCTGCATGTTCCTAATCTTTCTGCTAGTCTTATATCCATCGGAAAGTTAACTAGAGACTCTAAATGCTATGCTCTTTTCTCTACTAACTTCTGTGTGGTGCAGGACCTAGAAAGCATGAGGAAGATTGGACTTGCTAGGGCTAAGGAAGGTCTATATATTTTGAAGACTGAAGACAATGACAAGTCTAATTGTCATAAGTCATCTTTTTTGTCTAAAGCTAGTTATGATAGAATTATGTTATATCATAGAAGGCTTGGCCACCCTCCCTTTCAGATTCTTTTACATTTGTTTCCTACTTTATGTAAGGGTTTAAATTATGAAGGTTTCAAATGTAATGAATGTGAATTTGCTAAACACAAAAGAGTTTCTTATCCTATCTCATCTAGCATTTCTAATGATCCTTTTAATCTTGTTCATAGTGATATTTGGGGACCTTCCACTAATCCTAACATTAATGGTGCTCACTGGTTTGTCACTTTTATTGATGACTGCACCAGGACCACTTGGGTATATTTGATGAAACACAAGTCGACTAGCTCGGATCTTCCCTATTTTCTATAACATGATTTTGACTCAATTTAAAGTTAAAATCGGAAAATAAGGACGGATAATGCTAGGGATTACTTTAATAAGTTCCTTAATCCTTACTTGGAGGAGAGGGGAATTATCCATGAATCTTCTTATGTCCATACACCCCAACGTAATGGGGTGGCCGAGAGGAAAAACGGGCACCTCATGGATACTACCAGGGCTCTTCTTTTTCAAATGAATATGCCCAAAAATTACTTGGGGAGAGCGATCTTGATCGTCGCTCATCTTATAAACGGTTTGCCTAGTAAGATTACGGGAAAAAGGAGTCCTATTGAAACTCTTACGAATTATTTCCGCATTTTCTAAAAGCGAAGGGGTTCACCCTAAGGTCTTTGGATGTGAGGCCTTTGTTCATGTTCACCAACCTAACGGGGAAAGTTAGATCCCAGATCTGTTAGATGTGTTTTTATTGGATACTCTAACACACAGAAAGGATATAAATGCTATCATCCTCCTACTAGAAGGGTGATTATATCAAAGGATGTTACTTTCTATGAAATGCACCCCTATTTTACAGGGAAATCTCTCATTCAGGGGGAGAAAATCATAACAGACTATAATCAGGATATGTGGCCCTCTCAGAGTGACCTTGATACATCAAGTACTCATGAGAAAAATCACAGTCCTATGATTAATCATAGCCAGGATCCTTCTCCTCCTGAACAGGAGGTAAATGTGCCTACTATGGAACAAGTACATGAGGTTCCTGTTGTTGAAAAACAAAAGGAAAAAAACTCCAATAATCTATACCAGAAAAAACTGGACAAGATTAAAGGATGTAATTCCTATTGAAGCACCCATAACACGTATAAGTGATCAAAATATCACCAGTACTGATGAAGATACTGAATCTAACAACTCTGAGGAGCATTCTTCCTCTGATAAAGAGGACCCTACTATTGTTATGTCAGTACCAAAAGAAAATAGTGGTTTCCCCCTTGAGGAACCCCCTATTGCTCTAAGAAAGCCCACTCGGGCCTGTACTAAACATCCTATGAAAAACTTTCTATCTTATGATAAGATGTCTACAAATCAAAGGAAATTCATGAAGAATCTCCTTGATGGATCTACTCCTAAGAGGTTCTCAGAAGCCTTAGAGAATGAAACATGGGTTAAAGCTATGAAAGAAGAGATGAATGCTCTTGAAAAGAATGGAACTTGGGATTTAGTCACCCTTCCAAAAAATGCTAAAACTGTGGGATGTAGATGGGTGTTTACCATCAAGTATAGGTCTGATGGATCTATTGAAAGGCACAAAGCAAGACTTGTTGCCAAAGGATACTCTCAGACCTATGGCATAGATTACTTTGAAACTTTTGCACCTGTTGCAAAGATGAACACTGTCAAAGTTTTACTATCCTTAGCAGTTAACTTTGACTGGGATTTACATCAGTATGATGTAAAGAATGCCTTTTTACAAGGAGACCTAGAGGAGACCATATTTATGGATGTTCCTCCTGGATTCCAAAATGAAAATGGTAAAGTGTGCAAGCTAAAGAAGGCTCTATATGGCCTTAAACAATCACCTAGGGCATGGTTTGAAAGATTTGCTAAGGCCATGATGAGCCTAGGGTTTAAACAGAGCCAGGGAGACCATACTCTGTTCATAAAACACAATACATCTGGAAAGGTCTCTATCCTTCTAGTGTATGTTGATGATATCATCATCACTGGGAATGATATTGACGGCAACCAGAATCTGGAAAAATTCCTATGTACTGAATTTGATATTAAAAAGTTGGGAAGACTCAAGTACTTCCTAGGAATTGAAGTTATGTATTCTAAAATGGGAATATTCATTTCCCAACAGAAATACATCCTTGATCTTCTGAAAGATAGTGGGAAACTGGGTTGTAAACCTATGACCACCCCTATTGAACAAAATCATGGTTTAAGTCTTGCACCTGAGGATGAATCTGTGGATATATCCTTTGCTGTTAACATTGTGAGCAGGTATATGCAAAACCCCAAAAGATGCCACCAGAATGCAGCAGAAAGGATTGTGGAATATCTAAAGACTTGTCCAGGGCAGGGAATCCTTTTTAAGAAAAATGATCACAAAAGACTGGAGGCCTTTACTGACTCAGATTATGCAGGTTGTATTGATGACAGGAGATCTACATCTGGTTACTGCATATTTCTATTTGGGAATCCTATAGCATGGAGAAGCAAGAAGCAGAGTGTTGTGGCTAGATCTAGTGCTGAAGCAGAGTTTAGAGCACTTGCTATTGGGATGTGTGAGCTACTATGGCTAAAAATCATCCTGGATGATCTCAAAGTACAGAGACAGATGCCTATGATTCTCTACTGTGATAACCAATCTGCTATTGACATATCACACAATCCAGTCCAACATGATAGGACTAAGCATGTGGAGGTTGATAGGCACTTCATCAAGGAAAAACTGGATGCACAACTCATCAAACTTGTCTATGTCAACTCTCAGAATCAAACTGCTGATGTTCTCACTAAAGGATTGCCTAAGAAGAACTTCCAATATCTTCTAAGCAAGCTGGGCATGATTAACATCACCTCTCCAGCTTGAGGGGGAGTGTTAGATTATAAAATCATGATCCCTTTGGTGTGTTTAATTAGTTAGTTTTATTAGTCTTTTATCTACCTTTTCTCGTCCTTTAACTAGCCCTAATATCTATATAAATTAGTGGCTATCTTTTTCTCTTTTTGGCTAAGTAATAAACAGAAACACTTGTCCAACTTACCGTTGGAACAGTGTTTTCTGCTTTATTAAATATAGCCGTTGGACCCTTTTCTATAAATAGAAGTGTGGGGGTCTTTATCTTGTAATGAGCTTTTTATTCTAATAAAAACAAGAATACTTTCTCATTGCTTTGTTCTTACAATAACTTATGTTTAAATTTGGATGTTCAATGTCCGCTTGTTTTGTTTAACTAGTTGCTTGAGTTCACCTTGAATTCGATATATTCATGTATGAACAAGCCGAGCTCTCTATTACACTTGAGCAGCTCGGCTCATTTACACCCTTAATTTTAACCACATATAGTATACCCTCGTACAAAACGGGGTTTGAACAGTTCAAACCCCGTTTTGTACAAGGGACGAGGGACTACTATACGTGGTTAAAATAAAAAAAGTGTCCGCGTTAACCATATAGTACGTTTTTTCGTTAAAAAAAGAAAGTAAACAAACTAAAAGGACTGTGTACATCAACATGGTTATATTGCTGCAGTACAGAGGTTTCTATTGATTGTTGTAGTGTGTGTAATTCTGGTCGCATCTGCATATTTCGGGTACAAATTATTGTTATGGCTTTCGGATTGGATGAATAAAGCCGAACTCGAAAAGCAAAGGCGAAGACGACACCCTCGTATCTGACTAGAGAGAGATCATTCACATTGTTCGATCCTTTCGAGAATCTTTTTTCGTGATAAATGCTAGGAGCGCAAGTCGGTTCTTTCACACCAAAAGACACGCAATCATCATCACCCGTTGTTAACCCACCAGATCGTGGGACCAATAGTTATTCGAGAGTTATACCAACTCACTCTGCTATATATATATATATATATATATATATATATATTGTAATGATTGTTGATTGATTTGATGGATTCATTTTGGAGGCAAAAAGCTTGAAAGGTGATTATTTGAGCTGTTGTGTTTTGGCAGGGAATTTTTTTTTCCAGGCCCTGTCGCTCTTTTTTTTTTATTTTTAGGTATAACTTTATGTACAGGGCCGAAAAGAGGTTATCCTCACGTATACGTACGGGATGAGTGTTTTCAGGGTGTATTATGCGAGGGATTTGCACTTTTCACGTGTGTAATGTCACAAAATGGTACATACGAGGCGAATTTTGATACGTACGGGAAAAGATGCATTTCACGGGTGTATACACCCCAGAAAAGCCTTTGCCCGGGTGTATACACACCGGGCAAGCCATTTTTATTATGTATAGGGCGAATTTTTGTTGTTCCCGGGTGTATACGCCTGGGAATTGTGTTTCCTGGATTTATAAGCCCGGGGCGAGTTCATTCATATGGGTTTATGTTATCGTCACGTATATTTTTCAAGTTTTTATGTTATATATATATATATATATATATATATATATATATATATATATATATATATATATATATATATATATATAACTTAATTTTTTTTTCAATCAAAGACGGTGTTAACACAACTTGACTACGTTAAAAAAATATAATTTCTCAATCAATTATAGGTTGTTTCGGTGTAATTTCATTTTCGTTTTTTATTTACTATTAATTGTCCAAATAAATAACTAAAACTCAATAAAATCGAAACAACCTGTAGTTGACTGATAAATTATATTCTTTTTGCGTAGTCAAGTGGTAGTATAATAACTAAAACCGAAAAAATAATTTTATCTAATTAGTCTCTAATAATTTTATCTAATTAGTCTCTAATCTTTTTTATGTACACTTACAATTTAAAAACGAATTTACGTCAATCATATTAGTCTATAATCATTTTAAACTAATACTCTCAACTAACAACACAAATATCTTTGGCAAAAAATCGAAAAAAATAAAAAAAATTCAACTATCATCAACATTTGCAGGCTTTTTTCGATTACATTATACAATTAAAAAAATTATAAAACATGCACCACAATAACAATAATTGTATTTGTAAAATCCCTCACCTCTTTGTAAGGGTATTTTAGTCTTTTTTGAAATTTATTTTCCTTTTATTTTTTTTGGTTTTCTTTTCCCTCAAGGTTTTGAAAACCGACTCATGGTGATAAAAGGCTATAAATAGGATCCTAGGTAGCCCTAGACATCATAAAATCGCTTTTTTTGAGGTTCTGTGATCAATCGGCACGCTAAACCGAGAACACTCCTCGGTAAAGCGACCCGGTGGTGCCCGGGACGTGTCCGGGACGGCCCCGGGACGTGTCCCGGACACCCCGTACGTGTCCCGGGCGTGTCCAGGATCAAGCGGGACGCCGAACCGAGCACTCTCCTCGGTTAAGCGACCCGCTTTTAGACTTCGAGTGCTCGGTTTGATCGTTCTAGTACGTGTTTGCGGATCGAGTGCTAGTTTCGAAGAGATTTCAAGTCCGGGGAGCGAGTTTCGAATATTGTTTCATCTCAAGAAGGTATTAATCATGAAACCTTAGTTTTATTCGTAGTTTTACTCTTGGATTTGTTAGAATTCGTAGTTTTAATGGTAGGGTTTATTCGTGTTTCGTAGATTCGCAAGGGTTTGAAGTTTGACCATAGTTCGATCGTTGTTTGGCTTGTTTTCGTTACGTTTATGAGGTAAGGAGTTCTTCTTATCAAAAGTATCCGTTTTGGTTTTAAAGATTATGTTTTTAATATGTTTAAATACTATATTCTGTAAATTGGCACGAAACTGGACATGTTATGTGTTTTAGGACAAGATGCCGGACTAGTCTTAGAGCAGGAAGTGAATCTGGGATTCACTGGCTCGCTGAACCGAGGGCATCTCTCGGTTAAGCGTCCCAGGAAAGTCTCAGATTGGCTTCCTGGTCGTTCTGTGAGGTCAGCAGTGCTTTCAGAATGTTAACTAGGTTTCTGGATGATTTTCTGGGCTCTGTTTTCATATATAGTGGAGATAGGTTGGTAGTATGGTGTGGTTATGGCCTTTCATGTTTCCTATAGGTTAGACATGGATTTTTTAATATAGAATTACGTGCTTTATGTGCTCATGTTTGGTTTACATGTTATCGAATCTACTTAGCAAGGTATTCGTTAATAAGCACGAATAGACGGGGTACCTTGGGCACGATTAAGACCCATGTCGGAGAGTGTGACTAGCTATATTAGCCAAGCCGTTCTTAAGGCGGTGTGCTTATAAGTGTACCTTGGGCATCAGCAAGTCCCATGTTGGAGGTGTAGTTAGTTGTGCTAGCCGAGCTGTATCCCGCGCCTTAAAGCTAGTAGACAAGAGTCACGGATAGGAAAAGACAAGGACATGAATATGTTAAGAAAGTGAGTAAATAGTTAATATAACTGAACATGTATGTGTAAGATAAACGGATATAGTAAAATAGGCATGTTTTCTTATGCATTATGTACTACAAAGTGGTTTTTCCCTTATGTTAAAAGCATGGTTCTAAATTGTTTGTGAAAGCGGGTAAAGTAGATTCATGTCGTGTCTTTCGGCTTATGACAAACATGAATCTCAATTTTGATCTTCTTTCTCCTTACTAAGCTTATGCATGAGCTTACTCCTCCTTTGGAATAAGAAGATATGCAGGTTGGTGATGTTTCTGAGGAAGAGTCCGAGGATCAGGCTTAGGATTGGAGCTTATGGAGTTTATGTTCTAGTTTATTGTTTTAGTACTTTTGAATAAGGCGTTGTTGCCAGTTGTTACGGTCGTTCCTTTCTTTTTAGACATGGATGTTCATTTGGGATGCTAGCATTTATTTCAGTTATTTATGATATAGTTTGACAGCGGTTACTTTCTGGTTGGGTTGTTTATGCAAGACCCTGAGGGTCTTAATCCCGAGTCTTTGGTTGTTGTTACTTCCGCATTTATTGCTAATTACTCTGATATGATGTAAGGCTTACGTGAGGTTTAGGGTTTTCTCTAAATGTCACGTGCCGAACGTCCCATTTTCCGGATAAGGACTCGGTGTCCGTGACGGGGCGTTACAGTATTATATAAACATTCAAAAATAAATAACAAATAATATAGTAAAATAAAATGACATACTCATTTTTTCAACGAGCTAAAGTTTGTCGATCCGTTGATACCTCTCCTTCCCAAACTATCCAATTTGATGATATTAAATTTGATTTGATGATGTATATGTGAAGAAGGTGTGAAAATGGTAAAGAAAGTGTGGTGAAGAAGGTGAAGATCGGATGAAAGTAGTATTACAAACTAGTTACATTAATTGGTTATTGGTGAATGTTATAATTACATTCACCTATAATACATAAAATCAAGTATGTAATACATCCATGAAACACAATTCCCGGGCGTATACACCCGAGAACAACAAAAATTCGCCCTGTACATAATAAAAATGGCTCACCCGGTGTGTATACACCCGGGAAAAGACTTTACTGGGGTGTATACATCCGGGAAATGCATTTCGCCCTATACGTATCAAAATTCGCCCCGTATGTACCATTTTGTGACATTACACACGTGAAAAGTGTAAATCCCTCACATAATACACCATGGAAACACCCATCCCGTGCGTATACGTGAGGATAACCTCTTTTCGGCCCTGTACATAAAGTTATACCTCAAAAAAAATTGCCCGGGATTTACCAAACTCGCCCCTTACATAATAAAAATTGCTCGCCCGGTGTGTATACACCCGGAAAAAGGTTTTTCTGGGGTGTATACACCCGGGACATGCATCTCGCCCCTTACATACCAAAATTCGCCCCGTATGTAGCATTTTTAAACATTACACACGTGAAAAGTGAAAATCCCTCACATAATACACCTTGGAAACACCAATCCCGTGCGTATACGTGAGGATAACCTCTTTTCGGCCCTGTACGTAAAGTTACACCTCAAAAAAAAAACTTATAACAGGGCCTGGAAAAAAAAAATCCCCCGTTTTGGCATGAATAAAGTCATACCAAAACCCAGGGCAACACCAAAGCAATAATTCTGAGTTGACAAAAATGCCCTTCTTCTTATATTTCTAAAATAGCTGGTAATTTTTTTGGTAATATTAAAAACAAACAAAAAATAACACCGTATGAACTTCTCATCTTCCACAGACTCAAGTCACTCAACGTCTTCACCATTCCATCTCCTTCCACTTAAAACACATTCAGTACATTTTGCTCCTGTCTGTTTATCCATTATTACCTTTTCGATTTCCATTTGATTGGTAAGAGAGAGATCTGAGAATAGGCTAAAAGCCTAAAACAAAGGTTCCAGAAAATGATTACAAGGGTCTGTAAAAAGATATGATGAAGAGGGGTATTTGTGTCAATTCAAACTTAATGTTAAAATTTTGCCCTGGGTTTTATTTTCTAGCCCTGGCCATATCATCTGCCTTGTTTTAATGGATGTGGAAACCACACGATTGGGATATTAAAGCGGTTTCTATTGACGTCACGATGTAGGTGTTTGGGTATTACGATTGTTTCAGACACCCGAAAAAAGAAAATATTATTCGAGAACCATCTATTTTTTGGATTTTTTTTTCATGAGAGGTGTCAGTAAAGTGACTTAAACTCTACATTTGGTGGAACCAATCTGAAGACTCAGCTGTGTGATGGACAACTGAGACTTGTATTCAATTCTGTGCATCAGTAGGGTGGAGTCTACTGAAGCTTCGTCGACGAGTGAAGTCTCGCCGAGTACCGGAATACGACGGGGTTCCACGTCTGCTATATCTGTTATGTGACAGCTATACAGTTGCATTAAAAGGAGGACACATGTAGGGGTATTTATGGCGTATCAGACAAAGATTCCTTGCGGCTAGGGTTTAGGGATTTGTGCCTATAAATACAGTTGTTGTTGCATTGTCCGTGTGTGTGAAATTTGTAACTCGGTGCATAATAATAAAGATCTCTTTTCTGCCTGTGGTTTTTTATCTCTCTCACTTTGAGAGGGGTTTTCCACGTTAAATCTGTGTTCTTCTTGTTTTATGTTATCTCCTTTGATTATTTGCGTTTGATTGCATCTGTTTCAATTTCTTGCATCTGAAGTTATCTCCATCCGTCATAACAAGTGGTATCGGAGCGAGGTTCTGGAGAAAACAATCAGTACGATCAACTTCATCTTCACCAAGGCCTTCAGCAAGGTGCTAGGATCTGTGATAAAGTTGTGATCTTTAGCAAGAAAAGATGTCAGCGGTAAACGTGAAAATCGATAAATTTACAGGAAGGAACAGCTTTGGTCTGTGGCAAATCAAGATGCGTGCACTGTTGAAACAGCAGGGTTTGTGGAGTCCTTTATCAGACAAACCAAATATAGGTGCAACAGATTATGCCAGTCTGGAAGAGAAAGCACATTCAACCATCATGTTGTGCTTATCTGATGATGTTATCACTGAGGTTGCTGAGGAAGACACCGCAATCAAGTTGTGGAAGAAGCTTGAAAGCCTATATATGACCAAGTCACTGACCAACAAGTTGTTGTTAAAACAGAGGTTGTTCAGTTTGAAGATGCATGAAGGAAGTCCACTGAGGGAACATCTGGACCAGCTGAACACAATATTACTTGATTTAAGGAATATTGATGTTAAAATTGAAGATGAAGATGCGGCCCTAATCCCGTTGGTGTCATTACCGGCATCATATGAAAACTTTGTGCGCTCTTTCATAGTTGGGAAGGATACGGTAGCTTTGGAGGATGTGAGGTCCGCCTTATATGCCGGGGAGCGAGAGACACAAGGCCGCCGGGACGGACGATCGAGCCCGGGCTAGTAGCTAGCGGTAATAGTGGAAAAGGATATGGACAGAAGAAGAAAAAGAAATCAGGGTCCAAAGGTCCTAAGTCTACTGATGTCTGTAATTATTGTAAGGAGCAGGGACATTGGAAGTCCAATTGTGCAAGGAAGAAGAAACAGCAGGAAGGCAATTCTGGCACAGTAGCCTTGGCTACTGAGCAATCTGATGAGGATCTGGTTCTAGTTGCAGGGGACTCTTTACACCATGATGATGTGTGGATATTTGATTCTGGAGCATCCTACCATATTTGTCCAAATAGGGAGTGGTTTTCTACTTATGAGCAGATGGATGGTGGTCAAATCTATATGGCCAACAACAAGGTTTGCAAAGTTGTGGGAATTGGCTCAGTAAAGTTAAGGACAGAGGATGGTAAATTCTGTACACTGAAAGATGTGAGACATGTTCCACGTATCTATCAGTCTACTGGACAGCAAGGGGTTCAATTTCAAGGGTGAAGGTGGACAGCTGAATGTCTTCAAAGATTCAGTTGTAGTCCTCAAAGGAATCAAAAGGGGAACCTTGTATATATTACAAGGATCTACAGATATCCGCACTACTTCTTTGTTGCATCCTCGGCGGCTTCACCGGTCTCGGCGGACTCGAGTGTGGCACATGAGACTAGGTCACATGGGTGAAAGGGGTATGCAGATTCTTTCTTCAGCAGGTTTTCTTAGGGGATATAAGGTCAAGAATTTGGACTTTTGTGAACATTGTGTGTTTGGGAAATTGCACAGAAGTAAGTTCTCAGTAGGGTTGCACAACACAAAGGCATCACTTGATTATATCCATTCGACCGCCTTGGGTCCATCAAAAGTTGAGTCATTGGGTGGTCACGGATATTTTGTGTCATTCAAAGATGACTATTCAAGGATGACTTGGGTGGTGATGATGAAGAACAAAAGTGATGCATTCGGTAACTTCAAGCGAGTGGAAGGCCCTAGTGGAGAATCGGTTAGGCAAGAAAATCAAGAAGCTTCGTACGGATAATGGTCCGGAATTCTCACCGGACGGATTTTGATTCATTTTATGCGGTGAGGGGTATTTCCGGACATCATACCGTAAGGAATACACCTCGGCGAATGGTGTAGGCGAAAGGATGGATCAAACTCTACCGGAGAGGGCAAGATGTATGCTTTCTCAAGTCGGTTTATCAAGGAGATTTTGGGCGGAGTAGGTCGTAAAAACGCTTTGCTACTTAATCAACAGAGTCCTCACACAGGGATCAATCTCAAGACACCATTTGAGATGTGGTCAGGCAAGCCTGCTGAATACTCAGTTCTAAGGGTTTTTAGGAGTACAGCTTACTATCATGTTAGTGGAGGGAAGTTGGAGCCAAGAGCCAAGAAGGGAGTGTTTGTGGGGTATGGTGATGGAGTGAAGGGATATAGAATTTGGTCATCAGCAGAGTCCAGAGTAATCCTCAGCAGGGATGTTGTGTTTGATGAAAATTCTATGATAAACTCATCAGTTGGGAGGTCTACTGAATCTGAAACCAGTGCTGAATCTGATAGTGTTGAGAAACAGGTAGAGCTTCAAGTGGAATCTACTGATATGCAACAATCAGTGGATCCAAATCAACATTATACTGATCTGGATAATGAACCAGAATCTGATCCAAGCCAACCTACTGAGACCTCAGTAAGGCGTCATACAAACAATAATCGGCGAGAGTCTACCGCCAAAGCGGGCTAGAAGATCTAATGTTGGGATACCTCCAAGGAGATATGGGTATGATGATCTGGCTGGATATGCACTCCAAGTTGCAGAAGAGGTAGAAGTTGCTGAACCTAATACTTACAGAGAAGCGGTGACATGTACGAAGCATCTCAGTGGCATGCAGCCATGGGAGATGAAATGGAGTCATTGTTGAAGAATCAGACTTGGGAATTGGTCAAACAACCTACTGACAAGGGAGTTGTGACTTGTAAATGGATTTTCAAGAAAAAGGAAGGAATAACTAAGGCAGAAGGGGTCAAGTATAAGGCACGTTTAGTTGCAAGAGGATTCAGTCAAAAGGAAGGGGTTGACTTTGATGAAATATTTTCACCAGTGGTCAGACACACTTCAATCAGGGTGTTACTAGCAATGGTGGCACAGCAGGATCTGGAACTTGAGCAATTGTGAAAACTGCGCTTCACGTGGTGAGGTGGATAAGGAGATATACATGACACAGCCTGAAGGTTTTCAAGTTCCTGGCAAGGAAAATTATGTTTGCAAGTTGAAGAAATCATTGTATGGTTTGAAGCAAGCTCCAAGGCAGTGGTATAAAAGGTTTGACAGTTTTATGCTTCAGCAGGGTTACAACAGAAGTCCTTATGACTGTTGTGTATACCACAGTCTGCTGAAAGATGGATCTCATATCTATCTTGTCCTATATGTGGATGACATGTTGATTGCTGCTGTAAGGAAGTCTGATGTTCAAAATCTGAAGAACCTTCTTAGTATTGAGTTTGAAATGAAGGATTTGGGTGCAGCCAAGAAAATCTTGGGGATAGAGATCTGGAGAGATAGAAGTCAGAAGAAACTATTTTTGTCTCAGCAGGGTTATGTGTAGAAGATATTGGCCAAGTTTGGGATGTCTGCTGCAAAACCAATAGATACTCCTATGGCATCAAATGTTCATTTGTCTGTTTATGCTTCACAGTCAGCTGAAGAGAAGGAGTATATGTCAAAAGTTCCCTATGCTAGTGCAGTTGGCAGTCTGATGTATGCCATGGTATGCACTAGGCACGATCTCGGCTCGGGCGGTCGGTGTTGTCGGCGGAGTTTATGGATCAACCTGGAAAGGAACACTGGAAAGCTGTTAAAAGGATATTCATGTACCTGAGAGGTACAATAGATGTTGGTCTCATTTATGGAGGTGATACTGGTCTGGTCACAGGCTACTGTGATGCTGATTATGCAGGTGATGTTGACAGTAGAAAATCAATGACTGGTTATGTGTTTACATTGGGAAATGCAATGGTCAGCTGGAAAGCTACTCTTCAGGCTACAGTAGCCTTATCAACTACTGAAGCAGAATACATGGCTCTTACTGAAGCAGCTAAGGAGGGTATCTGGTTGAAAGGGCTAGTCAGTGATTTGGGGTTGCATCAGGATCAAGCTGAGATATATTGTGACAGCCTAAGTGCAATATGTTTAGCCAAGGATCAGGTTCATCATGAGAGAACCAAGCATATTGATGTCAGGTATCATTTTCTGAGAAATGAGAAGAGGGTTGTGGTGAAGAAGATTGGCACAAAGGAGAATCCTGTCGATATGTTCACTAAACCGCTTCAACGAGTAAGTTTCGGGTTTGCCTGGACTTACCGAATATTCGAGCTTATAATGCGTTTCGGAAACTCTACGAGGCGATTAGTGGAGTGGATGCTGTGGAGATAGTCTGGTACAAGTACATCTGGCATTGACGAATGCATCTGGTACAAGTACATCTGGTTATGCAATATGTTTGACTCTGGTGAGAGTTGAAGTCAAGGTGGAGATTTGTCAGTAAAGTGACTTAAACTCTACATTTGGTTGAACCAATCTGAAGACTCAGCTGTGTGATGGACAGCTGAGACTTGTATTCAATTATGTGCATCAGTAGGGTGGAGTCCGCGAAGCACGTCGGCGAGTGAAGTCTCGCCGAGTACTTGGAATACGACGGGTCCCACGTCCGCTATATCCGTATGTATGTGACGGTATACGGTGTCATTAAAAGGAGGACACATGTAGGGGTATTTATGGCGTATCAGACAAAGATTCCTTGCGGCTAGGGTTTAGGGATTTGTGCCTATAAATACAGTTGTTGTTGCATTGTCTGTGTGTGTGAAATCTGTAACTCAGTGCATAATAATAAAGATCTCTTTTCTGTCCGTGGTTTTTTATCTCTCTCACTTTGAGAGGGTTTTCCACGTTAAATTTGTGTTCTTCTTGTTTTCTGTTATCTCCTTTGATTATTTGCGTTTGATTGCATCTATTTTAATTTCTTGCCTCTGAAGTTATCTCCATCCGTTATAACAAAAGAAAAATCAACGACAGTGATGTTTCTCATCTATAAGGAGCGCCTGGAGCGGTAGTGGTGCTAACGTTTTTATCGATTGTTTTCTTTTCTTTTTTTTTTTTTTTTTTTTTTTGCGGAAAGTAAAGTCATCGGTATTATTATTATTATTATTGACTTTTTCTTTCTTATAGAAACATTAACACGAGAGTGACGAACCAACTTTGGAGACAATGATGTTACTAAATGTAGATGCTGAAATAATTTAATGATATTATTAAAAATAATCTTTCTTTTAAATAGGGAGTCCGAAGTAGTTTGGTGGTGCAAATCCGGATTATTTAACTACAAATAGTATTTTAATTAGTGGTTGGGAAAAAGAAGAACATGATTTGAGTTGTGTGGATAATCTGCTGTCTATTCACATTTTCCTTTATCATGTGCAAATGCCTTTTGATTTGCCACATGTAATAACGGGAAGTTATTGTATGGTGAGAAAATTTAAAGGTGAAGTGACGGGTGAAACAATCAGAATCACACAGTTTAAATTCATAATAAAACTGTGTGGTATAGAGGCTGCCACACGGTGTCTCCGCACCGTATGGAGACACCACACAATAATCTCCCTGTAATAACACATACATCGACATTTTAAAATTTTGATTCTTAATTAAAGGATTGATTGATTCTGAATTCTATAATTATTAATAGCTTTAGTCATTTTCTAGACAAGGGCGTACACATATGAACAAGAGGATAATACCCTATTGAAATCCAGATTTTTTTTTGTTTTTGTTTTAAAACGATATATATCACTAATGTTTCGATTGAATCTTCGAATTTAAAAAAGATTAAACCCTAATCTTGAGGCTCCCCATTCGCCCAACCCCACAGAATGAGTGGAGATGTTAATCAGGGACCTAGCAGTTCAGAGTCGGGGGCTGCCTTTTTACCAAGCAACTGAAAGAAGTCGTTTTTTTACGGGAATCGATTCTCCACACTCCAGCTCCTTGGCCACCGTCACTACAACATCCAAATCCTTTACCACTAGAACATATCCAGGGGATTTGAATCTTCGAATTTACACTCACACTATCACCGGCTATATGGGCCTAAAGTTAATAGGCACAAATTATAGTTTGGTATAAAGTAATTAAGTGGTACCACCGCCACAAAAGCAATTAGCACAATGCTATTGTCCCTTTAACATACATAATTGTGGGGCGAAAGTTGTCTGATAATAATGCTTGTATCGCAACAATTATATCATAACGAATAATACAATATATTTTACAACATTGAGTTATATGTATGTCTACACTCTACATCATTATAAACAGTGGCAGGGTTACATACAACCAAGACCCCTTTGATCCGAAAAAATTACATTAATATATGTATAAAACATATTGTTTGCCTCTCTTAAAATTTTTATTTGCTTTTAAAAAAATTATTGTCCTCCTTACCCGAGATCTTGCGTCCACCCCTGATTATATATATGTCTTATATCATAATTAATAATTTAAATATATATTATATCACTCGTTATAAAACAATCTGTGTAATAATAGTATTTCCTACGGTTTTATTAGTTTGGGTATGATGTAAAAGTAAACAACAAAAGCTAGATTTTGTTTAGCATTACATTTTTTTTTTTTTTGTTGAAGATTTAGCATTACACTTAACCGTTTAAAAAGGGTATCAATCCAATGAAATCGTTGATAACAATAGGAATAAACTCAACGAAAATTTTATAAATAAAGCTATATTTTCCCCCTCCATTTTCTTTATCTGATAACGGCTAATTTATCATATTATATGCATACGTTTCAGTTTTTTTAATAATATATTTTTCAAAACAAACCATTTCAAATTTTAAATTTTCAAATGTTATAATTTGTTTAAAGATCATTAATCAATACTCACCTCGTTTTATTTTGATTGCTACCTATTACATTTACGAATGAGTCAAAATAAGTGTAATTACAATAATAACTTTATCAAAAGTATCTTTACTTCTTAAAAAAAATGGTTAAACACTAACTATGAGAGTCCCCACTCCCCTTGTCCCAGTAGCTCAGAATCGTTGGGCTTGTCTTTATTACACAAGAGGAAATAATTCACCCTTTGTGGGAATTGAATCTCTAACCTTCCGGTATGCTGCACCACGCACCTAAGCCCATTGTCAAATTGGTTATGTCCTGGAGACCAAGTATCTTTACTTCTTAATCTATGGGCAGTTGGGCACAAAACTATCTTGCCTTATAATTTAGGGACGGAGGGAATATACCAAGTAAATGTGTGTGATTGATTCTTCGGTGATGATTCCAAATTTTCAATACAACACTACATATTTCATAACACGTTTTTATTATATTGATAATATTTAATACACATTAATTAATTAATTATGAGATATTGTGTAATGAATAATACACATTGTGGCCGTGGCACATTATACAGTACACAACCACGTGCATCATTTCCCTTGATTTTTTACTTATCATCTCACACATAGTACATATGTGTAATTATAATTTTTTTTTTAAAAAGTGTAATGATAAATTGTATACATTATATTCCTTCATTTGTTATAACTTTTATATCACTATTTTCTCAACATGTCACATGTTTAATATTCCTTACATAACACTATGCTAAACGGGCTCTCAATTACACGTTTACTTCCGCATGAGAGTTAGACATCTAGGCTGAACTTTGGATTAATTGGATCAGTTGATTCTAGATACTCTCTAAGCAATCAATATATATATATATATATATATATATATATATATATATATATATATATATATATATATATATATATTCATTATTATTTTCCTTATGGCATGTACCAAAACTACACAACATGGACCAATTCCAACAAAGAGTATCATTTTGAGTGTACATTTCACAATCATCCTTTTTTATCTTTTGCTTATTTAGTCTCTCCTTCTCTAATGTTCTTCATAACAAATGAACAAACACTAACTTCCAATATATATATATATATATATATATATATATATATATATATCCACAAATAGAGTTTAAAAAGTAACCAAATAAGAATCATTTTTAGTATAAAGCTAGAAAAATCACATAATACTCTAATGTTACAGGGTAAAAACTCAACTCTTTATACACACCCTTCCATTAATATACCCAAATAAATTTACCAAGATCAATTTTTTTTTTTTTTTGGGGACAAAAATGAAGCAAACAATGAATTTACATAAAAGGGATTATTTAAAAATTTCATTCAGAGCGAATAGAAATTGGATCACTAGAAATGCTACTAAGACTATCTTCGCATAGAACAAATGCTCTTTCTAAATTTGCAACAATGTCTGCCATTGTTGGCCTCTCTTTACCTTCTAAATTCACACAATGCAATGCCGTATACGCCACGAGCTCGACCGCCTCAGCTTCATTCAGATCCGGCGGTCCAACCCTTTTGTCTAAAATCTTTACTAATTCACCGGCCATGATTTGTGGCACGGCGTATTCCACCACACTTATCGGTTCTTCATCTCCGTTTTCATCACTATCCGCTTTAAAGATTGCTCTTTTACCGGTTAGAAGCTCTAACAAAACCACCCCAAGACCATACACATCGCTTTTTGCTGTCAATACGTTTAGACTATAAGCTTCGGGATCAATGTAGCCGACCGTTCCGGCTGCTTTTGTAGTAACTGGTGTGAAATCACGGTCAGAATCGGTAGAACTCATGAGTGATAACCCGAAATCCGAGACTCGTGCGGTCCAATTTGCATCAAGCAAGATGTTTGAAGACTTGATATCTCTATGAATTATAGGCGGGACCGCGTAATTGTGAAGATAATCGATCCCACGAGCCGCGTCTAGTGAAATCTTGATCCTCATTTTCCATGAATTCACTACACTACTAGACTTGTCAACATTGTTGACACTATGTAAATGATCAAAAAGTGCACCATGTTTCATGTACTCATAGACCAACAATCTTTCTTCGTTTTCCTCGCAAAATCCCACGAGCCGAACCAAATGCTTGTGATGTAGACGCGACAAGAACGCCAGTTCTGATTCGAATGCGCTTTCCTTTTCTTGAAATTTCTTGTTCTTCGGACCGTTTTCACTCCTCTTGATCGCAACCTCGCGCCCGTCGGGTAATTTCCCTTTGTAGACTACCCCGAAGCTACCTGCACCGATCTTGTTATCCTTCGAGAAATTGTCCGTGGCTAAAGCGAGATCATGAAAGATAAACTCCTCTGCTCTTTCGGCATGCTTAGATGAAGGCCCGCTTCTCTGCCGCCTCACGAGCCGTGAACCTTGCCGCCGAAGAGTAGATGATCTTGAAGGTGGACTACTATTAGATTGTTGTGGATAATTACTAGTACTAATAGTGGGCTGAACTGAATTATGAACCTTTTTCTTCCCAAAACAAACTCCTGTCCATAAACAATATATTACGGTACATATCCCCGCTAATCCACCAACCGATCCAACAACCGCGAATGCAAACAAACCCTTCTTTAATCCTCGAGAATTCGAGGATGATGATGATCTTGGTGCCGGTGAACGAATTGATGTTCGATTCGGCGGCGGCGGCGGCGGTGAAGATATGATTTCAAAATCACATTGCCTACAAATCTTCCCATTACCAAAACATAGCCTTTGAGATTCAGGATATATACCACATTTACAATTTCCCTCAACACATGGTCCCGGAAGAGTCTCCGGTAACGGAAGCGAAACTCCGGCAGGATACAATCTCTCCGGCCAACCGGAACCCCAACAAACTATAGAAAAATTGCTACTAACTAAACCACAAGTAAAATCTAAACCTGCAACAATAGACTCAAATGAAACATTACTTTCAAATTGAAATGCACCACCCCAACAAATTACCGTTTTATTCATCCTCCTTATACCGCAGCTATGATTCGCCCCAACCGCAAGTGAAGAATACTCGAAATCACGATTCGAAGGTACATTTAGCTGCCCATTTTGATTATTCCCTTTACAAAGAACGAAACCGGTTGAATTCAATCCACAAGCATGTTTTCCACCTGCAAAGATACTCAACATCGAAACATTCGAAAATCCGGATTGAATCTCCAGAGCTATAGAATCATAAACTCTACTACTTCCCCAACAAACAACATTGCTAGTAGTATTTTGCAATACGCCACACGAAAATCCCAATCCGGATGAAATCATGTTGAAATTCGATGAACTTTTGAACGAATTTCCACGCCAGCAATTCGAGGAGGTGTTCGTTGTAGCACAAATTTGTGTGTCGCCGATAGTAACGGTTGTTAAAGGAATCGAAGAATTGAAGTAAAGGCGTTTGGAGGTGAAATTAACGGTGTTCCAACAGAGAAGGGTGGGTAGATTGGAGCGAATAGCGCAGAAGATGTTGAGGCCGCCGGCAATGGAGTTGAAGGAGGTTAACGGAGAGATGATTGGAGGTGTGAGTTGACCGTTTTGCCAGCATTGAATGTATTGGTTGGGTTGTTGAGCGATTATTGAACAAATGGTGATGGATGAGCCGTATGAAATGGAGAAAGTTGAAGCTGAGCCGGTGAGAGCGGTGGCGGAAGGTGGTGGTGGGAAGAGGAAGAGGAAGAGGAAGAGGAGGAGGAAGACGGCGGAGATAATGACCGGAGTCATTTGAAGAAGGGTGGTTGTGGCCGTCTAGCACGAAAAGTTGGCTTCATTGGCGGAGAGAAAGTGAAAGCAATGGAAATGGAAAATTCAGCTATGGAGAATTTAGAAATATCAAATATGGAAGATGGATTTATTTAAAAAAAAAAAAAAATATAATTAGTTGTAATAAATGTCAGCAGTTTTGTTGAAGAATCAATTTATTTTTTTTAAATTTGAAAGGATGAAATTATGGGTCATTGCATATGTTATGTATAATGATATCATCATAAAGTCTTTAAAGGGTAATGTTGGAAAAATTATAGGTCCACCTAAAAGTTTGACAGAATTTACATACATTCCCTTTTTTTTTAGGTTCGGTTTGGTTTGAATAGATCGGCTCGATAAAAGTTTGTGATTGAATAGATTCAACTCGAATACTAATTAAGTCAATGTAGAACATTCTTATATTCGGCTCTTTAGCTAGCACAACACACCTGAAGTAAAATACCCATGACAATTAATGTATTAGTTGGATTAACATTTTAAGAATTTAATTTTACTAATCTGATTTGTGAGGTAAGTTGATAATTTAGTAAAATTTGATATACACTTGATTTAATAAACTCAATACTTGAGTCGAGTCACATCGTGTACACTTTCTTAGGTCATAATGACACTTTTCTAGGTCAATAATAGTTAAAGATTGTAAATAAATTATATACTAATGTGCCCACGGCATAGCTCGATGAAAAAAAACAAGTGTATTATAGTTATAGTATTGTCTTTACGTTATGGTGGAAGAGTTCGATCCTTACTAAATGCTCGAACCAAAAATATATATAAACAATTTTTTGCAAACTAAATATTTTAAACATAACTTTTAATTTATATCATTCACGAAATTCTACATACGAGAGTGGACCAGTTGGTTAGAGGCTCAAATTATTTATGGGGTTCTATTGGTACATCATTTTTTATTACTGACATCACATTACTCCCGGCACCACAAAAAAATACTCCGACACCACATGATTTTTTATGAACGGAACGTCAGTGACCGTTGGTGTTCAACAAGGAAAGTCAGTGGCACCGACGTTTACGTTATAAAAGTGTCACAATTTAAAAACGTCAGTCACTGACTTTCCACTGACGTTGGTGTTTCACTAGCAACATCAGTGTCAGTGACATCGGTGTTTCAATATCAACATCAGTGACATTGACGTTTTTTTTTATCAGAAAAAATAATCAAAAAATGACTGTCAATAGTAAAAAATGATGTGCTAATAGAACCCACAATTATTTATTCATTTATTTTTCATAAATTTAGTGTTCCTTTTCAAAATAATGATAATAATGCTAAGACAGTGACAAAGATATTGAAAATGGTCAAAGGTTGTTATGAGTGGGAAACTTCAAAATGAAAAAGAAATGACGTTTCCATGACTAGAGCCTTTGTCTTAAATTTCCCAGCCAAAGACACAAGTGTAGTAGTTATTGTTAAGCTAGAAAAAAAAAATGATATATTAATACTTATTAGCTTAAGTTAATATGATGTAATGTTTCTATCGGCGTTATTTAAGTTATATTGAATAATACCGGCTCTTCATTTTGATTTAACAGTGGAAACACAAACACGTCTATTTGTTTGGTTTTATTTTATAATAAATTTAAAAACAAATAAAACACACCATATGTAATCATGATACAAAACATAATAAAGTTATATCATTAATATTAAAAAAATGTAACTGAAATGAAATCCTAATATTTGAAACCATGTCTTAAACAAATGCATGTAAAACGTGATCCCCACTACATGTCAATATGTCATACAATTCAAAATCAAAGACAATATGATAAAGTATATAAAGGAAATAAAAATAATAATAAAGCAAGGGTAGGTAACACGTTATATTATTATACTGAATTAGTATATGTTATATAGCAACCCAAGTCAAAAAAAGAGAAGAAAAATGAAAGAAAAAGCAAAAGGAAATGGAGCCTCCCTCATTTATGTTTCGAATTAAATCTGCAATAAATCCACTTTGCCTAATTTTCTTTTGGTAGATGTGTGTTATTACTGTTGTATCAAATGTAATGTATTTTAGACGTGTATTGTGTTTTATGTTGTTTCGTAAAGGAGAAAAAAGTGTAAGGGTGAGCTTGGTTGGTTTGGTATCGGTTTGCAAGCAATTTAATAACATGGAGATTTTGTTGATAATTTATTGCTGTGTCCAGAGGCGGACGCAGGATCTCGGGTAGGGGGGCAATAAATATTTTAAAGGCAAATAAAATTTTAAGGAGGGGCAACTATATGTATCATACAAATTTTAGTGTAGTTTTTTCGGATTAAGAGGGGGCAGTTGCCCCTCTTGGCTGTATGTAGGTCCGTCACCGACTGTGTCGTTGAGTCAGTTTACGTATAACGTAGTTCAGAAATAGAGGACAAGAGTCCTTTATATGGAGAGATCCTGCGTGGGGGAGTTGATCTACAAACCCTTGATTGTCGGGTCCGTGATTGAAAGCCAGTGTGATGTCAATCATGACTTAATCAAGCTAAAATCATGGAACATGATCAATATCAGATTATAGCAGTTAATGAGGTTCAAACGTGGGATCATACTGCCTCTTATGCGATGTAACCGCCTGTTGAGGTCAGAGACAACATGTTCTACTGAGGAACGTGATGAATGGCCGGATCGGCTTATTGATAAATAAGATGTGGTTGGCTGAGCTCTAAGAGGAAACCGAATAATGTAAGCTTATTCAGGATTACACTCTCTGGACATAGGGTCCAACTATTGGTTTATGTTGAACCGGCCTATTGACCATTTTTGACTCGTTTGAAGCCAATATGAATAATACATTCGGATTATACCCCTGGCATATTTCAAATAGGTTTGGATTGATTTGTTTTCTTGTTCACCCAAGAATCGAAACCATTAGAGTTTGAAGTCAATATACAACTAGGAGGAAAGATTATTGCACTAGCTGAAAAATAACATAATTTACAAGACCTTTAGACTTAATCACACCTGCCCCATTATAGTGCATTCTTTTTCATACCTAAAAATAAAAAATTTACTCAGTTTTAGAACATCAA
The DNA here is from genome assembly GCA_036785695.1 of Gentiana straminea. Classification (NCBI taxonomy): domain Eukaryota; kingdom Viridiplantae; phylum Streptophyta; class Magnoliopsida; order Gentianales; family Gentianaceae; genus Gentiana; species Gentiana straminea. The sequence goes on along the minus strand of JAVUPR010000258.1, from coordinate 2,950,984 downwards.
ATGCTGTAAGAATATTCAAAAAAAAAAAACCACTAGATTAGTTCAGTTCACACATTTGCAAAACATGGATACTTATATATATACTTATAATATAAACAAAATATGTGACAACACATACTTATACAACCATGATAAATTTAGTAGCTCTTTGCAGTAACTGAAAATAAAAATGAAAATAATTTTTTTTTGTTCATAGAAAAAAGTCTGACCATGATTTGTTACCCGATTGTAGGAATCCCATGCTTTTGAAACCATTCAGGCATATGAAACCTTTCATATAATACTGGTCTGATATCCTTTTGCTCAGATAGTTGCTTCAGAAATGGCAGGATTACTTCCATTAGCTGTGGGGGGCGGGGGTGGGGATGTTAGATTACTATTTCATTAGAGGGCTGAACCCGAAAACAACATAAACCGAAAAGGGCGCCTTAAATAGCACCATGCCGTTTTGGGAGTTTGTAACGGCACCTCACCAAAATCTACATTCAGGGCACACACACACCGTGAGATACAACCGCTGGAAAGTCAAACATCCACATTTGACCTTGGGAAAGTCGTACCTCACACTGCAGTATAGTGTCAAGGTAGATGTTGTGTGGTTCCATCAAAGGCTCCCATTGTTTGTTTTTGCTGCAGGTGCCACCCCGAGAACAATCGACTAGCAAAAGATCGATTCTCACCTCCATAATCTACTTTCATTCGGGTCGATTATGACAATCAACTTGCGGAAAGTTGATTCTTAGCTCTAGAATGGAGTACAGGTTTGGTGTGGTGCCACTAACAACGCCCGGTCTTTAAATGCACCACAATCAACTTAATGTGGCACCACACTTAACTTGGCACCACGTTGAAACTCGACTTTCAAAAAGTCTAACGGTATGATCCAACTTTTTCACCTCTTCAGTATTCGATTGTGCATACCCAACTTTTTGAAAGTCGACTTCAACGTGATGCTCCGTAGTAGTAGGTGTGGTAAAACAGTAAGTTGATTATAGCGACATTGATTTGTCAATATTACCTGCTGATCATGAGGCTGCCCAGCAGAAAATGGGACACATGGAATTCCATTTAATGGCTGCAATAAGAAACTGAATGGATTGTTATCAACAATTACAATTCGTGACATGTCTTTCGCTATGCAAGACAGATCCTTCACGTGCTCCCGGTACTCCCTGTTCCACATGCAAGCAAAAAAACAGAGTCAACAAACACGCAATAGACGCATAGCATTTGCAGTACATAATGTAGCAGGACGGAAAACGATCAATGAAAAAAAGTAGTTCCCTAAATGATAAATTGTACTTTCGATGATGATGTACTCACGTGCTGGTCGTTGAAGGACGGTAAAGTCTGAGTCTAAACCGATTTTCGGCATCTATTCTGTCGACAAGAGGCCTAGCATACCCTGCAAGCCACACAGTATTTATATAGTTGATATATAAAATAATAAGAAGAATAAAAGGGTAACACGAGAAGAAAACGAACCTTCAAGCCCAGCAGTGAACAGTATGAGATCGGCGAATTCGCTTAATTGTTTAAGGAAATCGTGTAATCCAGGACGTTCAAATACAGTCACATAGTTGATCTTTGGTTCGCCGCTTTCACTTTCCTACAAAATTCCCAAAAGAAACATATGTTATAATGGTCATAAAATCCATAACGGCAATAAGGAGGCGTGAAGCCACGTTCTGTACAAACCTTCTCAGAGGATATGCATTCCAATTCAAACCAATTTAGTCCAACTTCAGTGGCTTGAGTACGTAGAGTGGCGGGCACACTAGAAGTTTCGTATGCACAGACAAGAGTTTCATCCAAGTCGAGCACTACCTGCATCCACAATAAGTTTATAGCTGAGGACCTGAGATAATACAGTAGATTTAAAAAGCGTCGCTCTTCAACAAGATATAAATAAGCTACTGATATGTATAGTAATACTTATAACAACGTTGAGACCGTAAGTCTGTTATACGTAAATTGCTGTTCTCCTTAACAACTTAAGCTTTTAAATGATATGGTTATTTATCATCGTATAAAACCTCATTGTTACTCATTTATTAAGCAAAGATATCTACTGACGATTACTACTGTTACTACTCTGCTATAACATGTCTATGATCCTCAACGTGTTGGTAAGTAAGTTCACACGTGAGAAGGCGTGTTAGAACATATATATGTATATACTATACATATCTTTACAAGCTTAAGCTTTGAGAGATGATAATTCATCAGACTTTGGTGACTCTAATGGAGTAGTTTCTTACAGCGCTTTTTTCCCTTTCTCTTTCTTTCATACCCCCCCGGCTTTTCTTTCCTCTTCCATAACGAATAAAATTCAGCAATTGCAACTAAATTAGTGTAAATTTCAACTACAGCATTCAACCCACCAAACTAGACGCCGAACACTAGAGGGTGTATAGTGGGCAAGTTCTTGAACTCTTGCTCGTATTCTATCTTTCCAAAGCATTACCAATTCCTGCTACTAACTGTGCAGAATATTCAGTTCTAGAGGAAAACTAAAGACAGCCAAGAAGCTGGAGTATCATGCAGACTCACTAGCATAAAAGTAAAAGATGAACACTCGTACAATATGTGCAAACAACACTGTATAGAGGCTTTATGCAAACTTGGTGATCAGATGCTAAAGCACTGTTACTGTTTCTTTACAGAATGTCTGCTGCTCAAACAAGAAATGCCGCAAAATCCGTAACCATAAAAGTCTCAGGTTCTACTTCCTAGCAAATAGCCATAAAACAAATACGCATTCATATGCCAAACGTTTACCCATTGGTCTGCAGACGAGTTATAAGATAAGAGTGAACAAGAATATAAAAAAAGTGCTTGTGTGTGTGTGTGTGTAGCAAAGCAGCATATATTTCCACAGAATTATATGATCGATTTGCCATTAATCCTGCCTAGGAAGTACAAGTGAACGTAAACTTTTGTGCACCAACTTCATAAGCACTATCTGAAGTTGGCTCTCAGAGCTTCATTACAAATGGTATAAAAGCACCCATGCTATCCAATACCAATCATGCAACGTGGGTGGTGCATCAAAAGCTGAAGTGCTGAAAAGAGTCTAGACGAAGCTACAGCAAAGCCAGACCACACCGGAGCTGCCCTATACACCGAAATACTACTACGATCTATGAGCCCCTTAAGGAACTCTGGTTTGGTTCTCACATGTACTTAGGGTCCTAGAACCTCATAAGCTACCCTCCGAGGCAGGACTTCATCGAGCTTCATTATGATAATCCTTTAATACCAATCCACTAGAAGACACGGAGAACTCTCAAGAGTAAAGGGAACATGACATACAAGAAATTCAAAAGCTAAAAGCAAATAAAAGCCTAGAAAAAGACCGTAAATCTTATTCAGGTATTATCAAAAGCCTGAACAAGAATGTTCAATCTATTCCCAATGGTAATTCATCAAACAGAAAACATATCATCATCATCATTCGTCCCTTCTAAGTTCAATCATAACTTCAAATATGTTGCAGACAATAGCTCAGCTAAATTAGTTAAGAATTCGAAAAACATTACGACCTGCTTAAAGAATTAAATTCAGTTGATTCTGATGTTACAAATTGCTTCCTTTTACTATTAGAGCTCCTCTCCCTCCATTTATCTAACAGAAACAATTTAAGTTCCATAATTTCCCCAAAAATCATCATAATATAGTCGTTTTCCAACAAAAACTTACTACTTGACAGCAAAAAAAGACATAGTAACTTTCACAAACACATATTCTTCATTTGAACAGAAAAGAAAAGAAAAGTTACCGTGAGCTTTTCCAAATTCTGATCATCAGACACAGAACCAGCATTAATACTTATGGTGGAACAGAAACTGGAAGCCTCCTCAGGATCCTGCAACTCGACGACAGGCAATTGCTTGAACTGAAGCGAGGTAGATGATAGAAGACTAGTATGACGTAAGCCGACGTAAGACAAAACCGACGGTGCACCTCGGATGATCTGAACGAAGATCTGGAAGAGTAAACCAATCCAGCTCAGCAGTGTTCTCCATAATTGTGAAGTCTTCGGCGGATATATATCTCCGGCAGAAGTTAACTCCTCCATGCCTTTCAGCTTCTTTGTCGCAGTTTGTTAGCTTTTATCTGTTGAGTATAACTCCAAATCAAGTGTTTTTGCAAGCTCCTGTTAATAACTGGAACTGGATTGTCGTGGTTAGGTGTGTGTATGGAAGCGCGGTTGGTCGTGGAAGCTGATAGGTCGGCGGAGCTGTGGTGGTTATGGAAGCTCGCCGACGACGGAAAACGACATTCCTGACGGAGAGAAAAAGGTGTAGGAAGCGAGTGAAATGCACGCGTCTTTCAGACAGTGAAGGAAGCTTTTCTGCTAATATTTGTCTTTTATTATCTGCAGTCAATTATTGCATATATTCTGGCCACACTTTATGGCACACTTTTGTGGATTATTACATCAATTACGAAGTAGACTAGTCTTACTAACCTAATCACTATGACCTAATGAAGATTACGATTGTTCTCATACAATAAATGTGTTCTTTCGCGGATAATACTACGGTCATTACCATTAAGATTTGACGAGTAACTCAACACGGTATAAATTTAAAGTAATGATTATGATCAATCTACATTTAAGGTCACAATAGTTCGTTATTTTTGAGTGGTTGTGAGCATAGAATAACTCATCTGTCGTAACCAATCTGACACAACGAATATCAAAATTAATGAATATCACAGTCTAATATGACAGTAGTTTCCCTCGATATGGCAATAAAACCCATCTTTAGATAAATGATAATATATCATCGGAGGTCTCAGAGTTACATCAGGTTATGGATATTCTTTGTGTCTGATTAATTGTAACATATTTTATATATATATGTATATGCTAGTAGCGTACTCATGAATTTTTTCTTAGTGTGGCCAAATTCATAAAAAAAAAGGACCCATCTATTTTATATATGTATATGCCAACGGCAGACGCGGAATTTGTTTTCCATTGGGAGTCAAATTCAAAAAAATGACCCATCTTTAGATAGATGATAACATATCATCAATGGTCTTAGTGTTACATCATGTTATGGACATTCTGTGTCTTTTGATTGTACCATATTTTATACTACTTTCGTCCCAAAATGTAAATCCATATAGGGTTTTTCATACAGATTAAGAAAGTTGGTTAAATTGGTTATGTGTCATTAATTTTGATGGAAAAGTCTAAAATGACATTTGGCTATTATTAATGTAGAGTAGTAAAAAGTGGGTGGGTAGATAATAAATGAGAAAATTGTAATAAATACTTTCTTGGTTATTTAAATGGATTTACATTATAGGACCAAACAAAAATGCTAAATGGACTTACATTTTGGGACGGATGTGGTATATGTATATGCCGGTGGCGGACCTAGGACTCAGCTGCCAGATTATTGTAACATATTTTATATACGTATATGCCGGTGGCGGACGCATGACTCAGTTGTCGGGTTTCGAACCAGTGACCTTAAGGCCAGTAGTGTTGTATCACGTTATGGACATTCTTTGTGTCTGATTGATTGTAATATATTTTATATATGTATATGCCAGTGGCGGACCCAGGACTCATCTGTCGGGTTTCGAACCAGTGACCTTAAGACTGTAACATATTTTATGTATTTGGGTTTCGAACCAGTGACCTTAAAACATAATTTATATATGTATAGGCTAGTGGCGACCCAGGACTCAGCTGTCGGGTTTCGAACTAGCTAGTGAACTTAAGGTCAATAATAAAGCTTCCAACCAGTTGAACTAAATAAACAATTGCATTAAAGATTATTTAAAATAATATACATACACAGTTGTTAACATTCTTAAAAAAAATATATTAATAAATTCGTATAGAAATTTGAGTTGGGTCCATGGACCCCTTCCTTCCTGTCCTGCCTCCTTTACTTTTCCATGATAAAAAGGTTTGAAATTACCCATTGGTTATGCCTTTCTTCTCACCTTCTAGTGGTTTTATACTTTTCTTCTAATCGATAGAGGATTTGGTCGAACAAGTAAATGTAAATATTATGTTCTTTGTTTAAAATAAAGTAATTACGTTTAAAATATTTGTAGTATAATATAGTGTGTTTACAAAGCACGACCGAAAGAGGTGGATAATGGTCGAGTAGAACTGTTGGGTGGATCTCTTCATATGAAGTCGGACTAGCACTTCGCCACTTGTCATCCCCACATCAATAGCAATAAATGCAGATAAAAAAGACAAGACTGAAGACTTATGGTCTAAGCCCCGATCTCGACCCCAAACGGGAGATCGGCTCGGCAAGTCCTCTAGCCCACCATATGTTGGCAGGGCATGATAGAGCTCATTCAGCTCAGCTCGGACCTTGTAGGTCAGCCAGAGTTTACCTTGGACAGGGTAGCCCACGTACTACTAATATCATATAATTATGGAAAGAATCCTTAGCCATAAAGGCTCTGATCCTATTACTTAAATCAGCGTGATTATCCCTTACAATGAAGGGGATTAAACCACGTTTATCTATTCATTAGGGAACATGAAATCAAAGTCCAACAAGGACACGGCCCATGCAGGCCTAGGGCACGAGCCCCCACTATATAAATCATCCCTAAGGAACTTCAGAGACTTGATTCATGAACAATCACAGCATGCGTAGGCAACTTGAGAAATAGCATCTCAAGCGTAGTCTAAACCACGACAAAATCACCACCGTTTTCACATCTTTTCTAGGGTTCAACCTTGAACAAGTTGTCACTAGGATAAACAGGCCCCGGATTTGATACCCGACGATTTCCAGCATCGTCAATTGGTGTTAGAAGGAGGGCCTCCTACTGATAGTTTTGCTCAAGGATTTGTTTTCGTATCATTATGGTGCTCACATGACAACAGGTGGAAAACGGCCATAACGGAGATGCCTCAGCCTCCAACGCCGGCAACGCAGTTGCAGAACAAGAGGATATTGCCCTCAATGCTACCCATCAGGCGTTGGTAGATCAATTGGTGGCTATGGATGTTGCCATGAAACAGGAAATCCTTGATGCTTTCTTAGCAGCGGAAGATGAGGAGGATGAAGATCTGTTGGAAGAAGATCTTCTTGAATAAGATCAGCAGGAAAAGGATCTGGAGGAGGAAGACGAGTACGAGGAGGAAGGATCGCAAGAGGACACACCTCCTCCCCCTTCAAAGCCTAAGCAGGCCAAGAAGGACGACCAGTAGTCCTCCTCAAATCGGGGGAAGCAGCTGATAGGTCCTCGTGCAATGGATGCGGCCAGAGCCGAGCTAGATGTTATACTGGGGAAAAGATCTACGGATCTCTCCCACGTATCACCATTCACCAAACAGATAGACAACTACCCTCGACCTGCAAGGTTCAAAGTGCCCAAATTAGAACCGTACGATGGAACTAAAGATCCACAGGATCACCTTTTTCAGTACTTAACTCACATGAACCAGGATTGTGCTTCAGACGAGATGAAGTGCAGGGCCTTTCCTGCATTATTAACAGGCCGAGCTCGTGAATGGTTCAAAAGGATCCCGGGAAAGACGATCTCCAACTTCAAAATTTTGGGAAAGATGTTTCTTAGCGCCTTTATTACAGCCAAACCGTTTCAGAGGAAAGCCACACATTTGCTTACTCTCAAGAAAAAGAAGGACGAAACTGCACTGCAATACCTAAAACGGTTCAATGCGGAAGCGATGTTGGTCCGGACGCCGATGAGCACATCCTGGTCACTTCTATTATGGCAGGGCTGAGAGAAGGGAGGTTGTACGCCAAGCTGAACAACAAACTCCCCAGACCGATAAAGGAATGCATGGAGATGGCTTTTAAGCATTGTCAAGAAGAGGAATCAAATTGGCTGAAAAGAGAGTCAGAGAAATGAGAACACGAGAAATAGAAGACAGATAAGAAGTCTAACAAGAAAAAGGAAGCCGGTTTGGGACTGAACAACTACTTCTACCATATATCGGTTGGGAAAGAAGCCGACCTTGCAGGAGAGGGACTTTATCCCTTTGAATAGACCGTGCGAGCAGGTTCTATCCATTATGGAAATAAAGGGCTTGGCTCAAGCTCCACCACCAATGCGGAGTCCCCGAGAAAGAAGAGATCAGAGCAAATTCTGCAAATACCATAAAGATGTGTGGCACGACTCAGAAAGTTGTAAAAATTCACAGAGAGATATTGACGCAGCCATCATGGAAGGCAAATTGGATGGGGTTATAGATCGGTCTCAATCGGCTGAGCCGTGAGATCGACGAGACTACCAACATAGAAATTTCAACCAAGATCGGGGTCGGCAAGGAGAGCCACAGGGAAGAAGAGACCAATCACCGGATGGTGATCAACAGATAGATAACCGCCCCATCAATACTATAAATACCATTGTGGGAGGCCCTATCAGCACATTCAGGGAAGCAAGCATCCAGGATGGCCGACCTGCCAGCTTATCTGCAAGCAACAGAAGTTAGAGGCCAGGTTGGGAAGTGTCCTACAGTCCAAGGGACCCACTTCCGTTGGTTACGAACAATGAAGGTCTAGTGATAGAGGCCGTGGTGAACAAAAATTTGGTGAAAAGGATTTGTGTGGACACATGAAGTGATGTTAACGTTCTATACTGCTTGGCTTTCCAGTCTATGAAGCTCATGGATTCAGAGCTAATTCCTGTCTCGGCCCTATTGTTCGGATTTGCAGGTCCTCCGGTCCATCCTATAGGGATAGTCAGGCTTGCCATAACTTTTGGGCAAGAGTCGAGATCCAGGAAACTCCTGGTCACCTATGTAGTGGTCAAGGCTTCATCACTATATAACGTTATCTTAGGAAGACCCGCGTTGATCGACCTCCGAGCTGTGATTTCCGCGGCTCACACCAGTCTAAAGTTTCCTACTGCAGAATGCTCGGTATACATCAAAGGAGATATGGAGATAGCTAGGAACTGCTATGCTGTCATGTTCAAAAGCAAGGGATTAGTTTTGGCCTCAGGAGCTCGACAGGTTCCTTGAACTTACGATTGTTTTCAATTCCTGTAGTTTCATATCAGTTTTTTTACTGTTGAACATTTTTGAATAAACGGTGCACAGGATGCACCCAATTTACATTTCCACAATGTGATTGTTTCGTTATTGCATATATCTTATCTTGTTATTATGAATAACTTTATAAGTCCACAAGGACATATGTACCGAGCTCCGCGGGTCAGACCCGGTAAATGTACGCCGATATATAATGCGAGACATCAGTATAATCTAGCCCAGCTCGCCGCTAACCATTAAACGCGAGAAGTCAAGAAAACCTGGCCCAGCTCGCTGAAAAAAATTAATGCGAGAAGTCAGTAAAATCTGGCCCAGCTCTCCGCTAATCATTAAATGCGGGAAGTCAGTGAAATCTGGTCCGGCCCGCCAAAAATTAATGCGAGAAGTCAGTAGAACCTGGCCTAGCTTGCCGAAAATTAATGTGAGAAGTCAGTAAAACATGGCCCAGCTCGCCGAAAAAACATTAACGCGAGAAAGTGAGAAGTCAGTAAAATATGGCTCAGCTCGCCAAAAAATTTTAAAGCGAGAAGTCAGTAAAATATGGCCCAGCTCGCCAAAAATTAATGCGAGAAGTCAGTAAAATCTTGCCCAGGTCGCCGAAATTTAATGTGAGAAGTCAGTAAAACTGGCCCAGCTCGCCGAAAAAACGTTAATGCAGTTAGTAAAATCTGGCTCAGCTCGCCGAAAAATAATGCGAGAAGTCAGTAAAACCTGGACCAGCTCGCCGAAAAATAATGCGAGAAGTCAGTAAAACCTGGCCCAGCTCGCCAAAAATTGCGAGAAGTCGTAAAATCTGGCCCAGCTCGCCGGAAATTAATGCGAAAGTCAGTAAAATCTGATCAAGCTCGCTGAAAGTTACGCAGAACGTCATCAATATTCTGACCCAGTTCGCCATTCAAGCTCCGCCAAGGCGGACTCAGAAAAGACGATTAGTCAGCAAATTTCTTCGGCAAAATGGATATCCGAGACCTACGGGTTGGGCTCGGAAAATGCAGGTAAAAGCATAACACAAGTATGCCATCCAAAACCATAGGTTAATGCATGGCATACTGAGGGGCATGATACCCCACTAGCAAGAAGAAAGTACGAAAAAAGTGCTTAAAAGTAAGTACTTAAAAGAAAATATTGTTTACATTACAAAAAGGTGGAAATTACAAAAAGTTTGAAACAAAAACTTCAAACAAAAATTACAAAAATCCTCAGACCCTCTTGAGCTAAGCCTTGGGGGTTGAATTCTGTGGCTCTGGAGGAACCGAGCTGGAGGCAGCTACAAGCTTGTCGTAATACTTGGACACAATCTCCTTCCTTGAGCTCTTTTAAACGCTCGTCATAAACTTCGCTCATCTCCGGCTTGTAGTAAACCTTCTTAGGAAGGTTGTCCACAACAAGGTCAAGGAACTGACCCTTCACCTCATCCACACCTTGGGTATACTCATGATTCAGGACAAGGATGAACAAAAGCTTCAAAGCTTTGCCAAAGTCCTCCGAAGCCTTGTACTTCTGAATGGCCTCAGCGACTTGGAACAACAGCTTCCAGCTCGGACAATCTTGCTTGAGATTCGGCCATGGCCCGCTTCTTCCCCTTCTTCTCCTCATTTAGATCGTCCTTCAAGGACTCAAGCTTGGCCTTTTTAGCCCCAAGCTGCCCCTGGAGAGCCTTGATTTCCTTATCTTTGGACTCGACTGATCCCTTCAGCTTTGCTCGACCTTCTCGCAGGTCGGCAACCCTTTTCTTCTGATCAGCAATGTCGACAGAGGCCCTCCCCAACCTCCGTAAAACCTCTTGGCCAACCAGAGTCCCCTGAACAAAACAATCAAGACATCAGAAATGACAAGAAAGCATAATCATAAAGCGGAAGGAGGAAAAATCTTACAAACTCCATGGACTTGAAGCCAACAACGGACAGCTCCTCATCCTGCATCTTTGAGAGCCGCTGCTGCTCGGAAGCGACCTTTTTAAGGCCGGATTGGCCTTGAGTTCCTGACTTGGTCCTCTTGCTAGGCCTCTTATCTTGAGAGCTCACATCAACCCTCGACCGATCTTTCTTCTAGAGATGGAGGCCATCTCCTTCCTCAGAACCATCCTGGGTCGTTAGATCAACTTCCTCCAAAATAGAGTGGGAGGAAGAAGGCACCGTTGAGGCAGTGTCCTTGTTTGTGCACGAAGACTGAGTAGGATGAGGCTCCATGCTGGCCGTCCTTTCAGAGTCATGGTTCTATTCAGATTGGACGACTCCGACCTCATTTTCAGCTTCAGATAGCAGGTCAACAAAATCAGCCACTGCAAATATAACAAGACACAGTTAGTCAAAAAGGCAGAATAATACAAAGTACAAAGCGCAAAGCAAAACACGAAAAACCCTACGGATAAGCTATTCCCCATTGCTAAAGGAAACATAAGGGTTAGGCCCAACACCTCTATCCGAGCAGCAGTGATCACCTCGTCGTACAGCTCATCGACCTTCACAAAGTAACCCAACTCGTGAATCCCCTCTAATAAATCGTCACTAACCGTAGGACGATTGTCTCGGGGAAGCTCCCCTAAATTCCACCGGCTCAGCTCCAGACAACCTTCATGGCGGATGAAGAAGGACCGTTCTTTCCATTTTGTGGGACGTCTTCCCCTTAGGAATGATGGGAACATTGCTCAAGCGCCTGTCCTACGAGAAAAGTAATATCGTCCGGGATGGTCCTTCACCCTGACATGGTGGTAAAAATGCCTAAACATTCGCATAGAAAATTTGATGGCGAGCAGCCGGCACCAAATTGCAAATCCTATGACGGCCCTAATACCATTAGGGGCTACTTGGGAGACTCCTAGCTCGTAGTGACGAAGCACGGCTAGGAGGGCCGGGCAGAAGGGAAGCCTAAGGCCAACCTTGAAGTACTTTTTATGAACGGTGAAGAAGCCCTCCGACGGCTCATAGGCCAACCTCGAGGATCAGAGGGGAGCCTGGAGGCGTACCTCTCTTTGTCTATCCTATAAGACTCACAGATCTCATCCAAATCTTCCTGAGATAGGATGGAGTTGATGCCTTCACTACCCACGACAACCTCGTCGTCGACCATTTGTGTTTCTAGGGTTACGGTAAGGGCTCACGTGCAATCGCCTAATTAACTTGATAATAAAAATACAGGAAAGAAAAAAGAATAGCTTACTTGTGGAGAATCGGGATATAGATAGATTGAGGAATAGAAGAGCAGTCACAACCGAATCTTAAATCTCTGATTTAATGGAAACGGTAGCGGGAAACGATTGATATGACGTTGTTATAACCCCCCAACGATTGATAAATCCATCAGCATTTATAATCTGATTATATAATTAATTAATAAATTATTGGTTAACTAATAGTAATTAATTCAAGTCACAATATCACATAGAGTACATATAAACATTATTTAAAGTCTTTAATCAAAAACACTATATAAAAGCTTTAATCAAAGAGAGTGTTACTTTTGAAAATTAATCAACACAAAATAACGTAAAAGACTCTGATCCTATTACTTAAATCAGTGTGATTATCTCCTACGATAAGGGGGATTAAACCGCATTTATCTATTCCTTTGGGAACACGAAATCAAAATCCAACAAGGACATGGCCCATGCAGGCCTAGGGCACGAGCCCCCACTATATAAACCATCCATAAGGAACTACAGAGACTTGATTCATGAACAATCACAAGATACGTAGTCAACTTGAAAAATAACATCTCAAGCGCAGTCTAAACCACCACAAAATCACCACCGTTTTCACATCTTTTCTAGGGTTCAACCTTGAACAAGTTGTCACTGGGGTAAACAGGCCCCGATTTGATACCCGACGATTTCCGGCATCGTCACCTTATGAATATTATAATACCCGTTTGTTGCATAATGTTTTCAGCGAGACTATTTGAGACATTTGGTATTGGCCGAACAAAACCATTTTTGATCTTATGGGGTATCACCCTCTGTCTTTTTTTTTTGTATGTGTGTGTGAAATGACCCATTTCTTGTTTCATGACTTGAGTATCTTTTATTTTTGTTGTTTTGGTACTAGGGTACCTATCATGACTTGTTTATTACACGAGAATGAAATGGAATAGAGTGGCTTTTCATTTCATTCCAATTTTTATATGATTATAAGGTAATGAAATGGAATGAAATTTTATTCCAATTGAATCTAAAATGGTCATTTTTACTATACCTCCATAAATGAATAGAATGAGATGGAATTAAATAAAAATCGACAAAACACGTGAGTGGGGTAAGAGTGAGGTGGGGTAGGGTGAGTGCTGAGGTGTGGTGGGGTGAAGTAGGTAAGGTGTGTAGGGTGGAGTGAGGTGGGGTGGGGTGAGTAGGTAAGGTAAGTAAGGTAGGTAAGTGGGTAGGGTTAGGATAGGTAATTTAAGATAGGGTATGGTTAGGTATGTGGTAGGGTAATGTGGTAAGGTATAGTGGGTGGGTAGTGTAGTTGGGGTTGGGTAGGGTGGGTGGTAAGAAATGATTGATAGAGTGAGTATGTGGTAGGGTGAGATTGGTTATGGTATAGTGGTTGCCAAATTAGGGTAGGGTATGGTACTGTGGTATAAGGTGGGGAGGGCAGGGCAGGGTATGGTTGGATGAGCTAGGTTTGGGTAGGGTAGGGCAAGGGTAGAGTACACTAGGAAAGTAGAGAGGTAGGTTGGAGTTGTGGGGGGGTAAAGTAGGTCCAGGTGTGTGGAAAGATAGGGTGTGATAGGGTATGATATAGTGGTGGGGTGTGGTAGTGTAGGATGGGGTGAGGTGTGAGATCGATGGTAAGATGAGGTATGGTAGGTTGGTGGATGGGGTAAGGTGGGGTGGCGTCAGTTAGGTGGGACTAAGTTATGTAGAGTATAGAAGTTTAACTTTAATAGCTTTCAGAATCATATGATATGAATGATTTGTGATGAATGCGTGTCGTTTTCGTTGTTACTACCTGTACATACATAAGAATTGATCAAATGTAATGGTCAATGTAGAATCTAACTTCATACCTGTTATATTTTGAATGCACAGATAGTACACAATTCGGTATGAAGGTGTCCTGCACAACTAAAACCAGAAATACATGCATTAATTATCGTGTGAATACAATAATCGTTCCAAATAGGATGTACAGGGCATAGTTGAAAGAATGCAAAGTATGTATGTTACCTAGTCATTTGAAAAGAATGGATTTCCAAGATAGATGATTTGTGAGGAGTATGATTTGTGAGGAGCGTGTAATTGGTGGATATGTAGGTGTTTATATTTATTTAAGTAATGTAAATATGTTTTCGGCGCATTTTTATTTGTTTTGGTTTCAAAATGGGTCAAAAAGAATGAATAAGATTGCTTCATCTAGGGTTTTAGTATAAAAATAACTCATGGATGCAAAAATTATAAATTTTTTTTTACTGTTTTGTTTATTTTCTTTTGTGAATGAATAAATGAGAGTAAGGAGTGTTTATTTTTTGGAAATCAAAGATGCATTCACATTTTAATTCTTAAAGTAATGATTTGTCCAAATCATGTATCAAATACCATGCATTAATATTTTTATTTTATATTTTTATAGTGATTTGTTTAATTTCTTTGTGAAGGAATAAAGATGCATTCACACTTTAATTTTTAAAGGAATGGTTTGACTGAATCACGCATTAAATACCATGGTACCATGCATTAATATTGTTATTTTGTAATTTTTTTAGTGATTTGTTTATTTTCTTTTGTGAAAGAATAATGATGCATTCACATTTTATTTTTAAATAAATGATTTGTCTGAATCACGCATTAAATACCATGTGTTAATATTGTTATTTGATAATTTTTTTAGTGATTTGTTTATTTTCTTTTGTGAAGGAATAAAGATGCATTCACATTTTAATTTTTAAAGGAATTATTTGTCTGAATCACACATTAAATATCATGCATTAATATTGTTATTTTATAATTTCATTAGTGTTATGAAACTAATATAAGAAAGAACAGAAATAAAGTAATAAAGAGAAAGGAGAAATGCTTGTGTATTATTTCACTGGTATCATGGGGTATTTATAGTTGAGATTACAGTGTGAATACAATACAATAGATAAACCAGAAAATCTTTGTAATCAATTTGAATAATAGATAAACATATTATTATCTTTTATAACACTCCCCCTTGGATATCTATTATTCAACAAACAATAGATACGATATGCCTCATTAAAACCTTACTAAGAAAAAACCCAGTGGGAAAAAATCTTAGTTAAGGAAAAAGAGTACATATTTATCTATGTTGATTTACTCCCCCGAACCAAGCATCAATTAATGACTTTCAACGTCGCATCCCAATGCTCTTCACCGCTTTCGAATGTTGCGATTGACAATGTCTTAGTAAATAAATCGCTGTTGTCGGTTGATCGGATCTGTTGCACATCAATTTCCCCATTCTTTTGCAAGTCTATTATGTGGTGAATTAATTTCTCAATCGAGTTGCATAACGTATATGTCATGCACTATTAACTTTGCTAGAAAAACCCAGTGGGGAAAAAAAACTAGACAAGGTAAATAGTTCATGTCATATGCGTTTTTATGTGTTGCACTAACTGCCTCGTTAAAAACCTTTAACTAAGAAAACTCTATGAGAAAAACTTGGTTAAAGGGAAAAAGAGTACAGTCATTATGCTTAAAATAACTTTGAAGTTGTCGCTCCCCCTGACGACAACATCTACTTTATGTACGCATTAAAGTATTATAAACGAATTCTGTTCCAAAACAAATGTAGAAATGATTTTAGTGAACAATTTTTCTAGATCGTTACTAGAGCGCACTTTGTATATCCGTACCTTCTGGACTTCATGTAGATAATTGAATGTAGGGGCTAAATACTGTCATGCCCACTACTCATTCGGGCAACACATGGAACTCAACAAAGACTATAATTATAAAAACAATGGAGAAAGTAATACAATCGCAATTGCATGCGTATATTCCACTCTCACACGTAGTAGTGCTATAAATTCATGACACAAAGTTTGAGTTACTTATATATTCTTTCCTCAATAGGACTATACTATAGTCATATTACATTCAACATGAATGTTGATGATATTTTTAACTTAATAGTATGCATGCTGCGATTGTCATATTAACTTGTTTCTGAAATCCACCAAGGATTTTCTTATCTATATTAATGTCCAACGACCCATAAATATGTGGTCATGACATATGAAAACTCAACGTTACGGCCAGATATACTAGTTAGCGGAACATAACATTATTTATAATGGGAGAATATATTTGATCATTAACAAACAAATATTTCTAATTCAAACTCAACCTCAATTGCTTATTTCATTTTCTTTTACCTAGTCTGAGTGTTTCTGGCACTCGCGAATGACTTAGTACTTGGATCCATATATAATAATAGCAATTAAAGAGGCAAATATGTCGTCGACGACTATTATATTTTATTATAATTTCTCCCATAAAATTCATTGCTAATTCGATATTAGCATAAACCAATTCCTTATCAATGTAAGGATTGGTTGTTCCGCAACCCCAATATTTAATCATTTGATGCACGTGCAATTTTTGTTTTGGGGTTTTCGTCTACAAGACGAATCTCTTTAAGAGATTTCATGAGTGACTGAATATCAATAATAAATTGATCATTCTTCCGCGGATTTTTATCTTTAACACCGATCGGTCTTCTACGCTTCTGACGTAGAGAAATATCTTTAATCATACTGTTGGTGCATTTATAAATAATCACTCATTTAATTTCAATATAGGTATCTAGCATATTACTTGTTAAATACTACAAGTAAGATTATTTTCGCATTCGCTTAAACTGATGCGTGGAAGATCGTTTATCTTGTTAAAATTTCTCGGCATTCTTTTATTCAAACATGAGATTTTCTTTATCTCCCCCTAATGCCGAAAATCGATCTTCATCGAACATGTTGCACCGAGCTATACATTGATGCTCTTTTATTCGCTTCATGCGATTTACACATATAAAACATAGTGGTTTCAATTAAATATCTCATTCTATGAGATTTTTGAAAGCAATATCTCTCTTGCGCTTCATGCGTTTAATATATCACTATGTGATTTTAGATTCTTCAAGAATCGTTCGAAAAAAAAATTCACGTTATATTTAGAGAAATCACTTGAATGAGACAACGAACTTTTGGTTCGTTTCTCCCTCTTTCTCGGAAAATATTTGATATATGGAAAATGTGCATAATCTACCCTTCGTGGGTTTCATGTAAATGAATAATATATGAACTCATGGTTCATATATGTCCATATTTGTCACGAGATATAATGGATTTTCCTCCTCTTATTCTCGGACAACACTTTTTCACAATCGGTATCTAGAAAATTTGCAATTACCCATGACAGATTCAACATTTTAATGTTAGAGATCCTCTTATGCGGGTTTCAACAAATATTTTCCGATTTGGGGAGAAGCATTATCTCCTTTAGAGATATTTTGTCAATTCTCACAATGCTTATTAGGATGATTAAGTCAAGCAGATTTTGAAATTAATAATAATATTCACAATTAAACAACACAATGTATCATGTAAATGATAATATTGACAATCAAACAACACAATGTATCACGATTCCTAAGACAAGCAATTCATATGGGATCTATTACTAGAACAACTCAAGGAATCCTCGATAACTTAAAAGTCGGTAAAAATTATATGTCAATAGACACTATATTACCAAAATGTGATCACTTACATAATAAATGGCAAAGAACTTTTCTCGACTAAATGCATGTTTCTATCGTATATTATGAATAGATAAATCATGCATTACATAGAACATAGTATTAAAGGTGATTTGATCTAATAATGTGTTCAACTTCTCAAAAGTAATGAGAATGAGTTCAAATATTTCTAAGAATTAAGTAATGGTCTATCAAATTCTAAAATATTTTAGTGAATTAATATGATAGAAATGAATTGTTATATTGAAGAAATCTTCACCGTTGATTAGAAAATTGTATTAGTATAAATCGATTTTCTACAAATTGAGAATATCAATTGAAACTGTGTAAATATATTCTTATGCAAAAGGTGTATGAACTAAAATGCTCACGAAAATTGGCATCGAAAGATACATTTTAAGTTCAACACATTTAATCATTTTATTTAGCCATAAGCGAAAATCAAAACGATCATTGAAAATAGAATAAAGTCTTATCAATAGACTAAGTGTAGAGCATCCTAAACAAAGAGTTTTGGATCTATAATTATTATTATAACACATTAACCCATATCATATATTTTCAGTGTAGCTACCATTCGAGTTCACTTAATATTGCTATTATGGGAAGAGTATTTTATATGTGTCAAGAAGAATTCATCTTAATGCCCATAAATAAAACCAACCTCTCGTATATGAAGATCACCATTGTATTATTAAAATAAAAATTACCATCAAAACTGTGTCAACTTAGAGGAATTACATATATACCATAACTTAAACTAAAGAGGAATTACCAACCATCGAGCAAAATGACACAATCAACCGACGCCAACTAACTTCAAGTTGTGAAGCCAACTAACTTCAAGTTGTGTTATCAGTGGCATATCAAAATCAACTAAAATAAACCCACAACCGGCATATCAAAATCAACTAAAATAAACCCACAACCTCCGGTTGACATAGTGACATATTAACCAAAATATTGGCTTTGTCTCAATTAATTGGCCTTTTGACATAGTGGCATATTAACCAAAATATTGGCTTTGTCTCAATTAATTGGCCTTTTGACATGGCAACATATCAACCAAAATATTGGCTTTGTCTCAATTGGCCTTTTGACATAGTGGCATATTAACCAAAATATTGGCTTTGTCTCAATTAATTGGCCTTTTGACTATGTTATGATTGTCATTGTGATAGGAAACATATTTTCCACGACCATGGCATGATTGTCATTGTGATAGGAAACATATTTTCCACTACCACGGCCTCTACCACGATCTCCACCGCGACCACGACTTGTGCCAAAATGGCCAGCCAAATTTTGTCGGACTTGCGCCAAAATGGCCAAAATTTGCGCCAAAATGGCCAGCCATAATTTGAAGATTTTGTCGCATTCACTTTAGGGAATGGACTTGCACCAAAATGGCCAAAATTTGAAGATTTTGTCACTTGCACCAATAGGACGAGACTCGTGATTTTTCATCAACAAGTTATTCAATCTTCAAGGGTATAAGATATTAAAATCTCTTTCAAGTCTTTTTCAATGGACTTCATGTCCTCTGTGAATGACACTCTTACGAGTATTTGGCATATCCGACATTCAAATATGTGAATTTCATATTCACTTTTACGAGCTTTTGACATAAGCAGTTGGATTTCAAATCCATGTATATGCTCGTTTCAAAATATTGATCAACTCTATATGATCATGTCATTCAGCCTTCAAGGGTGAATATATATGAGTGATGGATACCAATTATTGTGATCTGATCCATCATTATATTGATGTTATCGAAGTTTACAACAACAATATTTTATCACTATCACGTGTAATGTAGAATAATACAATCATAATAGGATGCAAATAAATTAAACAAAGTTACCACAAAATTTTACCATTGATGTAGCATTGAAAATTTTAGATCCGAGTTTTTTTTTTTCATCCTGGCATCGGATTCCGATATTTTTCTTCTCACCGACTAGACCACCAATTACATTTCAACCGTGATGTGATTGCATCTTTCCGTTATGATGATCGAAAAATGGATCTGAATTTCTCGTTCAAAAGAGAGAAAAAAAAAAAAAAGGTTAATGATATTATTTTATTATTTCATACTCAAAGAAAATGATAAATATGACAGATTAATAACTAACTATGAAATCAAGATCAAAGTAAGTATTAATGATTAAATAATAAAACAATTACTTCCCTGTTACATGAAAGCTTGTGGTGGTTTCATGCTTCAAAAATAAATCAGGATAGCCACTCCGTTGTTTGACATCCAGTTTGTGTATATAGTGCCCTCAACAACAGAAATTCGGCTCGAAATTCATCCAATCTCCTTGCTACTCCTGTTGACTCTCGTTTTTAATTCTATCAATCTGTTGGCTAATTCTGTGTGTCAGGAAACGCCATTAATTCTATCAATCTGTTGGCTAATTCTGTGTGTCAGGAAACGCCATTGTTGATACCATTCTAGAACGTCTGTTTTTTTTTTTTTTTTTTTATTATTTATAATTATTTATAAGAGACTCGTGCTGATAACGTGTTATAAAACTAATATAAGAAAGAACAGAAACAAAGTAATAAAGAGAAAGGAGAAATGCTTGTGTATTATTTCACTGGTATCATGGGGTATTTATAGTTGAGATTACAGTGTGAATACAATACAATAGATAAACCAGAAAATCTTTGTAATCAATTTGAATAATAGATAAACATATTATTATCTTTTATAACAAATTTTTTTTTCTTTCTTTTTCTCTTTCTAAAAAGGTGAATCCGTAAAAATTTGAAGGAAAAATTTCATGTATTAATACATGGTAGCGGATTTAGATGGGTAGTTAGCGGGTTTGGTGCGGGTAATTGGATAATTGATTTTGGACACCTTTAAAAACATATTAATCTTTATTATATATTTTCAAGGAAAAAAACCGCCAATTGACCCAATTAGATCTATTGATCCGGAAATTGACCCGTTTTCCACCCCTCTGCACCCGTGAATGGACAGAACATTTCCTTTTCCATTTTCCCACGATCTGCACTCACACACGGGCAAAAAGAAAAAGGAAGGCAAAAAAAACTTCGCACTCTCTTCTGCTTCCTAAAACTCCCCACGCCCCATTATCCCCATCTTCCACTCTCCACTCTATTCTAAATTCTTCCTCTTAATCTCAGATCTCCAATCGGTTTTAGTATTTACATCATCCATGTTTTAGTTTGAGGTATCCTTTTTTACATAACTGGTTTTAGTATTTACATCATCCATGTTTTAGTTTGAAACCTTGCAATTTTTTGTTTTGTTTTGCTGTAGGTGCTTTATGGAGCGGACATAGAGACGGGAATATTTGGTAGCGGGTTTCCCAAGTTCTCAAATCAAGTTGTCACGGGTTTTGATTCGAAGTATGCAAGTTCTGGATGGAACTTGAAAAATTTCCCAAGCCTTCAGGTTCCGTTCTTTCACATGAAAGAAGTGATATATCTGGTGTGCTGGTGCCTTGGCTCTACATCGGGATGTGCTTTTCATCATTCTGTTGGGTAAGAACTTCGTCTTTTTCCTTCGAACAAGAAAATATCCAGGTGAAAAACATAATAAAGAGAGTAAAAATTAACATTTATTGCAATGCTCCAGGACCTTTCAAGTTTCTCCCAAAAGCTTTTGTTTCCCCTGTTCTTCACGGCTTCCAGTTCGTTGCCTTCAGGTTATTAGGTTATAATTATTTTTACTCTTTTTTTAAGGGTATCATTTTTACTCTCTTCAGACTCATACTTTTCTGCTCTTGTGAATTCGTTATTTGCAATTTTCTACAAGAATATAACATCCTCATCCAATGAAGTATTTTTTTCTTCATCAAGATAGTGCATTTTGGGTTTGGATTGCGGAAGTTAATGTTTTTGTTTATCAGGGGTTATTTGTTACTTTAAAATGTTGAATTTATCAGGTTTTCTATGGTTTACCGGGTGAAAAAACGCGTTGTTTGTGCTGCGTCTTTCGATAGGAAAATGGGTGAAACATATTGCAATCCCCCTTTCCCATTCGCACATGTTATGGATGGTTTTAGCTAGCATATTTGGATCTTTGACATTTATGATACTATAATTTTCAGCTGGAGAAGATAAGATTATGATGGCACAATTGACAAAGCAGAAAATGGGTGAAACATATGGTTCATTCAAAGTATTTTTTTTTGCGTTTTAAAGGTTTTTTGTGTTAGTTACATGTCTTTTTAGGTCAGAACTAGCTCTGTATTGTATTTGTTTAAGAGATTTTGGATTTTGAGTTGCAGTTCTGAGAATTTTCATTTGTTGAGGTAAGAATTGTTTTGAGAGAGCAGAAATGGGGGAATTACGGCAACAGACTGTTGATTTATCGATGTTGCTTGCTAGGGCGGTGGAGGAATCTTATGAGGCTTTAAAGGAGTTGGTGGAGAACTCGAGAGGTTCTGAAATACCGGATTCTGAGAAGAAGATAGGGATTTTGAAGTATATAATTAAGACTCAGCAGCGTGTGCTTCAACTCAATGTGCTCTCCAAGTGGTGTCAGCAGGTTGGCTAAGGTTTGCTGGTCATGCTTTACATTTTAGTTTGCTTTACATTTTAGTTTGCTTAATGTTTGACACTTAGGTTCACAAAGCACAGAATCATTTGTATGAAATCTCACATGTAATTACTTTATTTTCTCTCTGAATTTGCAAAGGTGGACGGCCTTATGCGATTGATGGAAGGAGAACATATGGGCCCCTTCAATCTTGGGAACCCCAGTGAATTCACCATGCTTGAACTTGCTCGGGTATATGGTTGTTTAGACTAAAATGACTTTTCTTGATTTTGGGCGATTCAGTTTACTTTATAGAAAGAAAAAAAAGTTCATTTCTTTATGATGATGACATTGTTTGTTTCTACTAGGTTGTCCAAGAAACGATTGATCCGAATGCTAAAATCGAATTCAAGCCAAAGACTGAAGATGACCCTCACAAGAGGAAGCCAGACATAACAAATTAAGGCAAAAGAGTTGCTCGGATAGGAGCCAAAGATCCCTCTACGAAAGGGTCTCCCTATGATGGTCTCGGATTTCAGGCAACGTGTCTTCGGTGACCACAAAGACGATGGAGGTGCTTCCACCACCTCTGCATAATAAAGACACACATAATACCTGGTATGTCTTTGGTTGTTTCTTGCTGCTTTGATGTCTGGTACTAATCATCCACCATCCTATGTCCTTGACAATGTAAGTATTACTTTTAGAGGAACATTTTCCAGGTGGTAATACGTATGTTATGCTAAAACGATTGACGCAACATATTTGTGACTTTTTGTGATCTTGAAAAAGTATTTCAACCACATTCCAAAAGGGCATATGATGGACACTGTATTCTTGCCATATGGTAGCCAAGAAGAGGGTGCAACTTCAATTAACTTTGGGCAGAACTATCTATCCACTAAAGTCTCTCATAAAAGCAGTAAAGAGGTATGCCCCCTCCCCCTCCCTGACTTTTCGTAGGTCAACCTATGCACCATTGGAGAACCGACTTTGTGAAAGTCGGTTCTAGAGCCTAGAACCAGCTTTTCGTAGGTAGAGCGGTTCACGAGTAGATTGGATATGGTGTAAATAATATACACAACATTTCTTGATTTTGGGGGATTCAGTTTACTTTATAGAAAGAAAAAAAGTTCATTTCTTTATGATGATGGCGTTGTTTGTTTGTACTAGGTTGTCCAAGAACGATTGATCCGAATGCTAAAATCGAATTCAATCCAAAGACCGAAGATGACCCTCACAAGAGGAAGCCAGGCATAAGAAAGGCAAAAGAGTTGCTCGGATGGGAGCCAAAGATCCCTCTACGAAAGGGTCTCCCCATGATGGTCTCAGATTTCAGGCAACGTGTCTTCGGTGACCACAAAGACGATGGAGGTGCTTCCACCACCTCTGCATAATAAAGACACACAAAATACCTGGTATGTATTCTGTTTAGCTTGGGGTTGGGCGAGGAGGAAGATGAGCCGTTTGATCATAACTTGATGGTGATCGATTTCATATTCTCTCAGAAGTTTTGTTGTTGTTTTTTTCCGCATAACCTAAAATAGTTGTTTACTTAAATGACTCTCAGTGTGTTCTTTTTGCAGTATTATTAATAGATTATATATTCAGTTCAGTTATAGATCGGGGATATGTAATACTAATACTATATTTGAATAATATTGGATTTCTAAAGTAAAACAAATCATTCAAGACCTTTTCAGCTGCAACATTTTGTATTTATATACCGGGTCAACGTAATGAGATGCTATTGATTCTTCTTCTCAGTGTATGTCTCACATTTGCAGAGGCATATAGTTCTTATCAGTTCGATCGTCCACTATCATATATTGGCATTTGGCAAAGCTGAATCAAAGAGTGCACATGATGTTAGCAACAGTGGAATGGCGTCCACAAAATTGTAGATATTTCTACACTGAATGTGTGATGAAAGCACGATTCAAGCATAAAAAAAAAATAAAGAGTTTGACGACTTGGAAGCTATGACCGAAATATCTGATTCACTGCTTTGAATTAAATGAATGATCATTTGTACATACAATGTACCATCTCTCTTTTTAAATGTAAGCGACTATGATTTCAACTTGAAATAATGTATCTTTGTTTAACATGTGTAGTCATTTTTTATTTAGTACTCATTTTAAATTACTACAGTATCTATAAATTTCTACATAAATAGATCGACTTTTCAAATATAACGTTTTCCGTGCATCGCACTGGTTTCCTACTAGTATATAGATATAGATAGATTAATTAATAGATAGATAGATAGATGCATACTAAAAGTCAATTAGAAAACTAAGAATTATGGTTATTTCTTATATAAGTGATTTAGTGGGTCGATTAATCATGAGAAAAGCTTTTGAAGTTCTTTGATTAATAAGGAATATTAATTGGGTATCTCTAAAGATTTATCAACTGAGATATATTTATCAAAAGTAAGAGTTTTAAATAATATAATATAAAACGTCAATTGATAAAGTGTAAATTATATGCATCATCTCGTGTGAAAAGAGGGCAGCCGACTTCTTCTTTTATTGGGGAGAATACCAATCGGAGATTTTTACTGTATATGCAAAATATATATATCTCCTAAATTAAATTTGTAAAGGTAATATAGTATTTATTTTTCCTCAAAAATATTTTGGAAAATAGAAACTTTCTTTTTAGTTTGATTGAGTTTTCTTTGGTTTTAAGAAAATAATTGGGAGCCAACTTCTATGAGCCTATAAATAAGTTTTAATTACTCAAGAACTCATAATTTTCTCAATTTGCTCCCTCCGCAAAACCTAAACTGTGGCATCCTCGATGTGGTCACCACGATTTCTCAAAGTTTTTGATGTTTTCTGGACATCTATATTCTGTTTTAATTCAAAATACAACAATTGTTCATCCATTATTTTGTAATCTAAGGTAAGTATTTCATTCATTCCTTATCGTTTTATGAGGAGAGTTTCATGGTACATTGAGTTCTTCATAATCTGAGGAGGTAATTTTTTTTGCAGTATTTCATTCATTAGTATCACTCATCACAAGGTTACATTGGTATTTACATGGATATAATAATTATAAAAAATCAACTATTATCAATAGACAATCAATTAAATATATTATTACATAACACCCCTCTTGAATGTTTATTGAACAAACACAATGGATATATATGACATTTCTCATTAACATGTTATTTAAAAAAAACCAATTGTAAAAAAAATATGGCTCATTTTCTTTTTTTTCTTTTCCTTTTTTACGAAGAAAAGGAAAAAAAAAATATGGCTCATTAAAATGTTATTAAAAATACTCGGTGGAAAAAAAATCTCGTTATGGAAAAAAAAAAAAGTACTTGTATGTTTTTACTAATTTCCCATGAGTAATTTATTCTCAAATATGGTAGTAGATAATATTTTCAATAAATAAATCATTTGAAACGATTTTTTTTTATTGAACATGTACGAATAATTCTTGAATTTAATAACACTTCCATTTAGTATGTCAATCAAGATTGATAGTCTCTCACTTTACCGAACGAGAGATTTTAGAGTCTCTCATAGAATTAAGATTTGTTACCAAATAAAAATTCAAATTCTTGTACATAGAAATCGGGTATAAAAGCAACTAAATTAAGATTAATTAGAGTTGTTTAATGTTTTTGGCATTTATTCTCATATTTTTTAATTTTAAATTTATGACAAATAGCAGTTTATACATGAATTTTCCTGTATAAAAGAAAAACACGTATTAATTAAATTGATTTGCTTGGACACAAATTAATAACTGCCATTTAGTGTGTCAATCAAATTTGATAGCATCACTTTACCTAATAGTAAAAATCAAGATTCGTTTTCTCAAACGTTTTGGCATTCAGTATTGCTCTCACACAATTATTTTCTTGAGTTTCTCAACATTATATATATATATATATATATATATATATATATATATATATAATATCTTTTTTATATATATATATATATATATCTTTTTTTTGATTGATCTAATTAAGTAGTTTCTGTTATGTTTATTTAGTCCCTTTTTTCCCCTTGTTATGTTCACTAGCTAATGCCTTTGTTCCTCTCACGTTGTTTTAGGATTAAGATGCGGAAGGGAACGAAGAAACTATCAATTTGTGAAGATATAGTCTTCGAGATTCTCTTGAATCTCCCGGTAAAATCTTTAATGAGGTTTAAGTGTGTTTCAAAAGATTGGCTTCGACTAATGGAATCTCCATGTTTCGTAAGTTGTCACGGTGCTCGTGCACGTACCAGTCCTGGAATTCAAATACTTGCTAAGATCTACGGTAAATTAAGGTTGTCTGATCCTGAAGGAAATTTTCAAACTGACGTAGAGATTCCATCACCTGGATTTTATTCATTGTACAATACGGTTCAAAAACGTATTAGCAGTGCCGAAGGTTTAGTCTGTTTAGACAATCACATATGGAACCCTAGTACAAGGGAAACAATGGATCTTCCCTTA
Organism: Gentiana straminea; assembly: GCA_036785695.1. Taxonomy (NCBI): domain Eukaryota; kingdom Viridiplantae; phylum Streptophyta; class Magnoliopsida; order Gentianales; family Gentianaceae; genus Gentiana; species Gentiana straminea. Next base: position 2,924,244 of record JAVUPR010000258.1, on the reverse strand, counting down.
ACAAATCATTGTTCAGATCATAGAATCAATGTTGTTGACAAGCACTATCTTATAGGGTTTGACGCTTTTGCTAACAAATACAAAGTTGTTTGTTGTTGGACTTGCAAGGCCGAGAAAAATAGAAGCCGAGACGACCTAGCAAATCAAGTGCCTGTGTTCCAAGTTTTGACACTCGGAGAGAACGCTTGGAAACAGATACCTTTTATTCCAGAACAACTTCGTGAAGGTTTTGAGATATTGTCATCTATAAGCTTTAGCAGTATGATCTTTTGCTTGATCGGAAGTGGTGGTATCAAGAAGCAGAGATTCAATATACTAACGTTTGATGTTCAAAGCGAGCGTGTTGGATTTGTATCATTCCCTTCTAGATATGAATCTGCTAATCAATGCTTTCGAGTACATCTAGCAGAAATAGAAGGCCGTTTTGCTATTCAAGTAAGTGTTGGATTGACACTTTGGATATTGAACCATGAGATCTCCCGGTGGACAGAAATGGAAATCGAAGTTCATAGATCTGACAGTTTCGACGGAAATGTTTGTTTAGATTTTGATGACGGTGTACTAGACGCATATTTGATTCTCCTAGGCGCAATTCACACAAACGAGATTTTGTTTCAATGCCATAGTACGAGCAATCATATGCCAGGAAGAGATAATATTATAAAGTATCTTTACTATGATCCTAAAACAAGAAAGACTAGGTTTGTTTCAGGATTAACATTCGATGATTATTCTATTTGGGGACATATGATCAAGCATGTTGACAGCATCATCAGACTGAAGCCTCCCAAGCAAAATGAGGAGGAGAAAAAATTCTCAATAATTAACAACAAGTGTCGATCCTTTTTTTCAAGGTTATTTTGTGCTAATTAAATTATGTTGTACTCCCCTCAAATTTTTTTATATTGTTGTACTGATTTTTTTTTTATAATATATATCAACTTAAACTACTTAATGCATGATTATTACTAGTATTATTTTTAAAGCCTCTTTTTACTTAGAGATGTTAAGTGCAAATACCGATGTGTGCTCCTTCAACCTAGACAAATAGCTTCATGGATGTTTGGCTCATATATATATAGCATGAATAATGATTAAGGTAGCGAGTGTTGCACAATAAATGGTATAAGGTAAATCATTTTAATGATTGGTGGTGCTGTTGGAAAGTTTTATTCTGTCACCGTACTATAGTAGGATACTTTCAGGGCCGGCCCTTGAAAATTTTAGGCCTTCGACTATGTCGTCGAATTAGGCCCTTTTAGTTCGAAGTAGTTTTTTTTTCCCAAAAAACATAATTACAAAATATTACTTCAATATCGCGTTTTTAACATAAGTAGATACACAATTCAATTAATTGATGACCTTAAAACATATTACAAAGCAGGAAAATTCAACATATGTTTTCTAGCATATTTAGAAACAAAAACCAAATTCATACGTATACACAAAACATACTTACATATTACTAATTCAAGATCGTTCTTGCAGTACATTTAGAGGTGAAATCACTCCAATAAAAAAAATGTATACATATGTGATGTGATGTGATGTCTACTCCAATAAAAAAAATGTATACATATGTGATGTATGTCTAAAATTTAGACATTGTAATTTTTTTAGGCATTTATCAACTGAAGTAAAGATTTTTTTAGGCCAAATAAAAAAAAATTGGGCCTTTATTAACACATTGTATTATGTTAGATTGGATTGGATCTATACGGTTTTTTTTTTTAAAATTGCGGAACATGTAAATTCGGGCCCCCGAAATAATTAGGCCTTAAGCCGCCGCTTCCGCCGCTTATAGCATGGGCCGGCCTTGGATACTTTTTCCGGTTTTGTCCTGTAATATGATTTTTTTTTTAATTTTAAAAAATCAGTGGAACATTTATTATATTCTTTTTATACATTTTATCTCCAATTTATTGTCGTTTTAATCATTTGAACACCAACGCCAGTGTCACTGACGTGTTCAACAAGGAACACCAGTGGCACTGACGTTCCCTTTATAAAAGTGTACATTTTAGAAAACGTTAGCCTACGACTTTCCACTGGTGTTCCTCGTTGAACACCAACGTTGAGATTGGTAGTTACTTATCCTCTTCAAATTCTTTTTTTGGGATGCTTCACGTTGAGGATTGAATTTTTTAGGGTGTCTTGAATAATAAACATGATCATATTTGTGCAGCAGTTGAGTGATTAGTTGTTAAATGGTTTCATTGTTGTCATTATGCATATTGCATAAACACATGTTATCAAACCTCGGATGAAATTAGGGTAAATGTTAGTTTCTTTCTTCTTCTTTGGGGTTGGGGAAGGTGTATAGTATATATTAAGGTTTTTTTATTTACGGGGAGTGCAGGAGATATTAGTAGCATGTCGTTTTTCTTTTCATCATTTATCCTCTTCCATGTAGCATGGTTTAAATTTTTTTCCTTGCTTCACACCTGCTCCAAAACATATGTTGTCAATGCAGGGAATCGGTGCAAATTAGGCGTGTGTATTAGTGTCAGATGGATAAATCCTCCAAGTAATGGAAGTAAATGAGTCAAAGACGCCTCCATAATAGAAAATTGAATTGTGTTATAGGCCGTTAGATTTTTATCAGCGGTTGTTGTTTTGACTTTTTTTTTGTTTCATAGTATATTTACGGTTTGTTTTTCATGTGATTCAAAAGTGAAAAATGGGTCGGATTCACTTTGTTTCTTTCACTAGTGAACGTGAGCCGTGCAATGCACGGCGGACCCAACATAAATCGTTACTAACGATAACATCAAAGAATAGATCTCCAACGTGAAATAAATCGCGTAAGCTTAAACCGTAATAATTCAAGGCACAAGACAAATAGAGCAACCGAAACATATCACATTCTCTGCAAACAGGGGCGCGCCACTCAAGGGGGGTTGGGGTCAACTGACCCCCAAACAAAAAAAAAAAACTTCAGTGTATTTTTTTTCATCTTTTGAAAATTTTATCACTAACATGTACTAACTGACCCATAAATTTTTTAAAATATTGACCCTTGACCTGTATCTATACTTGAAAATTTAAAGTTAATGTATTAGAAGCTTATAATAAGACGTGTTATTCTCGAACCGTATCACAAAAATCCTGCAGTCGCCCCTGTCTGCAAGAGGTAGAGACGTGAATATTGTGAATCACTTCTCTTCCAGCCCTATCAGGAGTTTTCCTCTACAAAATAAATCATAATATGATGTATCGGAGAACAATGTTATAAAATCTATCCCTTTAATCCATTGGTTGTAGCAGAGAGTCGAAAAAAAATCGGTTTATATATAACCGAAATTCCGGTTTTTACCGAGGGGAAAAAAGAAACTGCGGTAAGAAAAGGGGAAAAAATGAATCGATAAGTTACACATTTGATAAATAAAAAAATACACGGTTTTTTCAATTGTTGTGTCGAAATCGAATCAAAATCGAAAATTTTCGGTTGGTTGAAATCTAAAACTAAATCCGCAATATCTGTTGGAGGTAATAAAAATGAACCGTATCGAAATATACACTTTGTTGTGTATATTCAATTGTTGTGTCGAAATCGAATCGAGAAATCGAAAATTTCCGGTTGATTGAAATTTAAAAATGAATTCGCACTGTCTGTTGGATGTACTAAAAATGAACCGTATCGAAATATACACTTTGTAGTGTATATTCAATTGTTGTGTCGAAATCGAATCGAGAAATCAAAAAATTTCGGTGGATTGAAATTTAAAACTGAATCTACACTGTCTGTTGGAGGTACTAAAAATGAACCGTATCGAAATATACACTTTGTTGTGTATATTCAATTGTTGTGTCGAAATCGAATCGAGAAATCGAAAATTTCCGGTTGGTTGAAATGTAAAACTCAATCCGCACTGTCTGGAGGCACTAAAAATGAACCGTATCGAAATATACACTTTTGTTTGATTGATGTAACGGAGAGTCGGAAAAAAAACCGTTTTATATATAACGACATAACCGATATCCCGGTTTTTACCGAAGGGGGAAAAACAATGACCCGTATCGAAATATACACTTTGTTGTTTATATTCAATTGTAGTGTCGAAATCGAATCGAGAAAGCAAAATTTTTTGGTTGACTGAAATGTAAAACTGAATCCGAATTGTCAGTTGGATGCACAAAAAATGAACCGCTTTGATTCGATTTATGTAACGGAGTAGGAAAGAAAATCGGTTTATATATAACGAGATAACCGAAATCCCTGGTTTTTACTGAAGGAAAGAAAAATTGAACCGTATCGAAATATACACTTTGTTGTGTATATTCAATTGTTGTGTCGAAATCAAATCGAGAAATCGAAAATTTCCGGTTGATTGAAATGTAAAACTTAAGCCGCACTGTCTGTTTGAGGCACTAAAAATGAACTGTATCGAAATATAAACTTTTGTTCGATTTATGTAACGGAGAGTCAGAAAAAAAAACAAAAAAAACCAGTTTATATATAACGAGATAACCGATATCCCGGTTTTTACCGAAGGGAAAAAAATGAACCGTATCGAAATATACACTTTGTTGTGTCGAAATCGAATCGAGAATTCAAAAAAAATTGGTTGATTGAAATGTAAAACTGAATCCGCACTGTCTGTTGGATGCACAAAAAATGAACCACTTTGGTTCGATTTATGTAACGGAGAGTCGGAAAAAAAAAATCGGTTTATATATAACGAGATAACCGAAATCCCTGGTTTTTACCGAAGGGGAAAAAATGAAACGTATCGTAACATACACTTTGTTGTGTATATTCAATTGTTGTGCCGAAATTGAATTGAGAAATCTAAAATTTTTGGTTGATTGAAATGTAAAACTGTATCCGCACTGTCTGTTGGAGGCACTAAAAATGAACCATATCGAAATATACATTTTGGTTCGATTTATGTAACGGAGAGTCGAAAAAAAAATCGGTTTATATATAACGAGATAACCGAAATCACGGTTTTTACCGAAAAAAAATAAAAATAAAATTAAAAAATAGAGTGCGACGTGTCAGCCCAGGAGGCTGCCACATGGCATCATATGGAACAACCTCCTTAGCATTAAATAGATATAAGATACTTTTGCTTCATTTTACTTTTTTTTCGACAATACTATTACATGTTCATTTTATTTTTGTTCATTCTCCGACATAATTTCTCATGTTTAGGTTAATTATTTTGATCTTTTAGGAAAGTGGTACTCCCCCTGGAATTTGACGAAACGGCTCATCTTACAAAAGTTTTCTTTTTCTTCCTTCCTTTTTTTTTGTGTTTCGGTCCATAATGACTTACCGTTTCTCTGAAACCATAGTCTATTCTTCTAATGAATGATTATTTTGTTGCCTCTATTCATTTATTTGAATTTTTTGTTTGATATGTACTCCTCTGCCCTAAATTATCAGACTTTTTTCTTACGTTTTCACACGGTTTTAAAAAGTAGAAGAGCCATAAATTTTAAATGAACATACTAAAATGCCCTTTTAATATCACTAATACAATAGGGAAAAATTAACGAAAGTTGTTAAGTTGATAGTAAATTGATTATGGATACAATTGTAATGGAAGAAGATTCACTGGTATTATACAATGACTTATGATACAAAATCCAAAATCCAAATTACTTATATTTCAGGATTGATACCAAATCGAAAATCCAAATTACTTATATTTCAGGATGGTGGGACTTTCTTTTTTTTTTTGGCCCGTTAAAATAAGTGCACTGCACTCTTTTTTCTGCCTTCGAACACAGAAGAATGTAAAGTTTCATAACTTCACATCTCTTTATAAATAAAAGGGACTTCTCATTTCTTTGGCCCGTTAAAATAAGTGCACTCAACTCCATTATCTGCCTTCGAACTTCTTTCTGTTTTATGATTCAGAAATTGTTTTTTAGATGAAATGTTGTTACATTTATCTCTTAGTGGTTTTTTTTTAGTCGTCGTTTGTTGTATTATTTATTTGTCATTGGTATATATACACATGAATTGATGGTTTATTCACAAACATGTCCAACTTTGTTGGAACGTATATGCATGCTTGGTGTCAGTGGCAGATCCAACAAAAAAAATTCAGTGTGACACCGGAACAAATTTGAAAATCGACCGGAAGCAGTAGTGATTTTTTTATATTTTTTTAACCATAACATGCAATTTATTGTTTTAGATGAGTTAAGAATTTGATATAACACGTACTTCCAAATGTACCTTTAGTATTTTACTTAAGAATGTATGCAACTCTCTAAATCTACCAATGTTTATCGTATGGGCCTTACCTCTGCAAGGATGTGTTAGGTGTGATGCCCGAAAGACAATTTTGTAATTGTTTTATTTAATAAATGAAATGATATTATTATTCATATTTATTATTCTCATAATCACCCAATAGTATTTACACTACGAAAAACCCTAAGTATATCGTTTATGTAATCACTTAACTCGGTGTATGGTATATACACGGGAGGATTGAGTTAGTGAAGATGTACTTAAAATACAATTAGCCCGTAGTGAAGTTAATCGAGAGTATCGGGTCTCTCCTTTAACGTGCTATTAATGCGCCCGAACACAATAGGTGTGATTGTCTTATCCGGACTTTCGGTTAAGAGAACCTAATGGGGCATTTATATATGATAGATATATCATATATGGACCGGACCGATTTGATTAGAGTTCACGATATAATTCCGTAATCGAGAAGTCTTATCGAATCAATGGATGATCATATTTATGGATATATCTTAATCCCGAGGTGATCACGATCAACCGCTTGAATCGGTATGAAGTTTGACTTGACGGTTAAGGATTACACCGAGTCCGTGGTCCGAATTACCCCATCTTGGCATTGTACGGATTGAGTGAGTAGTCGTGTGTTATCACGGATACGGAATCCATTCCTTCCATTTATGGAAGTAGATAGACGCTTCCTTATTTGTTAATCCTAAACCGATCGATCGCGCGAGTTCATATCACACCGATTGATCACCAGGTGAGTTGTATGAATTAATTGATCACTAGGGGGTTAATGGTAAATAAGGATAAGAGGTTCTAAAAAGGGTTAACGGTAACTTCCCGATTTAGAATGAACGATCTATGGAGGATTAATCCATATGTATTGATTATATCAATGGACGCTTATTATTATTCTCGTGAGGAGATAAATATAATCTCATAATCGGAGGAGATTTATCGAATATAATTATTCTATAATTATTTATTTGATTTATCGCGATTATTAGTCAATTCCATATATTTCTTTAATCAAATTGAATTTCATGCTCTATGTATATTCGATTATGGCACGTTTGTTTTGCGGGAATTGAAGGAAATAAAATATTCTTGTATTTTGGAACGTGACCGAATGGAATAATTCTAATTTCATAATAAATAAAATACAGAATGATAGTGGGTGGTACGGTATGATAGGGAAGAGTGAGTTATAGGGTACAGTTGGGTGGGGTAGCTAAGGTGCAAAAGGTGGGGCTAGGTGAAGTGCGTGGGGCAGTGAGAAATCCACGGATTTTTCTCAATGGGTCACCGGATCGTAAAACTATATTTTTGATCTAAAAATATTTTTTCAGTGGTATCGGAGCCTAAAACTACATTTTTTTACCAACAAAACTACATTTTTTAACAACAAAACTACATCGTTTTAATACTAAAATAATTCTCGGATCTCAGCGGGGTCACGTGACCCCCTCTTAGTACACATACCTCCGCCACTGGCGTTGGGGTAGTTTTACTCTACCACCCACCTTACAATACCCCACCACACATTATACCCCTCATCCCACCTACCTTCCCCAACCACCCTACCTCACAACCTACCACCCACCCTTCCCCACAACCTACCTTACATATCCTAACTCACTCCACCCATCCCTACCTCACCCCACCACCCACCCCAATCTCATCTCAATCTTATCCATCACTTACATGTTTTATCGATTTTTATTTTAATACATCTCATTCCATTCAATTTTTGAAAAAAATAGATATTTTTCATTCCATTGGAATAAAATTTCATTATATTCCACCACCTTATAATCATATCCAAACATGGAACCATTAATGTGAAACAAGCAAGACATTAATCTTAGATTTATTAGTTCAATGCTTCATATTCACTCTCTTTTTTCCTTGCTCCACATCCTCTATTTTTCGTTGACACCATACATTATACACGGGTTTTTGGCTAGTATATATAGATATTGGCTAGTATTATTGAAGCATTGAAGGGGGATAAAACAGAAAATTTTGTTTACAGGGCGTTCTAGGTTTATTTTTTAATGTAATATTCCGATTTTCGGGAAAGGGCAGACGTGTCATTTTGCGAAAACGAAATATTGGGTTCGGTTTCTTTTATTCGGAGTTTAATAATTTGGATATTTATGTATATATTTTCGAGATATATATATATATATATATATATATATATATATATATATATAAATATTTAAGGAAGAAAATCCGGTTTAATAAGGGTGATTAAAGAAAATCAGAGCAATTGGGTAATTTTGGGATTTTTCCTATTTAAGGAAAAATTAGCTTAATCAGTCCCTTAAACTTTTAATCAGATTTTCCACCTCCAAAACTCATCTTCTGCGTGTGAGAGAGAGCAAGATTAGGGCTGAGGGTTTTGTTCATCGATTGCTAAGTCAAATCGTAACGGTTTTTAGATCAGAGTCGAACACCGGAATCGTTGTGAAGAAGGCAGCGTTTTGATTGCAGAAGGTTGAAGCTTTGATAAGGTATGTGTAAGCCCTAATTCAGTTCATCTTCGAGTTTGATGGATTCAAACTCATCAATTCGTAGTTTTTGTCGTTTAGAAGCGTGTGATTGAATCTAATCTAAGTTTGGATTTATCACACATGTTTTCTGCAGAAAAAGGGGCGGTTTTAGCTGCTGTTTTTCTGAGTTTGGACTTGGATTTAGCTGTTAAAAATGTAAGAAGCTCTTACTACGATTTCAATTATCGTTATTGAAGTTTAGATCGTGTTTTATGATGCGTAGATGCAAGAAAGATGTGCTTTTTCGTTGATCAAAGGATCATAGACGTTTAGATATGTTTTCTACATTTTACTGAGTTGAAATCGATGTCAATTAGGTTAGAAACGGTTCAGAAATCATGTTTTGAAGATTTTAGCGTTTTGGGAAAAACCAGGCGAACGGGCGTTTGCATTAGGCAAACGGGCGTTCGCGACCCTAGTAGCTCAGATGGGCGTCTGCACAAGGCAGACGGGTGTTTGAGGTCAGACTTTTGATTCAGGATGTAGCTGTTTTTGACGGATGGGCGTCTGGGGTTTAGTGGACGGGCGTTCAATTCCAAACGGGCCTCCATAGGATGTCAAACGGGCGTTTGACCTGTTTTACCTTGTTTTTACCATTTTAGCATTTCAGCTTGGTTTTTTTGGCTTCATAATCGTGTTTTCACTGTTTTAAACCCTTAATCCTGATATGTTAACATTAATTAAATATGAACAAGCTTCGATTGAACTTCTAATTCGTTCAGTTAAAACACCGAATGTACTCTTAAAGGGAGTTGAAGTTCGGATCCGTCGGAAGGGCATGAAAGGGCTTGTGTTTTGATGAACTAGGGTTCATCAATGTCTGTGTAATTGATAGGATGCGATGTCTAGTTGTCTAAGTGAGGGAGTAGAGCTGATAAGGTGAGTATTATTCTAAAAACACTTAGGTGACTAGTTAATTCACATTAATAATTACACAAGTATAGTAAAAGCTAAAACGTCATCTATTCTTGGTTAGGCACTGATTCAAATCGGCAATGTGATACGTTCATAAAAGGTGGACAACGCTACTAGCTCAAAAGGCTGAAGGGTAGTGGAGGAAATCCATCGAACGTATATGCATACCGGGGAGATCCCGGGACTACCGGTGCTAATCACCGTAGTTGGCAAGTATATCTCGTGGTGGAATTTTCACCATGCATTGTGTCATTGAGTAATGATGTAACAAAGATAAGCTAAGCTAGAAACGTATAGTCATGACGTGTCGATGGGCATGGAATGAACCCTAATTTGAGTCGGTCTCACTAAGATAACATCTTTAATAATAACCTTAATTGTATTGTAGCTTCTACTTCTTACTTTGTACTTTGTACTTACCTCAAATGCATGTTTATTTATGTGTTTGGGGGAGAGAAGATGAACAGGTAAATGAGGAGTTCGAGGAGGACTTTGATGACGACGTTTGAGGGTGCCGGACTTGAAGACCTTGTTTATTATTCATTTATTTCATAGACTTGGATTATTATTGGATTATGTAGTTTACTTCTAGTACTTTGGAATTCGTACATTTTGGATTCGCTGGTTTCGTTTCGAATGTAATAACATTACATTTCCTCTTTAGTTCTTTATTTCTATTCTTGGTTATTTGAAAAAAAAAATTACCCGAGTCTCTTTAGCTTCCGTTTGCTTTTATTTGATACGACGTAGTAGGAGGCTTACGTGTAATATTATTTATATAATATTATGCATGCCGAACATTTCGATTTCCGGATAAGGACTCGGTGTCCGGGAACGGGGCGTTACAGTTGGTATCAGAGACAAGCGTCTTTTAGGCTTCCCTTCTTTTAAGATAAGTTTTCTTTAGATCTGTTAGTAACGTTCTAGTTTTCTTTCATCATCAGGATGGTGTTCACGAGAACTGGAGTAGGTGATGAAGCATCAGGAGTTCGACGAGAGAGTCCTACACCAGTTGTTAGAGGCGGTTTTGTGAGGCAGAATCCTTCACCACATCCGAGCCCCACCCCACCCCCTCATACTGCAACCCCTACACCACGATCTCAGCAGGGCTTGTCACCGCGACCTCATCAGGAGCAACGCCCACAATGGCATGTGGGAAGTTTGGTTCAGTTTTCTTTGATAAGTGATGTTCCAGCGGTTTAGTACCGCCACCAGTGAGCTACCCTCCACCAAGGTATAACTACATCTATGGAGAACCAGGAGAAGCACCTATACGAGTCACTGTAGTGGGAGACATTCCACCAGTCTACGTACCCCCAACAACTAGTATTTATCCACCTCCAGTGAGTGTTTACCCTCCACCGGTGAGCCACCCCTCACTACCAGTTTTCCATCATCAGCAACATCAGACCTTTTACCCTCCTCCAGTGGGTCATACTCCTCGACCTACTGTACCACCTTCACCCCGTTTTGACCATCAACAAGGCTTTGGTTACCCACCCTACGGTTTCCACCAACACCAGTACCAGCAGCAAGAGATACCCTATGGATACCCTCCAGTTTATCCGCCAGCCCCACCAGTTAGGCCGGTTTTCGAGCAAGCACCACCAATTGACTGGTATACGAGGTTGAGAAGAAACAGAGTTCAAGACTTCTTTGGGAATTTCGAGCATTCAAAGGCTGAAGAATGGTTAAGAGGCTTCGAAAAGGCTTACAGGAATATACATGTTCCTGAATCTGAGATGGCCCAGTTGGCGGTTAGTTTCCTTTTAAGTGCAGCTGAAGTTTGGATTGACGCTATACAGAGTAGCAATGAGAAAGTGACAGACTGGGAGAGCTTTAAGGCCATGTTTTATAATGAGTATTTCCCAGAGACAGTGCAGACAGACATGGCAAGTCAGTTTCTAAAGCTTAAGCAAGGTAATTACATGACAGTATCATAGTACACCAACAAGTTTAACGAGTTGGGGAGATTCTACCCTGAGTTGATGAAGGTTGAAGAAAGAAAGATGGCCCTTTACAAGGAAGGTTTAGCTTATCAGATACAGTCTGGTATGTTAGGTTTCACAGCTAAGAATATGGCTGAATTGTTGAATAAGGCCTTGGAGGTTGAGACCTTCAGGAAGAAGGCCACAGTGGTTATTGGGAACAAGAGGAGTTTTGGCACGAGTCAAGGTAATAGCCGGGGAGCACCACAACAAAATTTCAAGAAAACAACAGCCCCTGCAGCGAGTAAGCCTCCAACCGGAGCACCACTTTGCTCTAAGTGCAACAGGAACCACTCAGGTGAATGTAAGGCTGGTTCAGGCGGTTGCTACTACTGTGGAGATTTAGGGCACTTTGCCAAGATGTGTCCAACCAAGGGGAGTTCGAATATTCCGAGACAAGGAAATGGGAAGGGCGGACCAAGTCGCCCACTTCGAGTGTTTGCAGTGGATGTTGAGATGGCTGAACCAGATGACAATGTTATTTCAGGTACCTTTGGTTTATTGTAATTTATTTGAGTACTTTTATAGCATGATTTAAATCATGTTGTATTTGTGTTTAAATAAATGAATTCACGTTCTAGGTACAATAATGTTAGATAACTTAGTGGTCACGGCATTGTTTGATACTGGAGCGTCTAACACTTTTGTGTCAACTAAGGTAGCTAAGAAGCTTAACTTACCAATGGAACCTTTAAGAAACACTTTGGAGATAACAACACCATTAGGGAAAGTGACTAAGGTAACCAATTTGATGCCGCAAGTAGATGTTCGAGTTGGAACGTATCGTTGCAAGAGTGACTTTACGGTTTTGGACTTTTCAGATTTTGATGTGATTCTTGGAATAGATTGGCTATCCGAGAATTTTGTCCACTTGGATTGTAGAGAAAAGAGAGTGACCTTTAAGATACCGGGAAAATCAGATAAGACTTATCAAGGAAATGTTTATAAGCCCAGTAAGAAGCGTCACCCTATAATTTCAACGGTTAAGGCTATAAGAGCTTGTCAGAAAGGTTGTGAAGGCTACTTATTGTACGCAATGGATGTGGAACAAGTGAAGCCTAAGTTAGAGGAAACCCCTGTAGTGAACGAGTATCCTGAAGTGTTTCCAGAAGAGTTACCGGGGAACATGCCGGATAGAGAAATTGAATTTGAGATTAAGTTGATACCCGGAGCGACGCCAGTTGCTAAGGCACCCTATAGGATAGCACCAGCTAAATTGAAGGGGTTGAAAGCACAGCTTAAGGATATGCTTGAGAGGAAAATAATTTAGCCTAGTACTTCGCCTTGGGGAGCCCCAGTGTTGTTTGTTAAGAAGAAATATGGTAGCATGAGGATGTGCATAGACTACAGAGCGCTGAACAATCTTACCATCATGAACAAGTACCCTTTGCCGAGGATTGATGATTTATTTAACTAGTTGCAAGGCAAGAGAGTGTTTTCCAAGATCGACCTTAGGTCGGGTTATCATCAGTTGAAGATCAAGGTAGCAGATATACCGAAGACGACTTTTAGTACGAGGTATGGACATTACGAGTTCTTAGTCATGCCTTTTGGACTCACTAATGCCCCATTTACATTTATGGATTTAATGCAGCGTGTTTTCATGCCATATTTGGATAAGTTTGTGATTGTGTTCATAGATGATATTCTGGTGTACTCTAAGGATGAGAAAGAACATGAAGAACACTTAAGGATAGTGTTGGATACTTTGAAGAAGAACCGGTTGTATGCTAAGTTCTCCAAGTGCGATTTTTGGTTGGATCAAGTTAGTTTCTTGGGTCATGTCATTTCTAGAGATGGCATTAAGGTTGATCCGGCAAAGATTGAAGCAGTTGAGAAGTGGTCCAGACCGACTACCGTTTCAGAGGTTAGAAGTTTTCTCGGTTTGGCTGGCTATTATAGGAAGTTTGTACAAGACTTCTCAAAGATAGCTACACCACTTACCCGGCTCACTCAAAAGGATGTGAAGTTCGAGTGGACCAGTGAGTGTGAAGAGGCTTTTGAAGCGCTGAAGAAGAAGTTGACTACAGCCTCAGTTTTGGCAGTTCCGGAGGTCTTTGATAATTATGACGTTTACACGGATACCTCGGGACAAGGTTTAGGTTGTGTGTTGATGCAGGGAGGGAAGGTAATTGCTTATGCATCCCGACAGTTGAAGGTGCATGAGAAGAATTACCCAACCCACGACTTGGAGTTAGCCGCGGTTGTGTTTGCCTTGAAGATTTGGAGGCACTACTTGTATGGAGTTAAGGCCAGGATCTTCACCGATCACAAGAGCTTGAAGTATTTCTTTACCCAAGAGAATCTGAATATGAGACAAAGGAGATGGTTGGAGTTTGTTAAGGATTATGACTTGGAGATTCAGTACCATCCGGGTAAAGCGAATGTAGTGGCCGATGCTTTGAGAAGAAAACTAGTGTTTGCAGTTTCAAGTGTTGAAGATGTTGCAGAAAGGTTAGATGGGTTAAGAATCCGAAGCTTTGATCAGATTGAAGACCGACAGTTTGTGGCACCATTGTTAGCAAGGTCTGAGTTGATGGATGATATTCGGGAGAAGCAAGATGAAGACTCAGTTTTGGTTGACTTGAAGCGAGTTGCGAGGGAAAAGCCCACAGTGGGTTACGTGTTAGACAAGAATGGAAATCTTTAGTACCAGGATCGTTTGTGTGTGCCTAATGTTGGTGATTTAAGACAGAGAGTCATGGGAGAGGCACATAGGATCGCTTTTGCAGTCCATCCGAGAGCCACTAAAATGTATAGAGACTTGAAGGAAAGGTTTTGGTGGCCCTCGATGAAACTGGAGATAGCCAAGTTCGTTGCAGTGTGTGATACTTGCCAGAAGGTTAAAGCAGAACATAGAAGACCAGGAGGAATGCTTAAGCCTTTGGATATTCCGGAATGGAAGTGGGATAAGATCACTATGGATTTTATCACCGGTTTACCTAAGACGAGAGGCGGTAGTGATGCGATTTGGGTGATCGTGGACCGATTGACCAAGTCCGCTCATTTCTTACCGTATAAGGTTGATATGCCCTTGAAGAAGATGACGACACTATACTTGGATAATATAGTGAAGTTACACGGAGTTCCAATCTCTATAGTCTCGGATCGAGATAGTCGATTCGTCAGTCGGTTTTGGAAAAGTTTACAAGCAGCTTTCGGAACCAAGTTGGATTTGAGTACGGCCTTTCATCCTCAGACAGATGGACAATCTGAGAGAACTATCCAAACACTAGAAGATATGTTGAGAGCTTGTGTTTTGGAAGTAGGCGGATCATGGGACGATTACCTACTTTTAGCGGAGTTTGCCTATAACAACAGTTATCATGCAAGTATAGGCATGCCACCGTTTGAAGCTTTGTATGGAAGAAGATGTAGAACGCCGCTGTTTTGGGATGAAGTCGGGGAAAGACAAATCACCGGGCCGGAATTGATTGAGCAAGCTAAAAAAAGAGTTCAGTTGGTTAAGAAGAATCTGAAGGCGGCTCAAGATAGACAGAAAAGCTGGGCAGATGTTAGAAGGAGACGTCTTGAGTTTGAAGTTGGTGAAAGAGTTTACCTACGAGCTTCACGAATGAAGGGAGTGAAACATTTTGGACAAAAGGGAAAGCTAAGCCCTAGGTACGTTGGACCTTTTGAGATTCTGGAAAGAGTTGGACCGTTGGCTTACAAGCTTAAGTTACCGGAATCCATGTCAAGAGTCCACAACGTGTTTCACGTCTCGATGTTGAAGAAATGTTTGACCAAGACGGATGTTGAGACTACTGTTGATCCGGAGATTTTTCAAGACAATCTTTCGTATGATGAGGCAACGATCAGAATTTTGGACCGGAAAGAAAAGATGATTAAGAGACGGTTGATTCCTTTGGTTCTGGTGCAATGGAGCAATCATTCACCGGATGAAGCTACTTGGGAAGTTGAGGACGATATGATCAGCGAGTTCCCAGATTTTATGGACTTACCAGGTATGTTCTAAGTTTCGAGGACGAAACTCCTTTAAGGGGGGAAGAATGTAATATTCCGATTTTCGGGAAAGGGCAGACATGTCATTTTGCGAAAACGAAATATTGGGTTCGGTTCCTTTTATTCAGAGTTTAATAATTTGGATATTTATGTATATATTTTTGAGATATATATATATATAAATATTTAAGGAAGAAAATCTGGTTTAATAAGGGTGATTAAGGAAAATCAGAGCAATTAGGTAATTTTGGGATTTTTCCTA
Organism: Gentiana straminea; assembly: GCA_036785695.1. Classification (NCBI taxonomy): domain Eukaryota; kingdom Viridiplantae; phylum Streptophyta; class Magnoliopsida; order Gentianales; family Gentianaceae; genus Gentiana; species Gentiana straminea. The sequence goes on along the minus strand of JAVUPR010000258.1, from coordinate 2,908,344 downwards.
TTTAAGGAAAAATTAGCCTAATCAGTCCCTTAAACTTTTAATCAGATTTTCCACCTCAAAAACTCATCTTCTGCGTGTGAGAGAGAGCAAGATTAGGGCTGAGGGTTTTGTACATCGATTGCTAAGTCAAATCGTAACGGTTTTCAAATCAGAGTCGAGCACCGGAATCGTTGTGAAGAAGACAGCGTTTTGATTGCAGAAGGTTGAAGCTTTGATAAGGTATGTGTAAGCCCTAATTCAATTCATCTTCGAGTTTGATTGATTCAAACTCATCAATTCGTAGTTTTTGTCGTTTAGAAGCGTGTGATTGAATCTAATCTAAGTTTGGATTTATCACACATGTTTTCTGCAGAAAAATGGGCGGTTTTAGCTACTGTTTTTCTGAGTTTGGACTTGGATTTAGCTGCTAAAAAGGTAAGAAGCTCTTCCCACGATTTAAACTATCGCTATTGAAGTTTAGATCGTGTTTTATGATGCGTAGATGCAAGAAAGATGTGCTTTTTCGTTGATCAAAGGATCATAGACGTTTAGATATGTTTTCTACGTTTTACTGAGTTGAAATCGATGTCAATTAGGTTAGAAACGGTTCAAAAATCACGTTTTGAAGATTTTAGCATTTTGGGAAAACCCAGGCGAATGGGCGTTTGCATTAGGCAAACGGGCGTTTGCGACCCTAGTAGCTCAGACGGGCGTCTGCACAAGGCAGACGGGTGTTTGAGGTCAGACTTTTGATTCAGGATGTAGCTGTTTTTTACGGACGGGCATCTGGGGTTTAGTGGACGGGCGTTCAATTCCAAACGGGCCTCCATAGGATGTCAAACGGGCGTTTGACCTGTTTTACCTTGTTTTTACCATTTTAGCATTTCAGCTTGGTTTTTTGGCTTCATAATCGTGTTTTCACTGTTTTAAACCCTTAATCCTGATATGTTAACATTAATTAAATATGAACAAGCTTCGATTGAACTTCTAATTCGTTCAGTTAAAACACCGAATGTACTCTTAAAGGGAGTTGAAGTTCGGATCCGTCGGAAGGGCATGAAAGGGCTTGTGTTTTGATGAACTAGGGTTCATCAATGTCTGTGTAATTGATAGGATGCGATGTCTAGTTGTCTAAGTGAGGGAGTAGAGCTGATAAGGTGAGTATTATTCTAAAAACACTTAGGTGACTAGTTAATTCACATTAATAATTACACAAGTATAGTAAAAGCTAAAACGTCATCTATTCTTGGTTAGGCACTAATTCAAATCGGCGATGTGATACGTTCATAAAAGGTGGACAACGCTACTGGCTCAAAAGGCTGAAGGGTAGTGGAGGAAATCCATCGAACGTATATGCATACCGGGGAGATCCCGGGACTACCGGTGCTAATCACCGTAGTTGGCAAGTATATCTCGTGGTGGAATTTTCACCATGCATTGTGTCCTTGAGTAATGATGTAACAAAGGTAAGCTAAGCTAGAAACGTATAGTCATGACGTGTCGATGGGCATGGAATGAACCCTAAATTGAGTCGGTCTCACTAAGATAACATCTTTACTAATAACCTTAATTGTATTGTAGCTTCTACTTCTTACTTTGTACTTTGTACTTACCTCAAATGCATGTTTATTTATGTGTTTGGGGGAGAGAAGACGAACAGGTAAATGAGGAGTTCGAGGAGGACTTTGATGACGACGTTTGAGGGCGCCGGACTTGAAGACCTTGTTTATTATTCATTTATTTCATTTGTTTCATAGACTTGGATTATTATTGGATTCTGTAGTTTACTTCTAGTACTTTGGAATTCGTACATTTTGGATTCGCTGGTTTCGTTTCGAATGTAATAACATTACCTTTCCTCTTTAGTTCTTTATTTCTATTCTTGGTTATTTGAAAAAAAAATTACCCGAGTCTCTTTAGCTTCCGTTTGCTTTTATTTGATACGACGTAGTAGAGGCTTACGTGTAATATTATTTATATAATATTATGCGTGCCGAACGTTTCGATTTCCGGATAAGGACTCGGTATCCGGGAAAGGGACGTTACATTATTTTTTAATTATTCATATAATTGTTTCTTGTTTATATCCTTGTAGGCCCTTTGATGCGGTCGGGCACATAATAATATTATTTCAACGGTTTCTATTATATATAGACATATGCTGCAGATGGATGCAAATTGGTATAAACTGGCATAAAAATAAAAATAAAAAATAACAAACGATATGTCGAGGTTGATTTCTTTCAACTCATCAACAACGGAATCAACCAATTCTTCTAGCTTTGGAGGTGCTTTCTATGCATCTTCTTCTATCTCATCATTGCTTGCCCATTTTATGGGGATACAAATTGGCGTTTCAGGAATATTGCCTGAACCTTTGCGAGAAGATATTAGCAAATGACGTTTACTCTTAGAAAGAGTTTGCGATTCATTCATGTTTGATTTCGTTGCCCCCACATTTGTCATGAAGGTTCAAGAATCTTGTCGTGCTTTGACGAGGAGTTTGTATGTGATGCGATCAAATCTTCCCTTTTGCATAGAGGAAAACATTCCATGCTCCATGGTGGGGACTTCTTTATATGGTCGAACCATTGACGGAGTGCGATGATCGCGTGCAAAACACTTACTAGCAATAGGACTAGGTCTATCGTAGCAGAGTACTGGCGAGTCAAGGTCGAATCCCACAGAGACTCGTAAGAACGTCCAATTCTCAAGATTGAGTTGTCACAATAACGGTCTACGACCAACTAAATATATAGACATTAGTATTGGTGCCTCAAACTAACAAGAATATGCAAGTTCAGCTAAGCAACTAGAGTTTCTAATGTATTAGTTCAATTATGAGTAATTAGTTATTTCCCCACACATGCAACAGTCCTCCCCATTGGTGAATTTATTCATTGTTCAGCTACGGGTACAACTCATAACCCTATCTACTCCGACAATGGCAGTAGACAATCTATACGCAAGCTACCCTCCTTAATTGGTCTGTAATAGCCCATACGCATAAAGAACTAGAGCTGCCGATATTAAGTGTTACCTCATACCGCAAACCCGCCTAGACAGCTGTCGACATTGACCAGCACGTTCCTAGGGTCCATCTAGCTAATGTCCTAATTAACACTTCACTTGCGGTCCTTCATGTTAATTTACGATAATATGCAAATAGTTGATCAGACTACTAACATGTAAATTAAATCTATTGATCAACGTAGCTGGCTCCGATTATCATGAATTAATAATTTACTAGGTAATCAGATCTAGCGATATAGACCATCGCGGATCTGAAGAACGCAACTATTATCTCATGATTTCTTCACCAATGAATCAGATCTATAACACATGGGGTAAAATAAACTAACTACTACATAATTAAACTAAATAAGCAATCAAAACATACTAGTCGAATATAACAACGATAGATCTACATCTTGGAAAAGATAGAAAAACATACCCTTGAAGACGAGCGTAGATCTCCTTCGGATCTCTCCCTAGGCGGCGACTCCGTCGTCTCTCCGACCAGAACTTATAAAATAAATAAAATAAAGAATAATGAACTTTTATTGCATAATTTCCTTGAATAATTTGAGTACATTGAGTTCTGAGGTGAAGCCTCTTATTTATAGCTATCTAAACCGACTTAGAATCATCTAGTTTGACCTCTCGTCCAAGAAAACGCGTTTCGGAAGATTCTGGACCCTCGGTAAGTCGGCACCGCCCCTCGGGTTACCGAGGGAATTTTTGTCCTTTTTCTTCAACCGACTTAACTTGGATGCTTCTAGAATACCCTAGGCCCATTCCTTTCGTCCAGTCCACTCCAGATTCGTCCATCATGCTCAGCCCAATATTTCGTATCCTAAAAATCATCAAATAACACACGAAATAATATCGAAATAGGGAAAATAAACGCTAAGTGCAGATTTCTCGACTTAGGAACCCGACATATGATATTCAACGTAAATGGTTCATTTTTATTGGTCGAAACAACTATTTTTAGCTCATAATGGATAGAATATTGATGCCGTAGGATGGACTATTTTAACCGTCATCAAGCGACTAGCTTTACTACTTCGATTTTGGGAAGTGGTAAGATAAGTCCACTCAGAGTTTTTTTTTTCTTTTTATTTTGTGACGAACGGTTCCTTTGCTTTGGAGAACCTGACAGCCTTTGAAAAAATTTCATTAGCTGATTTATTTCTGGTGCATTTTTTGTTGGCGTTTATTTTCCACCACGTTTGCCCAATGTTCCTTGCCTCCTTTTGAAGTGCTCACTTCATTGTAGGTGTCGGCATTGAGTAGAACTTGGAATCAGCAATGCTTTCCTCATCACTTGAAGCATTGATGTAATGTGGAAGGAACAACTCCATTTTCATTAAGCCATGGTCTTCCCAGAAGCACGTTGTAATATGATTTGGCATCAATCACATAGAAGAGTGCACTGAGTGACATGTCATCAATAAAGACATCAAGTCTTATTGATCCAATGGCTCTTTGCCACCATTGGTTGAATTCGTGAATCATCAAGCGACTGTTGCTCGGATCATCCATAGAGATTCTCAACCCTTTCATTACGCAAAGTGGCAAGATGTTGATGGAAGATCTTCCATCAAGCAACACATGATTCGTATTCTGTCTGTGAGTGTATGCCATCATCAACAACAGAGGAATATGAGATGCGAATGCCAAAAGCATGTCATCATTAGAAAATTCATCTCGATACGGCAAGTGATTTTGGCCTTGATTGATGGATCCTCTTCTTGCAAAGAATAATCATCCTCACTCCCGACTTTGTTGGGGAGAGAGCTTTCTTCTTTATCAGGAACGACATATCAAGAGACAACTATTGTATGCAATGGCAAGCTTCGTTTTTGTCCTTTAAGGATTACTTTCGTTATGTATCCCATCAATGTGATGACTTTTAGAGAAGCGTTAGATTTTATTGTCCGCTCATTGGTTTGTCTTCGTGACTTGTGCTTCCTTGTTTTTTTTTTTTACCTTTTTTTTTGCCTTGGAGGGTTTGGAGCGAGTTCGTTGAAGAACTCCAGATTCAGCAGACCTTCACTAGTTAGATGTTATATAATTCGTCAATTTTATTCAATTTGTTTCAAACGGTTTCTAAGGAGTTAATGATACATCAAGTTCATCATATCTACACACACCCTCGTTCTACGGTTGTGAATGTTTATATTTTTTATTTTTCATTTATATATAAAAGAAATGTGTGGTGGAACGATAAGAGCAACTCCAAATTTTACACCAAATCATCAATGTGTGTGAATGTTTATATTTTTAATTTTTCATTTATATAAAAGAATGTGTGGTGGAACGATAAGAGCAACTCCAAAATTCAAATTAATAAATACGTCACTTTTTTTAAGAACACATTTTTTTAAAAAGGAAAATAAAAACAAGTCACATTATCACTAAGAAAAGGAATCTAAATAAATATTTATTCAATTAATACTCATGACTCAATCAGAGGTAGTATTTTACAAAGATTAGAAGTTACTGTTGTGATTTCTCTTATGAATTGGCTAATTCCTATTCCATTTTCCGGCAACCCTAGTGTTCCATCATAGAAACAGAAATTAGAAACTTAGAATTGTTCTAATATCTTGTTTTTTTGTGTGTGATTGTTTTTGCTTCATTCTAATTTATGATTTCTTTATTTAGTTCTTCAACTATAATGCATTTTCTGGTTTGATAGCTATGTTTTTTTAATACTTTTTCTTGTTAAGCTTTATGCGTTGTTACATTCGTGATAACTTCTACGTCTCTCACCTACTCAATGCATATCGTATGTTGACTCTTCTTGAAGATGAAGATAGTGATATAAACGAAGTGATGGTTAAAGGAAGTGGTCTCTTTTTTGTTTCTTGCTAGAACTGATATATAATAGATTGAATAATAAGTATTTGCTTTAGTGTCGATTTTTAAAAAATTGTGTTTTGACTTAATATCGATCTAATATCTTTTTTGTGTGTGTGTGTGTGTGTGACTACTTTTGAATATTAATGTGCTTGAGTCATATATTCATTGCAATGGTAACCAACTTAGTTGGACAATTACTGTTACATTTAAAATTATCACCTGGAGTTGTCGATCGACCTATGTCATTTGTTTTGATTTGCGAGTTGGCTTTCTTTATTATAGGGAGTTGCACTACTTAATTGAGAATAAAATTAAATATACATGGATATCCACATACCTGTGGATATCTGTATGGGGAGGGTATGAGTTTGAAGTTTTCTACCTGAATGGGTAATGGGTAGGGTATGGGTACAATTTTTTTTGATGGGTAGCATATAGATATGGACAAACCCGTACCCATTGTCATCCCTAACGACATGTACCTCCGCCCCTGATTGGTCATATCATAACGAATGATACAACACTTTTACATTCTTAATTATTACGGTCTGTGTCATTCCCCCTAAAAGAAGAAATTATCATGATCTATATATCTATATAATAATAAACGAGTCTTACATTATATTTAATAATAAAAAAGTATTGCATAATTCGATTGATTGACATTTTTGAATTACTTTCCCATCTATTTATTGAAGAATGCTCCCTCAATCAACTACTTACGACTTTTCTTCCCTAATTCCTCCATCCTTCTTTCCTCTTTGTTGCTTCATATTTTCCCCTCACCACTGAAAATTTTAGAAGACAAACTATGTGGTGGGGGGAATCTATTATATTTTCTTGATGAAAATTGAAACCGCAACAAACTCGTTAAACCCTTCCTCTCCAAAAACTCAATTTGTTTCAACTTATACACACAAATTTGTGTTTCACATTTTCTCTTTTGCTCGTTTTTTTCCCCGGTTATTTCTACTTTTGTTTACTAGAGTCTATTTTGATAGATCTGATGAGGAGTTTTTAGTGGTTTTTCAGTTGCATGATCAGGGCCGGCCCTCGCTTTTATTGGGCCTAAGACCAAGTCTCGGAATTGGGCCTTTTAGTTGAAATTGTTTTTTTTTTAAAAACATACTTATTGTTAGATATTTTTTCATAAATAAATATTTTGGTTATCGTTTGCATACGAGTTGCCGTATGAATTAATGTTATCGCAACGAAACAGGGTTCGAAGGGGCAGCGTCCCTTCGCAGGGGGTCGAGGGGGCAGTGTCCCTTCGCGGACAGCGTCCTTTCGCAGGGGTCGAGGGGGCAGTGCCAACTCGTGGGGGTTCGGGGGCAACGCCCCCGAAACCTAAACCAATGCAAGAATCAGTTCATGAAGGGATATGCATTTTCAGATACACGCATTTTCAAACTGATATGTACTTACCCTTTCGTGTAAGGGTTGCATGCTTTCATCCGGTGAACAGTGACAACCCTACCCTTTCGTGCAAGGAGTACATCCATTCGTTTATGGGGTACTTGCAACCTATAAAAGGCATAAGTATGAAGACGAAAATCCATAAATTTGACAACATCATTAGAAAAACTTTGAGTGTTCTCGGGTTTGATTCAAACAAGTCACTGTTTGAATCAAACACCCCCATCGTATCCTGAAAGAGATTTTCATTTGATCCATTAGTGACAAATCGTGTGGGACAAAACATCTCTTAAAAGACAATGTTATTAACGTGTCTTGGAGTTTCTAATTCTCTGTCAAATCTTAAGTACTATATTTTTTCCAACACTTATCGCGTTTTTAACATCCGTAAATGCAAAAAAATAATAAAACTTGTTTGTATATATCTATTTTTTTGGTCAAGTAAAATTTTTTATTGGGGTCTTTATCAATTAGAGTAAAAAAAAAATTGGGCCTTTACCAAAAAAGAAAATTAACATATTATATTAGGTTGAATCAGATTAAATCTACACGAATTTTTTTTTTTTTTTTAAATAAACACGTATCGTTGGGACCCCCGACAGACCGCTTTACAAGACCGGGTCTCGCCGGCCTTAGCATAGGGCCGGGCGGCCGGCCCTGTGCATGATGAGGAGTTTTTAGTGGTTTTTCAGTTGCATGATGTGTTTTTTTATCATGAGTAATATAGTATGTGAAATGAAAGTTTGTGTATTTCGTTCTTTTTATGCATGTATTTTTTGTTGTTCAGATCTATCTTTCAAATAGTTATGTGTGGTGTAGGCAACAAGACCCCTCTCCTGCACCGGGAGTATCTTCTTCTTGTTATTACTTTTTTTTTTTTTTTTTTTTTTCTACATTGTTAAGAGTATTTATCTTTATCTAGTTTGTTAGATCTCAAAAAATTTAGTCTTTTAATGTTTATGGTTATAACGATTATACTAAATCACATTATTGAGCATACATTTTTACTTTCTACCGTATTTGAAAGAGTAGAAATTTATTGTTGTAATGCATGTCACTTGCTATATATATAATATTTTGTTACTTCGTTTAACTTATTTATTTGTTTTCTATGATAGGTTTTGACATTCAATTTTTTATTTTTTTTTACGGTGCAGATTGTTAGATCGCTCTTTAATCATTACAACTTTATAAGAAGTTTGAATATACGAAGAATACTTAGCATCTCAAAAGTCGCAGTGCATAAATTCTAGAATTATATGATGGAAGGCTATGAAGATGAACATGGAGGAGGATTTGATCCAAAAACTGACAACAAAAATATCGATGTAGTGGGAGCGTATTTTTTATTTTTATTTTGGCCAGGACAAGTTTTCTCCACTAGGATTGCTTTGGCTTACCACAGAAAATTATCATGATCGATTGATTAACATTTTTGGATTACTTTCTCGTCTATTTATTGAAGAGTGCTACCTCAATCAACTATTCACAACTTTTCTTCCTTAATTCCTCCCTCCTTCTTTCCTCTTTGCTGCTTCATATTTTCCCCTCACCACTGAAAATTTTGGAAGACAAACTACGTGGGGGAAAAATCTTTTACATTTTCTTGACGAAAATTGAAATCGCAACAAACTCGTTAAACCCTCATGCATGCTCCAAAAACTCAACTTGTTTCAGCTTATGCACACAAATTTGTGTTTCACAGGTTCTCTTTTGCTCGTTTTTTTCCCCCGGTTTATTTCTACTTTTGTTTACCATAGTTTATTTTGATAGATCTGATGAGGAGTTTTTAGTTGATTTTCAGTTGCATGATGTGTTTTTTTTATCATGAGTAATATAGTATGTGAAATGAAAGTTTGTATATCTCGTTCTTTTTATGCATGTATTTGTTGGGTGGATCGCTCGTTTGTGGAGCCCACCGAATAATATAAAAATAAGATAAATAAAGAAAAAAATATTATGTCAAGTATTATTTAAGGAAATAACCTAGGTTATTTTCCCTAATCTTTTACAACAAAAAGAGAGGCAAAATTCGCAGCTTTTGTTGGTGTTACAGCAAAAACTTTCCGACAACGATCGGCCATTGAAACAGACTCCGATCGACATGAAATTTTGAGGACTTGTTCGTCTCTCATTCTTCTTCAATTGAACGGTGGAATTTGCGTTTCAACGGTTCAATTTTCTGAAAATCGTCCGTGACCGACTGGTGCGTTTTTTGGTGATATTTTTCAACAGCTATTGTATTTTGCATTCTTAGTTGATGCTTTGGTGTAGTTGAGTTGGTTGATTTGTTTGAAACACTTTTGTATCATCTTTTGCTGATTAGTGGAGTTTTTGTTGGCTTCAGTTGGTTTTTACTCTCTCACATCGAGAGGGGTTTTCTACGTTAAAATTGTGGTGTTGATTTTCTTGTGTTTTCGTTTCGCTTTATTTATGATTTGATTTCGTTGGGGCTGCCTCGTTTAATTCTGTTGCGTGTCATTGGGAAGACTTTGTGGATATTTGTGATACGTGTGGTATTGCGGTTGTTTGTTTTCTCAACAGTATTTTTTGTTGTTCAGATCTATCTTTCAAATAGTTATGTGTGGTGTAGGCAACAAGATCCTTCTCTTACGAGTATCTTCTTCTTTTTATTACTCTTTTTTTTGCAGATCTACATTTTTAAGAGTACTTATCTCTTGTTTTTACTCTCTTCTGACTCCCATTATCAGGTTGAGAAAGTACAGAGAATTCTAAAGGGTTCCTCTGAAAATTACTAGAAGGTGTGTAGATTTAGAAGATCAATCCTACAACACCAAAGGGAGATTTCCGCTGCTATTGACTCAGGTATGTTTATAGTTTAATTTTTCTTGATTCTCAATAGTTTAGCATAATCGATCCGGAGGTAATGTGATTGAATCACATAAGGCTTCTAGAATTATATGATGGAAGGCTATGAAGGTGACCATGGAGGAGGATTTGATCCAAAAACCGACAACAGAAACATCGATGTAGTGGGAGTATTTTTTATTTTTATTTTGGCCAGAATAAGTTTTCTCCACTAGGATTGCTTTGGCTTACCGCCGCATCACCAGTGGGAGCGTATTTTTTATTTTTATTTTCAGATCTTATTTATGCTCGTATTTATGCCAGTGGACTAGGATTGCTTTGGCTTACCATCGCATCACCTGTGGGAGCGTATTTTTATATTTATTTTCAGATCTTATTTATGCCACCGCACCACCTGTGGAGCGTTTTTTATTTTTATTTTCAGATCTTACTGGGTCTTATTTATGCTACCGTATCACCCGTAGGAGTGTTTTTATTTTTTTATTTTTATTTTCAGATCTTATTTATCCCACCATATCACCCTTGGGAGCGTTTTTTTATTTTTATTTTCAGATCTTATTTATGATGTAATATAGGTATCTGATATATTTTTTATGGCTCTTTTAGATTGATGGAATATATTGAAATGAAATGAATCTGTTGTGATGAAATGATATCATTCCATTACTGCATTTGATAGGCAATGGACTGAAATCGTTTATTATGGTAGGATTTATTTTTTCATTCCATTCCGACCATTACATTGGATTTTTGAATGAAAATCATCCATTTTCATTCCGTTCAAATGAAAACATATTCTATTCTTTATCGCAAAACACGTCAAATTGATGGAATAAAATAAAAAATGCATTTCATTCCATTCCATTCTACTACCACAATTCAAACGTGTTATGATTATAATTCAACGTCTATAGTAGTATTTTCATGATACGTTGATTTAAATAATCGTATGAATTCAAACAAAAAAAAAAAATAATCGTATGAATTAATTGTCTCTCGAATGTAGCCTCTACCTTACAGATTCTAACATCATTTACGTAATCTCTACACATAGTCACCGTACTGTAATCTCTACCGTACTACAATAATAAAGAATCGTAAACCAAAATAATTACGACATATTTACAAAAACAAATACACATATAAATAATTTATTTTCTATTATTATAAATGATAAATATTACCTTGTATTGATATTCAAAATACGTATAAGATCTTATTAACGAAATATTTCTAAAGATTTTTTTGACTCGAATTATATAAATATATATATATATATATATATATATATATATATATATATATATATATATATATATATATATATATTTGATGTTAAAATAAGAAAAACTCGAATCCGTAAAAAATTCGATCATGCGGTAGATATATAGTAGATGACGTCCAATTTTATCCGTAATCATTGAATAGAGATCACGTATACGATTCTCGACGCAAAGACATTTTAATGGATTCGGAAATTTATATACGATTTACCACTTTTTACAGATTCTAATGCGAGTGCTCTTAGTGAGGAACAAAAGAAAAAAAAAAACAACAATTTTCTTTCGATGGAAAAGTGAGCTGCGCTATACAGTACATGTGGAAACGCTTATCAGGAAGATTCCTGACTACTCTTTTTGAAAAAAAGGATTCCTGAACACAAATCTATTAGATTTTTTTTTTTTTTTTTTTTTTTGAGGTGATAAATTTTCTCCTCTTTCGATGTGTTATCATCATCTCCATCTCATTTGCATCTCATCTGTATTACTTCCGTCTCCGATTCCGATTCCGATTCCGATTCTCCCACCCAAGCATATCTCTGCAACGACTTATTCTCCACCATTCCCAATTCCTACCTCAAATTTCCTGGCTACCATTTTTACCGAACCTCCATCTGATTAGTTTAAATCCGCAATTCTATTACTTCTGTGTTTCTGTGGGAAAACTTTAAATCTACCGCTTGATCTGCTCACCCTCGTGCTGAAATCTGTTTTTATGTTTGTTGCTATGTCATCCAGACCCTCTGCCTCCTGTAGTTGAAATATGATATTGTGGGATGAAATAGGACGTGAAACGTTTTGGATTTAAGAATTTGTAGAGTGATGGGCTATTTACAAACTGTGTGGATGTGTTTAATGAAATGTGCCTGATGTAGAAATATTTTTTCTTGCTTTGTTCATAAGTGTAATGAAATGTGCCTTGGTGTAGAAATATTTTGTCGTGCTCTGTTAATGAAATGTGCCATGATGTAGAAAGATTTTATCTTCATGTGTTCATATGTGTAATGAAATGTGATGTGTTGTAGAAAGATTTCGTCTTGACATGTTCATATGTGTAATGAAATGTGACATGATGTAGAATGATTTTGTCTTGCCGTGTTCATAATAAGTCTGATGAAACCTGCCTTGATGTAGAAAGATTTTATCTTGCTGTGTTCATAAGTCTAATGGAATGTGCCATGAGGTAGAAAGATTTCATCTGGTTGTGTTCGTAAGTGTAATGAAACGTGCCTTGATGTAGAAAGATTTCATCTTGTTGTGTTCATTAGTGTAATGAAATGTGCCATGATGTAGAAAGATTTTATTTTGCAGTGTTCACAAGTGTTAAGAAATGTGCCATGCCGGAGAAAGATTCTATCTTGCTGTGTTCATAAGTGTAATGAAACGTGCCATGATGTTGAAATATTTCGTCTTGCGGAGTTCATAAGTAGTGATTGTCCTCCTTGTCATAAAAAAAGTGTTTATAAATGTCAATATGGGAAGATTGAGCTAGAAAGAGAGCGTTGTGAAAGATCTTTTAGGTGCGGAATACGTGTGAGAAGTTGTTAGGATGTGGAAAGCGTAACTGTAGGAGAGGGTGTTATTTAGGTGAATGTGGGGACTGTCCATTGCAGGGGCACCGGACTGGTCTGTGTGGCAAGAAAGTGTATGGCTTGTGATGTTGTCATGCCGCTATGTGGATCCATGTGCGTTAGGGGTCCTAGGTTGATGGATTCCGTTGGTGCCCGGAAAGATGTCATCATGGTGAATGTAATGTGACGTGTTGATTTGTTGTTACGAAGTCTTGCATGTGTGGAAGCTTAAAGAAACAGGTAGTAAATAGTAAAGTGTTGTTGTTACTTTCCTTAGCTTATTTCTACGTAAAGACATGGAAAAGTTTGTGTCTTTGGTTTACGTTTAGTGGAGAAAGTGAAATAAAATGGTGAATTGATTTGTAGAGTAGGTTCCTTGATAGTTGGCATGTGAAAAGAAGTGCCAGAAAACGAGGGATTGTGGATGTCATGCTTGTATGAGTTGTTGCTGTGAAGGGGACCTTGAGGTTTCTGTTGTTGCTTTCTTTTGTTGTTTTTTATATATATTGACAGTATATAAGCATTATATGTATGTATGGGTGTGTGTATGTAAGTATGTATCTATGTAAATATATAGGTATATTGACATTATATTTGGACTAAAATGCTTGGGATGTTTTGGGGAGTAGATATGTGACAGGAAGCTTCGCTGTAGGAATCACAAGTGTCGGTCTCCATGTCATAGGTACGACTACTTATTGAAGATTTAATCACCAAGAAATTACTTTTGTTTAATGATTTAACTTTCTTAGACGTTGATCAATATATGTGATTTTATTCTGAAAAACTTTTCCTGTAAATTTGTATGAGTTGGTGAATGGTGTCTCATAGATCACTTTCTACAATGTTTTTCTCTTTAATAGTGTGATTCCTGACCAGTTTTATGTTGGTGAAAATGATTATTGAATGTTGTTTGATTTGCAGAGGAGGTTGCGCTCCATGCCCGGTGATGGTTCCGATTTCATGTTCACGTGGAGAAACACAAATTGAGGTAGGGTTTGCTCTTACAAATTCGGGATTCTTTTACTCGTTTTTGGTGGTAAAGGTAAAAATTCCGATGAGATTCTGATTTTGAGCAGAATTTTGTCTTAGAAATGTAAAAAACTTAAGAAAAATGAGATGGACCGTGTTATAGTGGATACAATCATAATTATGTTTCTCCTTAGCATCTTAATCTTTTAAATGAGATGGTAATTTATTAGTTAAACATTATTGCTATAATAAGTGACGATGTTTCTGACCGTGTTTCATTTAAGAGAGAACTCCTCCATGTTCACATCCATGCCCATTGGCTTGTCATCCTAGAGAATGTCCTATGTGTAAATCGTTGATAGAGCGTTCATGTCATTGTGGTGAAATGGTTCATGTTTTCGAGTGTACCTATTACAATAGCTTGCCTGAAATGGAGCAAATACGCATTCGTTCTTATGTGGGACCATGTCATTGGTACTACAAAGGTAGACATTTTTTTTCTTTCTAAAACGGGGCACAATATTATCACGCAAAGTGGACATTTAACCCACACATGTTATTGGTGGAATTCGAACCGGGAACTTGGGGCTGCTTGGTCTCAGAGTCTCAGCTATACCTTTTGGTGGGCCTTTGACGTTTAGGCCTTTCAGGTAGACGTTTATCCCCCCCATGTTTCATCTTGGCATTTTCGCCTGTCATCTATGCAATTTTTTTACCTTTACAGTCCAATTTTCGCGACATGTCAAGTTTCTATTGATTGAAGCATTTCGTACCTTCAATGCTAGATTTTACACACGTGGCATTTCGGACAAAAATGTCAAAATAAAAATAAAAATGCATAGATGATGGATAAAAGTGTCAAGATAAAACATTGGGATAGAAGTACAAAAATCGTGAAACAAAGTGGGCTAAAAGTATCTTTAGCCCTTCTATGTTTTGTTGAAGAATTTGTGTGCATTCATGCTTACGTGGTAACGAGAAACGTAAAGTGGACAATCAAAACTCACTCTTGGTCCCTTTGGTGGTAGGGCTTATTGGCGATAAAGTAGACGTTCAATATGTAAATTATTTAACTGTTACCTCACAAACAGCTTAAGCCCTCAGGGCAAAATGGTGAATTCAAGCACGATACATAGACTCAGATTCAAGAATGTAGTTTCTGTTGCTATCTAATTGTGACTGAAAATGCAGAATCTGACTCTTTATTTCCTTTGTCTAAGGTTATGGTCCGTTGTGCATGCCAGACCTTGAAGAAAGAATGGTTGTGTCAAGATATACAGACAACTTATCAGAATGCTTGTCGTGATCCTAAAGACGTACCGGTCAATATGGAATCGGCTGTCTAGATTGCAAGAATAAAGTAAAAAGGGCCGAGACTGAGCTACAGCTCCACAAACCCAAAGAGCCCGAGGTAAATTAAGTTTACGGGATAATGACACTTTTGGTCCCTTTATCTTTTTCTGTTGTCTCAATAGTGGCATGTATCTGCCATGACAATATTTTGCACCTCCAACTATAAATTTTCAGGACACTTGAATGGATCGTCCCGATTACTGACGTCTGACTCAAGTGTCCTAAAAGCATAACAAAAATGTATAGTTAGGGATGAAAATTTGTCATTATGAAAGATAAGGGGCTAGTTCAGTGACAATAAGAAAGATGGGGGATCCATAGTGTCATTTTTCTTATTATTTTGCAACCAATAGTATGGTGACACTTGGCACAAACTGTAACGGCTGACCATCACACGTTAGTCAACAAAGTGATTCCGGTATCCAAAAATGAATAGTTGTGGGTGCAAACTGTCATTATGGAAGATACGTGCTACTTTATAAACGGTGGTAAAGAAGTTGGAGGTCTTTTTCGAAGGTTTCATGTTCAAATAGGGGTGTGAATGATCCGAGCCTAGTCAAACATTTGATTATCGAGTCGAGCATGCTCTTCTTAAAATTGTCATGCTTGAACTCGGATTTGAGCGTGCTCGAGCATGAAAGAAAATGCTGATCGAGTCCAGCTCGAATGAGCTTTAGCAATGCTTGAATTCGATAAATTCCTCTATAAACAAGCCTTTAACGAGCTGAGCTTTGAATTACTCTTGAGCAGCTCGGCTTATTTACACCCCTACGTTCCAACCCCGTTTTGTATGAGGGTACTTTATGAGGTTAGAACTAAAAGTGTTCGTAAAAAAAAGTAAACAAACTAAAAGGCCTTTATGTATTTGTCATGGACCGGTTTATATTGCTGCAGTACAGAGGTTTCTATAGATATTTGTAGTATGTGTGGTTATTTATGTCACTTGGATTGCTTCTTTAAAGAAAAAAAGCTGTACTCATCTACGTCGTTATCGTTTCAGATGGTTTGCTCAGATAAAGAAGAAATGTCATGCGCCAATCCTCTTCCTTGCTGCAAACTTACACATGTCATGCCTTGAAAAGCGATGATTCTTTAAAATCATATGGCGAAAAGTTGGGCACATCCTGTGAAAAGTGTAAACTTTCTTGCAAAAAGGTTATAGTCAACTTAGCCTGCTTGTCTCTTGTCCTCGGTGTGTAAACAACGTACTATAATAAGTGACGGTGTTTGTCACATTCGACCGTGTGAAAGTCGATTCTAGGGTTTGATTCAACTTGTAAAAAGTCTATTGTTTTCGATTGTTTGCGGGGGTGGGGGGGTGGGGGGAGAGTTTATGTGGTTAGAGACGGTTTTGGGAAGGTTTTGCAAGCTGGTTTTGAAGCTTTTTGTTATGGTACGAACATGGGGGCAGAAATTCGAGCCATGAGGCTCGGTATTATTTGCTGTGCTTACAAAGATTCTCACAGCATCATCCCTTGAAACAGACTCTCAAATGCTATTTAACACGGTTCTTCACAAAACAAACATTCCTTGGCAGTATTTGGAGGACATTATGGAATTGCAGCAGTTAATAGCCCACTATCATATCCAGATAGCTCATATATATCGTGAAGGGAATTCGGTAGCTGATTATTTAGCTAAGAATGTGAGCACCACTCAAAAATCTCAGTTTCTTGACTTTGAGCAGCTGGATGGCACTCTTGGTTTGCTTGTTTTAAGGGACAATTTGCAGCTTCCAGCTTTGAGGATCACTTAGACACTGCCTGGTATCCCTGGAGTGCAAACAGGTTGTACGATGGACCATACTTCTTGCTCAGCTTCCACGCTTTGATTGCTCTTCTTTGCCCTTGCTGGTCTGTTTTCTGTTGGCTGGATGAGTTCCAAGCTTTGATGTTCCGAATTTTGGTGTCAGGGATTCAGTTTGGTGGTTGTGATGCACCTGCTTGAATGCTTGCAGACCTGTTGTTTTTGGCTAATTTGACAATGGAGTTTTTATCGGCAATTTTTTGCGGAATGCACACTTCATTAATAATGAGTGCAAACAGGCGCTTTTCAGAATCTTTTCCTGTTTTTAATACGATGTTTGGTGCCTTGTTGCTGGCTTTTCTTCTGGGCTTTTCAGATTCCAGTTGGGGGCTGTAGCTGTGTTGAAGCTACACCAGTTTGGAATTTGGCAGAAGGATGCTTTTGGCTTTGATCCATGATGTAGAAAGGTGCACCAGTTGGGGCTGAATCTGTTGTTGAAGCAGCAAGTCTTGCTGCTAGTGGTCAAGCATTTGAGGTGGTGTACTATCCGCGTGCTAGTACTCCGGACTTTGTTGTCAACGCCTCAGCTGTTAAAGCTTCTATGAGAGTCCAATGGCATCCTGGGATGCGGTTTAAGATGCCATTTGAGACAGAAGATTCATCTAGGATTATCTGGTTTATGGGAACTGAATCCTCTGTTCAAGCTGATGATCCAATTTGCTGGCCTAATTCCCCGTGGCGCCTTCTTCAGGTATGTAGAATTCGCTGAACCTTATCGTCTGTCTGATTTTTTTAAATTGTCCAATAATCGGTTTGTGGAAACAACAAGATTAGAGTTTATACGATAACCCTATGCCAGATACCTTTCAAGTGTAGTTCTTGTTGCCTGATACCTGCTGTGTAGTTCCCAACCTTAGAATTTATCATGATACTTGAGGCGACTGTTGTGCTTCCTGAACAGGATGCTGCTCAGGAACAGTATGAGGTGAATCTTCAGTACTTTGAACCGGGGGAAGGTGATAGTGCAGTGCTTGGACCGGTATCCGGCTGATGCCTGCTCCTTCTTGTATACACGTGAAGTTCATGCTATTGTCTTGGTTGGTCTGTCTCCGGTCGACTTCTATACTTCTCACTGGAGGATGGACTGGTGGATCCGGGACCATAGGACAGACTGGTTGAACCTCCCAAAAATCATCAACATGAGAATCTTCTTCCCAAATTTTTGAAAAGACATTGCTTATTTCAGATTTTTGTTTAAGAAGATAAAACCAGGTCATTCTCGCTGGAGTGTCTCTAACTTGTTGAAGTATTGAAACATCATCATTCATCTTCTTTTTTTTTTTAAGTCTTGACAAATAAACCCTTCAAGGTGGTCCTGATAGAGAAAGCTTGAGCTGTGTTGCCATGGTGAGAGCAAGTGGCAGCCACAGCATTCCTTGGTAGTTGCATGAAATAGGTAAACCTGGCCTTTTTCAGCCTCCATAATGTTTATCATGGCGTTCACTGTAATCCAAGTATTGTAATTTGTAAGAGTCTCTCTCAGTAGCTACTGGTTAATTGATAGTGCTAGTCAAGTAACCGAGCCACGTCCAGTGATAAACAGGCCTAACGGGTTTTTAGACCTTTGTAAGTAATTCAGTCCATTAAAGCTTTTTTTAGAGTAGTGGTTATGCAAATTAGGATTTGTCATTCCTGTCTGAGATTTCTGATGCCTCTTTATTTGACTTGTCAGATTATAACAGCAGCTCAGGAGTCATTTGCGAGTGAGCTATCCAATGAAGATGAACACAGTTGGTAGTGCTATCCAACAGCTTAAAACCCGGGGAAAGACGGGCAAAGATCACAGAGAAGATAATGGAGGTTGTTGCAGGAGCTGAGGCAATTATGTCATGTCTTCATGTTAGTTTTGGTATGTGTGATGGGCCTTTTTCTTGTTTGGATGTACTCCTATCCTTCACATTATGCTAAAAGTTTCCATATCGAATTTTCTAGCTATCTTTGTTGTTTTCATATGCAATGTTAGTCTTTCTTGAATTCGTTTCGGGCATCAGTTTGGATATCACTCTGATAGGTAAGCATGTCTTTAGTTTCCAGAAGTGGCTTTACTCTTTAGGAGTCTTATTATAGCTGTAATTTAACAACCTAACAACAACCTTCCTAACAAGTTATTAGCTGACAGAAACACGCCTAAGCGACTAGCAAAGTAGTACAATAAAATACAAGAGATTCATCATACGGTAAAACAGGAAAATAACTTGTATATTTATACACGCTGTAAAGACTTGCGTGCTCAATGAATTGGTCTGCTTTTACAGTGTGGATTGGTAGGATTTAACGTTTGGTTAAAGGGATTTGTACACATTCATGTTCACATGGTAACGAAAAAACAAGGAGGAGATTTTGATCAAGGTTTTTGGTAAGGCAATGAAAATATATGACTCATGGATTATGGGTAAAAGTGCATTGGGGCACATGTATGCAAAATCTTTTTATACCGGTTGACACTAAGTTTTGAATATCGTGCTGTAGTGAAAGCTGATGCTGGATCCGCCACTGCTTGGTCTTGTGCCCCCCCGAGCTCTCTACTCATTGGTTGGCCTTGCTGGCGATAACCGGTGATAAAAGGTAGACATGTCCTCTAAATGAAGAAGCATGTACTCCCTCCCTGTTTGGCATATTTTACGAAAAGCAGATACTTTGTTTTGTTTTGTTTTTCAGAAGAATATGCATCCTTGGAGGCGGAGCTGTTCACCTCACCTGATGCCCCCATTTTTCTCTGGTAAAGCTTTTGGTTTTTGTGATAGCATTCATGAAAGCATTTTATTTAATTGTTCAAGAGAAAATAACCCCCCTTCCCCTTCACTAATCTCTACCTGAAGAAAATTCAAGCCATAGACAAACGGTGAAAAGAAATCAAAACACCAAAATGGGCTAGGACCCAACAAAATGAAGTTTACTTAGATTGGCTGATGAGCCATAATATATAATCAGTTAGGTTTCCTCATAAAAAGACTGGGACTGTGGGGTAAGCAGAGTTCATTAACACAAAAGGGGATGTCCTGGATAACAATTAATAATAATAATAATAATAATCCTTGCCCTGAAATATCATGTATAAATAAATATATATCACCAGAATCTCCACAGGATCAACCAATCCAACCGGACTCTGAATGAGCTTCAGATTGAGGCCTGGGGTGGAGGTCTTGGTTCTCTTGGTCTGGATGCTAAAAAATCCAAATCCCTTTGGCCTTCCAGCTACTCTTTTGGTAATTACCTTCTTATCTGGATTATGAGAGGCAAAACAGGGAGAGAGGAAAAAAAAATTAGAATCAAATGTAAGCCTAGATCGTTCAGACAGACAAATGAAGGTCAAAATGCATAAAAATGATAATCCCACCCTCGTAAAGCTTGCCAAATTGTGAGAGCAATTCATCAGTAGTACACGCACACGGTGGATCAACCCCATACGAGTACTTTTTCTCATGGGGACAATTTTTCAAAACCGGGTAAAGTGAATTTATACAGTCACCTATTATATATTCCTCAAAATTTACACACCATATTCTCTTGTTTTTCCTGTGGCACAGGCAGAGTCTGAAACGGGTCGTGGTATGCATTTACTGGCCTACCTCCCTTGATTATTACAGGGCTATATCAGAGGTATGAATGATCTTGGTGCATTTCATTGTGGTCTCTGCTTGTTTAGTTTTACACCCTTGCTTAGTTGAGCCGTTTAGTGTAGTCAGATATTTTGAAAAGCAAGAAGATGGTATTGAAAAGTGTCCTAACACCAATTCAGAACTTAAGCCTTTTTCCTGATGAACCTATTCAGACAACCCATGAAAAAAAAGCAGGCAGGAAACCAGTCAGTCAGTATACCATCCTAAAATAATGAACATCCTTTAGGATAAGAACCTATTCAACAGAAAAAGTTCAAGGAAATAGGCAGACTGCAATTCTTAGGTGGGGAAAAGAATGTAAGTTGAAAAGTGTAAGCAGGCAACAAGTAAAACCCTAAATGCTTGTGCAGATATTTCTTATGAGATCATTTTGTAGTCTGCTGCTAGCTAATTCTTGCTGAATGCTAAAACTTGACCCGTTATTTTCTTTTGTCTTAGGTTAATGTCCGTTGTTCATGCAGATGGTGAAAAAGGAATGTTTGTATCAAAGATGTACAGATATTTTATCAGTTTCATCCTTGTCGTGATCCTGGAGATAGATGTATCAAAGGGTGGGTGGTCAATGAATGGAAGATGGATCTTGTGTTGTAATAAATTGTAATACTATGTGATGTCTTGTTGTGTAATTAATAACACACACACACACACACACACACACACACACAAATGCATGCAGCTATTCTGGGGGATATATATATATTCATTCACCTACTAAACAAATGCAGCATTGTCTTTGTCTGTCTAAAATCTAAATCAACTCAACTGGGGTTTTCTCTTTTGTATAAACCAAAACTCTTACTGTGGGATATACATTTCGTTCAAAAACAAATCAGAAATTGAATCTTACTGTTGGATATATTTACCTCTGCTCAAATGCATGGTCTCTCTAATTCTGTTGTTCAACTGGGGCTTCTCCACATAAACCATAAGCTCTCTCTAGATCAGCCACAACTCTAGACATTGTTGGCCTTTGATTTCTGATTGTATGCACACATTGCAATGCTGTCTCCTTCAAAATGTCAATAGCAGCAACTTCATTCAGCACCGGATTCGGCGGTGCAACCCTTGCGTCCAATACTAAATCATTTTGGGGAATTGCTTGTCTAACGTAATGAGCTAGATCAAGTATTCCTGCATTTGTCAAGCCATGTCGATTTCTAACTTCATCACTAAGCAAAGCTTCAAATCCAGTTAAGAGTTCCGACAAAACGACACCGAAGGCGAACACATCAGTTTCTGTGTTGAAGCGGTTTTCTTGCATACAGTTCCAATTCATATATCCCATTGTTCCGGTCGCTGGTTCGTGCTCGTTTGACTGCGGACCGGAATGGGACAACCCAAAGTCAGCCACTTTTGCGGTCCAGTCATCTGCTAGCAAGATATTTGCCGTCTTGATGTCTCTATGTATGATCTGTGGGACAGTGTAAAAGTGAAGATACTCTATGCCACGGGCTGTGTCGAGTGCAATTTTAATCCTCCTCTTCCATGAATTTGTGGCTTCAGGTAAGTGTTGTTCATGCAACATTTGGTGAAGGGATCCATTCACCATGTGCTCATAAACCAAAATGTTTTCATCATTTTCTACGCATACACCCAAAAGCCTAATCAAATTGACGTGGTGCACACGGCTTAAGAGTCTCAATTCTGCCTCGAACCCTTTCTTTATCTTTTCGGCCCTTGCGATGTCATTTCTTGTCGGGTTCACCGGAGTTTTGGTATGCCGTTTAATGGCAACGGCGATACCTCTATCGGTTAATTCGCCTCGATAGACGGCACCAAACCCGCCCTCACCAAGACGGTTATCAACCGAAAAATTACGGGTTGCGATTTCAAGATCAACAAAACGGAACTCCTCAATTCCGGTGTGTGGTGGAAGTATACTAGTGTTGTGCTGAGGGTTAGGATTTGTAATAAAAAATGCATTCCACACATAATATCCTACGCAACAAATGGATGCAGCTATTCCAACCGAACCAACAATACATGCAGCAACATAAAAACTATTACCCAACAACTCTCTTTTTGGGCTTGATCGTGGGGGCGGCGGTGGCGGCGGTGATGTGATTTGAAAGTCACAACGCTTGCATATGTATCCTGTGCCTGAACATAGCCGCTGAGATTCAACAAAGACCCCACAGATGCAATAAAAACGACGAACGCACGGTCCCGGGAGAGCTTCCGGTAACGGGAGCGAAAGCCCGGCGGGATAGACTCCGTCCGGCCAACCGGAACCCCAACAAACAATCGAAAAGTTCAGACTGAGCAAGCCACATGTGAAACCGACCCCGGCAACGACCGTCTCGAATGAATAGTCGGCAATGGTAAGCTCACTCCCAATGCCCCAACACGACACCGTGGCACTCGACCTACGTAAACCACAGGTATGGCGTGCCCCGAGAGCAAGCGAGGAATACTCCAAAGCACGGTGTGACGGAACGTCGAGCTGGCCAGACTCACCGTCTCCCCCACAAACAACGAAACCGGTCGAATCAAACCCGCAAGCATGTGATCCACCCGCTGTGATGGTGACCATAGAAACGTTGTCGAAATCGGACTCGATTCGGGAAGCTAAAGATTCAAGGCCGATCCGGTTTGCCCAACAAGTCACCTTATACGAACTCCTCGGGATCCCACATGAGAATCCGAAGCCGGAGGATATGATGGAGAAAGTAGTCGACGTCGGATATGAATATGATGTTCCTCTCCAACACTGTGCGGAACCATGGGTAGTCAGCATGCATATTTGGGTGTCGCCGATGGTAACACTCCCGCTCAGTAGCTGATGTTCAGCTTCAAAATACAACCTCCTGACCGTGAAATCCCGGGTGTCCCAACAGAGGAGAAACGAGCTGCTGCTGGAACTAACGCCGCATAGGATGTCTAGGCCGCCGGCAATGGAGCTAAAGGAGTATTTAGGGGTGAAGATTTGAGGAATGATTCTCCCATCTCTCCAACATTGAATGGTTTGGGTGGCTCTTTCAGCGGAAATAGAGCAGAGTGTGACGGAAGTGGGAGAACCACCACCACCGTAGGCGCCATAGCTAATAGATAATGTTGGTGATGAAGAAGAAGGCGTTAGGCATTGGGCTGAGGGCACTTGATGTTGGAAGAGGAAAAGGAGGAGGAGGAGAAAAGGAAGGGAAAATATGGAGAATGGAGGAGCCATTTGAGATTACTGTGTGCTTACTGTGTGCTTCTGCTGCTAGCTAGCTGTGGATATTTGGAGGAATCATATATATCTCAAAAGATGAGAGCTTAAGGTGTCCAAAGGTGAGAGCTTAATTAGTGTGTCGATCTCCGGCGGGAACAGGGACTTGGGGAAGGGGTTGATTATTTTGGAAACGATATTCTCTTCTGCTGTTTTTTTTTTTTTGAAATAAAAATTCTACTCCTCTATTGTTGTTGTTGTTGTTTTTGTTTTTTAACAGTATATTATCATTTTTACATATATTAGCAAATGATACGGTACTATGACATAACTAATATTGTTTGTAATTTTAATGAAACGTTACACCATCAGCAGCAACATCTTAAAAAAAAAAAAAAGATATACATATATATGACATAATAATAAGAATGATTTTTTGATTGATCATATGATGGAACAAGTAATAATACGAAGAAAAAAAAAGAAAAAGAAAAAAAAACAACGACAACATGAACAACAAAAAAACACTACATATCATTGACACTCGTGGATTAATTGAAGTGTCGTCAATATATATATATATATATGATTTATAGGTTATATCATTTGTACTCGTACATTAATTATACAATTATCAATTAACGACATGTTTTACGTACGTTATATACTTTTACGTACGTTATATACATTAATAATTATAATTATTATTATATAATATTGGTACTGGTGAACTATTTGTAGGGTCCTCCTATCCGATCCGATCCGATCCATATTGACATTCTCGGAGGCCGGAGGAGGATAGAACAACGACGTTAGTGTGGGATCGTTCACGTTTTAAGTACGGAAAAAAAGAAGGGGGTGATACAGTCTGTTTTTTTTTTTTTTTAAGTACTTACTTTTTTGTAACAGGATCATGCAATAGCCTCAGTCAGGCTACTAATTAAAAAGAAAGAAATTAAATAGACAGCTACACTATGTGGGGGTGGGGTGGGGGTGGGGGTGGGGGTGGGGGTGGGGACCTCCTATGTAATAGGGCACTACCGCACACAAACGAACTGGGTGTTTTTTAAGTGGAGAGAATATCTTTGTCTGACGACCTTCATGTTCAT
The DNA here is from genome assembly GCA_036785695.1 of Gentiana straminea. NCBI lineage: Eukaryota > Viridiplantae > Streptophyta > Magnoliopsida > Gentianales > Gentianaceae > Gentiana > Gentiana straminea. The sequence goes on along the minus strand of JAVUPR010000258.1, from coordinate 2,883,387 downwards.
ATTACTTGTCTCCAAAGTAGGAGAAATCCTTCCTTTGTCCTCATCCTAACTTAAAAACATTTTATGCAAATTATGTGCTACTACTACTCTCTACATTTTTATTTATTTGTTATTAGCCATAAATCAGCCTCCTTTTTTGTCTGAAAATTAAACATGTACACTTTGTTTTCTTATAATTAGTATCAGCATAATTTAGTGTGAGATCAATTATTAATAATTTAATCAAAGCCAACAACCAGTAACTTTACATTTTTATTCTCCATCATAGTAATTATTATTATTATTATTATTATTATTATTATTATTATTATTAATGGCCCCGCACCGTACGTACCCCTTCTTTTTTTGTGTGACCTCGGGAAGGGATGTTCTTCTTTATTCTTTTCATTTCGTTTTCTTTTTTTCAGTTTTAATTAAAAAATGTTACACTTAAAGAAAAAGAAACCAAAATAAATAAATAAATAACACTCCAAGCAATATATGATAACCCCTTAATAACTAGCACTTTTGTTGTTCAAAGCGTAGTTTCAGTTAGTTGTATCAAACTATTGGACGCTTTGACTATTCATAGTGATATGATGTTAACATTTAATTTCTTGATTTTAAGTGATTTATGTATACATGGCATTCTATTATTACGAGAAATTCTTACATGCTCATTCCACTGGTGAATCCATAAAGTTTTTAATGGTCGTTGGACCGTAAAATTATATTTCTTATTCAAAAAATTGTTTCAGTGGAGACATAATAGTCTAAAATTACATTTTTAATAACAAATTGATATTTTAACAACAAAACTACATCGTTTTAATACAAAAAATAATCTCCGAAACTCAGTTGAGTCACGTGCCCCACCCCGGAGACATACAAATCCGCCCCTAGCTCATTCCATTTGAAGTGAAGTGATGTGCGGGCTGATCGAAACCACACAGTTTATATCTATGATATAAAATGTGTGGTTCTGATTGTTCTGCCGTCACTTCACTACAAATATACTCACCATTTAAGAAGGTATTTCTGCTGTAGGGACTCCCTATTAGAACAGATTGTCAGAAGGCTGCCACGTGCACAAACAAACAAACAGTTTTATCTTTTTATACACATGACATTCATCCGACGGTCCGTTCTAATAGGGAGTCCCTACATCAGAATTTAAGAATCTCCCGTATTGTTATACATGTTAAAGCATTGCCAATGTCACTATCAATCAGACACAACGTACGTCCATAACGTGATGTGGTATCGAGACCAATGATGATTTGACACATGTTTATATAGTTGTCTCAATGTCATATCATGAATGGTTTTAATGACACATCAGGTTGTAACATTCCTTTTGTAGCATAGTGGTTATAATATTCGTTGTGTCAAAGTGTTTTGCGAAAGATGTGATTCAACACTCACAACCACTGCTGCATGATATTTTCTTATATTGATTATGATATAAGATTTATTGACCATGGTGTAGATTTATCATAATCAATGATATAAAATCATGTTGATCTAAACGGTTGTGATATATTTGTTATGTAATATGGTTGAGTTATTATTATTATTATTTTGAGGAACATCTCGTTTTTTCTTTTGAGGAACATCTCGTTGAGTTAGTAGGATTAATGTCAATGTTTTTTTTTTTGTTATGACAAAGATTAATGTTTTTTTGGAGGGGGGCAAAGATTAATGTAAATGTTAATTAATGCAATCATAGTTATCAAAACCGGACCGGACCGGCGGTCAGACCGGTAAAACCGGTGACCCAGACACGGAACCGGTCCGATTCAGTCATTGGACCGGTTAAGGAGCCCGACCGCTCAAAACCGCTAAAACTGTCGGTTGCTAAACCGTGGCACGGCCGGTTATCGGTCGAACCGGTTTTTATTTATTTTTCTTAATTTTTTTATTAATAATTTGGTGACATTTAACTTTAAAAAAAAAAAACAAATATTTTACCTTTGTATAATCAAAACAAAATACAAAAGACTTACTTTCACTCATCAATTATTAACATTTTTATTCTTTCAACAATTATTAACATTTTTATTCTTTCAAGCTTCGTCTATTTTGGAATAAATCCTGTAAAAAATTCATTATTTCTCATTAACATCTTTTATTTTATATGTTCTTATTTCTTCTCTTTTGTTGGATTAATTATGAAAACTGATAAGTCTCCTCTTATTCAATAAACTCATTTCATTAACTCAAATCAAAGGCACAAACGTCAATAGACGGTGAGTACACATATAACCAAACCTGCATTAGTTATTTTTCATTTATACGTTGAAGGAGCACACATCAGTATTTGCGGTTAACATCTCCAATAAAACGAGGCAATAAGTAGTTTAAATAAAACAAGGCAATAAGGAGTTTAAGTTGATAAAATAAAATAAACCACTACAACTTTTAATGTGCACAAAATAACCTTGAAAAAAAAGATCCACACTTGTTAATTATCGAGACTTTCTTCTCATCATCTTCCTTTTGCTTTCGAGGCTTCAGTCTGATTATGCTTTCAACATGCTTGATCATCATGTGTTGCCGAATAAAATCATGTTTGATTGTTAATCTTGAAACAAACCTAGTCTTTCTTGTTTTAGGATCATAGTAAAGGTGCTTTATAGGTTCACTTATTTTCGCATTATACCTCATACTATGGCATTGCAACAAAATCTCCTTTGTGTGAATTGTGCCTAGGGGAATCAAAACTGATTGTAGTACACGATTATCACCATCATCAGAAACTAAATAAACGAAACCGTCGAAACCGTCTGATCTTTGAACGATGATTTCCATTTCTGTCCACCGGGAGATCTCATGGTTCAATATCCAAAGATTCCGTCTAAAACCTACTTGAATAGCAAAACGTCCTTCTATTTCTGCTACATGTACTCGAAAGCGTTGTCTATCGGGTTCATCTCCAGGAGGGAATGATACAAATCCAACACGCTCGCATTGAACATCAAACGTTAGTACATTGAATCTCTTCTTGATACCACCACTTCTGATCAAGCAAAAGATCATATTGCTAAAGCTTCTAGATGACAATATCTCAAAACCTTCACCAAGTTGTTCTGGAATAAAAGGTACCTGTTTCCAAGTGTTTTCTCCGAGTGTCAAAACTTGGAACACAGGCACTTGATTTGCTAGGTCTCGGCTTCCATTTTGCTCGGCCCCGCAAGTCAAACAACAAACAACTTTGTATTTGTTAGAAAAAGCGTCGAACCCCAAAAGATAGTGCTTGTCAACATTGATTCTATCTAAACAATGTTTTGTTAAGGGAAGATCCATTGTTTCCCTTGTGCTAGGGTTCCATATGCGATTGTCTAAACAGACTAAACCTTCGGCACTGCTAATACGATTTTGATCCATATCGTACAATGAACAAAATCCAAGTGATGGAATCTCTACGTCGGTTTGAAAATTTCCTTCAGGATCAGACAACCTTAATTCACCGTCGATCTCGGCAAGTATTTGAATTCCCCAAGGTCTGGTATGTGCACGAGCACGGCGACAATTTACGAAACAAGGATCTTCCATTAGTCGAAGCCAGTCTTTTGAAACACACTTAAACCTCATTAAAGATTTAACCGGAAGATTCAAGAGAATTTCGAAGACTATATCTTCGCAGATTGATAGTTTGTTTGTTCCCTTCGGCATCTTAATCTATCTATAATCCTAGAACAACGTGAGAGGAACAAAGGCATTAGTGAATAGTGAACATAACAAGGAAAAAAAGAAAGAAAAAGTAACAGAAACTTCTTACTTAGATCAATCAAGAAGATATATATATATATATATATATATCTTGGTTGAGAAAATCAAGAAAATACTTGTGTGAGCAATACTCAATGCAAAAACGTTTAAGAAAAAGAATCTGATTTTTATTAGGTAGAGTGATGCTATCAAATTTGATTGACATACTAAATGGCAGTTATTAAATTCATGAGTTATTCGTGTACAAGCAAATCAATATAATTAATGTACACGTTTTAGGAAATTTTATGGTAGTCATAACTCAATCTTAAATTCAATAGTAGAGAATTGACAAACATGATTGTTTGTTAAGTAACAGTTTTTTTTTTCTTTTCTTTTCCGAGAAACAAAAAAAAAAAAAAAAAAAAAAAATAAAAAAACGGATGTATACAAATTACACCATGTTAATCGTTAACAATTAAACGAAACATACTTGCGCACACTTGTGAACTTTGAGTTTTGTCTAAATTTGACCCGACTACATGTTTTATAATAATATATAATTGACATGAGAACTCCGGTTTCATTGTTGCATGATGACGAAAAAAATTAGAAAGCAATCGTAATAGAAAGATGTATCATCGGACTCATTGTAATAATAATAATTTATCTGTGAGCATATATATATATATATATATATATATATATATATATATATATATCACCATATATATATAACGACAAGTTATACAACAAATTATGAAGTACTCTATGTATCATGAAACTCTACTCATAAAACGATAAGGAAAGAATGAATGCTTACCTTGAGATTATAAAATAAGGGATGAACGATTGTTGTATTTTGAATTAAAACGGTATCTAGATGCCAAAAAAAACGTCGAAAATTCCGAGAAATCGTGGTGGCCACATTGAGGATGCCACGGTTTAGGTTTTGCGTGAGGGGGCAGATTGCAAAATTTATGAGTTCTCGAGTAATTGAAAACTTATTTATAGGCTCAGAGAAATTTAGGGCTGCCTTATTTTCTTAAAAACAAAGAAAATTCAATCAAACTCGATAGAAAGTTTACGCTTTCCAAAATACTATTTTACCTTTACAAATTTAATTTAGGAGATATTTTGCCTACATATCTGATATCCCCCGGGTAAGTAAGTCTCCAATTGGTATTCTCCCCAGAAAAAAAAAAAAAAAAAAAAAAGTCGGCTGCCCGAACTAATGCCCTTTTTTCACATGATACATATAATTTGCAATGCCCTTTTTTCACATGATACATATAATTTACACTTTATCAACTGACTTTTATTTTATTTTAAGGGATCCAGGGAAAAATCTTAAGAGATACCCGATTAATATGTTCCTTAATGAAAGAAATTTTTTTTTTTTTTTTTTTTTTTTTTTTGGAAACCTTAATCAAAGAAGTTATAAACTCAATCAAAAGCTTTTCTCATGATTTATCGACCCACTGAATCACTTATATAATCCCTCAAAAAAAAAAAAAATCACTTATATAAGAAATAACCATAATTCTTATTGTTCTCGAAAGCCCTGCGAGCCGGGTGCATATAAGGTAATAAATAAGAATTAATTAAACAAAAGTACTGAAAAAACATTGAGAGAGAGAGAGTGAATGCGTAATATATTCACAATGAGGTATGTGGTCGGAACCCCGAGTCAATTTTACTTTTGACCCGAGTTCGAACCGCAACCGAACCCGAAATAGTGTTTTAACTCAAATATCTTGACATATACTACCTCCGTCTCAAAATATAAATCCGTTAATCTTTTTGAAGTTGTCCCATAATATAAATCTATTTAGAATACCAATGGAGCAACTGTTACATTTTTCTTCCTTTTACTCATAATTTATTATACATCCACCTACTTTAGAGCTATTACATTAATGAGAATCAAAGGGTATTTTAGACTTTTATCACTATAATTAATGACATTTAACCATTTTCTTAATCTGTGTAAATAGTCATAAACGAATTTACATTTTAGGGCGGATGTCGTAAAATTTAAACTATTCTGAATTAACATTATATCCAAGGTCGTTTCTCTTCGCTGAATCGAAAATTTAACATTTTTTCTTTGATTTAACGGTCTAAACAGTAGACAATATATTTTGATATTATTGATCATTCGTTGATTCAAAGCATCGCCCCATCATCTCAATTGAAAAGGTAAAGAACGTATGTTTTAACTCAAATATCTTGACGTATATATATTTGTCTAGTTATCTATTAATAGTATAATAATAATATGATTATTTATTTTGAGTTAATGTGTGAATTTATGATGGTGAATCAGTGTCCGGTTACAAAGTTTCTATCTTCTAATTATGTGAACGGGCTTGTGTGGAGTGGGGGAGTGATGTTAAGAAATGAGAGTTACCAATATGATCCTCTTCATCAAAGGATGAAAGCAAAAATGGTTGGAGTTGGAAGCATGCATGAAGAAGAAAGAAGAAATAAATAATTAAGACGGGCCTCATAGTGAGATTTTCAAGCAAGCAACTGCATTGAATTCTTAATTATTAGATTATAAGCTATGGTAATTCCTTCAAAAATATTAACATGAAATGATTGTTTTGTGTAGGAACAATTTATCCATATCAATTAGGGAGTTAAGTATAGGAAATTGAGAGATTCGGTAATACGGAGATCCAACAGAGGTAGAGTGTAGTTGATGATGCTGGGTTTCGTCTATGAATAAATCCGGGTCGTTTAATCTAGGGATGATTGAATCAAGGATGATTTTGGGGGTGATTTTAGACTGAGCCTGAGAATCTCTCTGGTTGCCTACGTATCCTGTTATGTTTCAGGAATCAAGTCACACGTAGTTCCTAAAAGTGTATATTTATAGGGAGTTCATTACCCTAACCCTAAACCATGTCGGTTTGGGTAAAATACCGTATTAGCCCTTTGGGCTTTTACTAGCTTATATGGGCTTTGCCCACTGCCCTAGTTATCCTATGGATAATGGGCCTCTTCAGCTGGTGCGGACTCTGTCCTCGAGGCCGACTTAATCGACTTGCGTTAGTCGAGCTCGGGACCCTTATCCTATACTGCTTAGAGTCGATCGTCGTATTCCCGAGTCGGGGAACCGACCTGCATGTGGACGTTTGTTCTTATTGCGGGGACCAACTGTGAGGCCCATCGTCTCGGTTCTCTGATCATGTCGGTTGTCGATGTCTCAACTCGTAACTCGACCCTTGGGCTATCACTTATTCTCGTTTCAGGAGGACTATCTCGTGACGCCACGTGGAGGTGCGATATTCGGTATCGTCGGTAGTATCAAGACTATTTTTTTTTTTTTTTGGCATTTCATGTTTTCAAACATTATTGTTGAATGATTTGTTTAAACGATCTCTACGATTTTAGAATATTTAAATAAATGACTAAGCATCATTACAAGATGCATAATATATGGGGAAAAAAACTAACACCGCAGTAGAGGCCCCATGTGTAAAAGAAGGCTAAAAGTGTAAAAATATGACATTTATATTTTACAGGGTAGAGCCTCTTGTGTTTTTCAGATTTCCTATTGGTCATCTGGATGACCAAGTCATACTTGGTAATGTTGTACACACACATACACACGGTGTAATAAATTGTCCTCTTTATATATATGTATTGAAGTTCATGCATGTTTAATAGTAGTAGTATATATATCATATAAGTAGTATTATACTAATTATTTTTGCAAACCTTGGTCCGACGAAGAAACGACGTCGTTTAGTCATTTAGTTTGTTCTGTTTTCATAGCCAATTGATCGACCTGCTTCTCAGACTTTCAGTGCGCCGACGTCATTGTACCACCACCGCCTTCGTTTGGTGACTGCTCCACCACCGCTTTGCGTTGCTGTGCTATAAATATGGCTCACCGCCTAGGAGTCTCTTCCTATAGATTCGGTTGCTGCAGAAACAATGAACCATTTCGCGAATTCAGTTGTCTTCTTCGGTGAGTCTTTTTTTCGTTTGTCTTCTCCGTCGTTCTTTTGGTGCTTGGTCTTGACATAGTCGTGATTTTGGTTGTTATTGCAGCTTCGGTGATCTGTATTGCCTCTGCTTTTTCAGTGAACGCAGATGTTTCTAGGTATGCTGTGGTCGTTTTAATTTTTCCCTAATTCTAGGCTTCGGTTTTGCTTCAATTTCGGTATGTCTTCACTGGTGCCGTTTTTTTGCGCCATTCTTGGATTTGGTGTACGTGATTTCGTGTAGCTTTTTTTTTCTTGTGCTTGTTTCTTACGTAGAGTTTGCTATTCTTGGTTTTTTGATAGTTAATTAGGATGCATGTTGGGTTTTAATGGTGTTTTGTCATTGTTAATGAGGCTACCTTCAATTGACCCTCGTGGTTAATTAGGGTTCCATGAATTGGGGATTTCATCACCCATTTCAATTGACAGCCAAAGATTGCAGTCTGGTGATGTTTCAATGGCTAGGTAAAATTGAGTCATTGATTGCAACCTTTATCTTGGCTTCGCGGGGCAGACTCCTCGTGGCTAATTCAGAGCATTTAGGTGAATATTTGTGCGACCAATCTTTTGGCTAGGTGATTTTTTTGCGTGTTCAATAGGGTTCATCAAACCCTTACGGTTATTGTTGTTGCTAGCTTTTTACCTTCATTACTGCCAAAGATGTATGTTAAAGGATGTGATGATTAATTCTGTTTTTGGCTTTGTGCTTAATCAAGCAAAAAGCTCTTTCACATGTAATCAAAGTGAGCCTAATTATGTGATATTTTAACATATAGATAATAATGATGTGAAAAACGAATGGTATTCTTACATGAACTACATCAATCCATTTTGAACATATAGATAATATGCATATGTTCTTGTTCTTGTCAAAGCATCTCATTAAAGTTGGGAATTTACATACGGGTTTTGCTTGTTAGACAAGACTTGAAAATGGGAGCTGGCAAGATTGCATCTCAATGTGCTCGTATGATCGATCTTTCTTGCACAATATCAAGGATTTCTTAAAATTTTCCTTTTTCAATCCTAAATATGTAAATATAATTCATCACCTTATTATTGATTGTTTTAGTTTTGACATTGCGGATGCTTTCTACTTGGGATGTATTCGAGAGATAATGCGAGAGGTATCTAATCTCGTATTTTACGGTTTGTATATGCTCAAATTTTATATTCGACATATGAGAGATGATTAATCGGCGGTCTCACTTCTTACGGGAAATTCTACTCTACGGACTCTGATTAAGGAGCTTGAGAATACATTGTACGTATGTAATTGCTTATACGGTAAGGTGCGATCGGTGATATCACTTTGCGGCCGAGAGGTCTCTGTTAAGACAATGGAAACAATACGGACAAGCTAAAATAGTTTTGACTTGTAAGAATCAACAAGAAATGTAAGAACATGTATTCTCGTTTTATTAATAATATATGTCGCGGTAGATCCGTACTTATTCGAGTATAAAGTTGTAAACTCGTATTACGGGAATAAACTAAAGGAAGGCTGCTTGAGAACATTGGCCTTCCAACTTTTGTCGTGGCTGATGCAGGACGAACACAGGTTCAATATTCTTTCTTTATTCTTAACACGATGCAACTTCACTATGATGATACGCATTGAATACTTAGGATATGCATTCGGGGCGTATTCGCAAGAAAGGATGACATTTGAGTTGATGCCTTCGTGTAGGTTGCATACACAGTTTTAACAAGGCATTAATTGGGGCAAACAACATGTTGGATCACAATTTTTGTTCTGTGCTCATCATCTTCTAAGTTCTAACTCTTTCATTTTACTGGATTGTTGGTTTATGAATTTATGTTCCTGAGAATCCTTTACTTGTGAGAAACATTGATGTACCGCATGTACAAATTGCTTGCAACCTTATAACACAAAAAATCGAACTATTAAACAAAAAATTACTCCGGCTTACATAATAATGTTTGAGTAATTGGTTTTGTTTATTCATGAGGTTGCTTTGATTTTATTGATATTGTATGCTATCAAGCGCTCACTTTGTATTTTATACGCACGGATCTTTAATGGAGTCTTTTTGAAAGTCAACAAAGCAACACTCAACATGTTGCACAGGGTTGAACCATATGTCACCTATGGGTATGCAATCCCATTTTCCCTCTTGATCATTTCTCTTGTTTTATGGTTCAACGTAGTAACATTAGTGAAATAATTTTATTGGGCCTAATTCTGATGTTACTGTGACCATGATTGGAAACTATGCAGGTGTAACCTATAAACTTTCTCTGATTTTATTCAAAGTATCAGACACCTTGACCTTATGGGACATGATTAGTACTATGTGATGTGTAAAAGCCTTTGATTTTCGAAATACCACAGGTGCTCTATGTGGATACACTACCCCATTACGGGGCATAAGGCGATACGCAAGAACAATTCACCGGCCGGTTGTACCGGTGTTGCTTGCACGAATACGGATACGCGGATACGGGATGACGCGTGGGTCTTTGGATTTTTGAACATTATTAAATGCGGGTGTGGAGGGCACAAGTGTAAATATATAAATGTAAGGACCAAACTACGCGTATGTCTTTGGTCGTTTCTTTGTGATCATTTTGTGTTAGAATGCTTCTTTGTATGCATACATTTTAACCATTTAGTTTCGTTTTACACGGATAGAGGACATGACACCGGTGGCTAAAGCAATCGTTACGGAGATATGCGACGTGGTAGCAAAACGAGGTTCTCGTCTTGTTGGTGCTTTGAAATTGTGGGAATCATTAAGAAACTTGGAAGAACAACCAACAAAAAAAAATCTGATGCTGGTGCGTTGTTTATTGCTGCTGCTTCGTAACCGCAAGCGGCAGATTCTCCCGTTAATTCTGTAAGTAATCATGGTGGTGAGGAATCATGAATAGTAATCCATTAAAGACGGCTTTCAAGTGTTCCGATAAAGTTATGGTGGAACAAATATTTTACCGGTCTTATCCCTTTTTCTCTGTTGGTTGTATTTTGTTGTTTTGGTTGTTAGGCTTTAGGCCAACATTACGGTAGTGGTAAACTATTTGTAGATCCGGCTATGTGTGTGTGTTGATAAGCCAATTTGTTATTGGTAGTTTCTCAATCTCTTCTCTTCTGCTTTTAGATAAAAGGCAGCTGGATGAAACTTGTTGCAGTAGTCATTGATGTGGGTATGAATTCCGTAAATGATCCAACAAAGAAAGCAGGCTACAGATTGGTTGAAGATGTCGATTTTCAAGAAACATGTAAAGTTTCCGGATGAATAACTCCGGTTCCCAGATTTGTTGGACCGATTACCGTTGCAGTGCTACTAAAGAACAACCTGGATGGAGCAAAATGTGTAATTGAGTATGAGCATTAGCAGTACGCATTAGTTTTAGAATCTGCTTTGCTGGTGTCTTGCATCTTGTCTTATACTCCATTTTGACAAGTTAAGGCTGCTTTGTACAATTTCTGGTTTGCGTTTCAGTTTCAGGATTGCTTGTCTATCTGGTTTAAGTTCAGTTCTGCCATATGTTTTGCTAAGTAAACAGCAAAACATATGTCTTGCTGTAGGGGTCTGGAAAATTGTCGATACGATGGTTTAATTTGTAGCCAATTCAATTTAATTCTCGTTTGCATTCCGTAGGTAGCAGTAGCAGCAAAAAAGCATATGTCCTTTATAAAATGAAAATCATTTTGATTTGTGCAGGTACAGCAATGTCTCGAGTTGTGTAAGTAGATACGGCTATCTATGTATAAATCATATTTTTACAAACCAGGTCTATCAATCGAATTGAATTTATGTATATACGTAGCTTCCTCAAAAGCGAGGGCAAAAACGTGCGGAGCACGTTGCCGCCCCTAGTATATATATAATTTCGATGACCGTAGCTCCATGATTAGTAAATGAGATTAATATATTTTCATGTTAAAAGTGGCTTCATGTTAAATTTTCAGATCAAATTCATCTATTTATTGCAGGCAATACTTTTTTTTGAGGAAATATGCAAGCAATACTTGGTAGGAAAATGACATGATGGGTAAAAGCGTCCATTAATAATAGTAATAATTTTTTGGAATAATACTAGTAAATACAACAGTAATTAATGGAGAATAAAATGTACTAATAAAAGTTATCTGGGCTTTAATTAATTATTACACACTAAAAAAAAAAATATGGCTCATTTATCACTTAATGGCTCATTTATCACTTAATAATAAAATAAAATAAAAAAGGTAGAGTAGTAACAATAGTAGTAGTAGTAGTACTTAAAATAATTTAAAATAAAAACATAAATTGAGTGTATTAATTTCCATTAATTATTATTATTATTTTTTTGAGGGTATTTCCATTAATTATTGAATTAGGATTTCTTAAAAAAAAAATAAAAAAAAAAATATATATATATATATTATTGAATTGGGATGAGGAGAATGAAGGATTTCCTACGGTGTACATTAGAGTATAAGTATACCAAGGAGAGACAACCTAATTAATGAAACTCCCAGTTCCGTTTTGTCTTGTTGTAGTAGCAGCAGACTAGCAGTAGTAGTGCGTTAGTGCCCTATGACTTCTGGGTCCCCACATAAGTAACTGCCCTATTTGTTTATTTTATTTTATTTTATTTTATTACTAGTACTAGTAAGTATAAGTATATTCAGACGGAGGCTGCTATTCCGTGATCCTGTTATAAAGTAAAAATAACAGACATGTAGTGTCGACTTTATCTCTCGTACTATGTATGCATCTGAAATTATACTTCACTTTCCTTCCAACGTATCTATATATAAATTAAACGTGAACGATCCCCCACGAACATCCTCCTCCGGCCTCCGGGAATGTCAACAACATGGATCGGAGGAGAGGACCCTACAAATAATTCACCAGTACCCTATATTATATTATAATAATAATAATCATAATCATAAAAGAATTAGAAATGTATACTATCTCTATTCGTATTCTTATTACTATACATCTTTAACATGCGTCTCCTAACTTTTTATAATATACTGTATGTTGTTAAATTTTAGTAAATATATAATAACATCTGCACGTGTGTGAATCGCCTCGTATCTTCATCGATATATCTTTAATTCGTAGTATAGTATATAACGTACTTAGAACATGTCGTTATATATATATATATATATATATATATTGACGGCATATCAATTAATCTACAAGTGTCAATGATATGTAGCGTCCGACACGTAATATTGATACATGTATCATTGTTAATGTTTTTTTTTTTTTTTTTTTTTTTTTTCTCTCCGTATTATTACTTGTTCCATCATATGATCAATCAAAAAATCGTTCTTATTATATCGTATATGTATATCTTTTTCTTTTCTTTTTTTAACATGTTGCTGCTGGTGTAACAAACCATCAACAAACTTCAATTCGCCCTTCATTGACAACACCATAGATATGGCTCTTTTCCAACAGTGATAGTTCTCAGCTCCTTTAAGAACTGGTTGAACGATTACAGCTCAGGGATTTTCCCCAGGATGAATGTGATAAGGATTCACTACTCCATCTCCAATTTCATCCATTTCCAAGAAGTAGGAAAGAACTCAAGATATCAGAAAATCAAAAGAAGAAAACAATTGTAGTTCCACACTACAATTCCAAGATTGCAATTCCACACTGCAATCACAAAGAAGGAAGATTACACATCATAAGCGTGCTCTGATACCATGTTGAAAATGATTAAAAGAAAGAAAACTTGTTGAAAACCGAAACCAGCCAAACAAAGAAGATGAACATTTGAATTATGAAAAGAGCGGGGGAAATTTTTTATTGAGAATTCATGAATTGCTACAAGTTATTATGTTACCTAGCTGTAATTGACTATATATACAGACTCTCCAAGCTCCCAATTGACAGTTATGACTGTTACAACCGTCCAATTGACCACTCAACTAACTCAACTTTTTTTTAATATAACTGTTCGACGCAATGCCTAAATGAGTTTTCAATTTTGTGACTTAGAACATATGAACATCAACAAGGCCGGCCCTACAGTGAGGCCAAGGAGACGGTCGTTTAAGGGCCAACGGTGCCGGGAGGGCCCAACGGTACATGTTTCCCTAAAGGAAAAAAAAAAATTCGTGTAGATTCAATCCGACCCAACCTAATATAATATGTTAATTTTTTTTTTGTAAAGGCCTAAATTTTTTTTTTACTCCCTTCATGAACTGATGCATGTATTGGTTTAGGTTTCGGGGGCGTTGCCCCCGACCCCCCACGAGTTGGCGCTGCCCCCTCGACCCCTGCGAAGGGGCTCTGCCCTCTCAACCCACCACGACCTGACTAGGCAGGTCGAACCCCGTTTCGTTGCGATAACATTATTTCGTTCGGCAACTCGTATGCAAGAGATCGAGTACAAAAAATATTTATGAAAAAAAAATATCTAACAAAAGGATCCAATAAAAAAAAATTACTTGGCCCAAAAGACTACTTTGTAGGTATGTTTTGAGACTATCAATAAAATGAATTGTGTATTTACGGATGTTAAAAACGCGATAAGTATGTTTTTCAAAAAAAAAAAAAAAAAAAATTCAACTAAAAGACTCAATTCGAAGACTTTGCCTTAAGCCCCAAGTATATCAGGGCCGGCCCTGAACATCAACTTGATCTCCATGCCATGACTTCTAACTTCAACACCATCAGTGGAATGAGCATGTAAGAATTTGTCATAATAATAGAATGCCTTATAAACATAAATCATTTAAAATCAACAAATTAAATGTTACTCTATCAATGCAATTAACATCATATCAAATATGAAAAGTCAAATAGTTTTTTTTTTCGAACATGAACATGAACATGAAACTGCGCTTTGAAATTAATCGATCTCACACTAAATTATGCTGATACTAATTAAAAGAAAACAAAGTGTACATGTTTAATTTTCAGACAAAAAATGGCTAATAACAAATAAATAAAAATGTAGTAGTAGTGGTATATAATTTGCATTAAAATGTTTTTAAGTTAGGACAAGGACAAAGGAGAAGGAAGGATTTCTCCGACTTTGGAGACAAGTAAATATAAAAATGAAGGTCGTCAGACAAAGATATTCTCTCCACTCAAAAACACCCAGTTCGTTTGTGTGTGGTAGTGCCCTATTACATAGGAGGTCCCCACCCCCACCCCCACCCCCACCCCCACCCCACCCCCACATAGTGTAGCTGTCTATTTAATTTCTTTCTTTTTAATTAGTAGCCTGACTGAGGCTATTGCATGATCCTGTTACAAAAGTAAGTAAAAAAAAAAAAAAACAGACTGTATCACCCTTCTTTTTTTTCCGTACTTAAAACGTGAACGATCCCACACTAACGTCGTTGTTCTATCCTCCTCCGGCCTCCGAGAATGTCAATATGGATCGGATCGGATCGGATAGGAGGACCCTACAAATAGTTCACCAGTACCAATATTATATAATAATAATTATAATTATTAATGTATATAACGTACGTAAAACATGTCGTTAATTGATAATTGTATAATTAATGTACGAGTACAAATGATATAACCTATAAATCATATATATATATTGACGACACTTCAATTAATCCACGAGTGTCAATGATATGTAGTGTTTTTTTGTTGTTCATGTTGTCGTTGTTTTTTTCCTTTTTCTTTTTTCTTTCTTCGTATTATTACTTATTCCATCATATGATCAATCAAAAAATCATTCTTATTATTATGTCATATATATGTATATCTTTTTCTTTTTTTTTTTAAGATGTTGCTGCTGATGGTGTAACGTTTCATTAAAATTACAAACAATATTAGTTATGTCATAGTACCGTTTCATTTGCTATATACTGTGTGTGTATATATATGTAAAAATGATAATATACTGTTAAAAAAACAAAAACAACAACAACAACAATAGAGGAGTAGAATTTTTATTTCAAAAAAAAAAAAAAAACAGCAGAAGAGAATATCGTTTCCAAAATAATCAACCCCCTTCCCCAAGTCCCTGTTCCCGCCGGAGATCGACACACTAATTAAGCTCTCACCTTTGGACACCTTAAGCTCTCATCTTTTGAGATATATATGATTCCTCCAAATATCCACAGCTAGCTAGCAGCAGAATACAAATTCGTTCATCTCATTTTCATGCCCCGATCTTCTGTTGCCGACCGCCGGAGCTCTCTTCTCCTCACACAGTAAGCACACAGTAATCTCAAATGGCTCCTCCATTCTCCATATTTTCCCTTCCTTTTCTCCTCCTCCTCCTTTTCCTCTTCCAACATCAAGTGCCCTCAGCCCAATGCCTAACGCCTTCTTCTTCATCACCAACATTATCTATTAGCTATGGCGCCTACGGTGGTGGTGGTTCTCCCACTTCCGTCACACTCTGCTCTATTTCCGCTGAAAGAGCCACCCAAACCATTCAATGTTGGAGAGATGGGAGAATCATTCCTCAAATCTTCACCCCTAAATACTCCTTTAGCTCCATTGCCGGCGGCCTAGACATCCTATGCGGCGTTAGTTCCAGCAGCAGCTCGTTTCTCCTTTGTTGGGACACCCGGGATTTCACGGTCAGGAGGTTGTATTTTGAAGCTGAACATCAGCTACTGAGCGGGAGTGTTACCATCGGGGACACCCAAATATGCATGCTGACTACCCATGGTTCCGCACAGTGTTGGAGAGGAACATCATATTCATATCCGACGTCGACTACTTTCTCCATCATATCCTCCGGCTTCGGATTCTCATGTGGGATCCCGAGGAGTTCGTATAAGGTGACTTGTTGGGCAAACCGGATCGGCCTTGAATCTTTAGCTTCCCGAATCGAGTCCGATTTCGACAACGTTTCTATGGTCACCATCACAGCGGGTGGATCACATGCTTGCGGGTTTGATTCGACCGGTTTCGTTGTTTGTGGGGGAGACGGTGAGTCTGGCCAGCTCGACGTTCCATCACACCGTGCTTTGGAGTATTCCTCGCTTGCTCTCGGGGCACGCCATACCTGTGGTTTACGTAGGTCGAGTGCCACGGTGTCGTGTTGGGGCATTGGGAGTGAGCTTACCATTGCCGACTATTCATTCGAGACGGTCGTTGCCGGGGTCGGTTTCACATGTGGCTTGCTCAGTCTGAACTTTTCGATTGTTTGTTGGGGTTCCGGTTGGCCGGACGGAGTCTATCCCGCCGGGCTTTCGCTCCCGTTACCGGAAGCTCTCCCGGGACCGTGCGTTCGTCGTTTTTATTGCATCTGTGGGGTCTTTGTTGAATCTCAGCGGCTATGTTCAGGCACAGGATACATATGCAAGCGTTGTGACTTTCAAATCACATCACCGCCGCCACCGCCGCCCCCACGATCAAGCCCAAAAAGAGAGTTGTTGGGTAATAGTTTTTATGTTGCTGCATGTATTGTTGGTTCGGTTGGAATAGCTGCATCCATTTGTTGCGTAGGATATTATGTGTGGAATGCATTTTTTATTACAAATCCTAACCCTCAGCACAACACTAGTATACTTCCACCACACACCGGAATTGAGGAGTTCCGTTTTGTTGATCTTGAAATCGCAACCCGTAATTTTTCGGTTGATAACCGTCTTGGTGAGGGCGGGTTTGGTGCCGTCTATCGAGGCGAATTAACCGATAGAGGTATCGCCGTTGCCATTAAACGGCATACCAAAACTCCGGTGAACCCGACAAGAAATGACATCGCAAGGGCCGAAAAGATAAAGAAAGGGTTCGAGGCAGAATTGAGACTCTTAAGCCGTGTGCACCACGTCAATTTGATTAGGCTTTTGGGTGTATGCGTAGAAAATGATGAAAACATTTTGGTTTATGAGCACATGGTGAATGGATCCCTTCACCAAATGTTGCATGAACAACACTTACCTGAAGCCACAAATTCATGGAAGAGGAGGATTAAAATTGCACTCGACACAGCCCGTGGCATAGAGTATCTTCACTTTTACACTGTCCCACAGATCATACATAGAGACATCAAGACGGCAAATATCTTGCTAGCAGATGACTGGACCGCAAAAGTGGCTGACTTTGGGTTGTCCCATTCCGGTCCGCAGTCAAACGAGCACGAACCAGCGACCGGAACAATGGGATATATGAATTGGAACTGTATGCAAGAAAACCGCTTCAACACGAAACCGATGTGTTCGCCTTCGGTGTCGTTTTGTCGGAACTCTTAACTGGATTTGAAGCTTTGCTTAGTGATGAAGTTAGAAATCGACATGGCTTGACAAATGCAGGAATACTTGATCTAGCTCATTACGTTAGACAAGCAATTCCCCAAAATGATTTAGTATTGGACGCAAGGGTTGCACCGCCGAATCCGGTGCTGAATGAAGTTGCTGCTATTGACATTTTGAAGGAGACAGCATTGCAATGTGTGCATACAATCAGAAATCAAAGGCCAACAATGTCTAGAGTTGTGGCTGATCTAGAGAGAGCTTATGGTTTATGTGGAGAAGCCCCAGTTGAACAACAGAATTAGAGAGACCATGCATTTGAGCAGAGGTAAATATATCCAACAGTAAGATTCAATTTCTGATTTGTTTTTGAACGAAATGTATATCCCACAGTAAGAGTTTTGGTTTATACAAAAGAGAAAACCCCAGTTGAGTTGATTTAGATTTTAGACAGACAAAGACAATGCTGCATTTGTTGAGTAGGTGAATGAATATATATATATCCCCCAGAATAGCTGCATGCATTTGTGTGTGTGTGTGTGTGTGTTATTAATTACACAACAAGACATCACATAGTATTACAATTTATTACAACACAAGATCCATCTTCCATTCATTGACCACCCACCCTTTGATACATCTATCTCCAGGATCACGACAAGGATGAAACTGATAAAATATCTGTACATCTTTGATACAAACATTCCTTTTTCACCATCTGCATGAACAACGGACATTAACCTAAGACAAAAGAAAATAACGGGTCAAGTTTTAGCATTCAGCAAGAATTAGCTAGCAGCAGACTACAAAATGATCTCATAAGAAATATCTGCACAAGCATTTAGGGTTTTACTTGTTGCCTGCTTACACTTTTCAACTTACATTCTTTTCCCCACCTAAGAATTGCAGTCTGCCTATTTCCTTGAACTTTTTCTGTTGAATAGGTTCTTATCCTAAAGGATGTTCATTATTTTAGGATGGTATACTGACTGACTGGTTTCCTGCCTGCTTTTTTTTCATGGGTTGTCTGAATAGGTTCATCAGGAAAAAGGCTTAAGTTCTGAATTGGTGTTAGGACACTTTTTAATACCATCTTCTTGCTTTTCAAAATATCTGACTACACTAAACGGCTCAACTAAGCAAGGGTGTAAAACTAAACAAGCAGAGACCACAATGAAATGCACCAAGATCATTCATACCTCTGATATAGCCCTGTAATAATCAAGGGAGGTAGGCCAGTAAATGCATACCACGACCCGTTTCAGACTCTGCCTGTGCCACAGGAAAAACAAGAGAATATGGTGTGTAAATTTTGAGGAATATATAATAGGTGACTGTATAAATTCACTTTACCCGGTTTTGAAAAATTGTCCCCATGAGAAAAAGTACTCGTATGGGGTTGATCCACCGTGTGCGTGTACTACTGATGAATTGCTCTCACAATTTGGCAAGCTTTACGAGGGTGGGATTATCATTTTTATGCATTTTGACCTTCATTTGTCTGTCTGAACGATCTAGGCTTACATTTGATTCTAATTTTTTTTTCCTCTCTCCCTGTTTTGCCTCTCATAATCCAGATAAGAAGGTAATTACCAAAAGAGTAGCTGGAAGGCCAAAGGGATTTGGATTTTTTAGCATCCAGACCAAGAGAACCAAGACCTCCACCCCAGGCCTCAATCTGAAGCTCATTCAGAGTCCGGTTGGATTGGTTGATCCTGTGGAGATTCTGGTGATATATATTTATTTATACATGATATTTCAGGGCAAGGATTATTATTATTATTATTATTATTAATTGTTATCCAGGACATCCCCTTTTGTGTTAATGAACTCTGCTTACCCCACAGTCCCAGTCTTTTTATGAGGAAACCTAACTGATTATATATTATGGCTCATCAGCCAATCTAAGTAAACTTCATTTTGTTGGGTCCTAGCCCATTTTGGTGTTTTGATTTCTTTTCACCGTTTGTCTATGGCTTGAATTTTCTTCAGGTAGAGATTAGTGAAGGGGAAGGGGGGTTATTTTCTCTTGAACAATTAAATAAAATGCTTTCATGAATGCTATCACAAAAACCAAAAGCTTTACCAGAGAAAAATGGGGGCATCAGGTGAGGTGAACAGCTCCGCCTCCAAGGATGCATATTCTTCTGAAAAACAAAACAAAACAAAGTATCTGCTTTTCGTAAAATATGCCAAACAGGGAGGGAGTACATGCTTCTTCATTTAGAGGACATGTCTACCTTTTATCACCGGTTATCGCCAGCAAGGCCAACCAATGAGTAGAGAGCTCGGGGGGGGCACAAGACCAAGCAGTGGCGGATCCAGCATCAGCTTTCACTACAGCACGATATTCAAAACTTAGTGTCAACCGGTATAAAAAGATTTTGCATACATGTGCCCCAATGCACTTTTACCCATAATCCATGAGTCATATATTTTCATTGCCTTACCAAAAACCTTGATCAAAATCTCCTCCTTGTTTTTTCGTTACCATGTGAACATGAATGTGTACAAATCCCTTTAACCAAACGTTAAATCCTACCAATCCACACTGTAAAAGCAGACCAATTCATTGAGCACGCAAGTCTTTACAGCGTGTATAAATATACAAGTTATTTTCCTGTTTTACCGTATGATGAATCTCTTGTATTTTATTGTACTACTTTGCTAGTCGCTTAGGCGTGTTTCTGTCAGCTAATAACTTGTTAGGAAGGTTGTTGTTAGGTTGTTAAATTACAGCTATAATAAGACTCCTAAAGAGTAAAGCCACTTCTGGAAACTAAAGACATGCTTACCTATCAGAGTGATATCCAAACTGATGCCCGAAACGAATTCAAGAAAGACTAACATTGCATATGAAAACAACAAAGATAGCTAGAAAATTCGATATGGAAACTTTTAGCATAATGTGAAGGATAGGAGTACATCCAAACAAGAAAAAGGCCCATCACACATACCAAAACTAACATGAAGACATGACATAATTGCCTCAGCTCCTGCAACAACCTCCATTATCTTCTCTGTGATCTTTGCCCGTCTTTCCCCGGGTTTTAAGCTGTTGGATAGCACTACCAACTGTGTTCATCTTCATTGGATAGCTCACTCGCAAATGACTCCTGAGCTGCTGTTACAATCTGACAAGTCAAATAAAGAGGCATCAATGCATCAGAAATCTCAGACAGGAGTGACAAATCCTAATTTGCATAATCCCTACTCTAAAAAAGCCTTAATGGACTGAATTACTTACAAAGGTCTAAAAACCCGTTAGGCCTGTTTATCACTGGACGTGGCTCGGTTACTTGACTAGCACTATCAATTAACCAGGAGAAGAAAGCAAAATTTAATGTATTTCTCATTTTGTGTTTTTTTTTTGACCCTTTATACATCTGTCTATATATACATGTAAAGACACATGAATTTTTACGTTATAAATGGAAAATACATGGAAAGAAACTTGAGAATTTGACTTGTTTGTTCCATTAGCTAGGTCAAGTCAGGCCTGACTCAGCCTCATTCTCGGTCATGTCATGAATATTCATCAACTCGGTCCTCGAGGTCTAAAACACGCTAGGCCTGTTTATCACTGGACGTGGCTCGGTTACTTGACTAGCACTGTCAATTAGTAGCTACTGAGAGAGACTCTTACAAATTACAATACTTGGATTACAGTGAACGCCATGATAAACTCTATGTCTGGAGGCTGAAAAAGGCCAGGTTTGCCTATTTCATGCAACTACCAAGGAATGCCGTGGCTGCCACTTGCTCTCACCATGGCAACACAGCTCAATCTTTCTCTATCAGGACCACCTTGAAGGGTTTGTTTGTCAAGGCTTAAAAAGAAGAAGATGAATGATGATCTTTCAATACTTCAACAAGTTAAAGACACTCCAGCAAGAATGAGACCATCTAACCTTGACAGAGTCGGAGAATCAGAGGGATGCCTTTCTCCATCGTCAACCAGTGTCCGAAGCTGCGCATGAAAAGATCATAGGGGTGGCCGATCCATTGCCCTTTATGCTCGAAGTCTTCACCTATATCCATCCATAGAGAAGAAAGCAGGTGGGATGCCTTAAAAGGAGACTCTTACGTTGATCAGTCAGCACTGAAGGCTGATACTGCAGAAGGTCGTCTTGTTTGGAAGTTCAATAAACATGGACCGAAGTAATACGATCAGAAACCAACACTTTGGTGAGACTACTAAAAAAGGCCTCGTCACACCATTGAAAAATGTTGGTCTTTACATGGAAAGCCAAAGACTTATCCTCCCAGAAGTCAGACTCATTGGAGCCTGAACAAACCAACCTGGAAAAGCATCGATAGCATGGGGAGATAAACATTAAAAAAATAAAAAATAAAAAATAAAAAATGGAGAGGGTCAGCAAGAGACACATACGATATCTAAGGAGCAGTTGGATCATCTCTACCAACAGCCCCAGCCCACCAACCTCAGTAAAACCTCGAATTCCGGTACAGGTTCAGCCCAATCTCTAGCCAACAGAAAGGAAATGATTCTTGGATCATTGATATGCAGGTGCTACTGACCAAAACTGTGGCTGGTAGGGGAACCATACAACTTTCTGATTTGTAAGCTTTATTGATGACCATACACGAATGACCTGGATTTATCTTCTCAAAACAAAAATCTGAAACAAGCAATGTCTTTTCAAAAATTTGGGAAGAAGATCCTCACGTTGATGATTTTTGGGAGGTTCAACCAGCCTGTCCTATGGTCTCGGATCCAACAGTCGATCGTCCAGTGAGAAGTATAGAAGTCGACAGAGACAGACCAACCAAGACAATAGCATGAACTTCAGGTGTATACAAGAAGGAGCAGGCATCAGCCGGATACCGGTCCAGCACTGCACTATCACCTTCCCCCGGTTCAAATACTGAAGATTCACCTCATACTGTTCCTGAGCAGCATCCCGTTCAGGAAGCACAATAGTCGCCACGAGTATCTGATCTTACTTTGTATCACCCTATCGCTCTTAGAAAAAAGGGGCTCCTTCTTGTACTCAACACCCTATAAACAAGTATGCCTCTTATCATTTGGTGTCTCCTAAGGCTTTCCTTTCTAACCTTGATAACCCTACTGTTCCTAAGAATATCGCAGAAGCCCTTGCTCATCCAGGGAGGAAGCAAGCCATACTATGGGTCTGTAGCAGGAATTTGACATGCTTGGTGCCAAACTGCTGATGTAAACCAAAAGTTGGATACCTTACGGTTAGTTGGAAGATTGCTTTACTTGTCACACCCTAGACCAGACACTGCATTTGCGGTTAGAGTGGTGAGCTAGTTTACGCACTCACCTAGGAAAGGGCACCTTGATACAGCTCCAAGGTTTCTGAGGTATTTGAAAGGCAGTGCAGGACAAGTCTCACTTTATGCACTCACCAAGGAAGGGGCATCTTGATGCAACTCCAACGATTCTGAGGTATTTGAAAGACAGTCCAGGACAAGGCTTGATGTTTAAAAGGGAAAGTCAGATTTGTATAAAAGGTTTCCGCGATGCAGGTTGGAATGGGTCCCCCCAGTTGATAGGCGTTCTATTTCAGGCTGGTGGTGTGTGTTCATTGGCGAAATTCTAAAATCTCATGGCGGAGTAAAAAGCAATCAGTGATTGTTAGGAGTAGTGTACAAGCGGAGTATAGGGCTGTGGCATCAAGTGTTTGTGGTCTTATTTGGACAAAGAGGGTACCTGTTGGACCTATTAAACTTTTGTGACAGCAAGTCAGCCATCAACATCTAAAATAACCCGGTCCAGAATGATAGGACCAGGCATTCATTCAAACACAGCAAATCAAGGTTTGCCAAAAATAAAAACAAAGGCCAAAAGCACCAGGCATTCATTCAAAAGAGGCAACAGCATCCTTCTGCAAAATTCCGAACTGGTGCAGCTTCAACACAGCTACAGCCCCCAACTGGAATCTGAAAAGCCCAGAAGAAAAGCCAGCAACAAGGCACCAAACATTGTATAAAAAACAAGAAAAGATTCCAAAAGATTTGGAAAAGCACCTGTTTGCACTCTTTATTAATGAAGCGTGCATTCTGGAAAAAATAGCCGATAAAAACTCCATTGTCAAATTAGCCAAAGACAACAGGTCTGCAAGCATTCAAGCAGGTGCATCCAACCACCAAATTGAATCCCTGACACCAAAGTTCAGAACATCAAAGCTTGGAACTCATCCAGCCAACTATCTGCTCAAAATTTGAACCAGCAAACAGAAAACAGACCAGCAAGGGCAAAGAAGAGCAATCAAAGCGTGGAAGCTGAGCAAGAAGTATGGTCCATCGTACAACCTGTTTGCACTCTTCATTAGCTAATGAAGAGTGTGTCCAGGGATACAGGCAGTGTTTAGGTGATCCTCAAAGCTGGAAGCTGCAAATTGTCCCTTAAAACAAGCAAACCAAGAGTGCCATCCAGCTGCTCACGGTCAAGAAACTGAGATTTTTGAATGGTGCTCACAATCTTAGCTAAATAATCAGCTACCGAATTCCCTTCACGATATATATGAGCTATCTGGATATGATAGTGGGCTATTAACTGCTGCAATTCCATAATGTCGTTTAAATACTGCCAAGGAACGTTTGTTTTGTGAAGAACCGTGTTAAATAGCATTTGAGAGTCTGTTTCAAGTGATGATGCTGTGAGAATCTTTGTAAGCACAGCAAATAATACCGAGCCTCATGGCTCGAATTTCTGCCCCCATGTGCGTACCATAACCAAAAGCTTCAAAACCAGCTTGCAAAACCTTCCCAAAACCGTCTCTAACCACATAACTCCACACCCCCCCCCCCCCCCCCCGCGCAGGCACTGAGTTTTTACTGTGGCTAACATCGAAAACAATAGACTTTGACAAGTTGAATCAAACCCTAGAATCGACTTTCACACTGTCGAATGTGACAAACAACGTCACTTATTATAGTACGTTGTTTACACACCGAGGACAAGAGACAAGCGGATGTGCCCAACTTTTAAAGAATCATCATTGTATAAAAAACAAGAAAAGATTCCAAAAGATTTGGAAAAGCACCTGTTTGCACTCTTTATTAATGAAGCGTGCATTCTGGAAAAAATAGCCGATAAAAACTCCATTGTCAAATTAGCCAAAGACAACAGGTCTGCAAGCATTCAAGCAGGTGCATCACAACCACCAAATTGAATCCCTGACACCAAAATTCAGAACATCAAAGCTTGGAACTCATCCAGCCAACTATCTGCTCAAAATTTGAACCAGCAAACAGAAAACAGACCAGCAAGGGCAAAGAAGAGCAATCAAAGCGTGGAAGCCGAGCAAGAAGTATGGTCCATCGTACAACCTGTTTGCACTCTTCATTAGCTAATGAAGAGTGCGTCCAGGGATACAAGCAGTGTTTAGGTGATCCTAAAAGCTGGAAGCTGCAAATTGTCCCTTAAAACAAGCAAACCAAGAGTGCCATCCAGCTGCTCACGGTCAAGAAACTGAGATTTTTGAATGGTGCTCACAATCTTAGCTAAATAATCAGCTACCGAATTCCCTTCACGATATATATGAGCTATCTGGATATGATAGTGGGCTATTAACTGCTGCAATTCCATAATGTCGTTTAAATACTGCCAAGGAACGTTTGTTTTGTGAAGAACCGTGTTAAATAGCATTTGAGAGTCTGTTTCAAGTGATGATGCTGTGAGAATCTTTGTAAGCACAGCAAATAATACCGAGCCTCATGGCTCGAATTTCTGCCCCCACGTGTGTACCATAACCAAAAGCTTCAAAACCTTCCCAAAACCGTCTCTAACCACATAGCTCCACCCCCCCCCCCCTCTGCAGGCACTGAGTTTTTACTGTGGCTAACATCGAAAACAATAGACTTTTGACAAGTTGAATCAAACCCTAGAATCGACTTTCACACTGTCGAATGTGACAAACAACGTCACTTATTATAGTACGTTGTTTACACACCGAGGACAAGAGACAAGCGGATGTGCCCAACTTTTAAAGAATCATCGCTTTTCAAGGCATGACATATGTATGTTTTCCGAAAGGAAGAGGATTGCCGCATGACATTTCTTCTTTATCTGAGCAAACCACCTGAAACGATAACGACGTAGATGAGTACAACTTTTTTTCTTTAAAGAAGCAATCCAAGTGACATAAAATAACCACACATACTACAAATATCAATAGAAACCTCTGTACTGCAGCAATATAAACCTGTCCATGACAAATACATAAAGGCCTTTTAGTTTGTTTACTTTTTTTACGAACACTTTTAATTCTAACCTCATATAGTACCATCATACAAAACGGGGTTGGAACGTAGGGGTGTAAATAAGCCGAGCTGCTCAAGGAGTAATTCAAAGCTCAGCTCGTTAAAGGCTTGTTTATAGAGGAATTTATCGAATTCAAGCATTGCTAAAGCTCATTCGAGCTAGACTCAATCAGCATTATCTTTCATGCTCGAGCACGCTCAATCCGAGTTCAAGCATGACAGTTTTAAGAAGAGCATGCTCGCTCGATAATCAAATATTTGACTAGGCTCGGATCATTTACACCCCTATTTGAACATGAAACCTTCGAAAAAGACCTCCAACTTCTTTACCACCGTTTATAAAGTAGCTCGTATCTTCCATAATGACACTTTGCACCCACAACTATTCATTTTTTGATACCGGAATCACTTTGTTGACTAACGTGTGATGGTCAGCCGTTACAGTTTGTGCCAAGGGTCACCATACTATTGGTTGCAAAATAATAAGAAAAATGACACTATGGATCTCCCATCTTTCTTATTGTCACTCATAATGATTTCATCCCTAACTATTCATTTTTGTTATGCTTTTAGGACACTTGAGTCAGACATCAGTCATCGGGACAATCCATTCAAGTGTCCTGAAAATGTATAGTTAGAGGTGAAAAATATTGCCATAGCGACACAACAACATCACAAGCCATACGCTTTCTTGCCACACAGACGAGTCCGATGCCCCTGCAATGGACAGTGGACATTCACCTAAATGACAACCTCTCCTACAGTTATGCTTTCCACGTCCTGACAACTTCTCACAGCAAGATAAAAATCATCTACATCAAGGCAAATTTCATCACTTACGAGCACAACAAGATGAAATCTTTCTACATCATGGCACATTTCATTACAGTTATGAGCACAACAAGATAAAATGTTTCTCCATCATGGCACATTCCATTAGACTTATGAACACAGCAAGATAAAATCTTTCTAGTTTCTACATCAAAGCATATTTCATCACACTTATGAACACCGCAAGATGAAATTTATGAAATCTTTCTACCTCATGGCACATTCCATTACACATGTGAACACAGCAAGATGAAATCTTTCTATGTCAAGGCAGGTTTCATCAGACTTATGAACAAGGCAAGACGAAATCTTTCTACATCATGGCACATTTCATTAACAGAGCAAGCTAAAAGTATTTCTACACAAAGGCACATTTCATGAAACATATCCACACAGCAATATAAAATCTTTGCAAATAGCCCATCACTCCACAAATTCTTAAATCCAAAACGTTTCAAGTCCTATTTCATTCCACAGTAACAACTACAGGAGGCAGAGGGTCTGGATGACATAGCAACAAACATAAAAACAGATTTCACCATGAGAGTGAGCAGATCTTAAAGTTTTCCCACAGAAACACACAAGTAATAGAATTGCGGATTTAAACTAATCAGATGGAGGTTCGGTAAAGATGATGGCCAGACAATTCGAGGTAGGAATTGAGAATAGTGGAGAATAAGTCGTTGTGGAATTGGAATCGGAGGAGTCGGAATCGGAGTCGGAAGTAATACCGATGAGATGCAGACGAGATGGAGATGGAGATGGAGATGATGATAACACGTCAAGAGAGGAGAAAGTTTCTCACCTCAAAAAAAAAAAAAAAAAAAAAAAAAAAAAAAAAAAAATCTAAATAGATTTGTGTTCAGGAATCTTTTTTTTTTTTTTTTTTCCTTTCAAAAAGACCTTGTACTGTAGTCAGGAATCTGATAAGCGTTTCCACATATATAAGAGTGCAGCTCACTTTTCCATTGAAAGAAATATTTTATTTTATTTTATTTTTTGCTTTTCTTCTCTTCCCCACTAATTCATACAATTATTATTATTATTATTATTATTTTTTTTTTTGAGGAAATTCATACAATTACTTAAACCAAATATGAATTCTAACCGTATAATAAAAAAGAGTAATGTGTTATAAATATACTCGTATTATGTGGATGTTCATTAGATATAATATCTATATTCTCCGTGTATAATAATATTACGCGCGGTAGCTTCTTAATAAAAGTTTCCGACGCAATTACGACAAAGTGGATAATTATCGACGTAAATATAGGGTGTAATCAATGAATGTATTAACACCATAAAACCATATGTAATATGCCATGACTTATTAAACGATACCTTGTTAGATAATTATCCAGAATGATTATCTATACTTGCCACGTCAGGTGACTATCACATGGTAACACTTGGGTTACCATATAGGACCATATGCATGGATAAAGGCGGAAGACTCCAATACTATTTATGCATGTATATATATATATATATAGTGTGTATGCACTAAGAGCAACCCCAATGGACCCCCAATCCAATCCCTATAATTATCTATCAAGGCCTTGAAGTCACAGTGGTGCTTGATACCACACCCGACTTCAAAAAATATGCTAAACCCACCTTGTAATATTGGGGGCTTGGTAGAGGCAAAAAGTTGCAAGTTGTTGTCAGGTGGGCCCTTCTCCCTTTACAAATTTTTTTCAAATTGCATAGAATAATGATATAATAATAATATAATATAATAATAATAATAATAAAATGTTGTTTATTGGGGGTTGTATAGAGGTTGATTATTGGAGTGAATTTTTTTTTGGGTGGTGAAAAAGTGTAACTGAAACGGAAAACGATGTGTCTAGAGGGTGTAATTGGGAGCAACGATTGGGGTTGCTCTAAGAAAGTTGGAAGAGAGTGTTCCTTTACTTAACGAAATGAATACAGTAGCTTGCAATACTATTTTTCCCTTTTCACTTTGTTTAGTTATATATATTTTATAACATGTTATCAGTACGAGTCTATACCGTTTGAGCCGTGTGATATAATCTCTCTTTTCCAATAAGCCTTAGCTACCGTTTGAGACGGTTTCGAGATCGAAAAGATGGAGCTTGGTTATTCAACTATGGAGACGGAGATGGTTTTGCAGAGGAGTAGCAAAGGCTCGAGCCGGTGATGTTCAAAGCATATTTTCGCTTTATTCCAAGGATTTCCGGGCAAATGGAATCGGTTCACCTATATAAGTGTGGATGATGAAATATATATTCATCTTGGACTTCTATTATTTATCATCAATTGATCAATTGATGGTTATATAACTTATATTCAATCGACGGTGATCGATTATTCGGATTTTATATTGATACACATCTGGATAATCTATTGGTCTATCTTATGCGATATATGGATGTCTATTATTGACCGACGGAGTCGATAATTTATAATGGTGATCATATTCTATACCTGAGATAAACTATGGAGGTTAAAGTTTATTTTATTCAATTTATGTATTATGATTAATGTATCATACGGTTATATTATTATATATTGTAATATATAAATTATTGGTAAAAACGATAATGCAATACCATTCCTCGGAGTGAATGTGTATAAACGGGTTAAATGCATCAAATTATATAAGTCCGTTCCCAGAAGTGAACCTGACTAAATTATATATTTAAGATGTGTCGGTTGACACAAATCCATTCCCAGAAGTAAATGAGATGAAATGAAATATTCGAAGTATATCGAATTACCCGAGTCCATTTCCAGAAGTGAAATAGGACCACCTAATGAAATATATAAGTTACACCAGATTTTATAGGTTCATTCTCAGAAGTGAATGTGGCCTCATATATTTAAGATATATCAAACTATACGAGTCGATTCCCAGAAGTGAACGTGGCTAAATTATAAATATTAAAGATACATCAAATTATATGGTCTCATTCCCAGAAGTTAATGTGAGTAAATTAATATTTATGATGTATCAGATTACGCATGTCAATCTCTAGAAGTGAATGTGACTAAACTCAAAATTTATGATGTGTCCGTTCCTAGAAGTGAACGTGGATAGTTAAAAATTCTAGATGTGTTGAGATACACACGTCAGTTTCCTGAAGTGAACATGACAGAATCTAGATATTCTATACCGATATTTAAAGATGTATCGAATCACGTCAGTCAGTTCCCTGTAGTGAACGTGACATAGATAAGACTGTGATTTTAAAATCGTCATAATAAATATCACCAGAAGTGAGTTGATGATGCTAAGGAAAACGATACATCAGTAGAACCCGGTATACTATGAGTTCGTTTTATAATTTATTATATATTAGATATATACATACATATTTATTTATGCATTTATTTATTTATGTATTTACTTTTGCATCTCTTAGATTGAGTCCTGAAGACCGAGTCTAAGATAAAAGATCATTTTGTCTTGCAGACAAATTGATTAGAAGATTTGATCACCTGAAGATGATCATTCATTTAAAGCATATAGTGATGGACCAGAAGCTCATCAGAAGCACTTGTATGCTTATAAAAGTGAATTTGAAATTCACAGAAATTAAAAATGGACTCGAAGTTCATATGAAATGGAATGATGTTCCAACGATGACCTGAATTCTAAAGATAAGAAAATTCAGTTAGAACATCGTGACACTTATTTAATCCTCGTAAAAGGATCGTATTTATCGTTGCGATAATATGCTCCTGTAGTAGCAATATTGAAAGAAGTGGTTTATGTTCAACAAAATGATTATCATAGAATAATCATGAAACCCGATCTATTTGGTCCGGTCCATTCTCTGAAGTGAATGATATATAGTATAAAGTACTTATGCCTTTTATTTATAATAGGATACTAGTGGCATTATTCACCGTGCAAGGCACGGTGATGCCCAATACGAATGTTTGTTTGAAGAACAACAAAAACCCTCAAAATATACATACACACCAAGAAATCATGATGCAATTGTCTTGTCTAGAATTAATCATTAAAGGAAATGGCATTTTTTTACCTTGTTAGTACATATTTTTGTATATTATATGTTGTCATAAAATTTTACCTAATGTAAAAAACAATAGGTGTAATATACAAAAAAATGTAACCTCCAAATATCCCTCGCTCTGGCTTGAGATTTCACACAATCAGATAAAGATGAACTAAGAAGCATTCGCCAATTTCTTCAAGGCGTTAATTATGACCTTGCACATCAAGTGTCTCATCCAATCCCTTCAGTCACTTTAATCCTTCACTAATCAAAAACTTAATCTCTTTAACACATTTGAGTACAAATTAGGGATAATTCCAAATGATACAAAATTTCCAATCGTATTCAATGTAACAAACATAATCATAGATGCAACCAATCATGTTCGCAAGAGCCAAAAACCATTCAAGAATGAGCAACTGAAAATATAATGAAGTATCTTGAAGTTGAAGACAACATCTAGCTTCCAACACAAAACAACAAATAACAATAGTAGCATTTTTTTACTACACAATGAGGCCGGGGCCATTTTTTTACTAAAATTTCCTGTCAACCGAAAATATAATTTAGACATTTTATTGACTTCCAATGTTCTAAAAGACGTAGAAAAAGATGATTAATTTTTTTTTACTAAACAAAGGAATAATGCTATGGGAGGTAAGAGACCAGATGATATCTTCACCTTGTGGCTTATGATAATGTCAAAAGAAGTAGTTGTAGCCTCCTAAACATCGTATATGGCACGACTAATCTTGAATAAAACGAATGAGACTGAAAGTTAACGATAAGAGGATTGAACCTTGCAACAAAATGCAAATTTGTGATGAGCCTGTGCAGGATCTGAAGCATTGTTTGAATATGCTCATTCTTGAACTTCTCATCCATGAAGGTGTACGAGCTGTTTTGCACTCAAACATTCCAAAAAAACAGTTATTAAGAGAATACTTGCAGTGAAAAACAGGATAAATTTATCTAGTCAACTTTCATGCTTTAATAAATTAAAATTACAGGAGTTCCGAAAAATCTACTAAAGAACACATAGTAGTACCTGCCCGCCCAATTGCTTTTTTATCCAGTTCAGTAAGCGATCAGTTGTCTGCCCATTGTCAATTTCTCGTAAGCCATTGTTTCCTTTCTGAGGATCCCAACTACCAGATACAAATTTCGAAGGAGGACCCCAGAAAGCATAGGGTAATGTTCTACGAGAACTTGTTACGAGAGATCGGTATTTATCCGTGCCGGCAAACAAGGAAGAAGAACAAACAATATCGAGACTAAATCATTGATATTGTTATCAACCGAGCACTTTTTATTTTCTATCAAAGAACTCATTTTCAAAAGCTACAACCAAACTTTGCCGCACAAAGTTAATAAAAGAAAATAAACAAGATTAGGAGGAAAAGTAAGTGAGATGGCTCCCAAAACATCAACTTCCTTTGAATTTAAGCACAATTCCTTACATTTACTGTAGGCTCTAAAGGGGAAAAACTAAAAATAAAAATCCAAACAATTCTATAGAAAAGAACTTCCATAAACCCCATAATTGTTGCTGTCAATTTAGCAAGAAACGGTTTTGAAACTCGGAGCCTCAAAACCACAAAACCAAATCATGAAATTAATCAATAGGAGTGTGAAAATGAAAGAAATTTACTTTGGATTGCATAAAGGACTGACCTTGTTCGAATAGCGCTAAAAAATGTAAGGAACTGGAAAATTCGAGAAACACAAAATGGGTGAAACACAATTCCGGTAAAGACTACAAGAAAGGAATGAAAACAGTGGAAACAAATGAAGTCTTACAAATCTGCGAGTAAACCTAAGAAAGGTTGAGTCTGGTGACTGTCGCAATGTTTCAACATCCGACTATCCAAATTACCATGAGAAATGATAAAACAGAGGAGCGGATTAGATCCATGTAGCAACAGAAAAGAGAAAAAATATATAGAGAGAGAGACAAATCTTACAGATCCTGACTTGCAATCAGAATTCAGAACTGGTCAAGAAACAGTGCAAAATTCGGGAGGCGGCGGTGGTTCACTTGCGCCTGCTCCATCATCAGTTCCTGAAATAAGGAGAGAGGACTTGATTAAAATATTTACACGGTGATGACATTTCATATTAGCAAGTAAAATGGGGCCTGAAAATTGATTTAGGCATATAACCTTGGAGTCTTGCACCAAAGCAGCATCACTTTATAAGCAGAAAACCTAGCAATACAACATCATCAAACCACTAATATTAAGATCCAGACATGCTAAAAGGAAGATCTTCAGGAGCATTTAGTAGCAAAAAAGTGGGGAAAAAAACCCATATGCACATGTTCAACAAGCGAAATAAATGAAAGATCATACCTCACCAAAAGCAGTTGAATCTGGAGTCCAAGTAAATACAAAGCACACAAATCTCTGATATCTCAATCTATGATACATTAGCTTTGGAAAGGAATAAAAAGTTGTGTGTAAGCCCACGTTTAAGAGTATTTACACACTTCAGATGACTCGGGCTGCATTTAATTGTGAGAAGCATTTACACACTTCAAATGACTGGAGACTTACTTTACGTAGACTCAATTAATTCTTGCAGAGGCAGTTATTTTGTAAACATCATCATGACTGCCATTACATGTCAATAAAAACTTGAAAAAACAAAGCAAATATGAGCGGAAAAAAAGAATTAAAATCCAAACAATATTCCATAAATTGCAGTTTTTCATTACCTAAACATGCAGTTGAATGATTAATTTCAACAACAAAAGCACTCATAAGCACGAATAACATAAGAACAAATCCTTCATCAACCTAAACAATCAGCTGAACAATTAATTTCAACAACAAGATCACGAACAAGCACGAATATACTTAAACCAAATCCTTCATCCAAATTGGCACCAAAAATACAATAATCACATCAAAATGTCGTACCGAGTGGAGCATCGAACTCGTACGAGTTCTGAAGCAGAAGATTATTCCTCTCTTTCTCTTTTTTCCTCATCTCCAAAAACAATGCCAACTCTTCTTTTTCTCTTTTATAGTCAAAGTCCTCAAGTTCCCCATTTGCAATGGCCGTTGCCTTTGCCTCACACCTCTATCTTCTTCCCTACAGCTCCGATTCATTTTAATAATACAAAAAAAAAACTCACTACATTCACCAAACCCTAAATCGTTGAACTCCCAAGCATTTATAGCTCAAATCTTCAGCTTCAAAACCCCAAGATTCCAATTTTTCCTAACCAAAAGCATAAAAAATTTGCTTGTACACTCACAAATGAGCACAGATCTTAAATGAAACCTAAATGCTTCGTAAAATCACAAACAAATTTACACAAACCGGCTCAGAATCGTTCTAGAATGTTGTTTCCTTCGCGTTGAAAACAAAATTTATGCACCATAGCAAAAACGTACATCCACCTTGATTCAAAAAACAATAAAACAAATCCTAGATGAATTTATAGGAAAATAAAAGGCTATTGAAATAAAAGTTTTGGAAAGAAAAATGGAGCCTGGAACGGTGGTTGAATCCTGAAGCAACATAGACTAAAAAGACGATTAGATCTGTAATATAAAAGAAAATAAGAAAGAGATAACAACGAATATACATTGTAGATAAAAAAACTTACCCTTCTACTACCCCTTAGACTCCGATTTTGGATCAGGAATCAGGAGAAAAATCCAGAGGATAAAATACATGTTTCATCCTCCCATCTATATCCGCCGCCATCAATCAAATTTGGAGCAAGAAATCCAAGTGTAGTCAGAGAAACCCACAAAATCCACCGGATAATGCACACAACCAGTTTACTCAATCAAATCCTTCATCCAAGCAAACCTCCAGGTTTTTTATTTTATTTTAAACATATAAGCAGCTGACATGTGTCAATTCCAAAGCCTGCCACATGTCAGCAGGAGAGCAAGCCAAAAGTTGAATAAAATGGCGACGTGGAGGCTGGTGGAGGCATCTTCCTCTCTTCTTATTAGATATAGATAAATAGCATACGAGTAGTAATTTTACCTTTGTTATTTAATTTAGTTCATAAACGTGTCTGCATTCATAGACAAAACCATGGTTAATATATCCCTGATGGATATCACAAACGTTTGTCTCCTTGGAGGGGAAGATTTGTCCACCAGAAGTGGAACAAAACGATATTAAATTCCAGAAGAATAATGAAAATCGATTTTCATGAATTAGCATTGAAAGGCCACTAGTCGCGTACTTGTCGTACGGCGAGATATCCGGATGAGAATAATGAAGTTTCAACATCGTAGTAAAGGCAATGTCATGATACAAATACTATATGTTACGGTCATCCTGAAGATGATCTAGATATGATACATTTTGTATATCATTTTTTCAAAGTCTCAAACGCAGTATGTTGTGCGGATATCCCCTGATGTGGATATTAAATTGAGACATCGGAAGAATTAAAAAGATATAAATCTCTTGAAGAGATAATATAGTTCTTCCCGATTAAGTCGACATCTCGTAATGTTTGTTGATACTCATATAAATGGATACACATTGACATGTAGAATCCCACACAGGGATATCACATTGAAATGCTGAATCCCACAAAGGGTTATTGTAAACTTACATAGATATGACTTATAATGAAATGTTTTCCCGAGATTAGGGGGAGAAATGTAAACTTGAAGTTTATAAATCTCGTGGGAAAACATGTTAATGAACATTTTATCACCGGATGCATTTAATTACTCTTGCAAGAGTGAGCAGCTGCAAATGCCCTGGTTGGATTAAATGCCACAGAAATATCTGTCCTAGAAGGATAATATTTGTCCCAGAAGGAAAAGTCCCAGTAGGACATGGGAAGGAAAAGTCCCGGTAGGACATGAGATAATACGTATCAAATTAATGAAAATAACGCTATAAGCGTTAAAGTCCAATTGGCTCGATATTTAGAATTCCTCAGAAGACGTTATGGCTATATTATTTATGAACTCCGTAAGAGTAAGTATATGCTCGAGCAGAAAATAATATAGTCTATGAAGCTCCGGAAGAGCAATGAAATACTCCCGATGAGTAATGTAATCATAAACCCTAGATGAGGTCAAGGCTAGAAATGTCAACAAGTGTTGATATATAATTTGCGTGGAACAAATTATATGCAATTGTCATACATACATGAGGTGGGATTAAACGAACCTGAAGTTCATTCCCTCGTGTTATTTTCGACCCCCGAAGAAAATGTAATGATTCCCGATGAATCTAAAATTGCATAGTGTTATATTGTTAGTAATGTTCAACGCTTGGAGCATGAGAAACGTATTAGTTCCAACATATATAAATCTCATATAGTTGAGATAAAGAATTAATGTTATAAGCATTTGAATTAATGAGATATGATAACAAATACAACACTTGGTTTATGAAGAGGTTCATAAAAGAGGCAAACATGTTTAGAAATGTTGAAACCGCCTGAAGAGAATATAGTGGCAAGCATGTTTCGAAATGTCGTAATCGCGTGGAGTGAATATAGTGCCTGAAGCACACAAGACGGTAGAAGCGTGCCTGAAGCATATAAGACGCTAGAAGCGTGCCAGAAACACATAAGACCCTAGAAGCGTGCCTGAAGCATATAAGATGCTAGAAGCGTGCCTAAAGCTTATAAGACGCTGGAAGCATTAAATGCCTGAAGCATACAGAGTGTATGAAATACACAATATATATTTCATAAAGTACCCCATAAGGGAATAGATAGTTTTGATCTGAGAAAGTTTGGATCTGTAATTAAGCTCCAGTAGAGTTACAAAAGATGATAAGTATGAGTATTTGGCTTATACTATTAAGATCCAATACTTGCACATGCAAGATGTCATTTGGCCCTGAAGACCAATGATTGTACTATTTTTCCCTTTAACAGGTTTTTCCCACTGGGTTTTCTTAGTTAAAGGTTTTTAACGAGGCAATCAGTGCATGAAAGCACATATGTCATGAATCTTTTTCCCTTGGCTGGATTTTTCCCACTGGGTTTTTCCAAGCAAGGTTTTTGGTACATGCCATATATGTTATACAAATCAGATCAAACGGAAAGCAAGTCGAAGACTTGTCGGTTACACAAATGATCGATGTTTATCGAACACCCCACCAAAGGCAAGGTCTCGAATTGGTTGCCCTTCACTTGTGATGGTACATTGATTTCATGGTGCTGAACATAGCAAGATTTTTTTCGCGACATCTTCAAATCAAGGCAAGATAATAGCTATTCACGAAGCTAGTCGAGAATGTATTTGGTTGTGGTCATTGACACACTACATCCGGGCTAGTAGTGGCTTACCAAATCACAAAGATAATATTATACTAAATGGTGCCTACGTAAAGGACGATCA
Organism: Gentiana straminea; assembly: GCA_036785695.1. NCBI lineage: Eukaryota > Viridiplantae > Streptophyta > Magnoliopsida > Gentianales > Gentianaceae > Gentiana > Gentiana straminea. Next base: position 2,846,123 of record JAVUPR010000258.1, on the reverse strand, counting down.
GATAAAAGAATTTCATCAAATCTTCAGAAGAAGAGCCGAATTGATGTTCAGCGAATCAGATCAAGCGACAATCCAGAAGATTTATTCTCCAAAGTATTAACTACCGCTATGTTCGAGAGTTTGATCCAGAAGATCGGGATGCACCAACTTGAAGACATGAAGAGATGTTCAAATAAGGGGGAGTAAAACACGAATGAAGGCTGTACTTTTTTTCCTTTATTATGAGTTTTTCCCACAGGGTTTTTTCATAATGAAGGTTTTAACGAGACAGATTCTTTGTGGATGGACATCCAATGGGGAGTGTTATAAATATACTCGTATTATGTGGATGTCCATTAGATATAATATCTATATCCTCCGTGTATAATACTAGCCCGCAGCTAGTTTACTTAATAGCTAAGTCTCGACGCAATTACGACAAAGTGGATAATTATTGACGTAAATATAGGGTGTAATCAACGAATGTATTAACACCATAAAGACACGTGTAATATGCCGTGACTTTATTAAACGATACCGTGTTAGATAATTATCCAAAATGATTATCTATAGTTGCCACGTCAGGTGACTATCACATGGTAACACTTGGGTTACCATATAGGACCATATGCATGGATAAAGGCGGAAGACTCCAGTACTATTTATGCATGTATATATATAGTGTGTATGCACTAAGAAAGTTGGAAGATAATTTTCCTTTACTTAACGAAATGAATACAGTAGCTTGCAATACTATTTTTCCCTTGTCACTTTGTTTAGTTATACCAGGGTCTACCCTGGCCTCTAGTGAGAGGTCGGGGTTCGATCCCCGCCCTCCTTTCGTTTCCGAAAAAAAAAAAAAAAAAAAAATATATATATATATATATATATATATATATATATATATATATATATATATATATATATATAACAAAATGTGAATTATAGACATCTTCGTGAGATACCTATACTATATTACATCATAAATAAGATCTGAAAATAAAAAATAAAAAAAGGGTTCTAAAGGCACCGCCAAATTACTTCCGTCACCTCTTTTTTTATTATTTTTTCGGATGAAAAAAACGTCAGCCACACTGGTGTCCGTTGTGGCACACTACTGACGTTGGTGTGTCACTAGGAACACCAGTGAAAAGTCGTGAACTGACATTATAAGATTTAACACTTTTTATATAGGGAACTTCAGTCACACTGGTGTTCCTTGTGGAACAACAATATCACTTTGACTGACGTTGGTGTTCCACAAGGAACACCAGTGTGACTGATGTTCCCTTTATAAAAAATCATTGGGTGCCGAAGTAATTTTTTATAATGCGAGGAGTAAGTGGATGTTTGTAGTAAATTGGAGGGCCTTTAGAACCCCCTAAAAAAAAATACTCTCATAGGTGATGGGATGGCATAAATAAGATCTGAAAATAAAAATAAAAAAATGCGCTCACGAGTGTTGCAGTGTTAAGCGAAAGCACTCCTAGTGGGGACCCCGATCCTTTGCTGTGAAATGAGCATAGCACCGGCTGCTATAATGCAAAACGACGTCGTTTTGAGTAAAAACAACGTCGTTTGGCTCTGAACTTTAAAAAAAAACATCAACGCGGCGCCGTTTTTGCCGAAACAACGCCGTTTCGGCTCACAGCACGGACACAACAGACGCGGCCACAGCAGACGATCCCAATTCCTCCTAGTGGAGTCCGAATTCATCATAAAGTTGTCTTCCGTGCTTCAATATCTAAGTCCTCCCAAAACGCTCCCAACTATGTTGCACAGACGCGGACACGAACACGTCGCACGACACGACACGAACACGGTGATACGGTTAATTCCAAAATTTAAGGACACGACACGCCGCCGAATAGATATTCGACCTTTATACCGTGTCAAAAGAAATTGTGATTGACCTTCAAAATATTACAAATTGTAAAAATTATTGTTTATCAACAAAAAAACATATAAATTTGATACGGCGTATTATTTATTTAATTATTATAGAAATAAAAATCGTGTATTATAACGTTTCCATTGAAGAAAACTCAAATAAAGAAAAAATTGGGTTCAGGGGTGTCGATATCGTTTTGGAAGCGTGTCGGATATTTAAATTTAAATAATATTAATTTAATCAGCCGACACGTGTCGGACACGGTGTCGGAGCGTGTCGGAGCGTGTCGTGTCGTGTGTTGTGTCGGACACGGCGCACGACGACCATATTGAATTGTCGGTGCATTATAGGCTCCCAGCCTCCCACGGGTGATGCGGTGGAAAGCCAAAGCAGTCCTAGTGAAGTCCGAATTCATAAATTTGTCTCCCTCCATTCAATATCTAAGTCCTTCCTCCTCTACAAAAATGTTTTGCCCCTTAACGCATCAAGCTTTTATTACTTGAATTCCCAACACTCAAGTTTCCAATGTGGGAGAATGGAGTAAAGTTCTCTTATGTGATTCCCAATGAGATCAGAAATAGTAAATTTATTTAGAGTCTTTTGTTCATTTTTAGTTATTATTTCTTTTGTTTAAGTCTTTATTATCTCACATTGATTAGATTGTCTTTTATTTTAGTTATTATTTTTATTTATAGTTATTTTGTCCCACATTGCTAAATTAGCAATTGGTCTTGAAGACTGTAGTCTATATAAATGCATTTAGCCTCATTGTAATGAGACAGACAAATTTTGAGATTAATATCCGCTGATGTTGGATATCGTCTAATGAATAATCCGGGCCTTATTAACTCTTGGAACGATTTATCAAGAACAAAAAACAATGGGGATGGTGATTGTTGTATGTTTTAGACTGAGCCTGAGAGTTATTTCTCTCAAGTTGCCTACGTATCCAATGTATTCAATGTGAATCAAGTCCCTTGTAGTTCCTTTATTTATATAGTGGGCGTCTCACCCTATTTCTTGTCCTACAAGCACCTAGGATTTACTTCCAAACCCTAAGGATTTGTAGGATGTAATATCACCGGATGGATACCCGATTACGCAGCGGAAAGTACAAGATTTAGATCTAGTCAACCAAAATACATAAATATAATAGATCTAACATACGAGGGGGTTAGATTGCTTACCAGTTTATGGTGAATAAACTTCAAGAACAATCTTCAATCCAAGATCCAAGCAAGATGAGAAGTCACAGTCTTCCAACGTGTGTCTCCAAGCACCACCAGGTGGATGGTGTTTCAAGCCGCCGGACCTACTCGATATGCAACCGGAATAATCCCGAGGATTATCCCAACTCGAAACCCTAGTATTATAGCCGAAAATTCTAGGCTATAATACTCCAATAATTCGAAAATTAAGTGTGTTGTTTGGCTTGTGAGAACTCTCTTTATATAGGAGAGTAATCCTTGTCCTCCAAGGATTTAATAATTACATTAATCCTTATTTAAATATAAGATAAATATAATATATATCCCAAACAAATTAGGATAAATAAATATATTATCCAATAATCCATGATTTATAACTTAACAAATAAATGATTAAATCATATATCAAATAATTATCCAAGAAAACTAATTTCTTTCTAATTACTTAATAACAAAATGCGCCTCATGCCCTAATATATTAGGTCATCCACGCATTTCACACACTTGGGCCGAGTCCACGAAAAATTTCTTTTCCATGTATTTAATTATCTAGTCCAACTAAACAATTAATCCACATATCAATTAAATAGTCCAATCCAACTATTTAATATTAATTGAGGTGAAGCGACGAGAAAATATATGCATGTTAGGAGCCACATTGGGGACCATGGACCCATATTCAGTAGCTACAATAAATTAAATAATATTATCCGTCAGACCGAACAATAATATTCAATCTATTAATTCCGGGATTACACCACCATAAACCCGAAACTGAACTCTGCCGAATATAGATGACTTACACTCAGCTATGAGTTATAAGGTGTCCACTGATATAATCATTACATAAACTGTTCGTTTCGATTCGGGATATCTCCGTAAACCCTTCTCGAAACCTCTTATCCTTATTTACCATTAACCCCCTAGTGACCAATTAGTTCATAACTAATATAGTATGAACTGGTGCCATCGATCAGTTTCTAGGATTAACAAATAAGGGAACTTTCTGTCTACTTCCCAAGGGAAGGAATGGATTCCATATCTGTGATAGCACAGACTACTCACTCATTCCAGAATATATCCAACGAGAAGTGTTGGACCACATACCGCGAATTGATCCTTACTAACACATCAAACTCTACCCTAGTCTAAGCAGTTGTCTGTGATCACCTCAGGATTGAGATTAATCCATATATGATCATCTTGTGATTGGATAAGACTTCTCGATCACGGAATTATATCGAGAACTCAAATCAAATAGGTCCATATATATGACTATCATCATATATAAATGCCCCACTAGGTACCACTATTACCGACACCGGATAAGACTGTCACACCGTAAAGTGTTCTGGGCGCATTAATAGCAAATTAATCATGAGACCCGTACTCAGATTAATAAACGCTACGGACTAAGTTAATTTTAAGAAAATCTCACTAACTCAATCCTCTTGTGTATGGCCATACACTGAGTTATGTGATTACATAAACGAGGTACTTAGGGTTTTCAATAGTGTCTTAATTATAAGCATACATGCATATAATAAGATGAATTATTAATTCTGTCCTAAAACAATTATATAATTGTCTTTCGGGCACTACACCTAACAATCTCCCACTTGCACGAATGGCAAGTGGATTAATTGTTTTAGAGCACACCCTTTATATCTATATCTACAACATTCTCCCACTTGCTCAAAACAAGTGAGACGTATCCCCAAGATTCATACCCTCCAAGCACATCTTAGTAATTCATCCTTCCAAGCACGACCGGAGTGTGCCGTCGCAAGGTAGGTCAGTGACCCGGCGCATACTTAGAATCCGAATACCATGTGACTCGGTACAATGATCAGGTAGGTTGTTGGCTTGAGTCAATCTTTGGGATCGAAACATCGCCTTTCCATCTAATCCGGTGGTACGATTTCAATATGCTTATGAGTCAACACTGAGGACAAGATCTACTTAACGATCATCCTTAATCCGACCTAAAGCCATAATCAGTGTTATCAATTATATTCTAGTTTGCTCCTGAATATACTAGCATATTATTCCTTATTCTCCCGAAGAGACTTGAGGATTCACTAAATATCCCTTTTCGTATTCATTTGCAGGTTAGATAACCATTCCTGAGAGGTAAGGTAGACTACATCGTTGAATGTTGCATAAATGCAAGAATTTCTTAACCAGGTGAATAGATGGGATTGCCAATGATCGATTCTCGAGAATTTGAGCGAATCAAATCCTTAAGAATGAATCCCGATGGCATGTCAGACTCTGACTTCAGATAGCACACCCATGTTGTTTCCAACTGTTTCAGTGTTACCATTCACAAACACTAATCTACATACTACTTTACTAATGTTGATGCTCAGTCTACAAAAGACTTATCAATATTCTGGTCAAGTCCACATATTAAAATATATGACTTTAAAATGACCTAGAGGTTTGCTTTAATCCTCAAAGGATATAAGCTATGGCAGGCATCCTGCCAAAGATTCTTTATGAATAAATTAAGATACCGTTAGTCTCGCAAAAAGGTCTTAGGGAATCACCCCTATTTTCTGCTTTGTAACGAATATGTTATTTGTTCTTTGCTAAAACCCTTATGTTCTGAATAAATTCAGATTCCGTTGTTCGGCAAGGAAGTCTTAGGGAATCACCCATATTTCCCGCTTTCTGACGAAATCAAGCAAGACTGAGTGGTAAGAGAGATCACGGTCTGGTTAACTCTCTACCGTTTAGGGAATCACCCCTAAATGTTGCTCAGCTTTGCGTTGAAAGTTAAACTTTCCTATTCATTCGACTCTTTTCCGTGTAGTTCCAATTACTCCCACTGGGCCTGAGATAGTCAGGTGGTTCTACAAGAGTTTCAATAGAACTGGAGTGCAAACAACTCCATTCACAGGGTTTTGGCTTTTCAACCAACCTCTATGATCAGGATCCTATACAGACCATGAAGGACTATAGGTCATCAATCTACCCTATAGACCGTAAGGTCCTGCAATAGGTAATGGACAAACCATACTCCCACTACGTTCAGGGTGGATCGATATACTGATCTAGTTTAGTAGTTTTTATTAGTGTTATCACCAACTGCAGGTGTTGGATGTGGACTGAACAAATCAGTTAGTAACATCTTGAGTACAAATACTTCAAGATCTAAGGTTGTTATTTATAGAATCTATCCGACCGAGTTTGATAGTATAACCGTCATTCTCTGATTTTACGAGTTTTATAACAAACCTTTACTCAATGCATTAAGATATTTCATGACCTGAACGTGTACGCAAAATTTCCAGTCCTACCTTCAAGCACTAAATGCTAAATGTCTATATTTACGGAAGTGGGGTGAACCGAATTCACTCATTTTCCACAAATGCGTAGGCATCTTTTAGGTAGACTTCTCGGTTTTTCATTACAATGAAAACCGTTATTTTGCAACCAATATCTTAAATGAGTTCAGCAGCGTATCGTAGCACATCAATAACTGTATAAGGCAAATTTATGGTGTATCCCTTAGTGAAAACATTTCACTGGGAGGCAGGCCGAGCATCAGTCCCGAAGACTATGCGAAAACCTTTTCCTGAGTATGGAATACTCTATCGCTGGTGAAATCAGAGATTTCCACCAAATATTTTGGATAAACTTACCGGAGTCTCGAGTAGTTATCAGACAATATGTCACTACTTCAAAAGCTCCCATCAGCTTGTACCTTTCATATGACCCCGAAGGTTGTTATGAACAAACTATGTTACTTCTTTAAATCTATTACCCTTCCCCAATTGAAAGGAAACTTAGGCATTGTTCCTTTGAGACAGGGTTCCTTTGACTGGGAGATAGGAATTGATGACGTAGATCAAGTGATAATAAAATACTTGACCACCATAAACCAATACTAGCAAGAGGACTAGGTCCATCGTAGTATAGCTATAGCGAATCAAGGTCGATCCCACAGGGAACCAATTGTGGATCATTTATATACAAACAATTAATCATTCTTGCCAAGCACACAGAAGCGGTCTACGACCAACAAAAGACAAGAAAGATAAAGGACTCGACTCGACACAACACAACAAAGACAACGCAATTAACCTCCCCAATTATTAGGTTATTATCTGGATCTAGAGATTCTACATAATTAAGAGAGACTCGACAACTATTAATCTGATTCGTATTTCTTTTATATTGGCTACGGGAGTCATCCCCTAAACTAGATCTAGCTCCGGGTAGGCCATCTAGATCACTATGCTACATTACGTGACTTCGTTTTTTAGGCCTCCATCTCATATAACTTGCATGCTTACAAAACTAGGGATGCCGATATTAACCGTATTCCTCACCTAGGCAACATTCATGTGGTTAGGCGTACTTCCTAAGCGATCGCATCAGTCTCCGTCCCATTAACACTAACTTTTTAGGTATCATGTTAATCTACGATTTACGTATACTAGATGAGCTCAATTCCCTAATACAGAACAGATCTAGATCTCGCTGAAAGTCCCGGAAGATCAATTCATGAGCCGACCTAGGAGCCCTATATTGGTATTTCATAATCATACGCTAATTAAAACAGACGAGCAACGTAGCCGTATCCATACCTACTAAGATAAGAAATTCTAGATGGACAATCACACCATAAAAACGTGGCTAGATTGACGCGGTGAAAACCTAAATCTTAGCGTTTCTATATACGTAACGGATAAAATAGAGATTCATAAAGCAATTATATAGATCTACTAAAAACACGATTGTCGATCATACCAAAGTCATCTACAGGTCACCGGAAAACAGATCTGGGCGTGTGGATCCTTATAGACAAGGAATCCCCATCGCCTCATACCGTATCCTTAGATCTACATCGTTTGGTGAAGAACGAACAACCTCAAACGATAAACAATAATTGGGGGGACTTAATTACAAAGAACAAGAAGAAATAAATACAAATAACTCACATTATTGCATGCTGGAAATTAACTGAGGATTTGTGTTATGAAAAGTGATGTAAAGTGTATATTTGTTGTTACAATGGAACGAATATATAGGGGTGAAAAATCGAGTTAGGATAAGCCTTAACCGATTTAAATTATGTTTCCTATATCCTAAAGGAGTCTAAAACGCGTCGAGATAACTCCAAGTCGATCCGATAGCTTAAACGAACTTGCTCCCAGCGAGCCTGGATGTCGCTGCCAGCCAGTCCCCCTTTTTTGGGTTGGCTCGCTGGCTCTTTGTATTCCGTACTTCTCTCCACGCGCTGATCCGATATTTATCTTCAATGCACTCCGAATTTCCTTCGATTTATCTTGAGATTTAATTCTTCCATTTGCATTTATCCTCCAAATTGTCTCAATCTACAGAAATAAACATTTATCCCGAAATAAATCATATTTAAATAATAAAAATGGATAAATACCAAATTATATTCTATAAATCACATAGCATTAAATAAACATTATAAACATGTGATTTAATATAAAATATATATTATTAAGCTCGATTTAAGGATAACGTTGATGACTTTTACGGGTATAATTTGACCGTCATCAACTACCCCCACTTAGATTTTGATCGTCCCGAACAAAGAATCGATAAGTCATTCTCCAAGACAACATTTTACGCAAGAAACTTGAGTCAACTCATACCATCCATGCTCATAAGGTATCCATTATTCGCTACTCGCTATGTATCGAAGTGATGTGTGCATGTGCATTTAGTTTTATATAATCGTGGCAAGATTAGAGTTTATGCTGACTTCGCAATCTCAACCTACCCACATCAGTATTCCTATTTCTTAAGCCTCGCAATGGGTAAAGACATGGTGCAATAAGCAAGAGCGTCATCCATAAGGTTTTTGGACTTGGAGACCGATAAAAATTCTCGAAGCCTCTTAAAAGTTGAATATTTTTTTCTTACATTTTCATATTTTCAAGCATTAACACATCTCAAGAAAGAAACTTGCTTTAAAAGTAAATTATGCATTGCAAGAATCCCCTTTCACGGATTGGTCAATAGCATTGAATATTACCACAAGCGCGAAGCTACTTTGGTAATGTTACTACAAGCCCAGTGTTTAACGCTTTGTTAAAACACAGATAATTCTCAAGCTTATTACTCCTCTTTGATGGCTAGAAGATAGGAATACATCAACAGATAAATATCGACACTAAGTCTACATAACCAATCATCTACGCAATGTACACATAATTTCTTCAGTTGTTATAATTCGTGCGGTAGTAGTCGATTCAAAATTGAGTAATCGAATAATAAATAACTACTTGCAACGGTCGGCATGAATATCCTTAAATTTTCATTCACATAAGTATAAAATGATCACGTAGTCATGCAACTTGGTTCCTTCCCTACTAATTCAAAGTTAAGGATTCACAATTCTAAGGGTACGAGATAATTAATTTGGCATTTGTTCAATTTTTTCATTTTTCACCGTTTCATTCAATTGTTCAATTATAACACATCATAGCTAAGTCTCCTACCCCCCACTTAAACATGGCATTGTCCCCAATGACAAAGAAAAATGAGAATTTAAGTAAAAGACTTAGCTCTGGAAACGGCTCTCAAGCAGATGCAGAACATCGGAGTAATCCAAGCACGTCTTGGAGAAGCAAACAAAATCCTGGTAAAGAAAACCAAACAGAAACTCCACGAAATCGTTAATAACAAGTCAATGGAAGTTATAAAATAATGTGGCAGTAATTAGATATAAAATATCCAAAAACAAATTAAGCCACTTTATTTTATACAACCAATGACAAGGAAAACCAAAGAGTTAAAACGACTCGTTCAGACACGATTTCTAAGAAAAATACTAAATAGAAAGAAAAATAAACAAGCAACTAAAGATGGTAGTCTTCATCTATAACCTCCACCGCTTAAAATCTTCCTAAAACCGGGTGGAGAAGACAAAGATCAAAAAGCAGTACCCCATGTGGGAAAACACGAGGTGTGACTGGACCAACCATGTATTCAATCCAATGTAAAAGAGAAACTTGGTAAGGTATAACAGATTGAATGTGACCTATAGGCGAAAGATAAAATCAGATACTTAGCGCAGACGCTACACGTGTTGATTGGAAATCAACAACTTAGGGAGATGTAGCTTCTCCTCGAAATTACGAATTACCCAATTTATCACGTAGAAGGTCTCAACGTCATCAACCAGGTGGGATCGGTGTGATATTTTAGAACAAAAATCATCATCTATATGTGCCGGAATGGTCAGAAAAATTGTGAAATTGAAATCTTCCGGTAGAAAGATAAGTTGTATTTTGATAGAACCAAAATCTTTTAAAATCTAGCTAGGGTCAGAGCTACACTTACCCCAGCTAGGATCATGAAAACCAAAATGATAAAAGATAACCATTAAAACTTAGCAATATTCAAATTCCGCAACAAAAGGGTATCTTGTAAAGAAAATGGAGGTTGAGAGTATGATGGGTTTAGAAAAAGATATACCTAAGAATGGTAAGAAAAGATAAAGGGTGGGTAAGAAATTGTGTTTTGGGTGGGTATTGGTTAAGGGATTGGGTGAGGGTGGGAGAGTGAAATAGATGGAAAGAAAGAGAGGGGATGAAAGAATGGTTAGGAATGTGAACTGTTGGGGCAGATTGGTGAGAGGATCGAAAAGTTTGAAGGGTGAAAAGGATAAGGGTAGTTGCAGAATGAATTGCACACCACTTTGGATTTTCACTTGGATCACCGTTCTAAAAGGTTTTGGAAGTTGACCAAAATTGTTCCGGTTTACACCAATCATTCTCCGTTACATTTTCAATAATTCTCAAGCTCTCTTAATGCTTCCATCTTAAGGTTGATTGCTAAATTTCCTTTTTTAGCAATTTCTCGACTCTCCTACGGCACTCTACTTCACGTGGCCTATATTGAGTAAAAATGTTTTGCACATCCTTAGCCTAATGGCCATCGGAACACGGCAAAATAAAAAACCTCAACATATGTCACGTTACTCTTATTTGACTCAAAGAAAACAAAACCTAAAAAACTAAAAAGAAATCCTAATGGTTTTAAACAAGTAGTTCTGAGTTTAAAGTCCTCAGCCTGACTTTCCAAAAAGTATCCTTGTCGTTCATCCTTCTTGGATCGCCAGATGTTTACCCCTTGAGCACTATATGAGGTGGGCTCGTCGCATTTGCGGATTAATGCCCTTCCCTTGGTTGTGAGACCTAGGAATCGACATTTATCCATACCATTTATACAAAGCTCTTACCTCGGCTCTCGTTTTAGGAATTAGTGAATTCTAGGCAGATTTAGTCCTAGGGACCCATTTTAATCATATCCTCTATAATGTTGCTTCATTATGCTCTCTCAAAACTCAACGTCTTCTTTAGATTGCGAATCCTTAAAACTACACAAATTGTTGCTCCCATGGCCAGTAGAAGCAATCTCATGCATAGGACAAAGAGATTTTAACAGAACTACGAGGAACTCTTTATTCACTACTCCTTTCAACGACTACATGTTTCCCTACACCCTCTAGATGAGACAGATTTGGGGCAGAACCTTCCACACTAATAAAATTAATATTACAAACCAACTCCGGGCTAAGATTCATACTCAGGTTCATGTATAGGCTAACTTATGCTCAAAAAACCAAAAAGTAGTAAAACATAAGCAAAAAAGGTAGTACCTTGCCTTCAACATCGTACCACGAATAATTCGAACCTTTTAATATTTATTTTCTCGGAGCCATCTTGGTGCTTTAAAGGTGCTGCTTCCATTGCTTTTCCCATCGTAGATTCGTAGCTCCACATGTTGCTGGGTTATTTTCTCAGCGCCCATGAAAAATTACTGACTCAGATTATTGTTTCCCTGGTTTCTGCAAACAGAACAAAAACAAAATGGACCGTAGACTGATTTGAACATGGTTTCCCATGCTGCTATCAGACATACGGATTAAACATACAGAGATAAACAGACACGTGAAATTCCAGAAAACAGAAGCTGGCTCGCCGGCAGCGAGAGGCAGTCTCGCTGGGAGTGAAACCAGTTTTTCAGAATCTAAAATTTTCAGACAGAGCAGACAACCAGAAAGACTCAAAAAAACGTAAAAACAGACTCTAAAACAAAAATCTCGACATGAATAAAAAAAATTATTTATATATATAAAATTGACCGTTGGTTCCCCGGCAACGGCGCCAAAAACTTGATGACGTAGATCAAGTGATAATAAAATACTTGACCACCATAAACCAATACTAGCAAGAGGACTAGGTCCATCGTAGTATAGCTATAGCGAATCAAGGTCGATCCCACATGGAACCAATTGTGGATCATTTATATACAAACAATTAATCATTCTTGCCAAGCACACAGAAGCGGTCTACGACCAACAAAAGACAAGAAAGATAAAGGACTCGACTCGACACAACACAACAAAGACAACATAATTAACCTCCCCAATTATTAGCTTATTATCTGGATCTAGAGATTCTATATAATTAAGCGAGACTCGACAACTATTAATCCGATTCCTATTTCTTTTATATTGGCTACGGGAGTCATCCCCTAAACTAGATCTAGCTCCGGGTAGGCCATCTAGATCACTATGCTACATTACGTGACTTCGCTTTTTAGGCCTCTATCTCATATAACTTGCACGCTTACAAAACTAGGGATGCCGATATTAACCGTATTCCTCACCTAGGCAACATTCATGTGGTTAGGCGTACTTCCTAAGCGATCGCATCAGTCTCCGTCCCATTAACACTAACTTTTTAGGTATCATGTTAATCTACGATTTACGTATAACTAGATGAGCTCAATTCCCTAATACAGAACAGATAGATCTCGCTGAAAGTCCCGGAAGATCAATTCATGAGCTGACCTAGGAGCCCTATATTGGTATTTTCTAATCATACGCTAATTAAAACAGACGAGCAACGTAGCTGTAGCCATACCTACTAAGATAAGAAATTCTAGATGGACAATCACACCATAAAGATGTGGCTAGATTGACGCGGCGAAAACCTATATCTTAGCGTTTCTATATACGTAATGGATAAAATAGAGATTCATAAAGCAATTATATAGATCTACTAAAAACACGATTGTCGATCATACCAAAGTCACCTACAGGTCACCGGAAAACAGATCTGGGCGTGTGGATCCTTATAGACAAGGAATCCCCATCGCATCATACCGTATCCTTAGATCTACATCGTCTGGTGAAGAACGAACAACCTCAAACGATAAACAATAATTGGGGGGACTTAATTACAAAGAACAAGAAGAAATAAATACAAATAACTCACATTATTGCATGCTGGAAATTAACTGAGGATTTGTGTTATGAAAAGTGATGTAAAGTGTATATTTGTTGTTACAATGGAACGAATATATAGGGGTGAAAAATCGAGTTAGGATAAGCCTTAACCGATTTAAATTATGTTTCCTATATCCTAAAGGAGTCTAAAACGCGTCGAGATAACTCCAAGTCGATCCGATAGCTTAAACGAACTCGCTCCCAGCGAGCCTGGATGTCGCTGCCAGCGAGTCCCCCTTTTTTGGGTTGGCTCGCTGGCTCTTTGTATTCCATACTTCTCTCCTCGCGCTGATCCGATATTTATCTTCAATACACTCCGAATTTCCTTCGATTTATCTTGAGATTTAATTCTTCCATTTGCATTTATCCTCCAAATTGTCTCAATCTACAAAAATAAACATTTATCCTGAAATAAATCATATTTAAATAATAAAAACGGATAAATACCAAATTATATTCTATAAATCACATAGCATTAAATAAACATTATAAACATGTGATTTAATATAAAATATATATTATTAAGCTCGATTTAAGGATAACGTCATTCTCTGATTTTACGAGTTTTATAACCAACCTTTACTCAATGCATTAAGATATTTCACGACCTGAATGTGTACGCAGAATTTCCAGTCCTACCTTCAAGCACTAAATTCTAAATGTCTATATTTACGGAAGTGGGATGAACCGAATTCACTCCTTTTCCACAAATGCGTAGGCATCTTTTAGGTAGACTTCTCGGTTTTTCATTACAACGTAAACCGTTATTTTGCAACCAATATCTTAAATGAGTTCAGCAACGTATCGTAGCACATCAATAACTATATAAGGCAAATTTATGCTATATCCCTTAGTGAAAACATTTCACTAGGAGGCAGGCCGAGCATCAGTCCCGAAGACTATGCGAAAACCTCTTTCTGAGCATGGAATACTCTATCTATGGTGAAATCAGAGATTTTCTCCAAATATTTTGGATAAACTTACCGGAGTCTCGAGTAGTTATCAGACAGTATGTCACTACTTCAAAAGCTCCCACTAGCTTGTACCTTTCATATGACCCCGAAGGTTGTTATGAACAAGCTATGTTACTTCTTTAAATCTATTACCCTTTCCCGATTGAAAGTAGGCATTGTTCCTTTGAGATAGGGTTCCTTTGATTGGGAGATAGGAATCACCCTAAGCTAGTCTGGAAATCTTGTCGTTAGGGAATATGCACTAATTAATAGAGTGAAGAAGTGTTTATCTAAATATGGAAACCATTTGCGTTTATATATTTTAAGATGTGTTACTAATACCTTTTCCGCAATGCTTAGTGGTTCTGACTTTATCAAACAAAAGTGCGAGTCTTGGATTCGTGCTACGAATGTTATATTCATCGTCAATAAGACAAACAATTTATCCTATTGAAAATGAATACGTTCGTTCCAACGAATCCGAAAACAGAAAATGAATTTTCTGTGATACTCAAGAATTGAATCTGAGATTCATTTCATTATATCACTCCCACTAGTATCTGAAATAACTGCCCGTTGTCTATTTTATTTATCGTTTAATGCAAAGCTACCTAGTTCTTCCAAAGAACTTTAACTTTCGAGAAAATTTCTAAGGATGCATTGGTCAGTGATCCGAAATCACTTTCCTTATCCTCTAATTTCTAATTTATTAATTTTCCGGTTTAGCCTTAAAACTACTTACTTTAGATGACTAACACGTATAAACATTCTTTCCCATTCTCGACTTTCCTTAGATGGAAACAGTCTTGAACTAGCAGTTCGTTTGAGTAGACACTACTCTTGAACTGTGGGATGTTCAGTGTTACTTGCTTGGACTATCGATTATTCTAATCGTCAAATCATAAGACCAAAGCTCCCACTAGTTTATCGGTTCCAAATACCGTCTAACTAGCAACACTTTGTATTTATGATTTTTCAAAGATTAGAAAATCACTCAGAACTAAGATCCCACTAGTTTATCAGTTCCAAATACTGTCTAACTAGCAACGCTTTTATTCTTGTTTTTCCGATAAATGGAGAAACTCTTGTGCAGTCTATTACACATTTCTAATGATTCAGAAAAACAACAAATCATAAGACTAAGGCTCCCACTAGTTTATCGGTTTCAAATACTGTCTAACTAGCAACGCCTTATGTATATGATTTTCCAAATTTTCAATTTAGAAATTTGTTGTGTAATTACACTTTTAAAATTCACTAAATGAATTTATCTGATAGTCCTATATCATCTTTTGTAAACTAAGTGTGGTCGTCTCTCGTTCAACACGAGTGAAATCCGTGACATACCTATACTATGTCACTTAAGTTTTTAAAGTTTCAAGGGAAATAAATCTCTTCCGAAAAAATTAAATGCATTGTTTGATAATTTACAACGTACTTGTTAATTTCCACATTTTTAATGAAGTCCTATTACTAACAGTTTAGTAGCCTAGAGATTAAAGTTGTAAAATGAACACGACAGAAAGTTAAATTCATAAAAATAAATTTTCACTACTTGATTTTTATTTTAGGAATAATAAACTTGTTAAAAGTCTATCCTACCATTCTAAGGATTTAACCTCGCATCATACCGCCGCCTTTAAGGTCGGTATCAGCATGACGACGGTTAAACTGAGACAATCTCTCTCAATGATTGAGCTTCGAGAATCGATCATCTCACGGGAATCAGACATCCCGGGCCTTAATCATTGATTACCTTCCTTTTTCTAGCCTAGATATTTCAAAAATATCCATAAAGAGTGTGACCTACTATATCAGATCTCAAAGTACGCCCCGAGTATGCCGCCTTTAAGGTCGGATAGTGACCCAACGAGTACCCGAAATCCTATCCTTTCGGAGACCAAGCCTTGAATTTTGATAGGGGTGAACACCATCCTTAGGGGGCCGGAATCAAAGCGGCACGAGGCGTCACCCTTCTCTCACGTGCTTGCATCTATAGTAGAGGCCGTGGGGTGGGCTGTCGCCTTCCCCGCTCCCACTCAATAATTTGTAAAAGTGGTGGGTTTACTAATTACGGTTTCGGTCTTGACAATAAGAAACAATAAATCAAAGTACTCCGAACAGGGTCGGTTATGTAGGCAAGCCTACGCCGTCTTATTCGTTGGAACATATGTGACAGTTCAGTCTAATCCGGCAAGAGAAGCCCCGTTTAGCCCGAAGGCTTATCGGCTATGCTAAGTCTTGTCGAATTACTGTATCGTACTTCACACGTGGAGGGGAGTCGATTGAGCCGAAGCTCGGTTGAACTCGCCCAACCATGGTTAGGCCATTTGCGAATCCGTGTACTATGATTTTACAATTTCTAAATTATCAACCAAAGCGTAATCTCGGTTCTGTTTAAGGTGGGTTCACTGAGAAGCCATCACCGGAAAAACTCAACGATTTTTCTAAGTGGGATTCACCGAGAATCCATCAGTAAAATCGTAACGATTGACAAAACCCGGTTCCTCGGTTTTTATAATTAGTTGCTTATTTATTAACTACCACATATTAATTAAATAAGCCTTTCAACTAATTATACGAGTTATACATGCCTAATTTATTCGAAATAAACTCGCCACATGTATGCATTGGAGTGGAATCATGATATGATGCATGTCATGGCAATTTTGCGGTTATATAATACAATTTTCGATCATACACGAAAAAAAATAACGGAAAAATAAACACCGAGATGGATCGTTGGTACCCCCGACTAACCTATTTTCTAAGGAAACGTAAAACTAATTCTAAGTCTTCAAATCTCGATCTTCGATCTTAATCTTGAAACTTCCGAATCTCGAACCTTCGATCTTAACACGAACCACGAACGACGAGGAGAGGAGGCCGTAATATACCAATATATTTAAAATATATCTATATTAATAATTGTTTTAAAAAAAAACTTTTTTTCTTTTTTTTATTTTTATTAAAGGCTCTCGGCCAAGTTTTTATTTTATTTTATATAAGATGGCCTCTTGTCCAAAATAAGAAAAGTCAACAAAAGGAATTACAATCGCCGTGACCTAGTCCAATTTGTCAATTTGATAAAAAAAAAAATGCTGCCGCAAGAAATAAAAAAAACTGCCGAGACTAAATAAAAAAAACAACCAGCCTCCTCCCGTTTTACCTTCTTGATGATCTTTAACATCATGATCTTCGTCGTCTCGAACCCGGATCAAATAAAAAAAAAAAAAAAAACAAAAAGGTACTACCTTTTTACAAATTTCGCATGACTTAAAAATAAATTACACATTCTATGCTCAATTGATACTAATCAAAAGAGCTACAAAACAGATCTACCGGGTAAACAATACCAACCCCAATCCATCTCTTCAACCACAACAATCACAAAGGCATTCATCATGGATATTTTCGATTTATATAATAAAAAAACGAAAACAAAAAAAAACATCTAAAACATGCTTTTTCCACTCCTAGATCTAAAATTCACATACTTTGATTGATAGATCAAAGGCTCTGATTCCACTTGTAGGATGTAATATCACCGGATGGATCAAGATCCACCCGATTACGCAGCGGAAAGTACAAGATCTAGATCTAGTCAACCAAAATACATAAATATAATAGATCTAACCTACGAGGGGGTTAGAGTGCTTACCAGCTTATGGTGAATAAACTCCAAGAACAATCTTCAATCCAAGATCCAACCTAGATGAGAAGTCACAGTCTTCCAACGTGTGTCTCCAAGCACCACCAGGTGGATGGTGTTTCAAGCCGCCGGACCTACTCGTTATGCTACCGGAATAATCCCGAGGATTATCCCAACTCGAAACACTAGTATTATAGCCGAAAATTCTAGGCTATAATACTCCAATAATTCGAAAATTAAGTGTGTTGTTTGGCTTGGGAGAACTCTTTTTATATAGGAAAGTAATCCTTGTCCCCCAAGGATTTACTAATTAAATTAATCCTTAATTTAAGTATAAGATAAATATAATATATATCCCAAACAAATTAGGATAAATAAATATATTATCCAATATTCCATGATTTATCACTTAACAAATAAATGATTAAATCATATATCAAATAATTATCAAAGAAAACTAATTTCTTTCTAATTACTTAATAACAAAATGCGCCCCATGCTCTAATATATTAGGTCATCCACGCATTTCACACACTTGGGCCGAGTCCACGAAAAATTTCTTTTCCATGTATTTAATTATCTAGTCCAACTAAACAATTAATCCACATATCAATTAAATAGTCCAATCCAACTATTTAATATTAATTGAGGTGAAGCGACGAGAAAATATATGCATGTTAGGAGCCACATCGGGGACCATGGACCCATATTCAGTAGCTACAATAAATTAAATAATATTATCCGTCAGACCGAATTCAATCTATTAATTCCGGGATTACACCACCATAAACCCAAACTGAACTCTGCCGAATATAGATGACTTACACTCAACTATGAGTTATAAGGTTTCCACTGATATAATCATTACATACGGATAAATCCTCCATAGACTGTTCGTTTCGATTCGGGATATCTCCGTAAACCCTTCTCGAAACCTCTTATCCTTATTTACTATTAACCCCCTAGTGACCAATTAGTTCATAACTAATATAGTATGAACTGGCGTCATCGATCAGTTTCTAGGATTAACAAATAAGGGAACTTTCTGTCTACTTCCCGAGGGAAGGAATGGATTCCATATCTGTTGGTCCCTTCAAAAGGCTTTGGTTAAGTTTAGAAGGGGGGGGGGGGGGTGAATAAACTTAAAATTTAAAACTTTTGGAGTTAACAAACTCAGCAAATTCGACGATCCGTCGATACTCGATAGTCCGTCGATGCTCAATAGTCCGTCGATACTCGCAGTCCGTCGACTATTGACTTTACTGAATTTGTTGCAGCGGAATATATTTAAATTAAGCCTTGATACTTGTTGTTAAAATATGATACTAAGTATTAGATACTCAGTAGTATATGTGTGTGAATCAGTTGCTAGTTCAATAGATTGATGTGTTAGATATACTATGTGCAGAATATAAATGTAGAAAGTAAGTAGGCAGTTTTTATAGTGGTTCCAGGTGGTGTAATCCTGTACTCCACTCTTCTCCTGTGATGTTGGAGGTAATTCACTAGAGATCTTTGATGTAGTTGTTACAAAAATCCCTAAGTTCCTTGTCCTTCACCAATAACTATGGCTTCACAAACTGAACACTTGGAACATGTGAGATTGCTGTTCCAAAGTCTTCCACTGGTCCTTGAAGGGTAGAATTGCCTCTTCACCAGCTCCACCACAAACAACAGTCTTTCACACCTCAAAAGATGCTTCACTGTCTTAGCAGGTTTCTTGTAAAGAAAGATTGAATCAAGTAAGTGATTCAGCTTTCAGCAGCTTGATCAGGTTGATATGATCAGCAGCTTGAGATCTTCAAGTGAGTAAACTTGATGTAGTTTGAAAGTAGATTACACTTGAAGAATTATACTGGATCAGTAGCGTTATGCTCAGTAGGGTCAGCAGGGTGACTTTCTAGAATATGAAGCTCAAGATATATCCTTAATTTTTATCACAGATCATCAATCATCATTTGAATCTGAATTAGGAGTCCTCTATTTATAGGTAGGAATCCTTGTGACTTATGTTTGAAATTCAAACATAGCCGTTTCAGACTTGTCCCATCTTGACGTGCTTTTTCTTGTTCCTAGGACTGACACTGTCAGATTCCTTTTTAACAGTTTACAGTCTGTCCACCCTTTGACTTGTATCCGTTGGATAAAGGTCTGATTCATCCCAACGTCCATTTAATCTTAACCATTGATTTGTTCGATAAAATCAGAGGTTGTTAGCTGTCACTTTCTTTGTAGTCTTCCAATGTAGCCTTTGAATAATTTGAAGTGTATGTATCAGCAGGTTCCTGTGATCATTAGTCTGCTGAAGTACATATCAGGCAGCTTTGAACCATATCTTGTTGTGTTTATGAAACAATGCAGCTGACTTCTTTTATCTAACTTTTTATTGTGAAGTTAGACTACACCATTTGAACATAGCCAAGTCCCAAACACCATTTAACAAATGGAACTTAGACCTTGTACACAAGGTATATGTAATCAGTTTAGGTCATCACAGACTTCCCTAATTCTGATTCCATAACCTTGACTTTACTTACTAAGTTTGATCCCTTAGACTTCAATAACTGAGTTTGAGCCCTCAGCCTTCAGTCTTCAACAGGTTCCTGACCAGTCTACTCACCTAGATACCCTACTGACCTAGACAGGTCTGCTGAGATAAGTCAGCTGACCTTTTACAGTGCTTGTTTGATCAAACCTATACAAAGATCAAACTCTAATAAACCTAAACATTGATCTAGACATCTTTTTGCCTTTGCTCTATAACAGCTAGTTTGGCACTCATCACTAAAACTTAAAAATAAGTCCAACAATTTCCCCCTTTTTGGTGATGATGCCAATACCTTCCTTACAGCAAAGCAAAAAGATTAAAAACAAAAACAGAACAAATTCCAGTCATTTTTCATTATAATCAATTTGTTCAAGAGTATTACAGTCTAGAATCAGCAAAAATAAAACATATGAAGTATGCTGATCTAGTGTCTTCTTTTTCTTTCTTCTCTTGCCTTCTCTACTTGCTCTTGATAAGCTCTTATTTCTCCAATCATTTCTCTCATCCAATCATTTTCAATAAGAGAGAAATCAACATGAGGATTCACTTCTTTCCACCATTTCCATGCTTCAGGTAGCGTAAGATTGATTTGTTGTACTCTAAAGCCTAACTGCATGTATACATGTTTGAATTCATTTAGTGATTCCTTTGATGATGTGGTAGGTAAGCTCCTTCCACCTCTACCACCACTTCCACCTCTATGATCATATCTCAAGGCCTTGACTCTTGTTTCCCAAAACTTGAGTCCCAGAAAGGAGTTCAACCCTTCATGAATGCCCTTGTCATGATAAGGTCTCCTTTTGCTATTGTATACTTTCTTGTATTCTCTGAGAAGATCATCAGTGAGTTGAAGTCTGCCTGGTGCAGGTTCTCTGAATGCATTTGTATCATCTTCCCATCTTTTCTTAGCAAAGATTCTGGCAGCCTCTTTTGCTACTGCTGTTTGGCTCTCTTCCCCCTTATTGACATCATCAACAAAACGGGACAGCAGGCCATGAACACTCTCCTGTGTGATAACTAGATTACTCAGTTGTCCCTCCATAATTTCAGTTCTTGTGTCAACTGCAGTAATCCTTGCTTGCATAGATTGCTCCAGCAGATTGATCCTCTCAGTAAGCTTAGGATCCAATCCAACAGGTTGAAGTGTTCCAGCAACCTCAGCCACAGCAGGCTTGGGTGTCTCAGCAAGTTTGTCAAGTTTTTGATGAATAGATGTAAATTGGTCTTTCAAAAACTTGTCCTTCAGTGTATTACCTTGCTTAATTCCTCTCACATCTTGGGTAAGGTCAGCAAGAGCATACTGAGTGGAAGTAATATTGGAGGCAACTGTTTCTGTAGTCCTCCCCCTATTTTCCACCAGATTGATTAAATCTTCAAACCTGATGAGAGATAAATTTATGATCGTTTTTATGACATTTCGCCCCATTTCTGATACCATTTTGAACATTATTGTATCAAATCAAGTCAAAATTACTAAGTTTTATTCAAATGTATAAGTAGTAGTTATTATATAAATTATTGTATTTTTATAAGTTTTTATTAGTTTTTGTACCGGTTTAGTAACCGGAGTGTCGTGTCGGATTTACGTTTGGTATTTTGGTGGTTCATTGCAGGATTATACATTGACCAAGATTCCACGTAACGACATGTTTTGAGTCTAAAAGATGTGTTTAGAGGATTAGAAGAAGGTGCCACAAGTTTATAAGTTCAACGGAGCAAATTTTCTAAGTACTTAAATCGTTACATTTTTCGACGGAGATTTGACCCAGCTTAGAGGCATTTTCAGGGGATGACTTCTTAATGAAAGTTGTAGATCTTCACATAAGCTTTCCAACGCACTTTGAATTACGTCAATTGGAGGTCTACAACTCAAGTTATGGTCAATTGACTAATCAATTCGGATTAGTAGAAATCCCGTAAAAGACTCGACATACGAATGGCTCATCAAAAAGACGTTATCTGAAAAAGTGTTCTTAATGAAAGTTGAAGACCTTCATATAAGCTTTCCAATGCAATTTAAATTATGAAGATCGGACTTCTACAACTCAAATGGTGGTCAAGTGGCTAATTGATTTGTATTAGGGAAAATGTCGCAAAACGTTCGGAGTATGAATTGCTTATCAAGACGGCGTTTTCTGAAGCAGAGTCCTTCATGAAAGTTGAAGAATTTTCCGAGAGCTTAATTTTGACGTTTGAATCATAATTTTTGGAGGTCTACAACTCAAGATATGAATTTTAGAAGTTTTATTCCAATAAATATAATCGAAGGATCTAGAATTTCGCTGAGTTGTTATGTAATCATAACCACCGGACCGGTCCGGCTCCTTCAAGGACCGGTCCGGCCCTTCCCCAATTGCTTATATATACATGCTTTAGGGGAACATTTCATTTGCCCCTTTCCTTCCTCTTTCTTTTCTTTCTCGTCTCTGCTTCTCTTCTTTTTATTTTTTTTATTTTATTTTGTTATATATATATATATATATATAAATATATATATTTTGTAGATCATGTATATATATATATATTATGTATGAATATATATGTGTTATATATATATAGATCTAGATCTACTTTCTTTTTCATCTCTTCTTCCCGTCTTTTTATTTTATTTTCGGGGCCCGTATATACATATATATATGTCGATGTATGTATGTATATATGTTTTTCACATATATAAATAAAATGGTTATAGTATCGTTGTAATGGCGGAATAATTATCGAAGATTGTTGATTTCGAAGCTTTGGCATGTTAGATCCGGTGGAAACGACCCCGATTCGATAGTCATAACCGGTAATATATTCTAAAATTATTATGTTTATTATTTCTATTTCTATTTATATATGATATTAAACTAAAAATATATCTAGCCAAGATATGAATCTGAATTAGTTAATCTTTTGGTAAAATGAATGATCGACTCTGGTAATAATGATTAAAATCAATTATGATGAATCTCTTTCTTTCCGCGCTTAATGAAACGTTAAAATAGAAAGACCGGAGGGTAAAATTGGCCGAGTGAAAACGTGACAACGGAATCCGATTTCCTACCCGGGGGCAGATTTGTCTTGGGAAAGATAAATTTTATTGACATTTGTACTCGAGATCGTAATAATGTTAAATCATCAGTTTAATTGAAACTTAAACCGGAAAGTTAAATCGTCCGGCTTTGACAACCGGAGCCTTTAAAATAAAATTGACCGTTTGACGAACGGAATGACTCCTTTTTATCTAAAGGTAGATTTGTACTCGGGACACTTCGTTCGAAAAACCGTAACGAGTTGTGGACCTTGGACCGATGCAATGGACATTTGACAATTTCATACGCTCGTGTGAGGAGGAGTTGTCTAGCTTAGAGTACACCGATTCATATATAATTTACACCTTGAATAAAGGAAGATCCGTCTCATTTATTTCTACTAAAAAGATATTGATTCAAGAAAGTATTCTTGGCTAGATCTCAAAAATATCTATATATATATTATTTATTTTTATTTACTTGCTTTACTAACAATCTAACTAATCTAACTATCTAACCCGAGGAAAATAGTAAAAGCTGCGACTTAGATCGAGTTAATAATAGCTTCTTGGTGTTTAACCCCACTTAAAAGAATTACCATGTTTTCCCGAGGAATACGACCCGACTCACCGACTAGCACTACAATTTGACCCGGTACACCGCCGGTTAGGATCTGTATAGCCTAGGTAATGTCCGTCGGCTTTCGCGCCGTTTCCAAGGTTAGGTTTAGGTCTGTCAGCATTTTGGCGCCGTTGCCGGGGAACACATCGCTAATTTCTTTCTTTGTGTCTAGGGTTACTACTTGTATTAGCTCAAAATTCTCGAGGATAAGTCAACACTCTTCTTATCACATTTCTTTTTTTATTTTTCCGTTGGTATCTACCTTCTTTTAGTTACCAATTTTCTTCTTCTACCAAATTCGAGTTATTTTCTATTTTCGATAGTAGAAAGTAAACGTGGTCATAACAGCCGATGATAAGTCAATACATTTCTCAATCTCATTTGTATTTTTATTTTCATTGGTACCTACCTATTTGGTAAGATATCAATTTTTTTTATAAAAATACTCGATAAATACCGAGTGGCTTCGGTAATTACCGAGAGAGAGAGAAAAAAAAAAAAAAAAAAAAAAAAACTACTCGGTAAAAATCGAGTGGATTCGGTAATTACCGAGGAGAAAAAAAAAATGTGGTTTTTTTTATCGATTTTGTGTTATTTTCTATTCGATATTTTCTATTCCACAAGAATTGTCAAATCGAGTTATGAAAACGGCCGAAATCAGTAATGAAACACCATCTAATTCAGGTTTTATCTATTTCAAGTTATTTTTCTATTTTTCGATAGTTGATGACCAGAAGTGGTAAGGCCCCACTCACTCCTTATAGGCCCGATTTAAACACTTACGAAAGGCGGTTAAGAGTAGAGAGTAAACGCGGTCATATCAGTCAGGGAAATCCTGACCAAGTATCATCTTCAAATCGAAATACGAGAATGACTGAAACTAGTGATGAAACACCTGAACGAGGGCTTGATCATGCCCAAGGGAATATTAATAAATAAAATAAAATTAGAAATAATCAGAATTGGAAGCAGGTTGGAAGGAACCAAGTTTGAAAGGGCCAATTCAAACCGAACCTTATCCAGCTCAACCCAAATTCATCTCGGTTCAACCGTATAAGGCAACACCATATCCAATACATATTTTGAAGAAAAAGGTACAGAATGATGAAACACAGTCATTCGAGGAAGCTTTACCATATTCATCTAATGACAAGGGTAAGAGAGGTATACATTCTATCCCTATTACAAAGATGAAGTTGGATAAAAAGTATGTATGTTTTCTTGACGATTTTAGTAAGAGTTTAGTTTGGGAGTTAATCATGAGAGCGTTGTCTTCAACACTTACAATTCATTGAAATATCCATGCATTACACTAGAATCTTGTTCTTGTGTGTACACTTTGTGTTTTTTTTGCTGTGGATTGTACTAACACGCAGGTAATTGAAGAAGATGACTTTAGCAATAATATGAAGGCTCGCAAACCGAAAGCTCGAAAATCAAAGGAAAAGTTCAAGAATCGTGTGGATTGGTGGAAATTGTCTAACCTCTATTGGAAACCAGTATTGAAGAAGGATGCGGTGCGTGAGGATGACCCACCACCAGTGCATTAAAAACTGAAGCAAGGAAAAGTCTAGCTATAGACTATAAATATAGTGAAATCACGGGTACTATCCTTCCTATTTACTCATTAAGCATTTATTTCTAGTTGATTCATGTGCTTAATTGTTACGTGCTTTTGTGAGTAATTGTTAGAAGTATCCCGTTTTGTTTAGTATATTATATTAGTTAATCCTTATCATTTTGGTCGAGCAAACGACGTTAACCAAAAGCGCTACCGGGAGGCAGCCCGTGAAAATGTTAAATATAATAATTACTCATACTTTAGATGATACTTTGCGAATACTTCGGATTGATTTTCATTTTGTTTCACCAAGTCTTAGGATGAATGTTTGAATGTCATTATAACGGGAATGATTAGGTGGTTATCCGAAAATCCTGATGGATAACAAAGATAAAATTCAAATGCATCATTTCTTAGACTTAGGTTGTTAGAACGATTTGAAATAACCCTTGAGGATCTGGGTATAAAAGACTCAGAGTTAATACTTTGTCACATATTTCATATCATGATCTAGTCTGTTTTAAATTTCAAATAATGTGTGACATGTATTAGTTCAACTACTGTGGAATATTGTGTGTTTTAAATCAATAAAAGTTTATGTGGTGTGTTTATCTACCCTTTTGCATTACAGTGTCACACTCCACATACTTTTATTTTATTTGCACACACAATGGTCATAACTTTAACCCACCCACCCACCCTTTTTTATCATCCGAGTATTTGTTTTGACTTGTTTTTGTGCACCATTGCTTTCCCAACAACTTATTTACACTCACTTTACATTGAGGACAATGTAAGTTCGTAAGTGGGGAGTGGAGTCGTTGGTCTAGCAATGGCATTAATGTTTATTTTGTATCAATAAATCCCTTAGTTTTCGATCTTTTTCGAGCATTATTTAGTTGATTAAAATAAACTGTATAAGGTATATATTTCATGGATTTGAAGATATAATGATCAATTTGGATGTGTATAACCAATGTGAACCGTAAGTGCATTGTAATTCCAAATATATTTGTGTAACATGAATTCCTTCACATAAGCCTTTGATATTGAAGCGAAAATTTTAAACTGTATCCATTCAGTATCCTAGTGGTTATTCTATAGATAATTGCAGTAACTTAGTACCTAAATTTTGAACGTGTACTGTGAATATCTGAAGGTTTGAATGTGATAGAGAGGATATAAGTTAAGTTTATGAAAAAAAAAAGAAAAAAAAAAGAGATGAACTATTTATATGTCGGTTGTAGCTACCAATGATTTGAGTGCAGTAGGGGGTTATCACGAAACGTCCTATATCACTATGAGGTTTAAAAGCTCCCGATCGCTCGATGATAGTAGTCCGGCTAGGGTGTTATCACGAAACGTCCTATTGCTTGGGAATGAAGGCATATGCTACACATGTGAAATTAAGTTCAAAAAAAAAAAAAAAAAAAAAAAAAAGTTTAAGAATGGTTGAAAACTTAGCTATCTTCTGACTATCCCCAGTATAAACTGAATGATATGCTTTAGGGATTATCCTAATAAGTACACGGGAGAACTTTGTGAGGAACTGTTACTACTATACCTAGGAAAGTCATTAGGACTGTCTGAATGGATATTTGTTAGTTTTGCTTGATTTATTCAAGAGAGGATAGTGGAAATTGAAAAGGCTTGTCACACACACACTCTGTTATACATTTATATTGAGGTTAACGCCTGGTTGTAATTCTATACGGTTGCAACATCTGGTTGTCTCTTATATCTTCTATCTTCATGAATTTATCTCTTATTCATTTTGTTTTATCGCTTGTTTTGATCGAGGACGACCAAAAGCTAAGTAGGGGGTTGTGATGAGAGATAAATTTATGATCGTTTTTATGACATTTCGCCCCATTTCTGATACCATTTTGAACATTATTGTATCAAATCAAGTCAAAATTACTAAGTTTTATTCAAATGTATAAGTAGTAGTTATTATATAAATTATTGTATTTTTATAAGTTTTTATTAGTTTTTGTACCGGTTTAGTAACCGGAGTGTCGTGTCGGATTTACGTTTGGTATTTTAGTGGTTCATTGCAGGATTATACATTGACCAAGATTCCACGTAACGACATGTTTTGAGTCTAAAAGATGTGTTTAGAGGATTAGAAGAAAGTGCCACAAGTTTATAAGTTCAACGGAGCAAATTTTCTAAGTACTTAAATCGTTACATATTTTCGACGGAGATTTGACCCAGCTTAGAGGCATTTTCAGGGGATGACTTCTTAATGAAAGTTGTAGATCTTCACATAAGCTTTCCAACGCACTTTGAATTACGTCAATTGGAGGTCTACAACTCAAGTTATGGTCAATTGACTAATCAATTCGGATTAGTAGAAATCCCGTAAAAGACTCGACATACGAATGGCTCATCAAAAAGACGTTATCTGAAAAAGTGTTCTTAATGAAAGTTGAAGACCTTCATATAAGCTTTCCAATGCAATTTAAATTATGAAGATCGGACTTCTACAACTCAAATGGTGGTCAAGTGGCTAATTGATTTGTATTAGGGAAAATGTCGCAAAACGTTCGGAGTATGAATTGCTTATCAAGACGGCGTTTTCTGAAGAAGAGTCCTTCATGAAAGTTGAAGAATTTTCCGAGAGCTTAATTTTGACGTTTGAATCATAATTTTTGGAGTCTACAACTCAAGATATGAATTTTAAAGTTTTATTCCAATAAATATAATCGAAGGATCTCGAATTTCGCCGAGTTGTTATGTAATCATAACCACCGGACCGGTCCGGCTCCTTCAAGGACCGGTCCGGCCCTTCCCCAATTGCTTATATATACATGCTTCAGGGGAACATTTCATTTGCCCCTTTCCTTCCTCTTTCTTTTCTTTCTCGTCTCTGCTTCTCTTCTTTTTATTTTTTTTATTTTATTTTGTTATATATATATATATAAATATATATATATTTTGTAGATCATGTATATATATATATATTATGTATGAATATATATGTGTTATATATATATAGATCTAGATCTACTTTCTTTTTCATCTCTTCTTCCCGTCTTTTTATTTTATTTTCGGGGCCCGTATATACATATATGTATGTCGATGTATGTATGTATATATGTTTTTCACATATATAAATAAAATGGTTATAGTATCGTTGTAATGGCGGAATAATTATCGAAGATTGTTGATTTCGAAGCTTTGGCATGTTAGATCCGGTGGAAACGACCCCGATTCGATAGTAAACCTTAGGTAATATATTCTAAAATTATTATGTTTATTATTTCTATTTCTATTTATATATGATATTAAACTAAAAATATATCTAGCCAAGATATATGAATCGAATTAGTTAATCTTTTGGTAAAATGAATGATCGACTCGGTAATAATGATTAAAATCAATTATGATGAATCTCTTTCTTTCTCGCGCTTAATGAAACGTTAAAATAGAAAGACCGGAGGGTAAAATTGGCCGAGTGAAAACGTGACAACGGAATCCGATTTCCTACCCGGGGGCGATTTGTCTTGGGAAAGATAAATTTTATTGACATTTGTACTCGAGATCGTAATAATGTTAAATCATCGCTTTAATTGAAACTTAAACCGGAAAGTTAAATCGTCCGGCTTTGAAAACCGGAGCCTTTAAAATAAAATTGACCGTTTGACGAACGGAATGACTCCTTTTTATCTAAAGGTAGATTTGTACTCGGGACCCGTTCGTAAAAACCGTAACGAGCTTGTGGACCTTGGACTGATGCAATGGACATTTGACAATTTCATACGCTCGTGTGAGGAGGAGTTGTCTAGCTTAGGAGTACACCGATTCATATATAATTTACACCTTGAATAAAGGAAGATCTGTCTCATTTATTTCTACTAAAAAGATATTGATTCAGTAAAGTATTCTTGGCTAGATCTCAAAAATATCTATATATATATTATTTATTTTTATTTACTGCTTTACTAACAATCTAACTAATCTAACTATCTAACCCGAGGAAAATAGTAAAAACTGCGACTTAGATCGAGTTAATAATAGCTTCTTGGTGTTTAACCCCACTTAAAAGAATTACCATGTTTTCCCTGAGGAATACGACCTGACTCACCAGACTAGCACTACAATTTGACCCGGTACACTGCCGGTTAGGATCTGTATAGCCTAGGTAATGTCCGTCAGCTTTCTAGCGCCGTTTCCAAGGTTAGGTTTAGGTCTGTCAAAACCTCCGCTCTTTCCTGTCAAGTTGAGTTCTTAAAATGATAATATCACTCCTGACAGCCCTTAACTCCTCCAAGACATGTGCTGGTACCCCATCAGCCATTCCTCCATCAGCCCCATCAGCAGGTTCTTCCATATTGTACTGTGCTCTCTGTCTGCTGATAACCAAGGCATAGCTCATATCCCTTCCAGCAGGGTTAGGTCCTTGGAATTCCTCCAGAATGGGATCAAGAGAAGGTTCTTCAAAAACTGGTACAATTGCCTGTGGGGGTTCATCATCAATATGTTCTTCTTCAGGCATTTGAAACTCTTCATCACTGTAGTCATAGTCCAACAGCTGTTCATCTTCATCAACAACAACAGTCTGCTGACTATCTTTCCCTTCAGTGACCTTTCCTACAGCAGGCTCCACTACAACAGCCTGTTCAACAACAACAACAGGGGTTTCCTCCAAACCAACCTTTGTCCAGGTGCTGTTTGTATCTCAGCAACCTGTGCCTCATGTTCCAACCTTTGTTCGAGTCTTTGTCGATCCTCGGCGGCTGAACCTCCTCAATCACTATCTGTTCCTCAGTGGTTGGTACTCTCTGTACAAAGATTGCAGGGAATTCAACCCTATTTTCTTCTTGAAATCCTTCAGCATTGGCAATCCTTCTCAGAGTATTGGCAGTTTTGGATAATGTGCCCTAAGTGTCAACCCAGTCTTGATATTGAACTGAATCCTCTGAACTGACATCAGGCTCACTAAGATCAGTAACCCTCTCATCATCCAAATCTTCATTCTGCTGATCTTCAGCACACTCACTAGCATCAGTAGGTTGATCTGCTGCTTCAACGCAGTAGATCTTTGATCAGTGGCTACATCAGTTGTCCCTTTTGCCACTCCACTGGTCTCCCCAGGGAACATGGGGGGATCATCATCAGAGTCAGATGAATCATCACTGTCAGGTGTGTATTTTGGATCCTTGAACATAAGTTTGGCACTTCTCTTCCCTTCATCCAACAGATCCATCAGCCTAGTTTGCAGCAAGGTTGTATCTACTAATTCCAATAGGCTGTCCACACCTAGCTGATCGAATGCCCATTCTTCAAATCCACTCATTGGATCAGCAGCTGGTTTTTGTTTCTTGTAGAAACCAAACTTCCATTGAAAATATCTTTGCACTCTTTTGAAGTTAGGATCTACCTTATCCTTCTTAGATGTCTGCTCCCTCCTTTCATATGGCATGGTTGGCTTCTTTGGAGCAGGTTGAGTACATTGCTGACCTCCAAAGGTCTCAACTAGCAAGTTAAGAGTCTCCTCAACAGATGGTTCCAGGGCAGTAGGTTGCTCAGATTATACATTAGTGCCTACGACCTCCATCTGTTCCACACTGGGTTCCCCCTGACTAACATGCTTATCAGCAGGGTTAACAAAAATCTGCTCTTCCCCCTGACTTCTTGCAGAACTTGCAGGGTCTTGTACCAGTGTACAACTTCCACAACAGGTGCAGACTCAGTAGTCTGCTGTGGTTCTTCAACAAGTTGCTCAACAACAACTTGTGTAACTTCAGTAGGCTCAGCAGCCTCTACAGAAGAGGATTCAACAACATCTACATCAGGCTCAGGTACAGCAGTCTGCTGTGATTCTTCAGTAGGTTGCTCAACAACAACCTCTACTATCTCAGTGGGCTTGATAGTTGTTAGGGGCTCAGCCTCAATAGCCTCTCCTTCTTCTTCTTCCCTCTGAGTCTCCAAAATCCTCAACTGTTTCCCTTTGCCATGTTTCTTTTTCTTGGCAATTTCCTTCATTCTTTTGGAGAGATCCTCTGTTTGAACTTCAGTAGCCTTCCTCTTTCTACTGAATTCTTTCTGTTGCTCCTTCAAAACTTCAGCAACAGTCTTCTTCTTTGCAACTACAACAGGGTCAGTAATCTCAACTTCAGCTGGACCCTCAGCAGACTCAGCAGTCTGTGCTGTTTGCTTCCTTGTTTTTCTAGGCTTCAACATTTCTGTTATCTTTCTTGTGTCAGCAGCCTTTCTCTTCTCAGCAACCTTTTTAGGTGCAGCAGGCTGTACAACTTGCTTAACCTGCTCACCACTAGCATCATCATCTCCACCATCATCATCACTTTCTGTGGCCTCCTCAACCACATCTTCATCATCATCTAATCCAGGAATAGGAGTATCAACTTCTGGCTTGTATCTGGACATGTTAATCTTTTCAGATGAAATATCAGGTATCTGAAAATGATTCAACAAGGTCTGAATCAGTAGACCTAGGGGCTTGACTTTGGACTTCCTTATACCATCTCTATCTTTAATAAACACCTTCTTCATGTAGTGTATAAAGAATCCAGCCCAATCAAACTTCATACTTCTGGAGATGATGATTAGCAGGTCTATCTTGGGTCTAGACAGTGTATCTAGACTCCCAATGAATCCCAAAATGGTTTTGGCAATCAATTTGCTCAGTAGGTTATACTCAAAACCAATATGCTTCACATTAATGCCTAGGGATGAAGGTATATCCTTATTTTTCTTTATTGCATCCACGAACTTCATCCTTGGTAGATTCATTGCTTCTGGATTGGTAGGAGCACCATTTCTAGGTCCAAAATGAAATAATCCTCTCAGTAGGTCTGAAGATATTTCAATCTCTCTTCCATTAACTGTCGCAGTGAAGGCCTCTCTACCTTCATGTATGACAATGTTCTTCCGGAATTCCAGCACATTAACATATGAAATTCTTTCCAGCCTTCTGTTGATAATGTTCTCCAAACCAGAAAACCGTCTGATTCTTCTTCCTATGTTAATGGCTAGTTCAGTAGAATGACAGTCAGTCACATAGCCTCTTATGCTTTGACTGGTTCCAATATGAACATCATCCTTGGGTGCCATGAGAATTGAATGAGATGAAGAAGAAAGCTTTCAAATCTGTGTTCACACAAAGTAATTTTAGAGAAAACGCAGATTGAGAGTTGTGTGTGTGAACCCTGTGTCTATGTCTGTATATATAGACAGAGGTAGATGCAACTGTCAGAGCAGTTACTGTGGTATTAACCACGATTAAATCTGAGTAAATGCTGTCTTGACACGTGGCCCGTTACTTTTTCATAACGTTTTGTAACCGCCAGATCGTGTAACTACGGTTACAAGGATAAAATAAATATCCCGCCAATTGCTTTTTGACTTTGGTAAGTATGACTGTGTAACGTTTCCTTCAGCAGCCTTAGCATCAGTAGACTTGGCTTAGCAGCCTGCTGACAGAATTACTTTGCTGATCTTCTATTCCTTTTGGTTTTGTTCAACTGATAATACAAGATGAAGTTTAATACCAATGACTGATCTGTCAAGTGAGCTCACCCAACATGACAAAGACCAATCCCCTTGGCAACCTCATTTGCTCAATTGTCCAAACATAAGTACATGGTATTGTTGATACCAATGACTAATCTGCTAAGTGAGCTCACCTAACATAGCAAAGACTAATCCCCTTGGTGAATTCCAGTACACTGCTGATAAAAGAGATATCAGTCAACTTTTATAATTCCAAGTTCTGTCCTTAGTTTAGCAAATCTTTCACTATCCAAAGGTTTAGTGAAGGTATCAGCAAGTTGATCTTCAGTAGGGATGTAAAGAACCACCACATCCTTCTTTTCAACATGATCTCTTATAAAATGATGTCTCACATCAATATGCTTGGTTCTTGAGTGCAAAACAGGATTTTCAGTAATTGCAATTGTACTTGTGTTGTCACACATAATTGGAATTTCTTTTTCTTCAATCCCATAATCCCTTAACCGTTGCCTTAACCAAAGTATTTGTTCACAGCAACTTCCAGCAGCAATATATTCTGCTTCAGCAGTGAAAGTTGATATTTAATTCTGTTTCTTGCTGAACCAGGAAACTAGTCTATTTCCCATCAACTGACAAGTTTCTGTGGTGCTTTTTCTGTCAATCTTGCATCCAGCATAATCAGAATCTGAGTTGGATATAAATTTGAAGGTTCCATCTTTTGAGTACCAAATTCCTACTTCCAAAGTCTCTTTAAGATACTTGAGAATTCTTTTGACTGCACCTAAATGACTTTCTTTAGGTTTTGATTGAAATCTTGCACAAACTCCTACAACAAAGGATATATCGTCTGCTGGCAGTAAGGTACAGCAGACTGCCTATCATCCTTCTGTATAAGGTCTGATCAACATCTTTTCCTTCTTTGTCTTCATCCAACCTTATGTTTGTACTCATAGGAGTTGATACCTTGGTGCTGTTTTCCATACCAAACTTCTTCGGTAGCTCCTTGGTATACTTGATTTGATGAATGAAGATTCCATCTTTCATTTGTTTAACTTGTAGTCCCAAGAAGTAATTCAATTCTCCCATCATACTCGTTTGGAATTTGCTTTTCATCAGATTAGCAAACTTTACACAAAGTAATTCATTTTCAGAACCAAAGATTATGTCATCAACATAAATCTCTACCAGCAGGGTGCTGTCTACTTCACAGATTCTGAAAAGAGTCTTGTCAATGGTACCTTTGGTAAATCCATTGATACGGGAAACCTAAATTTCACGTACACGTTGAAACGATCTAGAATTATCACGATTTTTGGCTCCTCAACCCTCAAGAAACCTGTTCATGAAAACCTTGGAATTGATCAAAACCCCTTGGAGACCTGCCCAAGAAACCTTGATTTGTGAACGTTCAAGAATTGCCAATTCTTGAATTTGATGTTCAATATTAAGTTTATACGTAAACTTAAAAAAAAAACGCAATTTTTCTTGCTAATGCAAAGAAGAAATTTTATATAATTCTAAATAATTGTGTGTTTTAAAAAGAGACTCATATGCCTTTATTTATAGGCTTACAACTAGAGAAAAGAAAAAACAAATTCCGATGTGGGACAAATTGGCGCCACACTTTATTAAAAATAAACTAAATAAATTCATAAAAATACTCTCAATCTGCGGCTAACCACATCCATCAGCAACAATCACCAATATTGACTTCTCACAACCAACCTCTCTTGCGTGAGCATCATCGAATGCCCGCATAACCAAGTAGATAAAGCTTCATCTCTCTTCTTGCGTTGCAATCTGTTAGCGGTCCATCTCTAATTAGCAAAGGATCCTTAGCTTTGAATCGGTGATATAAGATCATGATGTGTGACCGGTGGTAACGGTTCGAACTCACATCATTCCCTCCCGAGTTGAGAAGGATCTGTCCTCAGATCATAAGGATTATCAAACAAAGACAACTCGTCGGCTGGAAAAGGAGATAGATCAGCAACATTCACTGTAGTAGACACGCCCCAATCGGGAGGTAGATCAATCACGTAAGCGTTGGGGTTAATTCGTTTCAGTACTTTGAACGGTCCATCACCTCTAGGATGCAGCTTGGTCTTCCTCCTGTGCGGGAAACGCTCTTTCCTCATATGTAGCCACACGTAATCTCCTGGCTCGAAAATCACGGGCTTTCGGCCTCGATTAGCTTGCTTTACATATCTAGCAGTCTGCTCTTCGACATGTTTCCTGGCTTTCGCATGCATATCCTTGACCATAGCAGCTTTCTTCTCACCATCCAAACTAGTAATTTCTCCTGCGGGCAAAGGCAATAGATCAATAGGAGCATTTGGATTAAATCCATAAACAAGCTCAAAAGGGGAATACTTAGTTGCGGAGTGTGTAGCACGGTTATAAGCAAATTCAACAAAAGGCAAGCATGATTCCCAATTTTTCAGGTTCTTCTGCACAATCACACGCAATAATTGACCCAAAACACGATTCACAACTTCAGTCTGACCATCAGTTTGTGGGTGATATGCGAGAAAATAGTAAATGCGTGCCTAGCCTCATCCACAAATATCTCCAAAAGTGGTGACAAACTTAACATCCCTATCACTAACAATAGACTTAGGCACCCCATGCAACCGTACAATTTCTTTCAAGAATAAATCAGCAATGTATGAAGCATCATTAGTTTTATTGCATGGCAAAAAGTGCACCATTTTAGAAAATCTATCCACGACTACAAATATGGAATCCTTACCACTTTTAGAACGTGGAAGTCCTAGCACAAAGTCCATGGAAAGATCAGTCCAGGGGGAATAAGGAATGGGAAGCGGAATGTAAAGACCATGAGGCATAGACTTAGATTTAGCACGTTTACACGCAATACATGACTCACAAAATTTCTGAACATCCCTGCGCATATGTGGCCATTAAAAGTGTGTGCTCAACATGTCAAGTGTCTTTGTAACACCAAAATGACCCATCAAGCCCCCAGCATGCGACTCTTTAACAGGACAATCACGAATTGAACATCTGGGAATACACACACGGTTTTCCTTATAGAGGAACCCGTCGAAGATATAAAACTTGCCATCTAACTTGTACAATTCATCAGTTATAGCATGTAGGCATTTCTTAAAGATCTCATGGAAATCTAGATCAAACAAGTAAAGGTCCTTAATATGCTCAAAACCGAATAACTTAGTCTGCATGTGAGTAATCAAAGTGTATCTCCTAGACAATGCATCAGCTACGGTATTTTCTTGACCTTTCTTGTATTTAATCACATATGGAAATGTTTCAATAAACTCAATCCACCTAATATGTCTAGCATGCAATTTATTCTGACTTTTTAAGTACTTGAGAGACTCATGATCTGTATGAATAACAAACTCCCGAGGTCTAAGGTAATGCGCCGGACTTGCAAACATCTTGCTAAGGCATACGGTTCCTTATCATAGGTGGCATAGTTCAAAACGACCCTTTTAATTTTTCACTAAAATAAGCAATAGGTCTGCCTTCTTGAATAAGAACACCCCCATTCCCACACCCGAAGCATCACATTCAAGTTCAAATGTTTTATCAAAATCGGGTAATGCAAATAATAGGGGTGAAATCAACTTAGATTTTAAAGTTTCAAAGGACTCCCTTTGTTTTGGACCCCATTGAAATGGAGCATTCTTCTTGATTAGATCATTCAAGGGTGCGGCAATGGTGCTGAAGTACGGCACGAATCTCCTGTAAAATCCTGCTAATCCGTGAAAATTCCTCACTTCGGAAGCAATCTTTGGCTCGGGCCATTCTTCAATTGCTTTTACTTTATCTCTGTCAACTTCAATGCCCTGCGAACTCACAACGAAACCCAAAAACACAACCCTCTCCATGCAAAAAGAACACTTTTTAAGGTTAGCGTATAACTGGGCTTGTCTAAGGGCATCCAAAACGCTCTCAACATGATCAACATGTGAATCGAGATCTGGACTATAAATGAGTATGTCATCGAAATACACGACAACAAAGTGACCTATGAACTCCCTGAGCACTTCATTCATCAAGCGCATAAATGTAGCAGGGGCATTAGTGAGGCCAAATGGCATGACTAGCCACTCATATAATCCATATTTGGTTTTAAAAGCTGTTTTCCATTCATCTCCTGGCCTAATTCTAACTTGGTGATAGCCTGATTTTAAATCAATTTTAGTGAAGTATTTACTACCCTTAAGCATATCAAGCATATCATCTAATCTAGGAATAGGATGGCGATACTTTACCGTTATTTCATTAATTGCTCTGCAGTCTGTGCACATCCTCCATTCACCTGTTTTCTTTGGCACCACAATGACTGGTACGGCACAAGGTGACATAGACTTCCTAATCTTCTCGTTGGCCAGCAACTCTTGCACTGTCTCTTCTATCTCGGCGGTCTCTTACGGGTTGGTCCTATAAGTGGGCGGTTGGGCGGCACGACACACTGGGATGAAATCAATCGGTGCTCTATTCCTCGAAGTGGCGGCAATCCCTTCGTTCCTCCTCTCGGGAAGAGATCTGCATATTCCTGCAAAACAGACATAAAAACACTTGGAACCCCGGTTAGCTCAGATATAGAAAGTAAACAAGGGGAAGGGATAAGTGAGTGTGTGCTATCATCAAAGACAAGTGGAGATTCCTTGTAGACAAAGACAAATAAAACCTCACCATCAACAACATGATTCTGTAAATCAGATTTGTCCTTTACACGCTTACCTGGTCCTAACTTAATGACATCAGTGTCAAGGTTCTTAGGATCCGTAGGTTTCCTCTCGGTGACCTTTTTAGCCACGGGTTTGGAGGGCCCTATGGCCTTGCTGCCCATGGCTGTAGGTGGTTTTGCCACGGCCTTGGTGGCCTTGCTCTCTTGAGCTTTTTTCTTCGCCTGTTCCCTAATTTCTCCAAACATCCTTTGATCTTTATGAACTTCTTGGGGAGATAGGGGAAAAAGTGTAACTTTCTTACCATTGTGAGAGAAGGAATATCTATTTAAGCGACCATCAAAAGAAACAGATTTGTCAAACTGCCATGGCCTGCCTAGTAAAAGATGAGAGACATGCATAGGCACAACATCACAAACGACTGTATCCTCATATTTAGGTGTGGTGAAGGTAACCTTGCATTGCGTCGTAACTTTTAAGTCGCCACTCTCATTCAACCATTGTAAATTATAAGGGCGTGGGTGTGCTTCCGTGGGTAAATTCAGATTTTGAACACACTCAAGGCTAACAACATTCGTGCGGCTACCGGAATCAACAATCAAACTACATAGTTTACCTTTGATTAAGCACCTCGTTTGAAAAATATTATCCCGTTGATCAACTAGTTCATCGGGTTTGACGGTACATGCATGCAATGCTTTCATGGAAACAAGGGACTTACCACATGGAGCATATTCCCCAACATCGAATTGCTCCTCCTCTTCATAATCATCATCCTCCCGTTCCTCCGGACCATTCGCCTTCTTCATAGACCGGGTCAACGGTTAAGCCGGATTCCTTATCAATGTACAAACCTTCTTTGCGGACGAAGGCCTTCTTATTACCACACTCATTAGCTTTATGACCTATCCCATGGCATTTAAAACACTTAATAACGAGATGGTCTTCCTTCAAATCCGGGCGCTTTAGACTTACCCTTGTCGGCGATTTGAGGTTTATCCTTGTTTTGCATCGGCGTAGAAGAGTCATTAATAACAATACCACGCTTAAAGAAAGGTTTATTACCATTGTTGCGGGGTTGGGAAGAGTTGAACCGATTGGGTGCCTGGGAGTTACCTTTGGCCGAACTCCATCTCATAGATTTGAGTTGCTCCTCTTTAGTTTGAGCTGCGTGGAACACATCTTCAAAAGTGTCCAATCTCATGAGTTCTATAGCATCAGCAATATCATACCTCAAAGCACTAAGAAACCTGCGTATGGTATACTCCTCGGGTTCATTAGTATCCGTTCTAAGCATAAGCTTCTCAAGTGTATCTCTTAATTCGGCGACGGATTTATCCCCTTGAGATAAATTTTGCAACATCTTCACTTGATCCCTCATGTAAGAGGAAGGGACCCATCGTTTATGCATTTCCTCTTTAAGTATCTCCCACGAATTAATTTCAGATTTTCTTTGTCTCCTGCGCTTTTCATTAGTACTAGATAGCCATAATAAGGGAAGTTCATCAAATTCAATAGTGGCTAAGTGTACCTTTTGCCTGTCAGTGCAGCGGCGATAGTTGAAAACCCTTTCACATTTAGCTACCCAAACAAAATAGTCATTCGGATCAGTAGTACCTTTGAATGGGGGAATTTTTAGTTTGATACCTCTAACATCATCTGTAGCTTCGTCATCACCGATATCATCTTGGTCAAACCTAAGTTGACGCTGTCTTCTCCTTGGTTGCTGCTGTATTTCCTCATCGTTATCCAGATCTTCTCCCTCAACTTCAGACCCAAAATTTTCATGTACTTGCCAAGTATCCTCTCTCCTTGGCGGTCTTGTAGGCACACGGCCCCTGACTGCACCTCCTCTACCCCTACGGTTTGGGATGGTGGTACTAGGCGCTGGTTCGTCCTCAGTCGGGTTAGGTTGCCTGGCTTGGGCATTTACGGCAAGGGCTTCAAGTCTGGCCACCATGGCTGTCAGTTGATCCATTTTAGCGGCTTGTTGTTTATGTCCTTCTGTAGTGCCCGAATGGTAGCCTCCGGCCAACAATCCATCGTGTCACATTCCCATCCGTTGGGTGGGATCCATCTCCCTCGGTTGGACCTGCCATCACTACACGAACAAACACAAGTAGTAGAGAAAATAAAAAGGAAAGAACTTGAAATCCACTAACCTGGAGAGATGTATTTGATCTCAAAGTGATCCTTCAGCTTTCAAGATTCTCGTAGTAGTGCTCCCCGAGGTTTTGCAATTTCCAAAGTATTAAGAACAAGTGTCCTTCGAATGTCGAAGCCCAAGGTAAAAAAAAGGGCTGGTGGTTTTTCTAAGAATAGGATGCTAAGAACAATGATTTGGGGAACAGCCACCAAACTACTTAAATTAAACCACACTTTCAATTCAGTTTGTTAAGATTTTTAATCCAAGAATTCCGTTTGTAGTACTCGTAAAATTAAAAATCAGATTCAAATGATGAATTCAAGATCACAACAATATAGCAAATTCAACCTGTTCTTTCAATAATTTTCAATTACTAAAATGAACCTTAAGAGATTTCTGGCTGGCGGTGATATTTGATTTTTTTTTTTTTTTTGAACAATTCACCGAGCATAACACCTCTAGTAAGTTGAGAATGAGATTTCTGGGTGGCAGTGGCTAAATCGAACCAAGCACACTGAGCATAACACCTCAAAATTTGAAATTGTTACTGGAGATTTCTGGCTGGCAGTGGTTATTTTATTTTTTGTCAATATAGACCACTGAGCATAACACCTCAAATAACGATTCCTTTTTTTTTTTTTTTTTTTTTTTTTTTTTTTTTCACACTATAAGTGGTTCTTCCTTGAAGACTCTTGAAAT
This sequence comes from Gentiana straminea, assembly GCA_036785695.1. Lineage (NCBI taxonomy): Eukaryota > Viridiplantae > Streptophyta > Magnoliopsida > Gentianales > Gentianaceae > Gentiana > Gentiana straminea. The sequence continues at coordinate 2,805,399 of JAVUPR010000258.1, read as the reverse complement.
CAGATTGCTAAGCCTATTATTATGTTCTTGTTTAACGTTTTAAAATCTATTTTTAAAATTGCATGAACACAACTCAAAAATTCACGGATGCAAATATCCAAACAAACAACCTTAGAACGTATGCTTTAACTTATGTATTCGAGGGCTGTATCACAAACGCAATGTTGGGTAAAGGGGAGGAAGACACGACAGACTCACAAAAGGGATGTGACAAAACAATAAAAAAAATAAAAATAAATTACGACGAAATTATATATATATATATATATATATATATATATATATATATATATATATATTTGTAACTGTTGACCGAAAAACAAATAAAAAAAAAAAATAAATAAAAAAATAAAATGAAACAAAATTAGGACAATTTAATTAAGACCATTTAGGTCAAAGAAGGCGGCTGAAATTTGAAAATTGCGGCGGCTGCAATTTGCAAAAGTTGGTTTTTTTTTTTTTTTTTTTTTTTTTTTGATCAATGATAGACGCCCACAGCAAGAACAACTAAGACCAAAATTTTTTTTTAAACAAAACACGACGGAAACAAAAACTGTGTACCTGGGAGGCCTGGATTTGCGACGGACAAGAAGGAGGACGGGGGTATGCCGTGAGATCGCCGGCTTCAAAGAGAAGAGATGATCCTAGGGCTAGCAGCAACACGCGGCGGTGTGGCTGACGTGATAATTCAACCCTTCTCTGATACCAATTGAAACGGGAAACCTAAATTTCACGTACACGTTGAAACGATCTAGAATTATCACGATTTTTGGCTCCTCAACCCTCAAGAAACCTGTTCTTGAAAACCTTGGAATTGATCAAAACCCCTTGGAGACCTGCCCAAGAAACCTTGATTTGTGAACGTTCAAGAATTGCCAATTCTTGAATTTGATGTTCAAGATTAAGTTTATACGTAAACTTAAAAAAAAAACGCAATTTTCTTGCTAATGCAAAGAAGAAATTTTATATAATTCTAAATAATTGTGTGTTTTAAAAAGAGATTCATATGCCTTTATTTATAGGCTTACAACTAGAGAAAAGAAAAACCAAATTCCGATGTGGGACAAATTGGCGCCACACTTTATTAAAAATAAACTAAATAAATTCATAAAAATACTCTCAATATGCGCCTAACCACATCCATCAGCAACAATCACCAATATTGACTTCTCACAACCAACCTCTCTCGCGTGAGCATCATCAAATGCCTGCATAACCAGTGTAGATAAAGCTTCATCTCTCTTCTTGCGTTGCAATCTGGTTAGCGGTCCATCTCTAATTAGCAAAGGATCCTTAGCCTGAATCGGTGATATAAGATCATGATGTGTGACTGGTGGTAACGGTTCTGAACTCACATCATCCATTGTCCACCAAGAATTGAGATAGGGTCTCATACCATGCTCTTGGTGCTTGTTTTAATCCATTAAGTGCCATGTTGAGTCTGTACACTTTATCTTCTTGATCCTTAACTTCAAAACCAGAAGGTTGTTGAACATAGACCTCCTCTTCCAGAATGCCATTCAAGAATGAACTTTTGACATCCATCTGATATACTTTGAAGTTTTTATAAGCGGCATATGCCAAGAATAATTTGATAGCTTTCAATCTTGCAACAGGGGCATATGTTTCATCAAAATCTACTCCTTCTGCTTAAGAATAGCCTTTTGCTACTAGTCTGGCCTTATTCCTCACAATGGTACCAAATCCATCCAGTTTGTTTCTGTATACCCATTTTGTACCAATTATATTTGCATGATTAGGCCTTTCCACTAGTGTCCAAACTTGATTTCTTTCAAATTCATTCAACTCTTCTTGCATAGCAATTATCCAATCTGGATCTGATAGTGCTTCTTCAACAACCTTAGGTTCCATTTGGGATAGAAAACATGTAAACATTGCTTCTAACTGTCTTCTAGTCCTCACACCTTGCTGTATGTTGCCAATAACTTGTTCAGTAGGGTGATCTCTTAACCGTTGTGGATTCTGGTTAGATTGATTTTCAGGAACATCATCTTCAGTGGGGTCTGCTGTAGCATCAGAGGGTTCAGCAGATCCTTGAACTGCCTCAGTTGTTGCATCAGTAGAGTTTTCAGCAGGGTGTTCGGCATGGGCAGAGTCAGAAACTTTTAAGTCATTAAACCTTTCTAAAACATTAACACATTCTGGATCAGTGACTTGTTGATTCTCAGCAGGTTCTGAATCTTCATCCTCCATTCCAGTGAACTTAGGTTCATCAAACACAACATGTATTGTTTCTTCATGTTTCAGTGTCCTTTTATTCAGGGTACTGAATGCCTTGCTGACTGAAGAGTATCCCAAGAAGATTCCTTAATCTGACTTGGGTTGGAAAGTCTTCAATTGATCCTTATGATTTAAGATAAAACATTTGCTTCCAAATGGATGAAAGTAAGATATATTAGGTATCCTTCCATTCCAAATCTCATAAGGTGTCTTCAGCAGCTTCTTGTTCACTGAGGTTCTGTTTTGTGTGTAGCATGTTGTACTAACTGCTTCAGCCCAATACCTTTCAGGTAACAATGCTTCACAAATCATAGTTCTTCCTGCTTCTTTTAGAGTCATGTTTCTTCTCTCAGCAACCCCATTTTGCTGAGGTGTACCAACAGCAGCAAGTTGGTGTAGTACACCATTTTGTTCACAATATTCTCTTATGGCTTTATTGAGAAATTCGGTACCCTTATTTGATCCAATCTTCACTACTGTTAGACTTTTCTCAGTTTGCAATCTCTTCAAAAGTTCAGGCATCTTTTGAAGTGTTTCACTTTTCTTATTCATGAATACCACCCAAGTGTATCTTGAATAATCATCCACAACAACTAAAGTGTACTTCTTTCCTGTTACACTTGTTGGAGTCACTGGTCCAAATAGATCCATGTGCATCAACTCCAACACTCTTTTTGTTGATTGATTTGTTTTTGACTTGAAGCTTGATTTTGTTTGTTTACCTTGCTGACAAGCATCACATATAGCATCCTTCTTGAATGTGATCTCAGGTAAACCAATCACTAGTTTCTTCTTTACCAACTGATTGATGTCATCAAAATTTAGATGATTCAACTTCTTGTGCCATAACCAATTGAGTTCTGACTTGGTATGCACTATCAGGCAGGTTTCTGGAACTGCAGTTGACCAATCCACAACATACATGTTTTATTGTCTTTTTCCAGCCAACACAACTTGATCACCTCTTTCATTGATGACAGTACACGTACCTTTGTCAAAAGTGACCTTGTAACCCATGCCACAGAATTGTCCAGTGCTCAGCAAGTTGTATTCCAGTCCTTCAATATATGCAACAATCCTGATTGTTAGTCCATTTCTCACAAGTGTGCCATACCCTCTTATGTAACCAGGTGTGTTCTTGTTTACAAAGTTCACTCTTGGACCATCCTTTGCTACAAAGCTTGACAGACAGTGCTTATTCTTTGTCATATGTCTGGAACATCCACTGTCAAAGTACCAGACACCCTACAAAACAAAATTAATACATTTTAGGTACCCAAACCTGTTTGGGTCAATGATGGTCAGTGGTAAGCATGACCCCTGGCAAGTTCCCATAAGGTCTTCTTCTAAAGGTATCATACTTATGTTCATACATGTATTCCACACATCCGTAAGGTCTAACATTTGGTTGTGTAGGATTCACATATACTTTCTGCCATTTTGGTATATAGTGCTGTTTGGAGTGATTTCTTTTGTTAGAAGCACCAGTATAATCATAAGTTTGCTGTCTGTTAGGAACAGCCCTGTAATATGGAGTCTGCTGAGGTCCCTGCTGAGGTCTTTTATAAGTCCTCTGCTGAGTCCTCTGCTGATTCCATTGCCAAGATTTTACCCTAGCAGTATGGTTATATCTATTGTTTCTATCAGTGGGGGCAGGAATATTCCAATCATCATCAGTAGGGAACAGTCTACCTTTCCCCCTGAGATAAGTATCCCTTGAATGATTGACATTTTTGGGTTTAGGATTCTTATCCTTGGAATATTTCTGATTTTTACCCTTTTGTGGTCCAGCAGACTTGGTAGCAGGTCTGCTATCAGTAGGTCTAGAAGGTACAACAGTCCTACCTTTGGATTTATTCTTCTTGTTAGGTGCTGCTGACCTTTTTGACTTCTGATGTTGCTTTCTTGAAGTTTTCTCAGTAGGCTTAACTGTCTCAGCAACCCTATTTGGAGTTGGATCTTGTGCAAGTACAAACTTATGACCAATTCTGGTACTAGGTTCAGTAACTTTACTGGATCAACTCTTGTTGGATTGTTGAGTTCCAAATCCAAGACCTGTCCTATCACTATAGGGCTTTCCAAATTTGAATACAGTGGAGGAACAAGATTGTTCGGCAGATTCAGTGGCTACTGAATGTTCAGCAGACTTATGCTGATTCTGTCCAATTTCTTTTTCCTTTCCTTTGAGAACTCTCAATTCAGCTTTCAATCTTTCAACTTTTGATTGAAGAGATTTTTTTTTTTTGCATTCACAATCTCATAACCAGATTGTATTATCCTTAGTTGATTAAGGATGGCATCCAAAGTTTCTTCATTATCAGAATTTTTGGGATTTGAACCACAGGTGGATTCATAATCACTTTCAGCAGGAGTGTTAATTGATACAGAATTGTATACCTCCTCTGTTTCATCCATATTTGCCATCAAGGCATAATCATCCATTTCAGCAATCAGTGCAGTGTCATCAGATTCATTTCCTTTATCTGATTCAACTTCATAACCAGACTCATCTTCAGCAACCATAGCTTTCTTTCCATGTCTTCTTTGCTGACTTTTGTTCTTTTGTAGATCTGGACAATCAGGTCTGAAATGTCCAGGCTTCTTACAGTGAAAGCAAAGATAATCTGGTTCTTTTTTCTGTTTTAACTCAGGACAATCAGGTTTGAAGTGTCTTGGTTTCTTGCAATGATAGCACAAGTAATCATTGTCTTTCTTTGATTCTTCATTTTTCTTTTCACTGAATTTCTTTGTGAAATTCCTTGGTGAACTCTTTCCAGTTTTCATCAAACTAATTTTCTTGCTCAGTAATGCAATCTGCTCTTGCATCTCATCCAGCAATTCATCTTGAGCTCCTAATGTTTCTTCTTGATGAGCAGCAGCCAATGCTGTAGTCTTTGGTTCTTATTTTTCTGTCTCAGGCACCAGTTTCTTACTAAACTCATATGCCTTGAGATCTGAGAAACATTTGAAGGTGTATTCCTCATGTAGACTTCTCATTTCCTCTATTGCAGTCACTTTCATCTCCCACACTTCTTTTGCAGGTAAAGCTTCCAAAATTTTTGAATTGACTTCTTCCTGTGAGTACTTTACATTCAGTAGGGTGAGTTCATCCATGATTGAATTGAACCTTGACTCCATTTGTTCAATGGTTTCATTCGGATTCATTTTGAACTCTTGGAACTTCTTTTTTGCTACATTGATTTTGTTCTTCTTTATAGCATCAGTACCTTCACAGATTAACTGCAACTTGTCCCAAAGTTCCTTGGCAGTTTTGCAATCCTTCACCTTCATGTACATATTGCTATCCAGAGTTCTGTAAATGATATCAACAGCAATGTTGTTGAGATTAGCTCTCTTTCTATCTACAGCTGTCCATTCTCTCTTTGGCTTTGGAATGTACTGAGTTTCATTATCCACAGTTACGGCTTTTGTGATCTCCAATGGTCCATCAGTCAGTACATCTATCATTTCATCATGTGTTGCAGCTTGATAAGCCTGCATTCGACGTTTATACTCATCAAAACGATCTAATGAACACATCAACATTGTTCTAGCATACTGATTGTTATCCATGATGCAAGTCTTTGAAAATTAGAAACTTGAAAAAGTTTTCAAAGAATTTTCACAAGCACAACAAGTAGGATTACTTCGAACAGAAGCACTGCTCCTATACCAATTGTTGGTCCCTTGAAAAGGCTTTGGTTAAGTTTAAAGGGGGAGGGGGGTGAATAAACTTAACACTTAAAACTTTTGAAGTTAACAAACTCAGCAACTTCAGCAGTCTGCAGATGCTCAATAGTCTGCTGATACTCAGTAGTCTGCTGACTATTGACTTTACTGAATTTATTGCAGTGGAATATATTTAAATTAAGCCTTAATACTTGTTGTTAAAATATGATACTAAGTATTAGATGCTCAGTAGTATATGTGTGTGAATCAGTTGCTTGTTCAGTAGATTGATGTGTTAGATATACTATGTGCAGAATATAAATGCAGAAAGTAAGTAGGCAGTTTTTATAGTAGTTCCAGGTGGTGTAATCATGTACTCCACTCTTCTCCTGTGATGTTGGAGGTAATCACTAGAGATCTTTGATGTAGCTGTTCCAAAAATCCCTAAGTTGCTTGTCTTTCACCAACAACTATGGCTTCACAAACTGAACACTTGGAACATGTGAGATTGCTGTTCCAACGTCTTCCACTGGTCCTTGAAGGGTAGAATTCCCTCTTCACCAGCTCCACCACAAACAACAGTCTTTCACACCTCAAAAGATGCTTCACTGTCTCAGCATGTTTCTTGTAAAGAAAGATTGAATCAAGTAAGTGATTCAGCTTTCAGCAGCTTGATCAGGATGATATGATGAGCAGCTTGAGATCTTCAAGTGAGTAAACTTGATGTAGCTTGAAAGCAAATTACACTTGAACAATTATACTGGATCAGTAGCTTTATGCTCAGTAGGGTGAGCAGGGTGACTTTCTAGAATATGAAGCTCAAGATATATCCTTAATTTTTATCACAGATCATCAATCATCATTTGAATCTGAATTAAGAGTCCTCTATTTATAGGTAGGAATCCTTGTGACTTATGTTTGAAATTCAAACAGCCGTTTCAGACTTGTCCCATCTTGACTTGCTTTCTCTGACTGTTCCTAGGACTGACACTGTCAGATTCCTTTTTGACAGTTTACAGTCTCTCCACCCTTTGACTTGTATTCGTTGGATAAAGGTCTGATTCATCCCAACGTCCCTTTAATCTTAACCATTGATTTGTTTGATAAAATCAGAGGTTGTTAGCTGTCCCTTTCTTTGTAGTCTTCCAATGTAGCCTTTGAATAATTTGAAGTGTATGTATCGAAATGCGGTTCCCGTGATCATTAGTCTCCGTCGAAGTACATATCGATCGGTTTGAACCATATCTTGCTGTGTTTATGAAACAATGCAGCTGACTTCTTTTATCTAACTTTTTATTATGAAGTTAGACCACACCATTTGATCATAGCCAAGTCCCAATCACCATTTAACAAATGGAACTTAGACCTTGTACACAAGGTATATGTAATCATTTTAGGTCATCACAGACTTCCCTAATTCTGATTCCATAACCTTGACTTTAATTACTAAGTTTGATCCCTTAGCCTTCAATAACTGAGTTTGAGCCCTCAGCCTTCAGTCTTCAGCAGGTTCTGACCAGTCTACTGATCTAGATACCCTACTGACCTAGACAGGTCTGCTGAGATAAGTCAGCTGACCTTTTACAGTGCTTGTTTGATAAAACCTATACAAAGATCAAACTCTAATAAACCTAAACATTTGATCTAGACATCTTTTTGCCTTTGCTCTATAACAGCTAGTCTGGCACGCATCACTAAAACTTAAAAATAAGTCCAACAATATCTGTGATAGCACAGACTACTCACTCATTTCAGAATAGAGCCAACGAGAAGTGTTGGACCACATACTGCGATTTGATCCTTACTAACACATCAAACTCTACCCTAGTCTAAGCAGTTGTCTGTGATCACCTCAGGATTGAGATTAATCCATATATGGTCATCTTGTGATTCGATAAGACTTCTCGATCACGGAATTATATCGAGAACTCAAATCAAATCGGTCCACCCTATATGATTATCATCATATATAAATGCCCCACTAGGTACCCTATTACCGACAAACCCGGATAAGACTGTCACACCGTAAAGTGTTCGGGCGCATTAATAGCAAATTAATCATGAGACCCGTACTCGGATTAATAAACGCTACGTACTAAGTTAATTTTAAGTACATCTCACTAACTCAATCCTCTTGTGTATAGCCATACACTGAGTTATGTGATTACATAAACGAGGTACTTAGGCTTTTCAGTAGTGTCTTAATTATAAGCATACATGCATATAATAAGATGAATTATTAATTCTGTCCTAAAAAAATTATATAATTGTCTTTCGGGCAATACACCTAACAGGATTAACACATACAAATCCCTTTACTTTGGGGATAATTATGATGATATATGATTGACAGGATCATCATCCTATAATCGTGGGATTCTTTCCATGTTTATCATATTATATAATCACATGTTCCAATATCGAAACAAAGGAAGCTCTAGACATCATGCACTGGGTTCTCCAGGTCGTCTCGACCTGAGTTGCACGTCTCGTCCTCCTCTATGACCGAGCCGTCCTGCGGTGGTCAGGTCAGGAAGGACAAACAGTCCTCCCACCTAGGGTTAGGCCTGTTTAATTACTATTATTCTCCTCCTCTATCTATGACACAGCCACTCTCTGAATGACACGTGGCAAGGTCTACTCTGACCATCGTCATAAGCCCCCCTAGGTCTGACCGGACTCCTTTGGAGGGGGGCAGACCTGACTTAGGTGGAGTGCAGCTCGGTAGAGTTAGGCATTGCATTACCACGTGGCCGCGTTACTGTCACCATTCTATTATGACAGGCACGAAAGACGAAGCGTTTCTATATACGCCTTAATGATGGGGTGGTTTTCCCCATACTACTTTTGGGGCTTATAACCCTTTGGTATTGTCACGTCTCTTCAGACGTTACAACACTTCATTTAAAACCGAGATTGAAGTCTGCTGGTTGTCATTCCAATCTTCAACCTCTTCAAAAACAAGTAGCTTTCTGTGGTTTTTTCTATTTTTAATTCCTTTGTTGTTGATGAGTGAGTCAATTGTCCTTACAGACAGTTCTATTGAAGCTTTGTTTGAGTCTGAGCCAGAATCAGAGAGTGAAAATTCTCATTTTAGGGTTGACTATGAGAACCATGTTCTTCCACTGGCCGAGAACCTTGTTCTCAAACCCTTAATTAATCGTAGGAGTTTTGATCACCTCATTCTAGCCCTCGAATTCGATCCTTCCTACTCCGGTCCTCCTCCATCTTCTGGAACTTCAAAGTTCGTCTTGAACTTGAAAGCACACATGGCTTTGAGATCTCAGGTTGTCTGCCATGGTATTGATTCAAGGTTAACGAAGGGTGCAGTGGCCTCTATCTGCACGAAGTATGGCATAAACACCAAGCGGTACGACCCCCAGGCTCCTCCTTCCAGTACTTATTCTTACCAAGCCCCGGAGGGGTACTGTGTCATGTAGAAGGAACAGTTTGATTGTGGCTTGAGAGTCCCCTTCTGCCCTGTACTTTTGGCAGTTTTGGGGCATTACGGATTGAGAAAATCACTCAGATTGCTCCTAACGGCATAAGAGTGATTATAGGCTTTGCAATTTGGTGCCGATGCATCTGCATTCCTTTCAAAGTGGAGTACTTCATGTCATTTTATCAGTGTAAACTGGTAAAGGACTCCCCTGGTTTGTACTGCTTCTCTCACCGGGGGGATTTCATGAATGACTTTCCCATTTTGAGTAAGGGAGAGTCTTCCTACAAAGACTGGAAACGCCATTTCTTCTTCATCCGTAAGGATGTGGCGATCGACTTGGGCCAATGGAACTCTAATGACCTTGGTAGTGACCCCCGACCTACCGATGTCGATAAAAAACTGTTAAAGGATATTAGAGAGTGTGGTATCAATCTTGGAGTAAGGAAGTACTCCTCTGAGTTGGTTGATGACGCTAAGTTGCCCATGGCCAGTCCGTTACCTTATGTAGAGATGAGCGAAGATGAATACAAAACTTGTAGATTCTTAAATATTTTATTACTTTTAGTTTCATGTTATGAATATTCTTTTACTGACCTTCTCTTGTTCTGTATTATGTAGTGTCTAGCTTTGCTGATCTTCTGGCCGATGTTGTTGAGGAGAAGGCTCCTGAAGGTGGTCAGATTGAACCTGATCAGGGGTCGGAGTGAACCGAGAGCGTTGAGCTGACTGCTACCCAACGATGGGTACTGTGCTGAACTCCTCGTCAGCTCGAAGTTTATCCAAACATCCTAATGATGCACCCAGATCTTCTTCTCTACCTGCACAAGAAGGAGTTGGCATTCTGGAGCTGAACACGGGCGTACAGGGTGAAGAGGAAGATGAGGAGAAAGTCGGTCTCAGAAGGAGGACTCAAGTTATAACCGTTGACACCCCCACAGGGGTAGGTCCAAGAAAATAATGTATGAGTCTCGTCATGTTGGCGACATCGAGGACCTTACTGAGGACAAAGCTCCACCAAGTCAGGGGCGCCTGTTCGAGCTATCTGATCAAGACCTGGCCGCTGTTGTAAGTTCTTTTCTTTTATCTACCTTTCTTTCCCTTGGTTAATACATTTCCCTTATGACGTGCATATCGCTTATGCAGGGTGCCCAAGTAGGGCAAGAGTTTTTAAACAGGCTCATCGAGTCATTGGCTAGTAAAGAAGCTCTGAAGAAGACTGTGGCCGAGCTAAGTGAAAGCCGCCAGAGGCTCATGGATGCCTCCAAATCTAAAGATGAAGAAATCAAGGCTCTGAAAGAGCAGCTCGGAGCTCGTGACGTTGAGCTCGAGCAGACCAGGACTCGTTATACCACTGAGCTTCAAGCTGCGTTTGACAAGTGTACTACGGAAACTCTGAGCTGGGGCAAGCCTTAGCTAAACTCCAAGCCGAGAGAGATGCATTGGAAGCCTCTATTCCTACTCGGAATGCTCAAGCCATTCACGAGTATAAGTCCTCCGGACACTCTGCTAAGGCTTTGAAGGCTTTACTAGGCCCCATTATGCAACATGGCTATACTTCTGGGGTGGATGAAGCCAAGGAGTAGTGTGCCGACCTGGTTGTTACCGACCTTCCCAATTATCGAACGATGTATAGGGTAGGTGCGGGCACGATTTATAAGGACCATCTAAGGGAGTTTAAGGAAGGCGAGGACATCGGAGCTAAGTATAATAAACGCCGTCCTGCCCCTCAAAATACTGAGCCGGCCCTTCAGCAGATCAGCAAAATCCAGCTTCTGAAAAGTGAATTATATGTTGTATTCTTTTTGAAGTATGTTTTGTAATCTTTTGGAAAACTCGCATGTTTTCCCAACATTTGTGGTGCTCTGCCCACTACATTTTATTAAGCACTTTTACTTTAATTTTTGTTTTGAGTTTGAGCACTTACCTGGTACCCTTTGCTTCCCCTAGTATGGCATGCATTACTCAGTGTATTGGATGGCATACTTGGTTTTATTGTAATCTCTGTTTACTTTTTGATAATGGCCTGAGTCCAGCCTGCAGCTCAGACTTGGGACTTGGGGAGTTTGTTCTTTGCAAACTCTCTGAGTCTGACCTGCAGCTCAGTTCGAAAAATAGCATGACCTGCAGACTTGAGGAGTTTGTTCTTTGCAAACTCTCTGAGTCTGGCCTGCAGCTCAGTTCGAAAAATAGTCTGACTTGCAGACTTGGGGAGTTTGTCCTTTGCAAACTCTTTGAGTCTGACCTGCAGCTCAGTTCAAGTCTTCATTTTAAGGGTTATATATAATCCAATATCGTACTTATAAAAAGAAAATTGGATTAAAATGATTTGATGTTTGATTACATCTTATTTGAAATAAACAAAACTGAAAAGAAAATAATGCAAGTCTGGCACCTGTCATAGACATAAAATTTGTGCAAGTTGTTGGCATTCCAGCTTCGAGGTATGGTCCTGCCGCTCTCATCAGCTAGTTGGTATGCTCATTTCCTATGGACTTTCACTATCTTGTATGGTCCTTCCCAGGTCGGGTCGAGTTTCCCCTAAGGACCTTGTCTGCTAACTTCATTCCTTCTCAGCACCAGATCTCCTTCTTTAAAATAAGAGTGTTTGACCCTGGAGTTATAGTACTGAGATATCCTTTGTTTGTACTTGGCCATTCTGATGTAGGACACCTCTCTGGCTTCCTCCAAATCATCCTTAGAATGCATGAGTTCAGATTCCTGATCTGTATGCGTGTACAGTTCTGACCTTGAAGAATGGAGGCCAATCTCTGCTGGAATGACCGCTTCGCATCCTGTTGGTCCCAGAGAAGGGTGAAACTATAGTCAGAGGGAGGGGGGGTGAATGACTATAGTGGAGTTTCAAAAACTTTTCTTATGTTTTAAAAGCTTTTGGGCAGCGGATAAGTCCCTTCTTACTATGTTGTTTTCAAATCAGTTTAGACAATCACAGATATAAGTTATGATCTAGGCAATTTAAATAAATGCTGTAAAGTAAATTGCAGAAAGTAAATTGACACAAGGCTTATAGTGGTTCAGGGTGGTGTAATCCCTTAATCCAATCTTCTCCTGTGATGATTGGAGGAATTCACTATTGTTTTCACAGATACAATAGTATGATTGTCCTTGACTTCCCAAGCTTCACAATCTACAAGACTATCACTCCTTGACTGCAACAGCTTCAGTGATTCAGTCTCTTTCAATGCTCCTTGAGATCAAAATCCTTCAGCAGCTATCACAGACACAACTCCTTCTCAGATTGCTTCTGATTCAGTTGCTTCAGTTTGATGTGAATGAGATTCACAAACTTGCTTGATCAATCTCAGTGCTGAATAAAATTGTAGTTCTGATGTCTGAGTTGATCTCTTGATAAGTCCTTGTAAGTTCAGAGAGAAGGCTTTTCAAATTGACAGAGTTTCTGCTTCCTTTTTTTTGCTCTTGTTAATCGTTGTTTATTTTTCTGTCAATGCCTTCTATTTATAGCCTTGAATATCCTTGATTTGAAATTCCGTCCGTTGGCTAAATTAATGAGGGAATGATCCTTGATTTTGTTCTTGATTCCCCCTTAATTGTATTCTCCTTGATTTTAGTGATCGGTTTTTCCTTCAAATATATAGCAGAAAATCCGTCCTTGATTGATCCTCTATTGATTGTGCATTTAATGCATGATCTTCTGAATCTTCATCATATTCCAAAATCTGATTTGGTAAGATTTACTTCGTCGTTCTCAGAGCGGTTGAGTGATTCATCTGACTTCGCCGTTCTTCCTTCACCGTTTTGTCTTCACTCAGCCGAAAGTCAGTTTACTGCGCCGATTCACTGTTTTCTTCATTGTTTAAGTATGAGGAGAATCTTGTACTTCACTGATCCTTGATTGGGGTGAGATCAGTGTACACCATATTTGAATATTAAGTTTCATCACTTGAAACATAACTTAGACTTATCCAAGGTCATCACAGACTTCCTTGGTTATAAGTCAGACCATAATGTCTTCATTACTTCTCTGCTGGTGCTTGGCTGGCTTCACTCTGCTGAAAGTCTATATTTACTTTGCCATCCTACCAACTAGTACAATACTTGTCTGACTCAACTTATACAACATGTCAGACTCTAAGTAAAGACTTATACAGAGAATTCTAACTTATTTCAGGCTTGCTATAACAGCTAGTATGACCATCAAAACATAATAAAATGTTCCTAACAATTTCCCCCTTTTGATGATGCCAAAACCCTCATAATCCTGAACATAAGTGATCCAACCTTTTTATAATAAATAACAGAACAAAACTCAGCAATTTTATTCATCCATTCCAGGGCAATAAGTTCAAAAACTTTATTCAAATGTTACAAACTACATTTTGCTTAATTCAGCTTTGTACCTCTTAAAATTTGTAGTCTGAACCTCTTCAATGTCTTTCCAATCAATTTCTGGAAACTTCCACTTCCAGTATGCCATAGCAGTGTATTCAGATACCCCCTTGAATACTTTCTATGCAAGAGTCTGTTGAAATCTGGCATAGTCTCATTTGCCCTAGGTTCTTCAAAGTGCTTCTCAAGTCTCTCCCTAGCTTCAGCAATGTGTGAGTCAGCAAACTTGAGACTTTTGTAGAGACTCCACTGGTCTTGTGTTCGGTAAAAACACGTTTTATAATTTATAACCGAAACACCCCAAGTATAAGGATCTGTAGTAAAGGATGTTATCGGGTCGTCCTAAGGGAATGGAATGTTTATCGAATTCAAGTATAAATCTATATCGATTATGTCACAATTATTAACTAAACTAAGGTTGAAACTAACTAAAACCTAAACCTAAGAATTAAAACTAACACAGGAATAAAAACAAGCAGAAAAATAAGAAAACAGAAAGACGGACGAGCGTTCACCAAAGTGAACGAGCGTCTGAAAGCTTAATCTAATGGACGGGCGTCTGCTATTGCGGACGAGCGTCTGACTATGAATTGAAGCAGAAAAGTGCAGGAAAACAGCAGGAAATTAGGGTTTATAAAACTAGAACTTAAACTAAACTTAATCTAAACGATTTGATTCAAACAATTAAAGGAAAACACAGTGAGGCAACGAATCCACCCATCAACCAACAATCCAAACTAGATGGTGATTAAAAAGACATAGTTTTTAGTAGTGATTTTTCACGAATTCGATCAAATATCTTCAATCAACTTTCTAAGGTTTCGTTTATCTTTTCAAACAAACTAAACAGCATCCAAAACGAAATCACGAGATTGTTTCCAAACTATTTACTCAACTAAACATGCCTAATCTCTTATAACATGAATAATTGCATCACTTTGAATGAAATCGAACTTAAATAACATACTTTCATATATTGATTCAAGCATCAAATAAACATAGATCGTTTCATCAAATCTTAATTCAACAAAACTTAAACAATACAAAACAGATCCAAAGTAATGAAAAACTATGAATTAACTCACTACTCATCTAGTATCGAACTCCTCTAGTTGGTTTTGTTGTTGATAAGCTTCCTCCGTCGACTCACTGCAAGGTTTTTAGCCAACAATCATATCGGAGATGATTGTTGGGTTGGAGAAGTTCATCTCTGTGTAAAAGTGGTTTTGGGGCGCACTTTTTTTGTGAAAAATTGTGGCTATCCAAAGTATCAAATTAGGGTTGGGGCTGCTGCTGTATTTATAGAGTGCTAAGTCGGTTAGGGTTTAAGTCGGCACCGGACGCTCGTTTGAACAACCAGACGCCCGTCCAGAATGCCTGGACGGAGCATGAACGTGCGTTTGACTTCTGTCTGAAGACTCTGAATGTAAAATACGATTCTGGACGCTGCATGGACGCCAGTTCACTTCTGGACGCTCGTTTGCAATGCTGAGGATCGGATTTCTTGATCTTTATCCATTTTCTTCAAGCCAATTCCAACTCTATCTTGAATAATTCGACTTGAGCTTCATTTATCCTCTTTAGCACTCGAAATTCAGCCTCCTAAAGGATAAATAAACATTGCAAAATGTAATAAAACTCAAATAATAATAATTCCATTAATTTAACACATAAAATAACCAATTTTGCAAATAACCATCTTAAAATGACCTTCACTTAATAATCACACTTAAACCCTTAATTCTCATGTAAATATGCAAATGTGGGGAAATAATAATGAAATATAACCCTTAATAATCATATAAATATGGCCTTAACAACACCCCCACACTTAGCTTTTTGTACGTCCTCGGACAAAACAATCAAAACTATAGCTCAACTTTCATGCAATCCACATAGATCTCTAACTCACGTAACAAAAGATACAACAACTATAGCAAACAATACCATCACCGAGATAGATTCAGTGTATGTGTGACAAGCCCTTTTCAAATTTAACAAGCCTTTCAAAGAAATATCCTCTCAAAAATCCAATGACTATCCTAAATATAGGCAGTAATAGCTCCACTCAAAGCCTTCCCAGGCACTCAGTAGGATAATCCCTACAGCATATCATGCGGTTCTACTGGGTTTAAGATCCATGATAACAAAGACTTCACTTTATTTTTACTCATCATTTCCAAAATTTCCAAATTTGACGCATATCAGAATGAGCTATTACCCATCATAGTAGAATAGGACATTTCGAGATAATCCCCTACCTACTCAAATCATAAGGTAGCTTCTTCTAACTGTCGTGAGCTTCTGGTCATCATAGTGGTATAGGACATACGTGGTACACCCTACCTCACTCAAATCATCGACCAGCTTTTGACAAACGTACTTATTATGATTGCTTATTCATTCTTTTTCTTCAAGACATAAGTTACATCTCACTTATCACATTCGAACTTTATGATATTCACAGCACACGGTCTAACTAAAGTGTTACTATACTGACCTTCCTAAGATAAATCACTAAAACAATGAAAGGATATAGTTCAAAAATCTTGCTTCAATATCAAAGGCTCTCGTGAGTGAAAAAATGAATACTATCTTCATAACAGTAAAGACATGCTATAATTATCTCACTAAGTCACATACTATCATCGCTAGAAAACTACAACCAGCAAGCATTTAGTTTCAATCATATGCTCGAGATTCACAAAAATTTAAATTTAGTGGAAATTTAACATTCACTCATATTCCAAAGGATATAGCATGAAAACATACCCAATTTACCCCCCCCCCACACTTAAATCACATTATGTCCGCAGAATGTGCAAATAAAAGAAAAAGAAACTTAGCTGGTTTTAACAGTGGTTGTCGGATGAAAGTTGGCAAAGGTCAGGCCGGAGCATGAATGTACCGCTACAACTTGAATAGACAACACTGGACAGAAAAGCTTGCGAACCTACTCAAAAGTATCTGCCACACTCGACATACCATATAATCTCGGGGTACACGGGGTATATGAGCAAACATATAAAACACTTACAACAAGAGTAAAAGGAATAACCATCAACACGCCACTAGAGTACTATTTCTAAAAACAAGAAAACAAAACAACCTAAGAAAAGAAAACAAACAAAACTAGGCTGCCTCCTAGGAGCGCTCTTTTAATGTCAATAGCTTGACACAGATTGCAAAAGATCAACCCGGATCGGGCCACTTTGGTTTGACTACCGCCACCTCAGTATCAGAATCAGGGGCACTGGGGCGGAAATGATTTTCACCACAACAACAAGTCAAGTGCGCAATAAGGTCATTAAACCTTTCTCTCCAAACTACACTGACTCTCTTCTTCTTGTTCTTGCGGATGATAGGCGTAGGTGTGCTAACATGCTCAGGAGTCTCAGGAGAAGGTTCCTCACAGGTAGAGGTAGGAATGTCATCATCTGACTCAAAGAAATAAGATGGAATCTCTTCACAAATCAGGACATCTGTATTCTCATCTCTTCTTTGGAAATAAAGAGTCTCCGGCTTTTCCTTTGGTTGCCCAAAATATTTCTTAAGTCGATGGCCATTCACTTTAAAAGCTTGATTACCATACCCGTTCAAAGTAATTACTCCACTTGGATTAACCTCGAGAATCTCAAAGGGACCAGACCATCTAGACTTGAGTTTACCCGGAAACAGGTGAAGTCTAGTATTATAGAGTAAAGCCATCTCACCAACTTTGAATTCTCGGTCCTTGATCTTAGCGTCATGGAGTATCTTTGTTCTTTCCTTGCTAAGCTTAGCATTCTCGTATGCTCTGAGTCTGAATTCGTCGAGCTCGTTCAACTGTAACAACCGTTTCTCCCCACAGAGTTGGTTGTCGAAATTTAAGAATTTAATTGCCCAGAAAGCTCTGTGTTCAAGTTCGACAGGTAAATGACAAGCTTTGCCATATACCATTTGGAAGGGTGACGTGCCCATTGGGGTTTTAAATGCAGTACGATAAGCCCACAACGCGTCATCCAACTTAAGACTCCAATTAGATCGATTATTGTTCACGGTCTTCTCTAAAATTCTTTTCAAGCTCTGGTTGCTTACCTCGACTTGGCCACTGGTTTGGGGATGATATGGTGAACCAAATTTGTGTTTGACACCATATTTTTCAAGGATTTTATCAAGCGGCGCATTGCAAAAGTGGGTACCTTCATCACTAATGAGTGCTCTCGGACAGCCGAATCTGGTAAAGATATTCTTTTGCAAGAATTTCTTCACGACTTTATGATCATTAGTTTGGGTAGCTATGGCTTCAACCCACTTGGAAACATAGTCGACACATACGAGGATATATTTATTACCGCACGAAGATGGAAAGGGTCCCATAAAATCTATGCCCCAAACGTCGAAAACTTCGCATTCAAGAATGGGCTTAAGTGGCATTTCCATCCTACTACTCTGCCGTCCAGTTCTCTGGCACCTATCACAACCTTTACAAAAGGCTTCTGCATCTTTAAACAGAGTCGGCCAGTAGAATCCAGCTTGAAGGATCTTTGCAACCGTCTTCGGTGTTCCATAATGACCTCCAGCAGGACCGCTGTGGCATTGTTCTAGCATACCCCACTGATCATGCTCAGGAACACACCGTCGAAGCAACCCGTCTTTACAGACTCTGAACAAATAAGGATCTTCCCATACGAGATATATAAGATCAGAAAAGAACTTTTTCTTCTCCTGATACGTCATGTCCTCTAAATGACCACTCGCTAAATAGTTGACGTAGTCAGCATACCACGGCCTAACCGTTTCAAGCTTCATCAATTGTTCAGTCGGAAAATCAATGCCTAAATCATTGTGATTCTCTGCACCCTCATTTACTAAGCGAGATAAATGATCAGCCACAATATTCTCACTACCTTTCTTATCTTTAATCACAAGGTCAAACTCTTGTAAAATCAGAATCCATCGAAGTAACCTTGGTTTTGCATCTGCTTTGTCCATAAGGTAGCGTAGGGATGCATGATCGGTCCAAACAACCACTTGAGACCCTAGAAGATAACTTCTAAACTTGTCAATGGCAAAAACAACAGCTAAGAATTCCTTCTCAGTTATGGTATAATTGCATTGAGCCGGGTTCAAGGTGCGGCTCGCATAATAAATGGGCCTGAACCTTTTATCAACTCTTTGACCTAAAACTGCGCCTACGGCGTAATTAGAGGCATCGCACATCAACTCGAAAGGCTTGGTCCAGTCAGGTGCAACTAAAATAGGGGCACTGATAAGCTTGTCTTTCCGACAATTGAAAGCTTCTTTGCACTTCGCATCGAACAATAAATCTACATCATCTTTCAAAAGATTTGATAAAGGCTTGGCGATAGTAGAAAAGTCTCGAATAAACCGCCTGTAGAAGCCAACATGACCTAGAAAACCTCGTACCTCCTTCACTGTCTTAGGGTACGTCATTCTTTCAATGGTTTCGACCTTAGCCTTATCAACTTGAATACCAGCATTGGACACCTTATGTCCCAAAACGATTCCTTCGTCTACTAGAAAATGGCATTTTTCCCAGTTAAGCACCAGATTTTTCTCAACACACCGTTGGAGTACCATATCTAGATTCTTTAAGATTTCATCAAAGCTATCGCCGTAGACTGAGAAGTCGTCCATGAAGACCTCCATGCATTGCTCCACAAGTCCATCAAAAATGGATAACATGCACCGTTGAAAAGTCGCGGGTGCGTTGCATAAGCCGAATGGCATTCTACGGAACGCAAAAGTACCAAATGGACAGGTAAATGTGGTCTTCTCTTGGTCATTGGGATCGATGGCTATCTGGAAGTAACCAGAGTATCCATCGAGGAAGCAGTAATACTTGTGTCCACTCAGTCTTTCGATAAGCTGGTCAATGAAGGGTAGGGGAAAGTGGTCCTTGGCAGTAACCTCATTAAGTCTACGATAGTCAATACAGACTCTGTAGCCTGTCACGAGTCGTAAGGCAACTTCCTCCCCTTTTTCATTCTTTTCAACTGTGATTCCCCCCTTCTTTGGCACAACTTGAGTAGGGCTAACCCACTCGCTATCGGTGATTGCATAGATGATGCCCATGTCAAGCCACTTTATGATCTCCTTTTTGACAACCTCCTGCATGTGCGGATTTAGCCTCCTTTGAGGTTGTCTAACCTTTTTAGCTCCCTCCTCCGTTCGGATTTTATGCATGCATACATCTGGGCTGATTCCTCGGATATCACCCACTTGCCATCCGAACGCGAGGATATTCTTTTTAAGCACTTCTATCAGCTGTGCTTCTTGCTCAGGGTCGAGTTTCGAAGAAATGATCAAAGGCAATTTATCTCCATCCTTAAGAAAGATATACTTAAGGTGTTTCGGGAGCGGTTTGAGCTCTAAATCAATAGGTGGTTGCTCAATACTAGACTTTAACGGGCCACCTTTCTCTTTATGAGCTTGGAGTGGTTGACTAAAGAATAACTCATCTTCCCGAGGCTCAACCCCAGAAAGGTACTGGATCAACTCATCCATAGAAATCCTCCGGTCAACACTCGCTTCCTTCTTCCTATGATCGATCATTTTTCTTAACTCTTCATCTTTAAGCTCTTCTGCCAGTTCTTCCCAATCATCTACTTCCCAATGAGTAGCTTCTCTCCAAAAGTCTACCTCGTCCTAACTACCCATCAGAGCTTCTTCTTCACCAGGGATGAAGTCTTCCTGACGCAGTTCTTTGAAATCATCGTTTGTTGCTGGGCATCTCCATGCTTCTAACTCACTAACAGGCTCAGTGTGAGCGAGTGAAGATGACTCGTCAATGACTACGGGCTGTAATGAATCAGAAGATGGTCCGCAGTCAGCTGGATCCTCAATAATTTCGAAAACACCTATCTTCATAGCTTCGACAAACGATATCTCATCAATTACGGCTCTTTCAGGATGTGTCCCTCGTGTGAAGGTAACGGATGTGTCATCGACTCTAATAGTAATCTGTCCTTTGCAGAAGTCGATGAGAGCGTTAGAAGTGTCTAGAAAGGTTCGGCCTAGAATTAGAGGCATCTCCTTATCAGGTGGATAGTCTAGAATAACCCGGTCGGTAGGGAAGACTAAATGTTCAACTTGAAGGAGAACATTAGCTACACAACCGGCCGCGACCGGCTAGATTTATCTACCATCCGAAGAGAAATAGGGCGTTCCCGCATCCTTTTATCTAACCCGAGCTTTTTGCATACGTTTAATGGCATCACATTAATAGAGGCCCCCGAGTCGCATAAGACATTTTCGAATAAATGGCCTTCGATCTCACAGGAGATTGAAGGTCTGCCAGGGTCACCTCGCTTAACAGCGACTTTTTGTGAAACCATCGCGCAATCTTCGCGTAGCACTTCTTCAGCCATCCCCTGAAGCTTTCTCTTACTCCCACAGAATTCTTTTAGATACTTAGAGCATTTAGGCATTTCAGTTAATACCTCGGCTAAGGGCATACTAACTTGAGTGTCTCTAAGCATCCTCCTCACTCCATCATACTGCTTGTCATTAGTGAGGGCTTTCTCTTTCCTTTTGGGGGGATAAGGAAGGGCTTTATCATTCCCTATGGCCTGATTCTTTATCGCCTCATCCTCCTTATCCTTCCATCTCACGAACTTTTCTTCTTTTTTCTTAGTCAGGAATACAGCTTTCTGACTTTTCTTCCTTTCCTCATTATCAGAATTATTTTCGTCCTCCGAAGAATTGTCACTAAGCTCCTCATCGTTGCTTTCTTCGGCATGTGGTTTCTGATTTCCCCCTCCTGAACTCTTGGCGTCAGGAGGGGCTACTCGTTTCCCGACATCTTGCCGGATTCAGCCTTCTTACCACTTCTCAACGTTACTTCATTTAACTCCTCTTCTTGTCCATACTCCCACTGAGGTGTAATGGCAGTGCAAACATTCACATCAGCTTTCGGATTTCTCTCGGTATAACTTGGAAGTTTACCGTGAGGTCTGCTTGCTTGCTGGTCTGCCATCTGACCAACTTGTCTCTCAATAGCTTTAACACTAGTAGACAGAGTCTTCACCATATCTACCAGCTCATCAAATTTGTGTTGAGGGACACATGAGGTGGTATGATTTGAGTTTGGTTCCATCCACCTTGAGGTCTTTGGGAGTTAGGAGCTGTCCTTTGATGATTTGAGTTGAAAGAATTCGAATTTGAAGGGCCAGGTGGTAACTTGGCTTGATTGAAGTTTTGTCGTTGAAATCCTGAGTAGTTCTGGCTTTGATTGAAGTTTCGGAAGGGTTGGTTTTGATTATCCATTAGATTTATTTCTTCCGTCATCTCCGTTCCTACCTGCATTCCCAGATCAGAAGGCTGCGTCTGAAGATTGGCCAGCTGCTTGCTTATCAATTCCATCTGAGCAACTAACAACTTGGTATCAGGATTACCAGCAGCTTCTTTCTTAACGACATTGGTCTTCTTGGGGGTCGACCACATATTGTTCTTGGCGATGGTCTCAGCCACTCTGTAGGCAGTCTCATCACCTCCCCCTAAGAAGGAACCATGAGCTGTGGAGTCAAGATAGTCTCTATTTGGCTGAGAGACGCCTCTATAGAACAGTTCTAGCAACTCATGTCTGTCATATCCGTGATTGGGGCACTTCCTCATCAACAGATTCAATCTCTCCCAAGCTTTGCCAACAGTCTCATCCTCCAACTGCTCAAACGTAGCTATTTCCCGTTTCATCTCCATAATCTTGCCTGGTGAAACCCACTTAAGAGCGAAGGCTCTTTTGACATCATTCCATGTATGGAGAGAATGATGTGCCAACGATTTAAACCACCGACTTGCTTCACCTTTCAAAGCAAAAGGAAATAGCTTTAGCTTGACTATCTCAGAATCAACACCAGGATAATGGCCTGCTTCACAGATTTGTACGAATGTGGACAAGAAGTCGTGTGGATCTTCCTGAGCAGTACCATGGAAAGAGCTATTCTGAACTAGAGCAACTACTCCGTTCTTTAGGTCGAAGTTCACTCCTCCCATGTCAGGAGGACGAATAGGTCTATGCCCCTCGAG
Source organism: Gentiana straminea (assembly GCA_036785695.1). Lineage (NCBI taxonomy): Eukaryota > Viridiplantae > Streptophyta > Magnoliopsida > Gentianales > Gentianaceae > Gentiana > Gentiana straminea. Next base: position 2,782,652 of record JAVUPR010000258.1, on the reverse strand, counting down.
AAAGTCTTGATTTAGATATGGGGTGTAGGGGTCCTGGTTCAATTGATTAAGCTGGTTTTGTCTAAATTGTTGAAGTTGTTGATTTATGCCAGCTTGTTGATTTTTTTGTTGCTGCAGAGCTTGCATTTGTTGCAGAATTAGATTTAACTGAGCATGGGGATCAGGATTTGGAATTGGTGGATTTGGAATTGGATCTTGATCTGCCATTATGTCCAAATCAGGGAAAAGCCTCCTTCTAAAAATAGATCGTTCAGGCTCGGGATCGAAGATTAGAAGTCCCTTCTTACTTCTCGTTTGCATAAACCAGAAAAAAGGAAAATGAAGAAATCAACCTTAGGGTTGTTTAGAACAGGTTTAGAAAAGGTTTGATGGTTTAGAGGGAGAAAAGAAAAGAGAAGAGAAGATAGAAAATAAGTGATGATTGAACAGACTGAACTGGCGTCCAGTGTTAGTGGACGTTCGTTCAGAGATGAACGCTCGTTCAAATAAATGAACGGTCGTTTTAAGACAACAGGATTAGAATGGACGGGCGTTCGGGTTATTAAACGCTCGTCCAGACTTCGAAAATCTAAAACTAAGGCTTAAAACTTAAAAACGAAATAGAAATAATTAAGGAAACTAAAAAGAACGTACGGAAATAAATAAAGGTTAATCTAAAATTACGAAAAAAACAAATCTAAAATTATAGAAACTAATATAACTATCGAAAATTAAAGAAAATAATTGAAGGAAAATAAAATTAAATAAAACAAGGTAAAACGAAAACAAAAATAAACGTAATTCTAAAATTTAGACCTACGAATTAAAATTAGAATTGATATAAAATTTTATACCTAAAAGAATCCGACAACCGTTACCGATTCCCCGGCAACGGCGCCAAAAACTTGTTCGGTAAAAACACGTTTTACAATTTATAACCGAAACACCCCAAGTATAAGGATCTGTAGTAAAGGATGTTATCGGGTCGTCCTAAGGGAATGGAATGTTTATCGAATTCAAGTATAAATCTATATCGATTATGTCACAATTATTAACTAAACTAAGGTTGAAACTAACTAAAACCTAAACCTAAGAATTAAAACTAACACATGAATAAAAACAAGCAGAAAAATAAGAAAACAGAAAGACGGACGAGCGTTCACCAAAGTGAACGAGCTTCTGAAAGCTTAATCTAACGGACGGGCATCTGCTATTGCGGACGAGCGTCTGACTATGAATTGAAGCAGAAAAGTGCAGGAAAACAGCAGGAAATTAGGGTTTATAAAACTATAACTTAAACTAAACTTAATCTAAACGATTTGATTCAAACAATTAAAGGAAAACACAGCGAGGCAACGAATCCACCCATCAACCAACAATCCAAACTAGATGGTGATTAAAAAGACATAGTTTTTAGTAGTGATTTTTCACGAATTCGATCAAATATCTTCAATCAACTTTCTAAGGTTTCGTTTATCTTTTCAAACAAACTAAACAGCATCCAAAACGAAATCACGAGATTGTTTCCAAACTATTTACTCAACTAAACATGCCTAATCTCTTATAACATGAATAATTGCATCACTTTGAATGAAATCGAACTTAAATAACATACTTTCATATATTGATTCAAGCATCAAATAAACATAGATCGTTTCATCAAATCTTAATCCAACAAAACTTAAACAATACAAAACAGATCCAAAGTAATGAAAAACTATGAATTAACTCACTACTCATCTAGTATCGAACTCCTCTAGTTGGTTTTGTTGTTGATAAGCTTCCTCCGTCGACTCACTGCAAGGTTTTTAGCCAACAATCATATCGGAGATGATTGTTGGGTTGGAGAAGTTCATCTCTGTGTAAAAGTGGTTTCGGGGCGCACCTTTTTTGTGAAAAATTGCAGCTATCCAAAGTATCAAATTAGGGTTGGGGCTGCTTCTGTATTTATAGAGTGCTAAGTCGGTTAGGGTTTAAGTCGGCACCGGACGCTCGTTTGAACAACCAGACGCCCGTCCAGAATGCCTGGACGGAGCATGAACGTGCGTTTGACTTCTGTCTGAAGACTCTGAATGTAAAATACGATTCTGGACGCTGCATGGACGCCAGTTCACTTCTGGACGCTCGTTTGCAATGCTGAGGATCGGATTTCTTGATCTTTATCCATTTTCTTCAAGCCAATTCCAACTCTATCTTGAATAATTCGACTTGAGCTTCATTTATCCTCTTTAGCACTCGAAATTCAGCCTCCTAAAGGATAAATAAACATTGCAAAAAGTAATAAAACTCAAATAATAATAATTCCATTAATTTAACACATAAAATAACCAATTTTGCAAATAACCATCTTAAAATGACCTTCACTTAATAATCACACTTAAACCCTTAATTCTCATGTAAATATGCAAATGTGGGGAAATAATAATGAAATATAACCCTTAATAATCATATAAATATGGCCTTAACATCTTGTTTGTTCATTCTTCCCATAGGATTGAAGAATTTTGCCATATAGTTGAAGTCTTCTTGTTGTTCAGTTGGCAAGTCTTCTGGTCCTTTTGCAGACAGTGGTATGGCTGAGCTTGGTTTGTTGTTGGTTTGTTTGAGAAGTGCAAACTCTCTTTTGACTTCATTGTAGAGTTTGGCCATATCAGTTCTCATCCTTTCATCCTGATAGCTTAGCCAATCAGCCCATGCTTCATCTTGTGAGGAATGAGGATAAAGTCCTTCCTGTACTCTGAAAAATTCTCTTACATGGTCCAATACATCCGCTTCATATTCAGCTTTGCTTTGGTGACCAGTGAAAGTTCTGTGTTCCCCAGTGTATCTGGAGCAGCTACTGCCTCTGCTGGTGTTTCCTCTGGTGCTAAGTCTGTGTTGACTTGCGATCCTCTTTCTTGCCGGCTAGATCCGGCCTTTCTTTGTCGCCCGTATCCGCCTCTATCATCATCTCTTCTTTGCATAGGAAGAGGAAATCCAGTGCAGGGTTCATTTAGGGCCTTTTCTTTTTCTTCTCTGGCCCTCCTTTGTTGTTCGTCTGCCTCATTCCTGATTCTTATTTCTCTGTCTCTTGCTCTCAGTTGTTCTTCAATGAAGTTTGGGGGTCTAATAGTTGATCCTTCAGGCTTATCCTGATTTTCCCCCTTTTTGGCAGCATCATCCCTTTGCTGGAGTAAGATGTTATTTGTGGCCTCTGCCGTTCCAATCAGAGAGTCAAGTTTTGATTCAATAAATGTGAATCAGTTGTGATGATCATTCAGTTTCTCAGGGACACTACGAAATCTAGTGCCAAAGGCCAATGCCATGGATTCATTTTCTTGGGAAATGTGTTGCCTGAGTCCTGCAAGATTGTTAGTGATATTGATGTTGAGTTGCCTCATTAAATTTCCCTGTTGTTGAACAACAATATTTTGTGCATCGATGTATTCTGCAATGGCCTGGAACTTTTGCTCAATGGAGGAGCTTTTATCATTAAATGCTGAAGTCATGGATCTGAGATACATGGCTTGCTGCTCCAATTCTTCAGCCAGCAGATCTGCCGCTTTTTCAAAAGTTTCATTTCCAATGCCAGTGGCCAGCTGAGAGAGTTTGTGCCTTGTGTCAGCTGGTTCTGGGTCTATTTGTTGTCCCTTGTCTTGATGCTGAGTCACATCTACATTGACGTCGAAATCTTCAAGTATTTGGGTAGATGTGTATGCTGGTGTGGCTTGAGCTGCTGTTCTCCCTTTCTCTGTGCTAGGGATTGCCTTGACTGGAGTGGCAGCAGCTGAACCAGTGTCCCCTATGTTTGGGATGCCGGTTTGAGTGTCAACAGACAGTGGTTGAGTGGCTGTCTTTGTGGAGTTGTTGACTTGTTGGATGCTTGTGACTTTAAAAATATACGGAGAAGAGTGGTATCATCAATTGCATCTGGTGTGGGAGTATCCTCTTCTCTGTCTTTGTCAAAATCATCATCATGATGATCACTATAATCATTGTCATCATGATCATCTCCATCATCTTGATCATGATCATCTCCACCATCTTCTGAATCATCACCTGTCTGTCAGAGGTCTGGGGCAGTTTTGCCTTTGCTGCATCAACCAAGTCCCATAGCGGAGATTTATCAAGGACACCAACCAGAGTTGTGATTCCCAGAAAATCAAATAGCCATGCCTCTTCTGCAAGCATGCGGTCAGAGTCTTGAAGCTGTTGTCGGGAATCACCTTCCTTCCACTCAAGATATTCTGCAATTCGATCATCTATATCGTTTACAGACAATTGTACAACTTCTTCTGGAGATTCCTCATCATCTCCAGTGTCTTCCTCATTAGGATGTTGTTCATCCTCAATGACATTGTCTTCTTCTTGTTGTTCCGCCTCAGCGTCAGAATCCTCTTCTTCTTCTTCTTCATCAATTAATTTTCCAAAGTCTGTCTTGTCCAGATTTCGCTGAACTTTTTGCTTCTTTCTTTGACTGGTAGTGTGTTGTGTGGATTTCTTTCTCTTCCCTTCTCCTGCCTTCTTTTGTTGTTTAACATAGGTAAATATGACTTTAGATTCATGCATTTTGTGGATTTGTACAGTAGGGACTTTGAGACATTGCAACATATAGTGTAACTGAATCCCATATGACTTTTTCACCCAGAATTGTCCTTTGTTTGTCTTTCCTTCTTTTGTCCCCTTTTTGCCTGCTTTTATTTCACCTTGGATTTGTTCTTTGATTCTCAAAAAGAAGTATTTTGCCCAATTGAATTCCAGATTGTTGTAGATGATTCCCATCAGCCGCATTCTGATTTCTGTCATTGCATTATTTGCTCCCAATTTTCCTTTTCTGTAATCACCACTTCTTTGCCATTGACAGATGCAACAATTTTGTCTTCTTCGAACTCGTCACCTTCTTCGGCAAGGAGCCCAGAGACGTATTTTGCAGATTTCCAGAAGGAGATGAGATTTTCATAGCAAACGTCGGTTATGGGAGGATTGAGAAAGATTGATAATTTTAGGTTTTTGCATCCTGCTGCCAATCGTTTGGCGTCCTCATCATTTCCACACAGTTTCAAGTAATGTTCTTCTTGAAAGAATGATCCAGTGGCGATCGATTTTTCATACCCAGCCTGGGTGTTTGAGGAGGATGAAGCCATTGTTGAAGGTTAAAAGAGATTTGAAAGTGAACTTCGAATTTGCAATGGAGATTATGAATTGCAAGGAAGTGTAAAGATTTCTGAAAATCTCTAAGTATTGTTTATATAGGATGATTTGGGTAGTGTGAACGTGGTTTGAATGTGGAAGGATTTTATGACATAATGGCATGATTTTGTGTATGTAAATCGCGATATTCGAGTGTAATCGGGGAGTGGGTTGAGGTAAGTAATGATAGAGCCCGGGAATCGAGGCGTTTATAATTCAAAAAATAATATGGTTACCTCCATGATCATAAGTTGATCTCCACGTGTGTAATCTTCCACAGAATAATCCTGCATAATTTCCTTATTCTCCACGTGTAATAAAAATTGATTTTGTTCACACTTTAATTTGTCCAAGTCTTTATTTTGGTGGAGTGCTTTGGCTGGTCACTTAGCCGATGTAGTGAGTTCTTCACTGAGCTGCTCCATTTAACCGTTCCTAACAATCAGTTAAGTTGACTTCGCTGAATTCCAGTGCCTTACCTGCTACATGTCCTGTAATGGCAAATGGTTAAACAAATTCCGATAAAGTCACTTAGCCGATTACTCCGCTTAGTCGCTCTTTTGGTACTTAGTCAATTTCAATCATTCCTAACTCGCTTCTTAACATGATAAATCTTTCATAACTGAGTGGTTTAGTGAAGATGTCAGCCAATTGATCTTCAGTGGGTATGTATTTTAGAATGGCATCTCCCTTTTCAACATGATCTCTGATAAAATGATGTCTCACATCAATGTGCTTTGTTCTTGAATGCAACACTGGATTTTCAGTAATAAATATTGCACTTGTGTTATCGCACATAATTGTGTATCAAGTCTTTTGTATACTTGGCTTGATTAATGAAAATTCCATCTTTCATTTGTTTTACTTGAAGGCCAAGAAAATAATTCAGTTCTCCCATCATGCTCATCTGAAATTTGCTCTTCATTAGATTTGCAAATTTCTCACATATCTTTTCATCCTCAGATCCAAAGATGATATCATCAACATAGATTTGTACTAGCAATGTGCTTGTTCCTTCCTCTAGTTTGAATAGAGTCTTATCTATAGTTCCCTTGTTGAATCCATTCTTGATCAGAAATTGTGATAGTGTTTCATACCACGCTCTAGGTGTCTGTTTGAGTCCATAGAGAGCTTTCTGGAGTTTGTATACTTTGTCCTCCTTTCCTTTGAGTTGGAAACCAGGAGGTTGTTCACATAAACTTCTTCTTCCAAAAGTCCATTTAGAAATGCACTCTTGACATCCATTTGATAGGCTTTGAAGTCTTTGTATGCAGCAAAAGCTAGAAAAAGTATGATTGCCTCCAATCTTGCTACTGGTGCAAATGTTTCATCATAATCTATTCCTTCTGCTTGAGAATAGCCTTTTGCAACTAGCCTTGCTTTGTTTCAGACAACTGTTCCTTGCTCATCCATTTTGTTTCTGAATACCCATTTTGTACCAATGATGTTGGCCATATCTGGTCTGTCAACAAGTTCCCAGACTTCATTTCTTTCAAATTCATTTAGTTCTTCTTGCATGGCTGTGATCCAATCTGCATCTTGAATTGCATCATCTATGGTCTTGGGTTCCACTTGTGATAGAAAACATGTTAGCATGTGCTCCAGTTGTCTTCTGGTTCTAACTCCTGTGTGAATATCTCCAATGACTTGTTCTTCAGGATGATCTCTTAGCCAATTTAGGTCAGGTTGAAGTTGTTCTTCACTTGGTGCTTCCACACCTTCATGTTGAGCATGAACTTCAAATTCTGGTACTTCTTCTGTTGTATTGGCTCTTCTTGATTTTCAAAATGGTGATTTAAAATGGAAGCTGGTATGGTTGCATTTGTATAGATTTCCCTTTGTGTTGCTTCTTCTTCTTGATCTTGAAGATCTTCATCATTTGTATTAGGTTCATCAAAAACTACATGTATTGATTCTTCAATCACCAATGTTCTTTTGTTGAGTACTCTGAATGCTTTGCTAGTGTCTGAGTATCCCATAAAGATTGCTTCATCAGCCTTTTCATCAAAGGTATGCAGCTGATTCCTGTTCAAAACAAAACATTTTGATCCAAACATATGAAAATATGAGATATTAGGTCTTCTACCATTCCATATTTCATATGGAGTCTTTCCATGATGTTTGTTGATGATTGATCTGTTTTGTGTATGGCATGCTGTGTTAGCTGCTTCAGCCCAAAATCTCTTTGGCAAGCATGCTTCAGCAATCATTTTTCTAACTGCTTCTTTGAGAGTTCTGTTTCTTCTTTCTGCTACACCATTTTGTTGTGGAGTTCCTGCTGCAGATAGTTGATGTAGCACTCCATTTTCTTCACGGTAGGTTCTGATAATCTCATTTAGAAAGTCAGTGCCTCTATCTGATCTGATCTTGATGATCTTCAGTTCTTTCTTATTTTGGAGTCTTCTCAGCAAATCTGGCAGCTTTTTGAGTGTTTCTTTCTTCTTGTTCATGAAAATGGTCTAGGTGTATTTTGAGAAGTCATCCACCACTACTAGGGTGTATTTCTTACCACTTACACTTACTGGTGTGACTGGTCCAAACAGGTCCATATGTAACAGATGTAGAATTCTTGTTGTTTATTGATAGGGCTTTGACTTGAATGAACTTTTGATTTGTTTCCCTTTCTGACATGCATCACATAGACTTTCTTTCTTGAATATGATCTCTGGCAGGCCTTCAACTAACTTGTTCTTTGATAATTTGTTGATGGTCTTGAAATTCAAGTGATTTAATCTTCTGTGCCAAATCCAGCTGGTTGATTGTTTATTTTTGACAAGCAGACATGTTTCTGCCTTGGCGGTTTTCCAATCCACCACATACATGTTGTCTTGTCTTCTCCTGCAAGAACTACTGTGTTGGTTTGGTTGTGAATCACTTTGCATCCTTCCTTATTGAAATATACACTGTAGTCTTTGTCACAGAATTGACTGATACTCATCAGATTGAAATTAAGTCCTTTGACATAAGCTACATTTTGAATCTTTAATTTGTTCTTGAGTATTGTGCCTTCCCCCTTAATCTTGCCAGGGTTTTCTTTGCCTCCAAAAGTGACTTTGGGTCCATCAAAAGCTTTGAAGTCAGTGAGCCATCTCTTATTTCTTGTCATGTGTCTGGAACATCCACTGTCTATGTACCAGACATCCTACAAAACAAATTAATTAAGTTTAGGTACCCAACACTGTTTGGGTCCATACCTATTAGTAGTCATGCCTCCCATACCAAGTGTATATCCAAAAGTTCTTCTTTTGGATAATTGAAGTCATCAACTTCATATGTATAAGGCATGGCAGAATAGCTTCTAATATTTTTACTGAAGATATTCTGATACTTTTCTCTACCTTTTGGTGCATGTGCATCCTTCTTCACTTTCCAATATGCGGTATGAAACCTGTGTTGCTTCATGTGTCTAGGAACATGTCTAGATTGATTTTTCTTAAACACATGATGCATATCATTCAATGGTTTCTTCTTGTATTTTGGAGGTGCAACATTCCAATCATCTTCTGAAGGGTAAAGTCTACCTTTACCTTTCAGAAGGTTTTTGTTTTTGGTTGATTGGAATGAGGATTTTGTCTGCTGTTTCACTACACTGGATTTTGACTTCACCGGTGCAGGATGATTGGTTGGTACTATGGTCTGTCCCTTTCTAAATTTTGGTCCATTGTTGGTCCTGAATTTAGAATTGTGTTGACCATTGTTTCTACTCTCATCCTGACTGTTGTAGCCAAGACCAGATCTGGATCCAAACCTTTTTGAGGGTTTGTAAGCTGGTGCATTTAGTGGTGCAGTGGTTATCTTAACTGGTGGGGAGATTTTCTTAACTGATCGGTCAATAACAGATGTATGATCATCTACTGTTTGTTGATCATTTAAGTGGGTCTCCTTACTAGTTAGTTCAGCTTTTGCTTTATCCAGTTCTTTATTTAATCTTTTGTTTTCCTTTCTTAGATCCTTGCATTCCTTCTCCAGAATTTCATGATTCATTTCAATTTCATCAAATTTAGTCATGAGATTTTGGACTAGGTCTGCTGTATCTAATGGGGAATCAGAAGATTGTGTAGTGTCAGATGTGGATGCATTTGATGAAGAGTGAGAGCTAGATGTTACCTCACTTTCATTTGATTCTTTGGTCATTAGACATAAATCAGTGTCTGAGCTGTCATCTTCATCCTCATCTAATTCTTTGGTCATGAGACATAGACATGCTTTTTCATTGTCTGAACTGTCTTCTTCATCACTATCATCTGAGTCATTATCAGATGATTCTTCATTCTTTTCACTGCTGGATTCAGCCTTGAGTGCTTTCTTGCCTTTCCTCTTCTCAGATGTTTTATATTTCTTCTTTTCATCATCTTTATCATTGTCTTCGGGACAATCACCTTGAAGTGACCTTTCTTGTTGCGCTTGAAGCATCCGTATTCATCATCTTTCTTCTTCATGTCTTTGTTTGAGCTTGACCTCTTGTTTGATGATGAGTTTCCTTTGAATGGCTTCTTTTTGCTAAACTCCGTCAAAACGTTTAACTAATAAAGCTACCTGTTCTTTGAGTTCTTGTGTCTCTTTGCTGATACAATTGGCAAAGTTACTTTGCTGGGGTGCTATCAGCGCAGTGGCTCTTTGTGTCTCTGCCGGAGCACCATCTTCACCGTTCAATTCAAATTCATGAGCTTTTAATTGAGACATCAGGGTCAGAGTGTCTGTGTTTGCAAGATTTGTTGTTCCTCTGATTACTGACGTTATGATCTTCCATCTTTCAGGTAAGCCTCTTAAGATCTTTAAGCATACTTCTTTCTGGGGATATGTGTGTCCAAGCTGTTGCAGTTCACTGATGATGCTAGAGAATCTGTTGTCCATTTGATCAATGGATTCACCAGTCTTCATTTTGAAATTTTGAAATTTCTGTTTTGCAACAGATAATTTGTTTTCTTTAACTGCTTCAGATCCTTCATTTATCAAAGCTAGCTTGTCCCACATCTCCTTTGTTGTTTTGCAGTCTTTGATTCTCATGAACATGTTGCTAACTAGGTTCTTCAAAATCATGTCTTTTGCAACAAAGTCTAGATTTGCTCTTCTCTTGTCATCCTTGGTCCAATCTTTCTTAGGTTTGTCTATCTCCTTTCCTTGATCTGCTCCTGTGGATACCACAGTCATGATCATGATTGGTCCATCATTGATTACGTCCAAAGATCTCCTCATGAGTTGCTTTGCAAGATGAGACAGCATTCTTATTTTATATTCATCAAAATTATTAACATTGAAAACAGGTACTTTTGACATAAAGTTTGAGGAATCCATAAGCACAAGTAATAGATTTATATGTGAATGAATAGAAAACTCGATTTGAAAACTACTTTGAAAATATGTGATCTCCTTGTTACCAAAATTAGATCCGAACAGTTCTCGATACTAGGAACACCGCTCCGATACCAATTGTTGGTCCCAGAGAAGGGTGAAACTATAGTCAGAAGGGGGGGGGGTGAATGACTATAGTGGAGTTTCAGAAACTTTTCTTATGTTTTAAAAGCTTTTGGGCAGCGGATAAGTCCTTTCTTACTATGTTGTTTTCAAATCAGTTTAGACAATCACAGATATAAGTTATGATCTAGGCAATTTAAATAAATGCTGTAAAGTAAATTGCAGAAAGTAAATTGACACAAGGCTTATAGTGGTTCAGGGTGGTGTAATCCCTTAATCCACTCTTCTCCTATGATGATTGGAGGAATTCACTATTGTTTTCACAGATACAATAGTATGATTGTCCTTGACTTCCCAAGCTTCACAATCTACAAGACTATCACTCCTTGACTGCAACAGCTTCAGTGATTCAGTCTCTTTCACTGCTCCTTGAGATCAAAATCCTTCAGCAGCTATCACAGACACAACTCCTTCTCAGATTGCTTCTGATTCAGTTGCTTCAGTTTGATGTGAATGAGATTCACAAACTTGCTTGATCAATCTCAGTGCTGAATATAAAATTGTAGTTCTGATGTCTGAGTTGATCTCTAGATAAGTCCTTGTAAGTTCAGAGAGAAGGCTTTTCAAATTGACAGAGTTTCTGCTTCCTTTTTTTTGCTCTTGTTAATCGTTGTTTATTTTTCTGTCAATGCCTTCTATTTATAGCCTTGAATATCCTTGATTTGAAATTCCGTCCGTTGGCTAAATTAATGAGGGAATGATCCTTGATTTTGTTCTTGATTCCCCCTTAATTGTATTCTCCTTGATTTCAGTGATCGGATTTTTCCTTCAAATATATAGCAGAAAATCTGTCCTTGATTGATCCTCTATTGATTGCATTTAATGCATGATCTTCTGAATCTTCATCATATTCCAAAATCTGATTTGGTAAGATTTACTTCGCCGTTCTCAGAGCGGTTGAGTGATTCATCTGACTTCGCCGTTCTAGATCTTCCTTCACCGTTTTGTCTTCACTCAGCCAAAAGTCAGTTTACTACGCCGATTCACAGTTTTCTTCATTGTTTAAGTATGAGGAGAATCTTGTACTTCACTGATCCTTGATTGGGGTGAGATCAGTGTACACCATACTTGAATATTAAGTTTCATCACTTGAAACATAACTTAGACTTATCCAAGGTCATCACAGACTTCCTTGGTTATAAGTCAGACCATAATGTCTTCATTACTTCTCTGCTGGTGCTTGGTCGGCTTCACTCGCCGAAAGTCCGTTTTTACTTTGCCGTCCTACCAACTAGTACAATACTTGTCTGACTCAACTTATACAACATGTCAGACTCTAAGTAAAGACTTATACAGAGAATTCTAACTTATTTCAGGCTTGCTATAACAGCTAGTATGGCCATCATCAAAACATAATAAAATGTTCCTAACACATCCATACGCCAAGGAAAAAGGTGTTTCTTTTGTGGCTAAGTTTGGGGTAGTCTTGTACGCCCAAAGTATGTTGGGCAGATGTTCTACCCAATTTTTTTATTCCTCCTCTAATCTCTTTTTCAACCCGGTCTTGACTTGCCTGTTTGTTTGTTCAACTTGGCCATTAGCTTGTTGATGGCCAACAGAGGTGAAATGCTGAGTGATTCCCAGCTCGGCACACCATGATCTGACTGTCTTTTCTTCAAATTGAGTTTCATTGTCTGAGATCAGAATCGTGGGTATACCATATCTACAGACTATGTTTTTCCAAAGGAACTTTTGAATGGCTTTTGCAGTGATGGTAGTTAGAGCTTCAGCTTCCACCCACTTAGTGAAATAGTCTACTGCTACAACAAGGAACCTTAGATTACCCGGAACTTTAGGAAGTGGCCCGACCAGGTCGACGCCCCATTGATAAAAAGGCCAAGGAGAGGCTATGGGGAGCATTTCTTGAGAAGGCTGATGAGATAAGTTGTCATGCACCTGGCATGATTTGCCCTTCAGGATGAGCTCGTTTGCGTCACTTTGCATAGTGGGCCAATAGTACCCAAATAAGCGACACTTCCTTGTCAGGGTTCGTACCCCTATAAGATTTCCACAAATACCAAGATAAATCTCTCCAAGAAGATAATTCCCTTCCTCGTCCGAAGCACATCTAAGCCAAGGGGATATGAAAGATCATCGATAAAGGACTTCGTTAAAAAGAGAATACCTACTTGCCAGGAGCTTCATCCTGCGGGCATGAGACTTATCAGCTGGTAGGATGCCATGTTTGAGATAGGACACGATAGGGACCATCCAAGTAGCTTGTTGAGTAACTGGTTGGACTTCGCTTTGGACATAGTTTCGTTCAGCGAGCTACTCTACTAAGACTTGATTGAGAAGAAATTAGAGGCTAACTTTGAAAGGGCTTCAGCTCGCTTATTCTGAGATCGGGAGACCTGCTCGATCCGGACAGCTCTTGAGTAAGGCCTTAGCCACATACAATTATTTCCTCATCGGTTCTTCCTTTGCTTCATATTCCCCTTTCACATGATTAACTACCAGCTGGGAGTCACTGAACACTTGTAGGTCGGAAGCACCGAGCTTGCTGGCTAGTCGGAGGTCGGTGATCAGAGCCTCATATTCAGCTTCATTATTTGTAGCCATGAACTGGAAACGCAAGGCGTAAGGAAATTCTTCTCCTTTTCGACTTATGAGCAGGAGGCCTACCCCTGCTCCTTCTTTTCCTGCTGCCCTATCTACATACAGGGTCCATAACTCAACTATTGTTGTCGGATGGTCTTTCTCGATGTCCACTGAGATTCCCTCGGCTAAGAAATCTGCTAAGGCCTGAGCTTTCACGGCAGTTCGGGGTTGAAAATCCAGGCCATACTCCGCAATCTCTATAACCCACTTCGTTAATCGTCTAGATGTATCGGTTTGAGCCAATATTGTTTACGACTAATTTTGTGGTTTATATCGAGTTATTTCATAACAATAATCCCCGTGTTTTAGTAATTTTTATAGAAAATTACGTATTAAATGAATAGATTGAAGAAATGATCTTAAAGTCATAGAAAGTGTAAAACGTGCCAATTACGTGCTTAAAATGATGATTTTATGTTGGTTTGAGTCGTGTTACACTTTGGTATGCTTTCAATGACTTGCAGGTGTTGAATGCGGCTGAGAAAAAGTTGATTTGAGGTGTTTAATCGTGCTTTGAAGAGTGGGAGCTGAAGAATAAAGAGATAAAGATGAAAGGTCGAATTTGAAGGCATGCTGGACGAATGTCTGAAGTATAGAACTGGCGTCCAGAAAGCTGAACGAGCGTTTGATGTCCCGTTTTGGACGGACGTCCGGAATTTTGGACTGGCGTCCACTGGAAGAATTTTGATTAAGGATGTTCAGATTTTCGGTGAACTGGCGTCTGATTTTGTCCAAATTAAAGAAGGACGTGCGTCCAATCCCAGCTCGGCCCGACTCAAACAAGTTTTGCACTCCAGACGGGCGTTTGAAGTATCAGACGGGCGTCCTGTGCCGTTTTTGACCTAGCCGACTTACTTTTTCTATAAATAGCAGCGCATTCTGAACCCTAATGGTCAGAATTTTACACACAGCAGCCGCATACCCTAGCAGCCGCACCATACACACTAAAAACATGAGTCTTCGTCTTTCAATTCTCTCTTGGAGATCAAGGATGATTGAGGGCTAAACAGTTCGCAATAGGACAACAGGATGAAGCCAACACAACACCATCACAACCAAGGGATTTTCGAGTAGCAATTGTTTAGTGAGTTTGAATTTTAATTTCTTTATCAATTGAATGGATTTGAATGTTTGTTTTATTAGATTGAGAAATCAATGAAACGTTTACCTGTTTTGAATTTTAATGAGAATTGGATTCATATATAGAACCGTTCTTTTGATACGATTAGTAATAATTCAAGAGATTGTTTATTATTGATTGGGTAGGAGATTCGGAGACGAACTCGTGATCATGTTCTTAAATTGTTAATTTTGTTTTACTTGAGAAAGAAAACGAAAGCTAAGTAAATTTGATTAAGGAAACTAGATCGAATTTAGGTTAGATCATACCAAGAAATATAACTCAATTCATGACTTGGTTGGGTGGTGGTTGTTTGGTGGATTCGTGTCGTTCTACTGTCCTTTAAATTCATAAGAAAGTTCGTAACTTTTTGCATATTAGTTCAGATTCGTAGTTCGTTAGTTTATTCGATTTTAATTTCATTAGTTTAAGATTAGTTCAATTTGATCTACTTTTATTTTTATCATCTTTAATTGATGTTTTGAGTTTTCTGTTTATTAGGTTAGATAATCTTAATTAGGATTACATAGTTCTTAGACTTTAGTAGTTTTAAGTAGATTCTCGTGACATCCTCACCATCCATTAAATTTATTAGTTTCTGACACGTTCGACTCCCTTAGGACGACCCGGTAACACCCTATACTACGAACCTTATACTTGGGGTGTTTCGGTTTATAAATTGTAAAACTAGTTTTTACCGAACAAATATTTACCGTAAAGGCTGATCTGTCACCACAGTTATCAGATGTGCTTGAAAATACGGCCTCAACTTCCTTGAAGCAAGCACCAAAGCCAAAGCTAGCTTTTCTGCATTAGTGTACCCGACTTCCGGTCCATGTAGAGCTCTTCTCACACAAAAGATGGGTTTCTGTATGTTGTCCTCATCTCTGATTAGGAATGCACTATTCGCTTCTTCAACAACGGCCAAATATATTAGCAAAGTTTCCCCCTCCTGGGGAGAGGTCAAGGTTGGAAGCTCGGCTAAATAAGCCTTGAGTTCTTTGAATTCTTTCTGACTGTCCTCATTCCACTGGAAAGGACTTGTCTTTCTTAAGGCATTAAAAAATGGCAAGGCGCGCTATGCCGACCTGGACAAGAACCTGTTTAGGGCAGCCATACGCCCCGTCAGTCTTTGCACTTCTTTGATGCTCCTCAGGGGAGACATTAATCTCAATGCCTCAATTTTGTCCGGATTTGATTTGATGCCTTCCTTGGAGATCATATACCCTAGGAATTTACCTGACCTGACCCCAAATGTACACTTTTTGGGGTTGAGCTTCATTTGAGTTTGTCTGAGCAAACTGAATACTTCCCTGACGTCTAGAATGTATCGGTCAAGAGACCTACTCTTGATTAGAGGATCATCAACGTACACCTCCATACATATTCCTATTTGGATGTCAATGATCTTATTTTCTACTCTTTGATATGTAGCTCCAGCATTCTTTAGCCCAAAAGGCATAGTGATATAACAGAATGTGCCCACCTCTGTTATGAATGTAGTTTTTTTTCTGCATCTTCAGGGTCCATGGCTATTTGATGGTACCCTTTGTATGTGTCTAGAAATGAAAATATCTCATAACCCACAGTTGAGTCAACTAACCTGTTGATTTTGGGAAGTGGATAGCAGTCTTTAGGGCAGGCCTTGTTCAGGTCGGTAAAGTCCACACACATCCGCCAACTTCCATCTGGCTTCTTGACCAGAACTGGGTTAGTTAACCAGTCCGGGTAAAACACTTCTCTGATGATATTTGCTTGGAGTAACTTCTTTATCTCCTCCAGAATTACTTCCATTCTTTCCTTGGCAAAATGTCTCTTTTTTTGCCAAACTGGTCTCCTGCTCGGATCGACATTAAGTTTATGTAAGGACATGTCGATGATAATGCGGTTTCTTATCATGGTGGCTCAACTGTGTTTCGTATGTCGGATATCTGTCTTATATGATGTGTTTCTAGTGTTTGCGGCCGGTAATGCACGGCGGCGATATGGCGGAATGTATGAATGTTTGAGAAAGTTTATTTTGATAGATTTTAGTTCTCTTTTTCAATTAGTTTATATCTTTCACAGTTACACAAAGCCTCATTTCATAGGCAAAGGGGAAGGATTAGGTCTTAAGATAGAGACAAAATAATCACTATGTGGCCGCATCATATGATCATATGGACGATGGGGCCGCTGCTTGCTGGGATGCGAGCTCTTCTTGTCGGCTGCTTCCTTTATTCCCACAAGGGTTTGTGCGATCTCTGATGGATCTTTTATAGGGTCGTAGATCGGCCCCCTGAGCTACTGGTGACCTTAACGGTTTGAAGCTCTTGGCGGGGACCTGAATTCGGTTTGAAGCTCTATGGCCGTGAGTCTTATCTAACTTGGTGTCTAGATAGGCTTTTTCCGAGGACTCATAGGTGGCGACATTATTTAGACGTTTCAATGGCCCCCTACTTTATGACTTAGGCATTTTTCTGAAATGTCAAGTGTAGAGTAAAGTGTACGCACGGATCGTCCAATCTATTTTGGCCTTTGGCGACTTTTCCGTTTAGTCCAGCCTTACGTAGGTTCGCCGTTTAGTCCGGCCTTACTTAGGACCGCGCTATCAAGCGGATGGCCTCGAAGCAATTTTTGGGTCTTTGGTGACCTCTCCGTTTAGTCCGTCCTTACTTAGGACCGCGCTATCAAGTGAACGGCCTCGATGCGATTTTTTGGTCTTTGGCGACCTCGCCGTTTAGTCCGGCCTTGTTCTTGGCGTGTTGAGCAGTCAAACGTGGGTAGTGGAGCAGTTGAAGCATCAGATTGTGGCCTATCGTCAGCTTTCTTGATAACCACCTGAGTAATTACATGGGCATTGATTGATGTGCCATAATGATGACGGTTTTCGAATTTCGAAATCCGAAATGACCGTGCTAATCTGGACCGTTGGATGGACAGATCCCTGGCCGCACGATCAATCCTCATTTGCCTATATAAGGTTCCACCCCTCAAATCCTCCAACACTTTTCACCTATCTTATTTTCTCTAACTTTTCCTCTCTCGATCTGGTGTGTTTTTTGTGAGGGCAAGAGTTTCTCGGCGAAGATTTGAGGATTCCGGTGAGGATCTTGGAGAAAGATTTGGAGATTCTGATAGAAAACTTGAATTTTCAGGCGAGGATTTGAGTATTGCGGTGAAGATTTGAAGATTCCGGATACGAGTTTGATGTTTCCGGCCTACTCTCCAGTTTCCGACTCGACTTCTAACTCAAGAACATGTAAATCTTCCTCCTTATTTTTCTTCTTGTATTCGATCCGTTCTTCCAAGCACGTTTCATTTTTAGCAACGTAGGTCTGATTTTGGGCGTTTGTGGGGCTAAAGTTTTGGTTTTTTTATTGTATTTTTTTTTTGAGTAGATGTTCTTATTTTGGTTTTCTTCAAAGCAGTATGAACTGGGTTGTTTTTTTATGCTAAAAGATAGGCTTTTTGGGGGTAGATATACCTGGGTTTTTAGCTTGAGGATCCTCTGCACTATCTTTTCCTTTTGCATTACGTTTTCATTTCTCCTGTAAGAACGGAGGGGAATGTGTCGAGATGGGTGCGATCACCCTTTTGGTTTAATCCTCATTATCCCAGGTGACTAAAAACTCCACCTTTCCCTCTGTTTTTTAGGATGTCCGACGAAGATTTTAGCTTTGGGGGAGATTCTGACGATGATCAGGAGGTGTATGACTATTCCCTGGATGAAGGGGAGGATTTCTCTTCCAGTCCTGAGGTGGTCACCAGAGATGATTTGGCCGAGGGGGAGGCTGCGATCTAAAACCCTGATGATCCATTTAATATTGGCAGTCTTTTTCCCAATCCAGCGCCGCGACGTAGGAGAAGTCGTAAAGAAAGAAGTCAGTACAAGCATCACTGGAGGCGATGAAGATACTCTGGTTGAGGAATAGACCGCTGAAGTTAGTACCAGTGGGGCCGTAGGAGATGAGGATGCGAACCTTACTGAGGATGCCGCTTTCCATGAATTGATGGGGTCGAGCGAGGACGAAAACCAGCCACTTCCCTCGGAGCTTCCTAAAAGGCCAAAAAGAAAAGGAGGGGCCTCTGCGACCACAGCGGTTGGTGAGGTGAAGGCGAAAGGAAAGACTCCAAAACCCAACAACCCTGAGGCCTTCAGGCGTTCGCTCTCTTGAACTTGTACGAGAAGGATATTGCGAACGAATGGGATCGGATCTTAAAAAGTAAATACCTCGCCCGGACTCTCAAACGTCACTTCAATATTGATCCCACCCTCTACCGGTTTTCTTTATTTGGCTTCAAACAGGGAGAAGATAAACTTAAACCTGGTGATCGAGAGGATTTCATCGGTGCTTGCCGTCCTGAAGATTCCATTGTTCTCCATTTTGACCATTTTTTTTGCAGGTTTCCGGGCTCCATTTGATCCGTTCGTGGTTAAGCTGCTAAGTGAGTTACAAGCATTGCCCTGCGACCTTGCTTTAGGAGCCGCTATCCAGATTGTGGCCTTCGTTGTTCTATGTCGGACAATGAAAAAAGAGCCCACTCTCTCTCTGTTTAAGCATTTTCACCTTATCTGTGGGGCCTCCATTCCAGGGCAGATCTCTGGGAGGAATAAGACTCCTCATTTGTTCTTCTATCTTCCCAACAAAATACATAATTGGGGGGATCGCGTTTTTAAATTCGAATCGAAAGTTGGCTGGCCTTTTCCCAATGCTGCTTCTCATAAAGGGAAACCCATTCCTCTGATCGCCAAGCCACTATTAGTTTCTGAGCTCCGATTCGTCAAGGGACTCATGGCACTCATAAATTTTGATGGAATCGAGCCTTCGACAAGGAATGTATCCTGGGTAGCCATACCCAAGTAGGACAAGAATAACAAATCCGCCCAAATCCCAAGCTCTAGTCGCTATAGATCCCGAGGAGAGCGATTCGGATTGGATTGGAGATTTCCATTTGGGCAACTGTTTCCCCTCTAAATGGACCGTATGCTTTGGCGACCATAATAGAAGACCTCGCCGTAGCTTTCTTTCCTTGCTTTTCATTTCATTATTTTTCGTACCTTATTGCTTTGCTCCACTATTTTGCCCTGTTTTTTTATGGACTCCTTTTTGCAGTAAATATGGTGGATGCCAATGAACGCCGGGCTCAGAAACAAAGACTTGCATATAAAGCCGTGAACCAGCAAACCCAATCCACGGCCAACATAAGCGCGGGCTCAGGTCAGGGAGATCGCAGGCTTATGCACCCGCTAAAGAGTCCCAAGCCTCCAAGAGATCCAGAACTGAGAAATCCAAGGCTGCTGGTGGATCTGACAAGGGTTCTGGTCGTACTGATAAGCGACATGTTGAGAAGTCAACTTCGTGACCCGATACAGTGACTGAGGAGCTCACCGACGACACTGGGGTGTCGCCGTGAAGATCTTTGCCCCGCGGTCACAAAGGCAATGAGGCTCTCTGGTTGGATCCTGAGTTTACCCAAGGTCCTCTTGACATGGAGAAGGCAAGCCAAATCAGGGAAGCTATTGCTGATGTTATTCCCTTGAACCGTATTTCTTGGGACTCGCCACCTGGAGTTCAAATGGAAATTGGCAGAGGAATCACTTCTTGCGTGGTGGTTCAAGATGATGAGGCCCCTGTCAAAGATGATGTTGATGAACTTAACGACCTTGCCGGCCAATTTGGGCTCGCGTCCTCCATGGTAAAATTTATTTTCTGCCCCTTATTTATTCATCATCATTTTTTCTGCGAGCTTACCCCTTTTTATTTTTTTCAGCTGGGAACGCGTATCCACAAGGCAATTGAGGCCGATGGTAAGCGCAAGGCCTAGCTGAAGAAGGTGACCGCAGCCCTTGCTGTTTCTGACAAGGCAAAGGCCGTTGTTGAGGCCAAGTATGCGAAGATCTGGAAAGATAATGACAGCCTGAAGGAATCCATGAAGGTGAGCCAAGCGTTGGACGCTCAACTGCAGCAAAAGGTAGCGATCTTAAACGAGACTACTCAAAAATCTGTGGAAGAGAAAAAGATCACTCAGGAGGAGGTCGCTAGTTTGAAGGAGCAACTCGCCGCTGCTAATAAGAAAGCCGAGGAAGCTAATCCTGCGGCCATCGCTGAGTATAAACTTTCTGATGATTTCTTGGACATCCAAGAGGCGAGTTTCAATCAAGGCTTTAATCACTTTGCTCGTTGCCTTTGATCGCATCATGGTCGAGAAGCTGTTAGTCTTGAGGAGATGGTGAAGTGGGTCGTTTTGTCCCAGCGGAGGCCTGATCTGTTAGCTCTTCACCCGGACATCCCCTACACCGGTGATCATATCATCGACATCATCACCGCGCAGACGAGGGATGGCGAGCCGGTTTGGGACCCTCCACCGGTTAACCCTGTAAACTTGGCCGTTTTGAAGAGCCCTCCTGCTGCTACAGATGTTCAGCCCGGTGATGAGTTTCTCAATTTGACCAGCGATCATACTAACACTCCTCCTGGCTTGAACTAAAGATTTTATCTCTTGTTTTTGCAACAATTTATGCGCTCTGTAATAATTCAACTTTTGTTTTTGGTAACTTGACTTGTGGCCACGATTGGCCTTTTGATTTATACACTTGTTTCCTTTTTTCCTTTGATTTGCTTATTTGTTTGTCTTGGTGAGGCCCCCTTGTTTTGGTGAGGTTGAGGGCATCCTCACTAAAATAATAGAACTTCTTAACCGCCCTTGTGTTTTTGAATTTAAAATTCCAATACGTGGCCCCCTTGTTTTGAGTAAAACCTTTAGTGGGTTTGAACGAAACAGATTCTGGAAAGTGGCCCCCTTGTGCAGAGTGATCTCAGTTTTTAATTTTTTCATTCATCTAGGCCCCCTTGTATCGGATAAGCCTTGTAGATTTTAATCAGCGGGCTTGTCAGGAACAAAGTGACTGGGTATTTCATCTGGATAGATCGCCTTTTCGTTGAAAAAGCTATTTGGGACCTCAACACAAGATATGTTCCAATTTATGCGCTGAGTAAGTGGGTCGATCTTACATGTAATATCTCTTCAGATTGTCCGCGTGCTAAGGCCTGTCATATTCGCGGCCTTGTTTGTCCTTGATGATGTAGGTGCCCTTCTTTATTATCCGCGCGACTTGTAATGGGCCTTCCCAATTCCCAGACAACTTGCCTTTTGTAGCCGCATGACCAATGGCTTGTCTTTTCCTTAAAACATAATCGCCAATTGCGAAGTGATGATTGCGAATATGTTGGTCGTGGTGCCTTTTAGCTAGCTGCTTACACTTGAGTAGGTGGCCATAAGAATTGATTCATTTTTCTTCCAGTAAATCCAAGTCGAGATGTCTTGTTAACGGATTTTTAGCCTCCCTAAAATGTGCGACCCTTAAGCTGGGTAAGGCCATCTCTACCGGGGCTATAGCCTCCGATCCATGTTTACGACTAATTTTGTGGTTTTTATCGAGTTATTCCGTAACAATATCTTCCGTGTTTTAGTGTTTTTTATAGAAAATCACTTGCTAAAAGGATAAATTGGAAGAATGGGTTTAGAATTTATTAAAGTGTGAAAACCGAGCTATTTATGTGGTTTTTATTTATTTATGTACGATTTTACACTTTGCTCGTTTCTATCGCCTTGTAGGGATGCTTGCATGTTGTGAAAGGAGCTAGAACGGTGTTTGATTGAAGATTTAAGGAAGGAGAAAGATACAAAATTGAGATTGGCATGAAGATACATTGAGGACTGAACTGGCGTCCACTGCATCCGTCCAGTGGACGGGATTTTGAAGGATCAGACGTGCGTCCAGAAGGCTTATTCGATTTAAAGAAGAAAGGTCCCAGGTGGACGAGCGTCCACTAGTCCAGACTGGCGTCCAGGAGGAGATATTTGATTCAGAGTTGTGAAAATTTCAGCAGACGAGCGTCCATTTTTGTATAGGACGGACGTCCAAGAAGACTCGGCCCGACTCGATGAATTTTGTGAGGACTGGACGGGCGTCTACCTTGTTGGACGGGCGTCCAATAGCCGACCTAAACCTAGCCGCCTTAAAAATCTATAAATAGCAGCGCATTCTAAACCCTAAAATCAGATTTTTACACACCAAAAAAAACACACAGCAGCCGCATATCCAAAGGAGAAAACTCAAGGAGATGAACTCTTCCATCCCAACAATCATGATCACCAATATGATTGTTGGCTAAGCAATTCGCGGTGAGACAACGGAGGAAACCAATCAACAACCACGCCAACTAGGGGATTTTTAGCTACATCTTTAGTGAGTTAAATTTATGTTTTTTCATCAATTGAATGTTGTGATTTATCGTTTATGTTTTATTGAATCGAGAGATCGATGGAACTGCTTTTCTGATTGAATTTATATGAGAATATGATTCAAGTTGTGATTTATTTCAATTGATGCAATTAATTATTATTCAAGAGATTGTTTATGATTAATTGAGTAGAGTTTTGGAGACAATCTCATGATCGTGTTATGCATGTTAGTTTAGTTTTGCTTGAGAAAGAAAACGAAACCCTAGAAATTGATTAAAGAGATTTAATCGAATTCGTGATTTGATCATTACTAAAAATCGTACCTTTAGCTCACAAGATATGATCGGACACTATTACCCTTGGGACCCCAAATCGAGTCCAAACTTGATCGAGCAAAAAGTAGATTATGTCTTTAGCTTTTGTTTGTACCAAAGCCTTGGCTTTGATCCATTTGGTGAAATAATCAACGGCGACGACCACGTACTCACATCCTGTTCACTATCCTCTGATATGTTGAGCCCGCATTCTTCAAACCTAATGGCATCATCTCATAATAATAGAGACCGCCAGCGGCCCGTGAAGGCAGTTAGCTCATTGTCATAGTCAGCCATTTTTACTTGATGATAACCTGAATAGGCATCCATAAAACTCAGCATTTCAAAACCAGCAATCCCATCTACCATTTTATCGATTCGTGGAAGCGCGTAAGGATCTTTCGGACAGGCTTTATTTAGGTCGGTGAAGTCGACGCACATCCGCCACTTCCCATTATGTTTCTTCACCATTACAATGTTTGCTAACCAAGTTGGATACTGAAGCTCCTTGATTATGCCCGCTGCCAAAAAATTTTCGACCTCGCCCTTTATGGTGACCTCCTTTTCTCTAGAGAATTTGCGGGCTCTTTGTTGGATCGGCCTGAAGTTGGGGTCGATGCTTAGATAGTGTAGCACGACCTCCGACTCCACAACCCTCATATATGTTACTTCCCAGGCAAAAACGTCAACATTATCTTTCAAAAGCTTGATCAGCTCCTCTCTTTCCTTTCCTGTTGTCTGCGGTCCGATCTTTATTCTTTGATCGGGATATTTTTCGTTTATGATAGCCTCGGTCAACTCATCCTCGATTGTGAAATCTGGCTGATCCCGGACCTATAGTGTCTCGACCTCCGCGGCTTTATCCGCGACCTCTCTCATCATGGTGACATGACTCGTACCTATATTGAATCCCTCGATCCTAGGTTTTTTAGAGTCGGCCCTGTTCTTGGTCATATACTCGAAGAAAAACCATGGTCGGCTCATAACGACCCCGATATCGTCTCCTACGTGAAATTTGATTCTTTGGTGTGGGACGGATACCACCATTTGGAATTTCTTCATGGCCGGAATTCCCAAAATCATATTATAGTAAGAGGGAAGATCAATGACCAGAAAAGTTATTGGTGAAACCTTGACCCTTATTGTGTCATTGGTGAAACCTTCCAACACTCCGATGTAGGGCTTCAGTTTGGCCTCTCCAAATCCGATCTGTTTGAGACAGTCAAAATAAATGACGTCGTGACCTGCTCCGGTATCGATCATGACTCGATTGACGCCATGCTGGTCATTGACTCCGACTTTCAGAATTGTCGGTATCTCCATGATGCCCTCCAAGGTCGTAAGTTCACTTTTAGTGAACATGATTCCTTTCTCCGATTCTCCCAAGACTATCTGTTTCTCGAAACCACGAGTGTTGATAGAATGAATTTACGATTTCAGTTGATTGTTGCTGGCGAGATTCCTATGAATGACCTGAACCTCCCTCTGATAAATGCGAGGCTGTCGCTCTTTATTGACACCGGTTTCTCCATCGCGTTTATATTTGGAAGCTGGTCCCTCCTCAATCAATTTTTCGATCTCCCTTCTCAAAGTGAAACATTCATCGGTGATATGACCGTGATCTTTGTGTTACTAGCAATATTTCAACTTGTCGCAAATGCTAAGATCATCTTTCATTGGCCTGGGTCTCTCGAAGTGTTCATGAATTTTGAAAAGTATTTGGGATGGCTTGGTATTGAGTGGGAAGAAATCACTCTCGATGAATTTGTATGGCCTTTTGTCCTCGCGACCATGGTTCACATCCCAACCACGCTCTTTCTTACGATCGTCCCCACGATCCTCTTTTTGTGAGTAATGCTCCGGTCTGGATTTTTATTTTCCAGAGGGAGACAGTGCTTTGCTTACCCCGATCATTCTAGCCCTTTCCAGCATCTCTCTTAGGCCTGATTTAGGTGGTCGCAGATTGAAATCCGTTTTCTTGAACCCTTGGCTATTCCTGTAAGAAAGCAGGTTATGATGGCGTCGTCAGGAATGTTTCTCGTCTGAACGTAAGCCCTGATAAATCACTCATAGTAGTTTTTTCCCGACTCATTTTCCCCCATGCGAACTTCATAAAGATCCTCAATGGTCTTCTTCGGCCTGCTTGCTAACTCGAACTCTCTCACAAATTTTTCAGATATGTCCTCCCAACTTTCAACTGAACCACGATGAAGCCTGCGGACCCAAGAGGCGGCCCTGTCTTGCATGCTGCCGACCAGAGCGATGCACCAGGCTGACTTGTTCTGAGTCGCTAAAGTAATATGACTTTGGAACACGGTGAGCCTATCATTTGGACAAGTGTTCTCATTGTAGTAATTATAACTGGGATAGCTATCCTTTTCTTTATTGTTGGCCAATGTTTTGGTGAATTTCTTGGCGAGCACGTCGATCCCAGAGATCGGGGCGGCTTTTTCAGCGGGCCTCGATTTTAGCTCTACGATCTCTTTCCGCATTACTTCCATTTGTTCAGCCATAATGGGATAAACCATCCGCCTGGGCGGAGGATGGTCAGCTACTTGCTCATTCTCACGCTCTAAGCCCGTATGATTCCGCGATTCCTCTTGTTGAGCTCGTTTTTCCCTTATGATTAGGCGGGCGTCTTTTTCGTTCCTTCCTTCTTGCTTGGGTGTCACACCTCTCTCTGGGAGACCCAGACGACTTAAGGCCGGACCATTTTCCTTCTCACCCAGCCTTTTCAGAGCGGATCCTCTCTCTCCACTTTTTTCTTTGAGATTTTCACGACTATGTCGAGCTGGAGTTTGAATGACCTCATGCTCTCCCCTGTTACCCTTTCGACCCGATGACCGGATACTTTCTTCGATCTCTACCCTTTGTAGCTGAATTTGGCGTCCTCTTTTTGGTGCCCTAGGGTTGATCTCGTTCCCTGGGGGAATTGCAGCTCGGACAACCATCGGTGCCCGGCCAAGAGCCACTCGTCATGAATTAGTCAAGTACATTGTTTCGGCGTACCTAGCATATTCCCTCATTGTTGCAACCTCAGGGTCCTCTTAGAACCCGGGTACCCTTTCTGGAATCGTTTATTGGGTTCGTTGTGGTCTGGCTTCCCCGATTGCGATCTTTTCTTTGTGGGCCTCTTCTAAGGCCGCAACAGCCTCTTTTGATTTTGACTTTTGATTCAAGACATTTCTAGCGTCGCTAGGGGCCAGAACCTCTTTTAGCGACTTGTCCTAATCTGTAGTGGGATTATCGAATGTTTCTCCTCCGCCCTCAGCGTGAAGCTGGTTTTGGATACCCCCTTTTGCCGAGGTTAATGGTATCAGTGGTGAACCTTTACTTCCTGTCATCGCTTAACGTGCGAGCTGATTAGAGTTGGATATAAGATCGCTAGTCTGGTCGTTACCGACTCTCTGACAATCTGACCCTTTCTGACACCCTCAACTACCTCGTACCTTCTATGACTTTTGGGGAGCTAGGAAAAGATATTTTTTGGATATTCTTTTATTGAGCTGGAAGGAGATCTTTAGCATAGTGATGGCTCCGGCGAGGTGGTGGCCGGAAATATGAATTTCAGGGGAAAAAAGGTGACGATTCAAACGCAAGAAACCCCCAAAGATT
Source organism: Gentiana straminea (assembly GCA_036785695.1). Lineage (NCBI taxonomy): Eukaryota > Viridiplantae > Streptophyta > Magnoliopsida > Gentianales > Gentianaceae > Gentiana > Gentiana straminea. The sequence goes on along the minus strand of JAVUPR010000258.1, from coordinate 2,756,150 downwards.
CTATATAACCATTTTCTGGAAGTTGGTGCATATGCTAAGGAAGCAAAATGGCCTCTTTCCGGTAGTGTTTTCGAAAATGATACGAAGACAAAAGCGATTTATGGGATTTTTCTGGTAAAATGGCGAGATTGTTCTTGATGATACCGAGAGAGGTGATTTCTCAAACGCAAGCTCAGTATGCTCCAGATCTTTTGCACAAACACGAGCGCAGTGCTCCCAAAATTGCTACAACTTAACTAAAAACAAGAACTTGTATGAAGAACACCACGAGAAAGGTGATTTCTCAAACGCTAACTCGTGAGTTTCATGCAAGCTATGTTAAAGTTACCTTCTTTTTGGTGATATGAACTCTGAGACCTCTCCTTTGTATGAGAACCCTGCCGAACTCAAATGAGTGATGAATATGGTGCTCTTCTCCGCCGTGTGTAGGCTTTCTAGGTGACTTCCACATCGGAAAGACCGAAAAACTTAGAGTTTCCCAGTAACGGAGCCAACTGATAATGTGGTTTCTTATCACGGTGGCCCAGAAGTGTTTCGTATGTCGATAATATGGCTTATATGATGTGTTTGTAGTGTTTGTGGCCGGTAATGCACGGAGGCGATATGGCGGAATGTATGAATGTTTGAGAGAGTTTATTTTGACAGAGTTTAGTTCTCTTTTTCAATTAGCATGTATCTTTCACAATTACACAAAGCCTCCTTTTATAGGCAAATGGGAAGGATTAGGTCTTAAGCTAGAGGCATATGGATGATGGGGCCGCTGCTTGCTGGGATGCGAGCTCTTCATCTTGTCGGTTGCTTCTTTTCTTCCCTCAAGGGTTTGTGCGATCTCTGATGGATCTTTTATAGGGTCGCAGATCAGCCCCCTGAGCTACTGGTGACCTTAAAGGTTGGGAAGCTCTTGGCGGGGACCTGAATTCGGCGACCTTAACTGGAGTGGCGTCGCGGACGCTATGGCCGCGAGTCTTATCTAACTTGGTGGCTAGATAGGCTTTTTTTCGAGGACTCATAGGTGGCGACATTATTTAAACGTATTAGTCGGCTGACAGACCTGTCATATCCTCCGTTTTCCATGCGAAGACGTCTCTGAATTCCTTCAATGCCTTAACAAGTTCTCCTTTATACTGATCTGGAATCCATGACCCCACGTTCACAGTCAGGTCTTCCTGATCCTCCCATAAGCTTACTGCCTCGGTCATATCTTCTGAGGACCAACTTTCCTCTTCTTTCGGTAACAACTCTTCTACCGAGACATGTTGTACCATCATTTTTCTATTGACCGTGGCTGTATAACAGCTCCTGGCTGTCTCTACGTCACCTTTAACTTCCACCGATCCCTGAAAGGTTGGAAATTTCATGCTGATGTGTGCTGGTGAGATGACAGCTCAGAGATCGATCAGCGCAGGTCTCCCCATGATAACATTGTAAGCGGATGGCGCCTTGACGACCACATAGTTAACCATCAGGGTCCTGCCTCTTGGTTCTTTACCAAAGGTAGTGGGTAACCTGACCATACCCACGGGATATACTGGTGGTCCAGCGAATCCAAAGAGAGGAGCTGATACGGGTGTCAGCTCGGTGTCCCTCAACTTCATAGATTGGAACACGCTATAGTAAAGTACATTTACTTCGCTCCATGTATCCATGCAAATTCGCCTTATTGTATGCTTATTTATAACTGCTTCAATGACCAGGTCTTCGTTGTTCATGATTAAGGGTAAAGAGTCCTTAGGACCATAAGTTACCTCTCCAGATAGCTTTTGCCTTTTGTAGGAGTCAGATGAGGTGCCGGACCTGCTGCCGTTGTTGTCGTCAGATCGTGTAGTCCTGTTCGGTCCACCCAAGATCGTGTTAATCGTATTCACTGGACGGTTGCCTATCCGCCCCTTTGGATCAGGTGATGGGTCTCTTCTTCACCGCTGCTCATCTCTACGGTCATGATCTTGGTTATATCCTCTCCTTCTAAACTCTCTTCGCCCCCTAGGCTCTGAGTTATGAGATCGATCAACGACCTCTTCCAGCTTTCCTTCCATCACCGCATCGTCTATGTCTCGTTGAATATCCCGACAATGTTCGGAGTCATGTCCGATATCTTGATGGTACTTACAGTATTTCGTTTGCTCCATTCTCTCGAGGGCCTCTTAGAGGATGAGGAATTTGGGCTATTCCTTTCCTTTGCATAATTGCGAGGACCTGCTCGCGCGATCTATTCATAGGGATGAAATCCCTCTCCTGCAGAGCACCATTTTTGCCTAGTCGGTCAGATACGGGTGTTGCCACTCGATCCCATACTGAATTTCATTTTCAATCAGATCGATCTTCTGTATTCTTGGGGCCTTCCGACTCTCTCTTCAATCGATTTGCTTCCTCCCCCTAGAAATGCCTGTAAGCCAGCTCCATACATTCTTCCATAGACTTCGGAAGTTTGCTATTTAGCTTAGCGTACAATCAACCTTCTCGTAGACCTGCTACAAAAGAGGTGATCAGGAGATGCCCCTCTGTTTTCCTGACCTGCCTTGACTCTTCGTTGAATCTTTTCAGTTCCTGCAGTACGGTCTCTTCCTTTTTCTGCCTTATTGTGAGGAGGTAAGTAGGGTTCCTTTGGAATGGTTTCGCCGTGACAAAAGCTTGTAGAAACTTCTTAACAAATGTCTCAAAGTTAGATATTGACTGCGGTGGCAACTTCATGAACCACTCACGGGCCCTGCCCATGAGTAGGGCTGGAAAGGCTTTGCACTTCATCTCCTCTGCTACACAATCCAGATTCATATGCATCAAATATTGAAAAAGATGATCTTGGAGGTCCTTAGTGCCATCATAAGGCTCTAACTTGGGGACTTTAAACCTCTCCGGGCGCGGATAATTCAGGATCTGCTCAGAAAATGGTGATTCGAATGACAGATTGTCTGACTTACGACCTAGTATTCCATCGAGCTCTGCTCGGGCAGCCTCCTGGGCTTGCGTGTTAACTTTCCTTTCTCCATGCATTAGATGTGGAGGATAGGGTGTCTCCCTTATCAACTTTGCGTGGTGGGTCGGCTTTGGGGGCGTTATCCTCAGGAGCAGCTTCTTCTCGCCCCTTTAGCGCTAGACCAAGCACACTTTTAAACGCAGGCATATCCAAGTTTCTTAGAGCCTCCAACAGAGCTTTTGGGCAGGATCGGCCAGCACCTCTTCTTGCTGAGTTTGATGCTGGCTTGTGGTAGCGTGTGGATCCGTCTCCCATCCACCTGTTTGGCCAGCAGTAGTGGCGGTGGGACCGGCCTCCTGGATCAATGGATCTAGTGTTTGGGTCTTTTTCCCCGTATTCTTTTATGGTACCATTGCCTATTCTTGATCAAATCGCTGAAAGATAACCCTCATTCTAGCGTCAATTGACGATGTTGGATAACGTCTAATGAATAATCCAGGCCTAATTAACTCTTGGAACGATTTATCAAAAAGAAAAACAATAGGGATGGTGATTGTTGTATGTTTTAGGCTGAGCCTAAGAGTTATTTCTCTCAAGTTGCATACGTAACCAATGTATGCAATTGGAATCAAGTCCATCGTAGTTCCTTAGGGTTTATTTATATAGTGGGTGTCTCACCCTATTTCTTGTCCTGCAAGCACCTAGGATTTACTTCCTAGCTCCTAAGGATTAACACGTAAAAATCCCTTTACTTTGGGGGTAATTATGATGATATTTGATTGACAGGATCAGCGTCCTATATTCATGGGATTCTTTCCATTTTATCCTATTATATAGTCACATGTTCCAATATCGAAATAAGGGAAGCTTCAGACGTCCCGCGCTGAGTTCTCCAGGTCGTCTTGACCCGAGTTGCACGTCCCGTCCTCCTTTATGACCGAGCCGTCCTGCGGTGGTCAGGTCGGGAAGGACATGACAGACCTCCCACCTAGGGTTAGGCCTGTTTAATTACTATTCTTCTCCTTTTCTATCTATGACACAGCCACTCTCTGAAGGACACGCGGCAAGGTCTACTCTGACCTTCGTCAATATATTTTATGTGAAGCTATTAAGCTTTTTTGAGTTTTTCTCACGTGGTTGGATTCCCAACTAGACTTATCAAGGTTGTGAGCGAATATTGTGGGTGTCCATTTTATCAAGGTTTTTGGCTACAAGTTAGCCAAGGATAGTGGTGCTCGTTTTATTTGTGCCTTCAGTCAAATTCTCGGGCATTTTCGGATCTGATTCGGTTACGGACCACACCAGTTGGTATCAGAGCTTGACACTGACGATATCCAAATATCATTTTTTTTTCTAGGATTCTTGCATATTTCTTCTTTTCAATATAAAAAAGAAATCCAGTTTTTTTTCATCTCATCTGATATATGTTACATCATTTACAAAAATTAAAAAAAAAAAAAAAATATATATATATATATATATATATATATATATATATATATCTACCTTGGTTTACCTAATAAAGTTGCTAAATTCGTCTCCTAACTTTTCGTCGTCGTCGTCTCATCGTCAAACCGTCAAACCGCTTTTCTTTCTCCAATCCAATGCCGACAGTTCACGCTGAGCATTCCACTTCATTTTTCCCCACCGCCATGGATTCCACTACCTGTTTTTCCACCGCCATGGAATCGTTGATTATAAAAAGCTGGTTCTCAGTCGGTGATGGGCCATTTCTCGGTTCCATTTCCATTTCCACTATTGTTCATTGTTCAGAGCATTTCTCGTTTCCTCCTCAACCTTGGCAAATTCAGAGAACGGTGAGAGCCCATCTTCTTCGATTCCTCCTACTCTTCCTCTGATTTTACATAATAGATTGAAATGCTGCTTCTTCTTAATTAATTTTCGAATTTTTGGATTATTTCTCCAGGTTTGTTATTTGGTGTTTGTGTTCTTTAATTCAGGCTATCCATCCATTTTAAGGTACAATCTGGTGCTCATTGTAGCTTTAGATTATGATTTTTCGCTTTCTTTTCCTTTTGCGATTGCATCATCGACTTGTTGCCGCAAGGTCGTGTTTTTTAGGATCCTTCTTTGTCGGTTTTATTTTTGTTTTGGGATTGCATGTCCGTGTGGTAGTTTGGTTGATTCTTTTTATGCCTGTTGTTTTAGGATCCTTCTATGTCGATTTGAAATTTTTTTGGGGATTGCATGTCTTTGTGTGGTAGTTTGGTTAGTAAACAAGCTCAATGGTTCTCGTTCTTAAGGATTTTAGTGTTTGCATGTCCCAAACTCCAAGTACTTGAAGATTGCCGTGTATGCAATTAGTGGTAAAGAATCGTATTTTCAAGGGTTTGTTATTTTGGGATGCAAACAAATAAAGTGTTGTCGTGTTGGTTGCTTATGGTTTGGCCTTGTCCGGGCTCATTTGCCCTTTTGTTTCATTTTGTTATTATTAATCACAGTTAGTTAAATCAATTGCAAATAATTTGAATAGAGAGTGAAGGATGTGTCTGTGTATCTCCCAGGGCAACAATCTTGGTATGACACAAGAACTGGAATTGCATACAAGGGAGGTATAAAGCACAATTTTGAGGTTTCGGAGGAGTTCGTTCCTTCCTTTCAAAGGGCAGGAACCATCATTCCAAGAAAAGATCGATTTCGTCGAAGCTCCACACAGATGGATAAAGATCCTTATACACTGGTTAGTATATTCCTATTTAATTATGCTTTGGTTTCTATGGAGCATTATCTTCCTTTTCTCTGTCGTAAGCTGATCTCGTTGTTGATGTTGGCAATGGTCCAGCCATGGCTCCTGTTCTGTCCTGTTTGTAGGCAAGGATTAAAGTTTTTCTAATGTGTGCATGCAACTTGTGGTGGTATATACAGGTGGTTGCTCTTAACAAAGACCCAAGAAGCAAGCGGTGGTGAACTCTATGTCGATGATGGGAAGAGTTTTGAATTTTTGAAAGGAGCTTACGTTCATAGACGTTTCACATTTTCTCGGTGGAATGCTTACATCCTCCAAAGATTGCGAGTGATGGTTCTTCCCCCTCCGATGCATTGCCGCATCATAGAAAGAATCCTACTTTTAGTGGCCCCCAAGAATTTACTTTGCGAGTGATGGTTCTTACATCCTATAAGAATTTACTTAAATTACGACGCAGCTTGGTCACTCATCCGACAGGGATTGTCAAAATATTGGTGGTGTTGTAAAGGTAAGATTTTTATTTACGTACTCCCATCAAATCCCCATTCCTCGCTCCTTATATGAGTGTAATGGCTGTGAAGTAATTTCAAGTTTATTTTCATCAGCTTGGGAGCCTCCAGGGGCTTCTTTTTCGGGTGAGCCTTCTTGCAATCCACATAGCGATCCTCCTCTTTATGCTGATTGTTGGTACAATTGCACTTTAGAGGATATAGCTGGGGAGGACAAGAAACGACGTCTTCGTAAGGTATGGTTTTAGCTTGGATGAAAATATCCATAAAGGATGAATCTTTACTTCCATATGCATTTATCGGTCTGGAAAATTAGTGACTTTACAGTATGCTTCTGTTATAATCAAAATTTCATATGGTGAAGAATACAAATTTTTATATTTAAGAGATAATGCAATACAGTGCTTGGGCGGACATGTAAGAATTGTTCAAGAGCGCCTTGCCTGTTGAACCTGTAAAGGGCAATTTGCGGTTCAGTGGATATTCTGCCTGTGGACAAGATGGTGGTGTACAACTTCCTAGAGAATACATGCAAGGTGACTGATCAATATTGCAGAAAAGTGTTCCCGTTTGTTGTTCCAAATGTTTACTTCATGTTTGTGATCATTGGTTTCTTTTCTACTTGTAGATGGTATTGCTAATGCAGATTTGGTTCTCTTGGTAACTACGGGCGGTTGCTTGTGAACGGGATCAGTGCGGATCCGGTCTTCTCGTATCCGCACCACGTATCTTGTGTCCGTGTAACCTAATTCTTTATTATATATATGGAGAAAAAAAATATTGTTGAAGAAAAACTAACTCTTTGATTCGTCTACTCTGCTTCCTTTCTTGTAGGGAAGTTGACGAAGAGATTTATCGATTTGCTTAACTCGCCTAATAATGGAAATCTTGATCTTAATAGAACATCAGTAGATTTAAAGGTATCAGATTTTGCTTTAGACGAAAAATGAATGAAATTTTGAATTCATTTTATTGTTTCTCATGTCTCTTTATTCTTTATGATAAAAATAAGTGGAAGATTTGAACGCGGTAGAAAGCGAAATTGACAACCGTATAAGGTATGACGAATGAAATCGCTGGTAGTATCTATTATTAAACATGTTTTGTTGGTTGTGAATTCTTTTGGCCTAATATGTTTTTATTCAGTGAAAAGCTTGAGAAAATAAGGGCTCTCGAGTGCAATGCAAAAACTCAAAAGTAAGTACTAATACTATTAATACCTGGAAAATTCTTTGATAGTCACCCGGATTCACAAGTTTTTACATGTAAAAGCAGAATACTCAAAGAAAAACATTCCATTACGTATAATTCTGCATTTCTGAGTGACCACCCGAGAATTTCCTTCCTACTGATCTTTTTGTTATTATCCTAACTTTTTTATTCACTGTTTTGATTTTATTTGTGTTTAGGATTCACATTTTGTTTTTTATTTTTGTTTAGGAGTCTTTTTATAACGGAGTCGGACATGATGAGTTTGCCTCAATTAAGGGTATGGTCTATACTTTTTCGGTCATGATATTCTGCCTGTGGACAAGATGGTGGTGTACAACTTCCTAGGGAATATGTGGAAGATGACTGATCAATATTGCAGAAAAGTGTTCCAGTTTGTTGTTCCAAATGTTTACTTTATGTTTGTGATCATTGGTTTCCTTTCTTCTTGTAGATGGTATTGCTAATGTTGTGTGTGCAAAATGTTGAATGTCAGTTGATGCCGGGGTGTATTGGAACGTTGAATGTTCAGGTTGTTCAGTGCTTTCTCCAATGGAAGTTAGGTAAAGTAAAATAGATGTCCTGACAGATGTTTTTGGTTGCTGATAATGATGAAGGTAGCAGTGCAGTTGAGGTATTAGCTGAGCTGGTGAAGTTAGTAACCACTTGATTCGTTAAATCAGTAGAAATTGATGATGACGATGAAAATGGAGACGAGCTAATGCTAGCAGTCCTGTTGTTCTTCAGCTTTGAATGGTCAAAAATAGAGAAAGTAGGTGTGCTGCTAGACAGCTTTTGTTGAATGCTGCTGTTATGATGTTGCTTCTGTGATGTTTTACTGCTGGGCATGTTGTTGCTGGATATATAAGTTGGAGGCTTTAGCTGGGAGTTATTCACAAGGCTTTGGTGCTGCTCAATGGGGCTACAACCTGCTAAAGCTTTGGTGATGTTCAAGTTTGTGAAGGAAAATACAAACCTCATTTTTTCCGTACATTTTTACAATTAATGAGACTACACTTTTACACCAATATCTGGTTTCCAATCACTAACAGCACCACAAAACACTGATCACACGTAATGAACAAGTTCAGAATCGTAACAACACAGGTTCACAAACAGAAACAAAACACAAAAAAAAAAAAAAAACAACGTAAGGGCAAAACCGTGCGAAGCACGGTCACTCCATCTAGTATATATATATATTCGCTTTCGTCTTTGTTGCGTGGGTTAGTTAAAAATAAAAATCAAACTCTTCCCCAGCAAATATACATATCGCAGCTCGTGTCGACAGGAAGTTCTTGTGGTATTTCCATATACACTTAATTGACCGGTATATAAATTTGGACCACACAGTTTGAATTCTGTTTAAAAATAAAAGATGTATATTTTGCCATATTGATGCACTCCGCATATGACTGCTGCACCCAATAACTTTCCGTGTCGACCCCTTGCAATAAAAAAATTAAAAATAAAAATAAAAAAATCCAGCCGTCAACTTTGACCTTAGAGTGACCCAAGTGGAACCCTTTTTCCATTCCCTAAATATGATATTGAGGCTTGGTCCACCATTTAAATCCACAATGAGACTCTGATGTAATTCCCTATCCCCAAAAAAAGCTACAGGTCTCCCCTAATATAAGGAACCACTTAAGGTGAATAGTGTCACATTTTTAACCACACAATTCATTTTTTTTTCTCTACCTATTTATCCTAATCTTCTTCAACTATACTAAACTCAATTTTAACCATTTCGGTAATAATCTCCTCTAATAAAAACGATACGACATTTATTAGAGGACATTTAATAATCCCCTAATTGGTTGTTTAAACGCATACGATATTTTTTTGACAATGATACGACATTAAAATATCATTTTGCAAGTATAAAATATTTTATTCCGATTTTTGTATTAAAAAAAATGGAAAATGTGTTGGTAGTTAAATTAATTGGTTGAGATGTGAAAAAAAAATAGTAATTGGGGAATTGTATAGGGAATGCTTATTGGAGTTGGTTGTTTTATAGAGTGTTGAAAAAGTAAATCTGGAACGGAAAATAAGATAAATGGGGAGTGTGATAGAGAGTAACCATTGGGGTCACTCTTATATATTATCCTTTTGCCTTCTTGATTGGTTTAAAGAAAAATAGCAGCCAACTTTACGTGGGTTTAACACCCTAGGTGTGATTTTTATCACACTTGTGATTTCAAGTACACCCCTCAAAAAAAAAATCCTTGCCGAATATTACTTTTTTTGTCGGTCATTCTGGAGATCTTAAATAATGTTAAAAGAGAGTCATATAGATGTCGATTTTCGGATATTCGCTGAGGCACAAACTGCCATGATAGATAGGAAATTTGAAGAGATATGAGGGCTACATGTTAACAGAAAGAGGTGGTGGTAGAGGTAAGCGTGGCGGTAGAGGTAACCGTGGTGGTACAGATATTGTTAAGAAAACTTCTACAGAGCCGTTTTCTGTTTATTCCGATCATTGTAAAGGGAGTGGTCATTGCTATTATGATTGCCCTGATTTCTTGCAAAAACTACGTAGAATCGACGAGGAAGCTCGTTTGAAACGTGAATCGGCAAAAGAAAAAGAGTTGGTTGAAGTGAAAAACAATGAAGATAAGAGTGTGGTGGAGATACATGTTGCACAAGAATGTGATGTTGAGAAGAAGACTGAGGATATCTCATTAGTGGTGGAGAAAATCGCGGCAGATGAGACAGTTGGTCCTAATTCTCCGACCACTTGTTCGAGTTCTATCTTGCCTTCTTTGCATTTACATGCAGATCATCCGCTTGAGGAGCAAACTGGGCTATATGATATACCCAATCCAGCCAATATATTGACTGTGGATGTTCTTGTCCCATTTGACATTGATGGAAAACCGAAGCACACCTTCATTGATCCTTTTGCGGCGTATTGTGCTGTTATTCCGGATTCTCATCCTTATGCCTATGTTGCTGCTCCAGAGAACATTATTTGCATTGAGCACTCACAACATTACTATTCATTGGTTTCCTTGGTGATGTATGCATCAACAACGTACTCGAAGATATATTGATTTGGAGTGGTATGTCCACCTTGTATTTGATCCGGGCATCTCATTGGTGTTTGTTGTTGTTTCGACCTGTTTTTTGTCCTTGTTGCTCCTTTCTAGGACATCATTTTGATTTGATGTCGAATCCGTTCGGAGCCGGGAGGGAATGATGGGATTCCCATTGAGATCAGAAACTTAGTAAATTTATTTAGAGTCTTTTATTCATTTTTAGTTATTATTTCTTTTATTTAAGTCTTTATTATCCCACATCGGTTAGAATGTCTTTCATTTTAGTTATTATTTTTATTTATAGTTATTTTTTCCCACATTGCTAAATTAGCAATTGGTCTTGGAGTCTGTAGTCTATATAAAGACATTTAGAGTCATTGTAATGAGATATACAAATTTTGAGATTAATATATTTTATGTGAAGCTTTTTAAGTTTTGGTGAGTTTTTCTCACCGTTCTATAAAAGGCTCCAGTCATTTTAATGATTTACCTTATGCTATGAGAAATGATAGAGACACAACGATATTACACAACAAAATACCACAACGATGATCTGCACCGTTGATTTTTGTGGAACTATATTGATTGATCTAGGTCCCACAATATTCAATGGTGTGGATCATTGCTGTGGCAATTCGTTGTGTATTTTCGTTGTGCCACTGTCATCTCTCTTATGCTATAATTGAGCCAAACATCCATGAAGTTATTTGTGTAGGAATTGCACTTAACATCTCTAAGTAAAAAGAGGCTAATTTCAAAAAAAAAAAAAAAAAAAAAAAAAAAAAAGAGGCTTTAAAAATAATACTAGTAATAATCATGCATTAAGTAGTTTAAGTTGATATGTATTTTTTTAAAAAATCAGTACAACAATAATTTTTTTTTAAGGGGAGTACAACAATATTTAATTAGCACAAAATAACCTTGAAAAAAAGGATCGACACTTGTTGTTAATTATTATTGAGAATTTTTTCTCCTCCTCATTTTGCTTGGGAGGCTTCAGTCTGATGATGCTGTCAACATGCTTGATCATATGTCCCCAAATAGAATAATCATCGAATGTTAATCCTGAAACAAACCTAGTCTTTCTTGTTTTAGGATCATAGTAAAGATACTTTATAATATTATCTCTTCCTGGCATATGATTGCTCGTACTATGGCATTGAAACAAAATCTCGTTTGTGTGAATTGCGCCTAGGAGAATCAAATATGCGTCTAGTACACCGTCATCAAAATCTAAACAAACATTTCCGTCGAAACTGTCAGATCTATGAACTTCGATTTCCATTTCTGTCCACCGGGAGATCTCATGGTTCAATATCCAAAGTGTCAATCCAACACTTACTTGAATAGCAAAACGGCCTTCTATTTCTGCTAGATGTACTCGAAAGCATTGATTAGCAGATTCATATCTAGAAGGGAATGATACAAATCCAACACGCTCGCTTTGAACATCAAACGTTAGTATATTGAATCTCTGTTGGATACCACTTCCGATCAAGCAAAAGATCATACTGCTAAAGCTTATAGATGACAATATCTCAAAACCTTCACCAAGTTGTTCTGGAATAAAAGGTATCTGTTTCCAAGCGTTCTCTCCGAGTGTCAAAACTTGGAACACAGGCACTTGATTTGCTAGGTCGTCTCGGCTTCTATTTTTCTCGGCCTTGCAAGTCCAACAACAAACAACTTTGTATTTTTTAGCAAAAGCGTCGAACCCTATAAGATAGTGCTTGTCAACAACATTGATTCTATCTGAACAATGTTTTGTTAAGGGAAGATCCATTGTTTCCCTTGTGCTAGGGTTCCATATGTGATTGTCTAAACAGACTAAACCTTCGGCACTGCTAATACGTTTTTGAACCATATTGTACAATGAACAAAATCCCGGTGATGGAATCTCTACGTCGGTTTGAAATTTTCCTTCAGGATCAGACAACCTTAATTTACCGTGGATCTTAGCAAGTATTTGAATTCCAGGACTGGTACGTGCGCAAGCACGGTGACAGTTTACGAAACATGGAGATTCCATTAGTCGAAGCCAATCTTTTGAAACACACTTAAACCTCATTAAAGATTTTATCGGGAGATTCAAGAGAATCTCGAAGACTATATCTTCACAGATTGATAGTTTCTTTGTTCCCTTCGGCATCTTAATCCTAAAACAACGTGAGAGGAACAAAGGCATTAGTGAACATAACAAGGAAAAGAAAGGACTAAATAAACATAACAGAAACTACTTACTTAGATCAATCCAGAAAAAAGATTATATATATATATATATATATATATATATATATATATATATATATATATATATATATATATATATATATATATATAATGTTGAGAAACTCAAGAAAATAATTGTGTGAGAGCAATACTGAATGCCAAACGTTTGAGAAAACAAATCTTGATTTTTACTATTAGGTAAAGTGATGCTATCAAATTTGATTGCCACACTAAATGGCAGTTATTAATTTGTGTCCAAGCAAATCAATTTAATTAATACGTGTTTTTCTTTTATACAGGAAATTTTATTTTTTTTTTTTTTTTTTTTTGAGGAAATTTATACAGGAAAATTCATGTATAAACTGCTATTTGTCATAAATTTAAAATTAAAAAATATGAGAATAAATGCCAAAAACATTTAACAACTCTAATTAATCTTAATTTAGTTGCTTTTATACCCGATTACTATGTACAAGAATTTGAATTTTTATTTGGTGACAAACAAATGAGAGACTCTAAAATCTCTCGTTCGGTAAAGTGAGAGACAATCAATCTTGATTGACATACTAAATGGAAGTGTTATTAAATTCACGAATTATTCGTACGTGTTCAATCAAAAAAATCGTTTCAACTGATTTATTTTGAAAATATTATATTTGAGAATAAATTGTTGATTCAAAGGAAATACTCATCGAGAATTAGTAAAAACATACGAATACATTTTTTTCCATAACTAAGATTTTTTTTTTTCCACGAGTATTTTTATTAACATTTTAATGAGCCATATTTTTTTCTCCTTTTCTTCGTAAAAAAAGAAAGAAAATGAGCCATACTTTTTTTACAATTGTTTTTTTTTAAATAACATGTTAATGAGAAATGTCATATATATCCATTGTGTCTGTTCAATAAACATTCAAGAGGAGTAATATATTTAATTGATTGTCTATTGATAATAGTTCATTTTTATAATTATTATATCCATGTAAATACCAATGTAACCTTCTGATGAGTGATATTAATGAATGAAATACTGCAATAATTTTTTCTTCTCCCTCTCCTCTTTAGTATTAGTTTTACAACAAAAAGACTATTTTCAAGACATTTGGTAAGTTAATTGTTTTTTTGTTTGTTTGTTTGTTTGGTAAGTTAATAGTTAGATTACACTATTTATGCCAAATTTTCTAAACAAAAAAACAAAAACAAACAAACAAACAGATTTATATATATAATTTCAATCACCAACATTAGAACGATAAGTTGACATCATCAAATTATAAAGAACTCAATGTACCACGAAACTCTACTCATAAAACGATAATGAAAGAATGAATACTTACCTTGAGATTATAAAATAATGGATGAACAATTGTTGTATTTTGAATTAAAACGGTACATAGATACCAAAAAAAACGTCGAAACTTCCGAGAAATCGTGGTGGCCACATTCAGGATGCCACGGCTTAGGTTTTTTGCGGGAGGGGCAGATTGCAAAAATTACGAGTTCTCGAGTAATTGAAAACTTATTTATAGGCTCATAGAATTTTAGGTCTACCAATTATTTTCTTAAAAGCAAAGAAAACTCAATCAAACTAATTAGAAAGTTTATATTTTCCAAAATAAATACTATTTTACCTTTACAAATTTAATTTTGGAGATATTTTGCATATACAGTAAATCTCCAATTGGTATTCTCCCCAATGAAAAAAAGAATCGGCTGCCCGAACTAATGCCCTCTTTTCACACGAGATTATGCATATAATTTTCTTATCAATTGACGTTTTATATTATTTAAAAATCTTTTTTTGATAAATATCTCAGTTGATATATCATAAGAGATACCCAATTAATACGTTCCTTAATCAAAGAACTTCAAAAGCTTTTCTCATGATTAATCGACCCACTAAATCACTTATATAAGAAATAACCATAATTCTTAGTTTTCTTAATTCATTTGTAAGGACTAGTTTTGAGACTTAATTAGGCAGTTATGACACATTTAAAAAATCATTGGTTATAAGGACAATCGTACGTGCTAGTCTAATTGTACTATCAATGTCCCGTTTGATAGTACATACGACTAGAAATATTTAAGTATCAAACTTGTTAAAGTGATTCGAGATCTCATTAACCATAATCACTATCATGGTTACGTTATCATATAACAATATCATAGTTGTTCCGTTAAACGAACAAATACATAATAACAAAAAAACCATTTATCATATATATAAACATAAAGAAATAGTAGAAATGATCCAACCCGGTCGGATCCGGTCCAACCCGATTGGGTTTAGGACACTATTTCAACAGAACGCTCTATCAACGATTTACACATAGGACATTCTCCAGTATGACACGGCAATGGGCATGGATGTGAACATGGAGGAGTTCTTCCTAAATGAAACAAAGTCAGAAACATCGTCACTTATTATAGCAATAATGTTTAACTAATAAATTACCATCTCATTTAAAAGATAAGTTACTAAGGAGAAACATAATAGAATTGTGTATAGGAATTTTTTTTCAAAAGACCCTGTATTGTAGTTAGGGGTGTACATAGCTCAATCCGGTCAGTTTTTTGTAAGGGGAAATTCAAAAAATACACCATTTGCCTAAAACTTTTTTTCCTATGCCCTTCTATTTTTCAAAATTTTTTTCTTACCCATCGCTCTAAAATTTGAAGGTACCGCTTTACTTTTCTGAAATCTCCTTCTCAACCGCTTTTTGTTTTGGACGGTACCACTGAACTTTTGGACGGTACCGTTGAACTTATGGATGGTACCGCTCTCAACCAACTGTTGGTGGTAAGTGATGTGTGGAGTGATTTACGGAACAGATCCGTAATTCACGGATATAATTACGGAAATTAAATGCAGAAAATAATAACCCGAAATAAAATCTAATTTTATTATTCAGATCTAGCAAATAAAATCGATTATGGTGCAGATCTAATAAATTAACAGAACTATATGATAGATCTAATGAAACACAGCTACTAGATATAGATGTAACAAAATATGCAACTAACGTACAGATCTGACATAAACGATTGAGAAAATTAAAATACGACATAAATAAAGACAAACCGAGGCGAGTTATGAAACTCTTTCCTTAAGACAGTTGCTCCGGTATGGTGCCCACGGTAGTAGCAACTGCCTCCCAAGATACAACGGCTTACGTCCTGGATTGAGAGGCACTTCAACAATCCAAGCTCCGGTGAACTTACAACGTGCTCCGACTTCTCTTCGACTCAAAAAACTAACTATATGCTCGACCCTTTTAGTAGTGGAAGACACAAGAGAAAACTGAATGCTTCAACCTTCATCATTGGGGTTCTTTATATAGTAGAGAGGAGGAGCCAATGCTTGAATGTGATTGGCCAGAACACATCACCAGTCTTTTCCCCTTGGAAAAGAAATAGGGGCCGAAAATTTTATTAAAAAAATTGCCAAATTATTTCCACAATTCTGATTGGTCGGATGACGTGTCTTCTGAATTCTGATTGGTCCGATGATTTAACCACTCAACTTTTCCCTCAAGAAAAGTTATGTGGCCGAAAATAATTATGCAATTTCGAAATTAATTTAATTAAATTAATTGCGAACCGACTTAATTAATCAGAATTCGTTTCCATATTATTCTGGAACCTTCCAACCGTCTCACGATTAACTAATTAATTTCTGGTTAATTTCAATGGAAATTTTGTCCAAAAAATTAATCGAACCGAACCGAGCCGGACGGCGGCGGCACGCACGCGCATGTGGAAATATCTAAGTCCTCCCTCCTGCACAAAAGTGCCTTGCCCCTTGGGGCACATTTATAAGAGCACACACTAGCCCTTATATATGGAGTTCAAGTCTCCCATCTTTCCAATGTGGGATATTGAGTTGAGGTACTCCCTTCAACTCTTATCTCCAACACATCTTCAACCAACTTTAGGCATTAATTTCTCATTCACCCGATATCCGAATCGAGTGATTCCAAAGCCAAACATTATCTACTCCGTGAGTAGAATATTTAGACGTAATAAGCTCCCGGTGAATCTCACCGGAGCGTATCCGAAATTCGCGCTAAAGTTGACCATTTTAACCTCATTTCATGGGATATCTCCAACAATCCCCCACATGAATGAAAATTAATGCAAATGCAAATGCAGACTCTGAAGAGAAGTCAGACGGGAAAATATTGCATCAGGAGAGGTAGCTTCTGGCCTTGAACCTGCCTTAGTGATGTACTATCGGATTTACTCGGCTAATCAGTGAACTAGGTCTTGAACTGTTCAGCCTTTAGTGTAAACCAAGACAATAGCACTTGATGAGAGATAAATTTATGATCATTATTATGACATTTCGCCCCACTTCTGATACCATTTTGAGCATTTATGTATCAAATCAAGTCATAAATACTAAGTTTTATCAAAATGTATGAGTAGTAATTATTATATAAATTATCGTGTTTTTATTATATTTTTATAAGTTTTTTATAGATTTAATAATCGGACTGTCGTGTTGAAAATTACTATATTTTATAAAGGTTTTATTTACCGCTAGTATGATAGATCTAAAAATATCATAGCTAAAGACGTAATATTAACCTAAAAAGTGTCGGTAAAATTCAACGCGGTTTACGAACTTTTGTTGTCGGATTTACTCGCGGTTCGTTTCTTTGTGTTCGGGTAAAAAGAGATAAGATTTACTTGCGGAGACGGAGCGAAGAATGAATGACGAAACGAGAGTTATGCCCGACCGAGTGGATTCGGCCAACACCACAAAATAAATATCTTGGATATTTTACGGGAATATTCCAAAGCATATTCCTTGGATATTTATTTGATCACAAAATAAATATCCTTGATATTTAGCTCACCAAACTTGGAGCCCAAGGCCATAAAAATATCCCACGTTACGACACGAGGTATTTTGAAGGATGGAAGAATATGCCACAAGCTTACAAGTTCAACGGGTCGGTTTTCCTACGTGCTTATACCGTAAAATATCTTCAACGAATATGTGACCCAACTTAGAGGCATTTTCAGGGGAAGAGTCCTTGATGAAAGTTGTAGATATTCAAATGAGCTTTCCAACGGACTTTGAATCATGTCATTTGGAGGTCTACAACTAAAGTTATGATTTTTATACCAAAACTCGGCTCGAACTAGCCTTTGACTCGGTTCGAACCTAAAAATCCTATAAATACACCCCTCAACCCATCACTTTCCTTTGCCCCTCTTGGCCACTCTCTTGGCCAAGCTCTCCCTCTTCCATTTCCCCTCTTCTTCCATCTCCTTTCTTCTCTTTTCTTTTTTCATTTTGGGCCCATATATATATATATATATATATATATATATATATATGTCGATGTATGTATATATATATGCATATGTGTATAAATAAATAGAGTAGTATCGTTGTAATGCTTGGATTTATTATCGAGGATTGTTGTCTCGGAAGCCGTTGTTACTTTCACGAGGATTAGGCTCCAATTCGGCAATTGTAATCGGTAATTTTCTAATGTTATTATGTTTATTATTTCTATCTATTTATATACATATATATATTAGTAGTAGTAATATCTAGCCAAGATATGAATCGAATTAGTTAATCTTTTGGTAAAATGAATGATCGACTACGTAATCATGATTAAAATCGGTTATAATGAATCTCTTTCTATGTTTGAATTGAAGTAGCTAATTGATTTGAAAGAATTCATAATCTAATTATGAATTGACGCCTCGTAGTTAGTTTATGAACTCGTTAATAGAAAGACCGGAGGGTAAAATTGGCCGAGTGAAAACGTGACAACGGAATCCGATTTCCTAAACCGGGGGTAGATTTGTTTCGGGAGAAACAAATTCTTATTGAAATTTATACTCGAGAGATTATCACGTTAAATTCGCTGTTTAATTGACATCTTTTAAAATTGGCCGTATGACAAAACGGGAGTGACCCATGCTTGAGGATGACATTGGACGAGAGGACAAGACATATGACAATTTCATACGCTCGTGTGAGGAGGAGTTGTCTAGCTTAGGAGTATACCGGTTCATATATAATTGACACCTTGAATAAAGGAAGATCTGTCTCATTCAATTCTACTAAAAAGAGATATTGATTCGATAACATAATTCTTGGCTAGATCTAAAAATATATCTATATATAATATTAGTATTTATTTGTTTTATTTTCTTTTTTACTAACATCTAACATCTAACAATCTAACTACTAACATAATCTAACCCAGGAAAAAGTAAAAACTGCGACTTAGATCGAGTTAATAATAGCTTCTTGGTGTTTAACCCCACTTAAAAGAATTACCATGTTTTCCCTGAGGAATACGACCTGACTCACCAGACTAGCACTACGATTTGACCCGGTACACGCCGGTTAGGATCTGTATAAGGCTTAGAAAAGGTCCGTCGGCATTTTGGCGCCGTTGCCGGGGAAAACGTCGCTAATTTCTTTCTTTGTGTTTAGGGTTACTACTTGTATTAGCTCAAAATTCTCGAGGATAAGTCAACACTCTTCTTATCACATTTCTTTTTTATTTTCCGTTGGTATCTACCTTCTTTTAGTTACCAATTTTCTTCTTCTATTAAATTCGAGTTATTTTCTATTTTCGATAGTAGAAAGTAAACGTGGTCATAACAGCCGAGGATAAATCAACACTTTTCTCAATCTCATTTCTATTTTTATTTTCATTGGTACCTACCTATTGGTAAGATACCAATTTTTTTTTATAAAAATACTCGGTAAATACCGAGTGGCTTCGGTAATTACCGAGAGAGAGAGAAAAAAAAAAAAAAAAAAAAAAAAAATTTCGGTAAATACCGAGTGGAGTCGGTAATTACCGGGAGAGAGAAAAAAATAATAATAATAATCAATGTGTTTTTTTTATCGATTTCGTGATCTTTTCTATTCGATATTTTTCACAAAAATCATCAAATCGAGTTATGAAAACGGCCGAAATCAGTAATGAAACACCATCTGATTCGATTTTTATCTATTTCAAGTTATTTTTCTATTTTTCGATAGTTGATGACCGAAAATGGTAAGACCCCAAAACGAGGTCATATCGGTCGGGGAAATCCGACGGAGAATCATTTTCGAATCGAAATACGAGAATGACCGAAACTAGTGATGAAACACACGAACGAGGGCTTGATCATGCCCAAGGGAATATTAATAAATAAAATAAAAATAGAAGTAATCGAATTGGAAGCGAGGTTGGAAGGAACCAAGTTTGAAAGGGCCAATTCAAACCGAACCTTATCCACTCAACCCAAATTCATCTCGGTTCAACCGGATAAGGCAACACCATATCCAATGCATATTTTGAAGAAAAAGGTACGGAATGATGAAACACGGTCATTCGAGGAAGCTTTACCATATTCATCTAATGACAAGGGTAAGGGAGGTATACATTCTATCCCTATTACAAAGATGAAGTTGGATAAAAAGTATGTATGTTTTCTTGACGATTTTAGTAAGGGAGAAGTTTGGGAGTTAATCATGAGAGCGTTGTCTTCAACACTTACAATTCATTGAAATATCCATGCATTACACTAGAATCTTGTTCTTGTGTGTACACTTTGTGTTTTTTTTTTTGTTTTGGATTGTACTAACACGCGAGGTAATTGAAGAAGATGACTTCGAAATAATGTGAAAGCTCGCAAACCTAAAGCTCGAAAATCAAAGGAAAAGGTCAAGAATCGTTTGGATTGGTGGGAATTGTCTAACCTCTGTTGGAAACCGGTATTGAAGAAGGATGCGGTGCGTGAGGATGACCCACCACCGGTGCCTTAAAAGCGAAGCACGGTAAAGTCGGCTATAGACTATAAATGTAGTCAATGACGGGTACTATCCTTCCTTTTTACTCCTTAAGCATTTATTTTTAGTGGATTATGTGCTTAATTGTTACGTGCTTTTGTGAGTAATTGTTAGAAGTATCCCGTTTTGTTTAGTATATTATATTAGTTAATCATTATCATTTTGGTCGAGCAAACGACGTTAACCAAAAGCGCTACCGGGAGGCGACCGCAAAAATGTTAAATATAATAATTACTCATACTTTGGATGATACTTTGCGAATACTTCGGATTGATTTTCATTTTGTTTCACCAAGTCTCAGGATGAATGTTTGAATGTCATTAAACGGGAACGATTAGGTGGTTATCCGAAAATCCTGATGGAAAAAAAAGATAAAATTCAAATGCATCATTTCTTAGACTTAGGTTGTTAGAACAATTTGAAATAACCCTTGAGGATCTGGGTATAAAAGACTCAGAGTTAATACTTTGTCACACATTATATTTCATGATCTAGTCTGTTTTAAATTTCAAATAATGTGTGACATGTATTAGTTCAACTACTGTGGAATATTGTGTGTTTTAAATCAATAAAAGTTTATGTGGTGTGTTTATCTACCATTTTGCATTACACTGTCACACTCCACATACTTTTATTTCATTTGCACACACAATGGTCATAACTTTGACCCACCCACCCACCCATTTTATCATCCCAGTATTTGTTTTGACTTGTTTTAGAGCACCATTGCTTTCCCAACAACTTATTTACACTCACTTTACATTGAGGACAATGTAAGTTCGTAAGTGGGGAGTGGAGTCGTTGGTCTAGCAATGGTATTAATGCTTATTTTGTATCAATAAATCCCTTAGTTTTTTTGATCTTTTTCGAACATTATTTAGTTGATTAAAATAAATTGTATAAGGTATATATTTCATGGATTTGAAGATGTAATGATCAATTTGGATGTGTATAACCAACGTGAACCGTAAGTGCATTGTAATTCCAAATATATTTGTGTAACATGAATTCTTTCACGTAAGCCTTTGATATTGAAACGAAAATTTTAAAGCGTATCCATTCGGTATCTAGTGGTTATTCTAGATAATAGCGGTAACTTAGTACCTAACTTTTGAATGTGTCTTGTGAATATACGAAGGTTTGAATGTGATAGAAAGGATATAAGTTAAGTTTATGAAAAAAAAAAAAAAAAAAAAAAAGAAAGAAAGAGATGAACTATATATATGTTGGTTGTAGCTACCAATGATTTGAGTGCAGTAGGGCGTTATCACGAAACGTCCTATATCACTATGAGGTTTAAAAGCTCCCGACTGCCTGATGATAGTAGTCCAGCTAGGGTGTTATCACGAAACGTCCTATTGCTGGGAATGAAGGCATATGCTACAAATGTGAAAATTAAAATATAAATAAAAAAAAAATTAATAATAAAAATTGACAATATGGAAATATGGTTGAAAACTTAGTTATCTTCGACTATCCCAGGTATAAAGCTGAATGATATGCTTTAGGGATTATCCTAATAAGTACACGGAAGGACTTTGTGTGGAACTGATTCTTGCTTATACCTAGGAAAGTCATTAGGGGTACATCTGAATGGATATTTGTGCGTTTGCTTGATTTATTCAAGAGAGGATAGTGGAAATTGAAAAGGCTTGTCACACACACACTCGTTATACACTTATATTGAGGTTAAAGCCTGGTTGTAATTCTATACGGTTGCAACATCGGTTGTCTCTTATATCTTCTATCTTCATGAATTTATCTCTTTTCATTTTGTTTTATCGCTTGTTTTGATCGAGGACGACCAAAAGCTAAGTAGGGGGTTGTGATGAGAGATAAATTTATGATCATTATTATGACATTTCGCCCCACTTCGATACCATTTTGAGCATTTATGTATCATCAAATCAAGTCATAAATACTAAGTTTTATCAAAATGTATGAGTAGTAATTATTATATAAATTATCGTGTTTTTATTATATTTTTATAAGTTTTTTATAGATTTAATAATCGGACTGTCGTGTTGAAAATTACTATATTTTATAAAGGTTTTATTTACCGCTAGTATGATAGATCTAAAAATATCATAGCTAAAGACGTAATATTAACCTAAAAAGTGTCGGTAAAATTCAACGCGGTTTACGAACTTTTGTTGTCGGATTTACTCGCGGTTCGTTTCTTTGTGTTCGGGTAAAAAGAGATAAGATTTACTTGCGGAGACGGAAGCGAAGAATGAATGACGAAACGAGAGTTATGCCTGGCGAGTGAGTGGATTCGGCCAACACCACAAAATAAATATCTTGGATATTTTAAGGGAATATTCCAAGTATTCCCTTGGATATTTATTTGATCGCAAAATAAATATCCTTGATATTTAGCTCACCAAACTTGGAGCCCAAGGCCATAAAAATATCCCACGTTACGACACGAGGTATTTTGAAGGATGGAAGAATATGCCACAAGCTTACAAGTTCAACGGGTCGGTTTTCCTACGTGCTTATACCGTAAAATATCTTCAACGAATATGTGACCCAACTTAGAGGCATTTTCAGGGGAAGAGTCCTTGATGAAAGTTGTAGATATTCAAATGAGCTTTCCAACGGACTTTGAATCATGTCATTTGGAGGTCTACAACTAAAGTTATGATTTTTATACCAAAACTCGGCTCGAACTAGCCTTTGACTCGGTTCGAACCTAAAAATCCTATAAATACACCCCTCAACCCATCACTTTCCTTTGCCCCTCTTGGCCACTCTCTTGGCCAAGCTCTCCCTCTTCCATTTCCCCTCTTCTTCCATCTCCTTTCTTCTCTTTTCTTGTTTTCATTTTGGGCCCATATATATATATATATATATATATATATATATATATATATATATATATATATATATATATACGATGTATGTATATATATATGCATATGTGTATAAATAAATAGAGTAGTATCGTTGTAATGCTTGGATTTATTATCGAGGATTGTTGTCTCGGAAGCCGTTGTTACTTTCACGAGGATTAGGCTCCAATTCGGCGGTTGTAATCGGTAATTTTCTAATGTTATTATGTTTATTATTTCTATCTATTTATATACATATATATATTAGTAGTAGTAATATCTAGCCAAGATATGAATCTGAATTAGTTAATTTTTTGGTAAAATGAATGATCGACTATGGTAAAAATGATTAAAATCGATTATAATGAATCTCTTTCTATGTTCGTATTGAAGTAGCTAATCGATATGAATGAATTCATAATCTAATTATGAATTGACGCCTCGTAGTTAGTTTATGAACTCGTTAATAGAAAGACCGGAGGGTAAAATTGGCCGAGTGAAAACGTGACAACGGAATCCGATTTCCTAAACCGGGGGTAGATTTGTTTCGGGAGAAACAAATTCTTATTGAAATTTATACTCGAGAGATTATCACGTTAAATTCGCTGTTTAATTGACATCTTTTAAAATTGGCCGTATGACAAAACGGGAGTGACCCATGCTTGAGGATGACATTGGACAGAGGACAAGACATATGACAATTTCATACGCTCGTGTGAGGAGGAGTTGTCTAGCTTAGGAGTATACCGGTTCATATATAATTGACACCTTGAATAAAGGAAGATCTGTCTCATTCAATTCTACTAAAAAGAGATATTGATTCAGTAACATAATTCTTGGCTAGATCTAAAAATATATCTATATATAATATTAGTATTTATTTGTTTTATTTTCTAACATTTTACTAACATCTAACATCTAACAATCTAACTACTAACATAATCTAACCCGGGAAAAAGTAAAAGCTGCGACTTAGATCGAGTTAATAATAGCTTCTTGGTGTTTAACCCCACTTAAAAGAATTACCATGTTTTCCCGAGGAATACGACTCGACTCACCGGACTAGAGCTACGATTTGACCCGGTACACGCCGGTTAGGATCTGTATAGCCTAGAAAAGGTCCGTCAGCACTCACACAATATTTCCCCTAGCACCTTTCGGTTCTCATGGTTGTGTCCGTCTCGGCCCTGGACAACACTTGGTTTCAGAAAGTGCTTTAGAGAATTCAAGCTTCAAAATTCTCATAGAAGCGGCCCCACTTCGCACTTACATAGGTGACCTCCTATCAAGGGTGTTCTGCCCTACCCCACTTGAGTATCAAGATATAGGAATCATTAAAAGCTTTGCTTAACCTTACACTCTCTGCAGACAGCACTTTTATTCTCTCAGAACGGGTAAGTGCTAGACTGTTCCACATAGCTTAGTTGTCCCTTTTGAACCATGATCTTGGGATCTCCAATCAGCACGGTTGGGTTGCCACTACAAGGAAACATGCGTAATAGGCTTCAGTCCCATTCCGGTTGTCAAAATTGACATCTGATCTCTAGCTAAACCTTTTGTAAGCGGATCCGCAAGATTCTCCTTCGATTTTATATAATCGACGGAAATCACACCATTAGAGATCAACTGTTTAATGGTATTGTGTCTACGGCATATGTGTCGAGACTTACCATTATACATACTACTTTGTGCCCTCCCTATCGCGGACTGACTATCGCAGTGTAAGCTGATAGCAGCCACAAGCTTAGGCCAACACGGAATATCCTCTAGAAATTCCTAAGCCACTCACCTTCTTCTCCACCTTATCCAGTGCTATGAACTCGGCTTCCATTGTAGAGCGAGCTATGCACGTTTGTCTCGTAGACTTCCAGGACACAGCAGCACCACCAATCGTGAATAAGTATCCACTGGTGGACTTCGACTCTTTCGTGTCTGATATCCAGTTCGCATCACGGTATCCTTCTAATACTGCTGGATATCTTGTAAATCGTAATCCCAGACTCATAGTGTACTTCATGTACCTCAACAACCTATTTAAGGCTTTCCAATGATTATGATCTGGATTACTCGTGAACCTACTCAGTTCATTCACTGCACATGCTAAGTCTGGTCGTGTACAATTGGTTATGTACATCAGACTTCCAATCACTTGAGAATACCTCAATTGATCCACAGGTTCACCTCTATTCTTGGCTAAGTGCACACTTAGGTCAAGAGGAGTGCTCACTGGACTTTCATCAAAGACGTTAAATCTTTTCAAAACGGACTCAATATAATGAGTTTGTGACAATGCAAGTCCATCGTGTAATCTAGAGATCTTAATCCCTAGTATTACATCCGCAACTCCTAGGTCCTTCATATCGAAGTTCCTTGTCAACATCTTCTTGGTATTCATGATGATATCATGAGTACTTCCCATTATCAGCATGTCATCCACATATAGACATACTATAACATAGGCATTAGGTGTGTTCTTAACGTAGACACATTTATCACACTCGTTAATCTTAAATCCATTTGACAACATAACATTATCAAACCTGATATGCCACTGTTTTGGTGCTTGTTTAAGCCCATACAAAGACTTAACGAGTCTACACACCTTGCTCTCTTGCCCTGGAACAACAAACCCCTCGGGTTGTTTCATGTAAATTTCTTCTTCCAACTCACCATTCAAAAAGGCAGTCTTCACATCCATTTAATGGATTTCCAAGTTATTGACTGCAGCTATAGCAATGAGAACCCTTATAGAAGTAATTCTCGTCACTGGTGAGTAGGTATCAAAAAAGTCAAGGCCTTCCTTCTGACGGAACCCTTGGGCCACCAACCTAGCCTTGTACTTATCGATAGAACCATCAACCTTTAACTTCTTCTTGAAGATCCACTTGCATCCGAGTGGTTTGTTTCCTGGTGGAAGATCAACCAACTCCCAAGTGTGGTTTTGCATGACGGAATCTATTTCACTGTTTATAGCTTCTTTCCAGAAAGGAGCTTCTGGAGTAGACATAGCCTCTGCATATGTCCGGGGTTCGTTTTCTACCATATAGGTCAGAAAATCAGGACCATAGGACTTTGAAGTCCTCGCCCTCTTACTACGACGAGGTTCCTCAGGTTCTTGAGGATCACCCTCTCCTTCAAACTCATAAGTCCTCTTGCTCGTGCTTGCTTCTTGTTTTTCTTTCTCCTTACAGGGAAAAATATCCTCAAAGAACACAGCATTCCTAAACTCGATGATGACATTTTCATGTACATCAGAGACGTCCGATTTATGTACCAGAAACCGATAGGCACTACTATTGAGAGCATATCCAATGAATATACAATCAATGGTTTTGGGCCCTATCTTCACTTGCTTTGGTTTAGGTATTTCAACCTTAGCCAAACACCCCCACACTTTCATGATTTTGTAGTTAGGCTTGTGACCTTTCCACAATTCATACGGTGATTCATCCTTCTTCTTAGAAGGAATTTTATTAAGAATGGAGTTCGCTGAGAGGATAGCTTCCCCCCACAAGTTCTGAGGTAAACCCGAACTAATCAACATAGCATTCATCATATCTTTCAGAGTTCGGTTCTTGCGCTCAGCAATACCGTTTGATTGAGGTGTATATGGTGCTTTCGTTTGATGAATGATGCCGGCGCCAGAGCAAAATTCATTAAACGGTGCATCATATTCGCCACCACGATCACTACGGACATTCTTTATCCGTTTGCTAAGTTGATTTTCAACTTCATTCTTATAATCCTTAAAAGCTTCAAGAGCTTCGTCTTTGCTTCTCAGCAGATAAACATAACAGTATCTGGTACAATCATCAATAAAAGTAATAAAGTACTTTTTACCACCTCTAGTTTGCATAAATTTAAGTCACATATATCAGTGTGAATTAAATCTAGAGGTTCTGTGTTCCTTTCAACCGTTGGAAACGGTGCTTTAGCTAACTTAGCTTCAACACATATTTGGCATTTGTGATTAGGATCAATTTTTACGTTGGGAATTAAATCTAGATTCACCATCTTTCGAATCGATTTATAATTAGCATGTCCTAATCTACAATGCCAGAAACAAGAAGACTCAAGCAAGTAAACGGAAGCGTAGTCATCTTATTAGCCTTTTTTGGCACAACGAGTTTTGGGTACAACGGTCATTACATTCATTTTGAACATACCATCTACCAAGTACCCCCTCCCAACATACATATCAAATTTGGATAAAACTACTTTATCCCCACCAAAGACCATCTTGAATCCATTCTTCACCGAAGAGCACCGAAACAAGGTTCTTGCGCATGTCGGGAACATGCGACGTTGTTGAGTGTGAGTTCTTTGCCGAAGTCATCTTCGGTATGACCTTTCCCACACCTTCACCTTCGCGGAAGCGAGTTTCCCATAAAGAGCCGTTCGCCCTCGACGGCCTTATAATCAAAGAACATCTCTTTCAGAGCGCAAACATGGCGAGTAGCCCCTGTGTCAATCCACCAATCACGGGTATTCCCGACTGTGTTGCATTCGAAACCACAGCCGACAGGTTCATCTCCCGCATGCCTTCAGCCACCACTTCCGCAAGATGGGCATGTGACTTGACCTTTTTCTGTGACCTGCATTCACTTTGGCGATGCCCTGGCTTTCCACAGTTGTAACAGCTTCCAGTGAACTGTTGCTTGACCTTCTTATTGTCTTTTGGACCTTGATTAGGCTGCTTACGCTTTTTGCCTTTGTTGCTCACTTCGACCAAGTTCGCCTTGGACTGGCCCATCAGAAAGCTTCTTTCTGACCTCTTGTTCTGCTCCTCAATCCGCAGACGCGTTGCTAGCTCTTCCATAGCCATCTCTTTCTCGCTTGTGCATCAAGTAATTCTTGAAATCCTTCCAAGAGTGGGGAAGTTTTCCAATCACAGCAGCAACCTGGAATTGTTCACAAATCATCATTTTTTCCTCCAGGATCTCAGAGATGATCACCTGTAGCTCCTCAATCTGACTGACAACAGTCTTGGAGTCTACCGTCTTGTAGTCCATGAATTTGACCACAATAAATTTCTTCGAGCCAGCATCCTCGATTTTGTACTTTTTCTCCAAAGCCTGCCACAAGGATTTAGCAGACTTCTGTGAGCAATACACCCCATAGATCGAGTTCTCCAAAAACTCGGGATGTAGTTCTTGCACGGGAAGTCGAGTGCTTCCAAGCATCCAAAGCCGTGACAGAGGCATGATCTCCTTCCTTCAAGACAGGAGGATCCTCAGTCAGCATCCGAGCCAAGCCAAGAGTGGTCAGATAGAACAGCATCTTCTGTTGCCACCTCTTGTAGTTCAAGCCACCAAACATTTCCGGTTTTTCCCCTTGAGGTCCGGAATTGTTCTGCGCAGGTGCAGCAGTAGGCACAGGCCATCTCAACCAACTTCTTCATCTTTCTCGCCTCCTTTACTCTTTCAACCACATGATGATCCAAATCCATTACGTCTCAACCGTTTCTCATTGCCGTCAAGCCAAGCTTCGACTCCATGGATGGAACCTTCATTCAACTTCTAACAACATCCATTTCCATGAATTCTCAACTTCTTCTTTCATGTCTCCTCTTCCAAACCCGGATTCTCAAAACAAGTTTCCTTCACATCTCCAGCCATCTTTTGATTCATCAGCACAACTTCGTGAGCCGGTTGCTAATCTTATGAAGTCACTTTCATCCACAGCCAAAAGGGTTGTTGTTATTCATGATTCGCTTATGGCATCTGTGGTTCAAGATTTCGTGTCTTTGCCGAATGCTGAATCATACGCTTTTCATAGCGTGTCTATTTTTTGTAGCTTATTTTTAAAGAGCGGTACCGTCCATAAGTTCAGCGGTACCGTCCAAAACAAAAAGCGGTTGGGAAGGCGATTTCAGCGGTACCGTCCAAAAGTAAAGCGGTACCTTCAAATTCTAGAGCGATGGGTAAGAAAACAAAATTTGAAAAATAGAAGGGTATAAGAAAAAAAGTTTTAGGCAAATGGTGTATTTTTTGAGTTTCCCCTTACGGTTTGGTTAGGTCCAGCTTCGGTTTTTCAACTGTTTTTAAATTTCCATAAAAATTTAGAAGCTCACAATTGAATCTGTACCCCAATCAATGTGCATTTCAATAACACATCTGGATGAAACTCGCTATGCCAATAAACTAAGCACAAAGAAACGTAAGGATCATTTCTTTGACAACCGATAAATACAAAAATCGCATTAATAACTACTTCATCACAAATTAAACAAAGGATGTTTTTAACTCAACTAGCATTTTTTCAGCACAATCTAAAGCCCTACAATGAAGTGGGGAACACAACACTCCCCGCATATATACAACTCTGGAAAAAATACAGGAAAACAAAGAATTGTTACCGAAAATGGAGTAGGAAAATTTCAGATATATGACAATGGTGGGATCGCAAAGAGAGACGGATACTTACCCAAAGTATAGGACTGAAGGTTGCTGGAGAATTCGCCTTCCAGAGCGACAGAACTTGAAACAGCGCACAACAGAAGCCAAGGGTCGGGTATGAAGAATTGAAGACTCAGAACTCTGAAGAGTGAAGAGTAGCGACGGGTTTTCAGTCATGTGTAGGTTTAGGGTATTGAAATTATATTTATATAATATACATATATTAAATTATATATTATATTTCAGTTCGGTTCATGTTATACCCGGTTTTTTCCTACAAAATCGAAAATTGGACTGTTTGTCCGGTTTGATTTTTATCCAATAAAAAAACCAATTGAAAAACTACGGTTTATGATTTTCGATTCGGTTGGATTTAATTCAGTCAGTTAATCCAGTTTTCTACTTTATGTGTACACCCGTAACTGTGGTAGCGTTCCCACATATATAAGAGCGCAGCTCACTTTTCCATTCAAAGAAATTTGTTTATTTCTTTTTTCTTTTTTCCTTTTCCCTTTTTTTTTTTTTTTTTTTTTTTTGAGAATTCCTTTTCCCTTTTCTTCCTTACTAATTCATACGACTATTTAAAACATTATGAAAATACTACTTTAGAAGCATATAGATGAATTCTAACGGTATCAAAAAATATAATGTGAATTATAGATATCTTTGCGAGATACCTATATTACATCATAAATAAGATCTGAAAATAGGTTTGGCCATGTTTTACCCCTGAGTAGAGTCGACTGCAGAGCGCGGCCGGGCCGAACTCCGGATTAGTCGGACTAGTGGGTTCCGGATACCGGAGGCTTTAAAGAAAAAAAAAAAAAAAAAAAAAAGAAGAAAAAAAAGAGGCTTTAAAAATAATACTAGTAATAATCATGCATTAAGTAGTTTAAGTTGATGTATATTAAAAAAAAAATCAGTACAACAATAATTTTTTTTTTAAGGGGAGTACAACAATATTTAATTAGCACAAAATAACCTTTAAAAAAAGGATCGACACTTGTTGTTAATTATTGAGAATTTTTTCTCCTCCTCCTTTTGCTTGGGAGGCTTCAGTCTGATGATGCTGTCGACATGCTTGACCATATGTCCCCAAATAGAATAATGATCGAATGTTAATCCTGAAACAAACCTAGTCTTTCTTGTTTTAGGATCATAGTAGAGGTACTTTATAATAATATCTCCTTCTCTCATATAATTGCTCGTACTATGGCATTGAATCAAAATCTCGTTTGTGTGAATCGTGCCTAGGAGAATCAAATATGCTTCTAGTACACCGTCATCAAAATCTAAATAAACAAATCCGTCGGAACTGTCAGATCTATGAACATCGATTTCCATTTCTGTCCACCGGGAGATCTCATGGTTCAATATCCAAAGTGTCAATCCAACACTTACTTGAATAGCAAAACGTCCTTCTATTTCTGCTAGATGTACTCGAAAGCTTTGATTAGCAGATTCATATCTAGAAGGGAATGATACAAATCCAACACGCTCGCTTTGAACATCAAACGTTAGTATATTGAATCTCTGCTTCTTGATACCACCACTTCCGATCAAGCAAAAGATCATACTGCTAAAGCTTATAGATGACAATATCTCAAAACCTTCACCAAGTTGTTCTGAGACAAAATCTAAGAACATATAAGAGGATCAGAAAAGATGCAAAGGAGATGCATAGGAACAACAGCGGCAGAGCAATTCTTCTCAATTAGGCTATCAGCATTCTGTCACATTCAATGGTAGAGGAGGAAGAGCCTTTGTGAGTGAATCAGCTATTTGATGCGATGAAGGCACATAATTGACTTGCAGATGTTTGGCCAAGACTTTGTTACGGATAAAATGAACATCAAGCTCGATGTGCTTTGAGCGAGCATGATAAACCGGATTTTGAGCTAAGGATGTAGCACCCAAATTATCACACCAAGCAACCGGAACACGAGAAAGAGGGATCCGCATCTCATGAAGGAGTTGAGTAATCCACGTGAGTTCGGCAGCTAAATTGGCAAGAGCTCGGTATTCTGATTCAGTGCTTGAACGAGCCACAACGGGTTGCTTTTTTGGAACTCCACGAAACTAGAGACCGCCCAAAAACACACAGTAACCGGCAATAGACTTTCTGTCGGAGGGAAAACAAGCCCAATCGGCATCGGAAAAACCCACTAAATCCAGGTTGCAATCAGCAGGGAATAATAAACCATATTCCAAGGTCCCTTTCACATATCGAAGCAGCCGTTTAATGGCTTGCCAATGAACATCGGTGGGGTGTTGCATAAACTGACTCGGTAATTAACAACAAATGATAAATCGGGTCGTGTGTTGGTGAGGTATTGGAGACCTCCGATGGCACTACGATAGAGGGACGGATTGGCCATAGGAGAGCCATGATCAGGTGAAAGATGTTTACCTGCAGGCATTGGAGTAGTCAGTGGTTTAAGATGATCCAACTTCAGCCGGTGAAGGAGCTGGGCCGCATAATGGGATTGAGAGAGGTGCAGTCCAGTGGAACTTCGATGGGCTTGCATTCCCAGAAAGTGAGTAACCGGGCCCAGATTCTTGAGAGCAAACCTGGAGTGTAGTTGCTGAATAAACTGCTGTATAAACTCAGGATTATTGCCAGTAATCAAAATATCATCGACATATATTAAGACATATAACAACGTGGAATCCAAGTTAAATATAAAGAGAGAGGAATCAGCCTGTGACTGAATGAAACCCCAAGCCACCATTTGAGTTTTAAGTGCCTCATACCATGCCCGAGGAGCCTGCTTCAACCCATACAGGGCCTTGTTTAATTTGCAAACAAAATGAGGTTTGGTGGAGTCAATAAAGCCTTCGGGCTGCGGCATAAAAACCTCTTCAGTCAAGGGACCATTTAGAAACGCGTTGTTTATGTCAACCTGATTAATTGGCCAATTTTTTGAAACGGCAAGAGCAAAAATAATACGTATGGTTGACGCTTTAGCAACAGGGCTGAATGTATCCTTAAAATCAATGCCATAATTTTGATGAAACCCCTTGGCAACAAGTCGAGCTTTATGTTTGAGGATTGTACCATCAGGGTTGAGTTTAAGTTTGAAGACCCAACGGTTGCCAACTAAGTGCTGAGTAGGGGAGGGAGGGACCAAATCCCAAGTACAGTTCTGTGTTAGGGCTTGAAATTCATCAACCATGGCAGCCTTCCATTCAGCCTGATTTAATGCGTCAGAGACCTTAGTAGGTTCAGCAAGGTGAGTGGGAAGACAGGTAGAAGTAATGGTAGTAGAGTAGGTTTTGGGTTTGAAAATTCCACTTTTAGACCGGGTTTGCATGGGATGATTTAAGGGTGGTGGTGGAGGTGGTGGAGGAGAGGGTGATGAAGGTGGTGAAGGACTAAGAGGGATGGGGCTAGGAGAGGCAGGAGGAGTGAATGGAGAAGAGCTGGGATCAGTGATAGGACTGGAAGTAGAAGCAACTGATGCTTTGGGAGTGTTAGCTTCAGCTTCAGAAGCTTGAAGAGGGGAGAATCTATTGGACGTGGAAATAGGTGTTGAAGGTACAGGGGCATTGTGATTAGTAGGAACAATGGCAGCAGCATGTTGATTAGTGGGAGTTTGAAGAAATACGGATATGTTAGGATCAGAAATCACATCTCTAGAGGGGCCCTGATTAAAACCATCTTTGAATGGAAAAAGAAATTCATTAAACACCACATCCCTACTAATATACACCCTACCACTTTGGTCAAGACATTTATATCCCTTGTGAACATGACTCACTCCAAGATAGACACATCTAACAGTGTGTTGTTGAAACTTAACATTCTGAAAATGTCTTAAGTTGGGATAGCACGCACACCCAAAAACTTTATACTTAGAATAGTTAGGAATGGTATGAAACAACACTTCTGAAGGAGATTGACTATCTAATACAGGTGTAGGAAGATCATTGATAAGAGCTACAGCTTCTTGAAAGCTGTCCCACCAAAATTTAAGGGGTAGAGATCCTTGAGCAAGAAGAGTGAGGCCTATTTCAGTAATGTGTCTGTGTTTTCTCTCAGCTCTACCATTTTGGGCATGGGCATGAGGACAAGGGTGCCTAAAAACAATACCATGATCCTTAAGAACATTTTCAAAGGACCTATACTCCCCACCCCAATCAGATTGAACACATTTTATGGTAGTATTGAACTGATTTTCAGCAAAATTTTTGAACTGAATAAAAGTAGAAAGAGCTTCAGATTTGGCTTTTAGAGGAAAAATCCAGGTGTACCTGGAATAGTCATCAACAAAGTGCATGTAATAAAGGTAACCATTCACAGATTTCACTGGGGCGGGACCCCACGGGTCAGTATAAATAAGATCCAAAACAGCAGAAGCATGATAATTTGACTTAGGGTAAGGTAAGGAATGGGCTTTACCGAACTGACAAGCTTCACAAAAATTCAAATTTTGATTAACAGGAACGTTACAATGACTTAATACAAGACTAAGAACCTTTTTTGAAGGGTGGCCAAGTCTCCTATGCCACACATCAAGGTTCTTTTCAACATCAGAAACACAAGCATACGGTTTAGAACAATTTACACTATTGGAATCAGTTTCCAACTTAGGTAAAGCAATAAAAAGAGACTCGAATTTGGAATGAGGAGAGCTCGGGTTGGGTGGAAGTTGAGATGATGAACCTCTTGAGACATTGATCTGATACAGCCCATTCCTAAGATGTCCTGTTTGAAGAAGCTGACCTGTTTTCTTGTCCTTTATAAGACAAGATTTGTCATTGAATTCAACAACAACAGGATAGTCAGTGGTCAATCTAGAGACACTAATAAGATTTTTAGTGATCAAAGGGACATGTAGAGATTGTTTCAAGTGCAGGTGTGTGTTATTTTGAGTGGGTAAGGTGCATGATCCAGTGTGAAGAATAGGGAGTAACTCACCATTGCCAACCGCTAAGGATTCTGAACCATTGTAATCAGAACTGAAATGCAGGTTGTTAAGATCTCCAGTGATGTGGTTTGTGGCCCCACTATCCATATACCACGCTGGATCGACGCAGTCTGAGAGTTGGCAAGATAAGCTGAATTCTGCCTATTGCTGCTGTTGTTAACATTCCCAGGGACAAAATCAGTCTCAAACCTGTGCCAGCAAGATGTCACCACATGTCCATTCTTCCCACACAATTGGCACACCATCTTGCTTCCATTGCCGTTTGAATTTCTCCCACCTCTGCCCCTGCCTCTTCCACCCCTACCTCTACTATTTTGATTCTGCTGTGGAGGAGATTGAGGTGAACGAGGACCCTGAGGTCTTGGTCTATTAGCTTGGGTATTGATGTAATGAGCAGAGGGGTAACCATTCAAGTCTGAAGTAGGGTTGAACCTAGCAAGTAAACTTTCATGAGTCATTAGTTGAGACTGCACTTCTTGCCAAGACAGTGTACCAACTCTAGTAGTTATGTTAACTATCACTGATTCATATTCTTTGTCCAATCCACCCAACGTTGCCAGAATAAGTTCAGCCTTTGAAATAGGATATCCTACAGCGGCTAGATTATCAGAATAAGATTTCATTTGGGACAAGTATTCAGACATGGACTTAGTCCCTTTTGTAGCCCTGGTTAAAGCAATCTTGAACTGCAGCATCCTAGCCTCGGATTGACTATTGAACAGGGTTTCTAGGGTAACCCAAATTTCTCTTGCAGTGCTGCATCCAACGACTTCAAGGAGAGCCTCTTCAGTCATGGAACTCATCAACCATCCCATTAAAAGCTGATCAGTGACAGACCATTCCGCTGAAGTTTGAACACGTTGAAAGGGAGATGGAGAGTTCTGAAAAACACTAGAGCCATCGCGAGCAGAAGGACTATCAAGCAAAATGTGGTCCTCAAGTCTGTGACCTCGAATAATAGGCACTACTGTGGATTTCCAAAGAAGATAGTTCTTCTTATCCAGCTTGACATTACAGATTTGATTCAGATGTCCGGAAAAGGGAAGACCAGGCAGCAACGAGGAAGAAATGGTAGGCGGTGAAGGAACGCCGGTGGGAAAAGGAACGCCGGTGGAGAAAAGTGGCTGATAGGCGGTAGTTCTCAACGGATTCATGCCTGCTCCAAGTGGAATCGAAGTTCCCTGAAACCCTAAACTCTGCATATTGGGTAGGACGAACGATCCAACTGTGAAACTCGAGGAGTCAGCTCCCAACGAACCAAAAACAAGACCGCTTAAGTCTTTTTACTCTTTTTATCTCTCACACACTTGGCGAGGACGAGTGTTTCATTTAAGTGTGGGGTGGGAGACTTAGTTTGTTTTCTTGTTTTCGTTGTTAAATGTGCTATAAATGTGGTATACTTGGCCTATGATCGGGCTCGAGTCGATTTTTGGGTAATTTTTTAAAATTTTTCAAGGGTCTTAACACCGTGTTGTATGTGTTATTTTCACATTTGAGGGGTGATCACCTTAGTCGGGACCCCGAACATGTGCATTGCGGTTGATATTATCTTGAGAATGAAGTTTATTACTTTCACGAAAGCTACACTTTGTGCACAATTTGATTGCTACCACCTTTCATATCACTAGCCTTGAGACGAAATGTCATAGGTTTACCTAAGTAGGACATGGGATGACGGTTTTGGCGTTCTTTTGACCCTACCATAGCCAAATAAGCCTTAACCGGAACATTTACCCTTCGTAGCCCCTCTTAGCCTTGATAGAATGGTCGACCACCCTCAAGCTTACTTCTTTTCTCCGAGCTTCCCACCGTCGATTTGTAACCGTCGAAACGGCCATAGACGGAGCTCCGCTGGTCATGGTGAAGGAATCACGAGCCTGTCTCTGATACCAAGACAAAATCTAAGAACATATAAGAGGATCAGAAAAGATGCAAAGGAGATGCATAGGAACAACAAGAAAGTTGTAGAGAATTGAAAGATCGAGCAATTCTTCTCAATTAGGCTATCGGCATTCTGTCACATTCAATTACACAATTAGGGTTTTAGAGAGTATTTACTCTCAGGGGCAAGACAAATAAAGAAAGACGAAAATACCCTTACATCAAAAATACCCTAAATACCCTTATTTTCCAATATTCTGGAATAAAAGGTATCTGTTTCCAAGCGTTCTCTCCAAGTGTCAAAACTTGGAACACAGGCACTCGATTTGCTAGGTCGTCTCGGCTTCCATTTTTCTCGGCCTTGCAAGTCCAACAACAAACAACTTTGTATTTTTTAGCAAAAGCATCGAACCCTATAAGATAGTGCTTGTCAACAACATTGATTCTATCTGAACAATGTTTTGTTAAGGGAAGATCCATTGTTTCCCTTGTACTAGGGTTCCATATGTGATTGTCTAAACAGACTAAACCTTCGGCACTGCTAATACGTTTTTGAACCGTATTGTAAAATGAACAAAATCCAGGTGATGGAATCTCTACGTCGGTTTGAAAATTTCCTTCAGGATCAGACAACCTTAATTTACCGTGGATCTTAGCAAGTATTTGAATTCCAGATCGGTACGTGCGCAAGCACGGTGACAGTTTACGAAACATGGAGATTCCATTAGTCGAAGCCAATCTTTTGAAACACACTTAAACCTCATTAAAGATTTTATCGGGAGATTCAAGAGAATCTCGAAGACTATATCTTCACAGATTGATAGTTTCTTTGTTCCCTTCCGCATCTTAATCCTAAAACAACGTGAGAGGAACAAAGGCATTAGCTAGTGAACATAACAAGGGGGAAAAAGGGACTAAATAAACATAACAGAAACTACTTACTTAGATCAATCCAAAAAAAAGATTTATATATATATATATATATATATATATATATATATATATATATATATATATATATATATATATATATATAATGTTGAGAAACTCAAGAAAATAATTGTGTGAGAGCAATACTGAATGCCAAAACGTTTGAGAAAACGAATCTTGATTTTTACTACTAGGTAAACTGATGCTATCAAATTTGATTGACACTAAATGGCAGTTATTAATTTGTGTCCAAGCAAATCAATTTAATTAATACGTGTTTTTCTTTTATACAGGAAAATTCATGTATAAACTGCTATTTGTCATAAATTTAAAATAAAAAAAAATATGAGAATAAATGCCAAAAACATTTAACAACTCAAATTAATCTTTTGCTTTTATACCCGATTACTATGTACAAGAATTTGAATTTTTATTTTGGTAACAAATCTTAATTCTATGAGAGACTCTAAAATCTCTCGTTCGGTAAAGTGAGAGACAATCAATCTTGATTGACATACTAAATGGCAGTGTTATAAAATTCACGAATTATTCGTACGTGTTCAATCAAAAAAATCGTTTCAAATGATTTATTTATTGAAAATATTATTTACTACCATATTTGAGAATAAATTGTTGATTCAATGGAAATACTCATCGAGAATTAGTAAAAACATACAAATACATTTTTTTCTATAACTAAGATTTTTTTTTCCCACCGAGTATTTTTAATAACATTTTAATGAGCCATATTTTTTTTTCTCCTTTTCTTCGTAAAAAAAGAAAGAAAACGAGCCATATTTTTTTTTACAATTGTTTTTTTTAAATAACATGGTAATGAGAAATGTCATATATATCCATTGTGTTTGTTCAATAAACATTCAAGAGGAGTAATATATTTAATTGATTGTCTATAGATAATAGTTCATTTTTATAATTATTATATCCATGTAAATACCAATGTAACCTTGTGATGAGTGATATTAATGAATGAAATACTGCAATAATTTTTTCTTCTCCCTCTCCTCGTTAGTATTAGTTTTACAACAAAAAGACTATTTTAATTCAAGACATTTGGTAAGTTGATTGTTTTTTTTTTTTTTTTTTTTTTTTGGTTGGTAAGTTAATAGTTAGATTACACGATTTATGCCAAATTTTCTATAAAAAAAAAAAAAACAAAAACAAACAAACAAACAGATTTATATATATAATTTCCATCACCAACTTTAGAACGACAAGTTGACATCGTCAAATTATAAAGAACTCAATGTACCACGAAACTCTACTCATAAAACGATAATGAAAGAATGAATACTTACCTTGAGATTATAAAATAATGGATGAATAATTGTTGTATTTGTTGGAGAAAATGTGGAATTGAATTAAAAATGAATTAAAAATGATTTTATAATCATTTTATTCAGTGACTTTGTAAGCGTATTTCGGATATATTCTTGTATAGAATATATGTAATGTTTTATTAATTCTGAAAACTACGTGAGTCGTAGATGAATTCAGGATTTGGAATCATTCAATTCGGATAACGAGTGAATGAGAAATTAACGCTTAAAGTCGGTTTGTTGGACAATTGATGATATGTCATATTGGGCGTATTGGGCTTAAGTGTGTGTTATGAAAAGGAAAAATGGGAAGAAACTTTTCTCCCACATTGGTTGGAAGAAGGAAAAAGAAGCAATATTTATATGATATTGTTTTAGTGTAGTTGGAATAAGAAACCAACATTATACACCGTTCTCTACGCGGGCGCGGGGGGTGCAAATCCAATCCGGATTTACCCTTGGGCTTGTGCATGCCCGCGTGTCCTGCGTACACGAATGCAGCTCGATTTGAAGGTTCACAACATAATGCTGATATTTATGACATTCAATTCGAGCTGAGGCTGTTCATTTCCATCAGTTTTTCCATGTCCTCTGCTATATAAACGAGCTACATGAATGGGAAGAAAAACACACTGATTCACAACACCAGAAAATAGCATACATATCACTCTTTTGCATAAGTCTGTTCTAGCATCAAGTGAAGAGAAATCTCTGAAGCACTGTTCGAGTTCGCCGGTGTTCAGAATCTGTAGTACCACTATTCTGAAAGGTAATCTGAGAATTCCTGGGAGACAATTGATGTAGACCGGGGTACATACCGGAGCAAATTTGTCTTAAGGAAAGAGTTCGTCTCGGCTCAGATCGTAGCATATCCTTTTATCATTGTTATTGTATTTTCTTTCTATATTTTGTTGTATCTGTTTCGTCATCAAAATTAATAAAATTGTTGTTTAATTCGGTTTGATTATTTTAATTATACACGGGTGATAACAGCTTAAGACAAATTTGTTACAACCATAGTTCCAAATCAAACCTGTGTGTAATCGAAATATTCTGACGAATTTTTCATCTTTTTTATTGGTTGTCTAGTCTGTTGCAGTCTGTGTACAACCTGTTCATAATAAAATTAAAAAAAAAAAGGAAAAAAAAAAAATTGAAATTCGGCTAAGGGCCACTCCAGAAATTTCGGGCCGACTAAAGCGAAGTTCGGCTAAGGGCCGCTCCAGAAATTTCGGCTGAGTGAAGCTGAAATTCGGCCAAGTGCCGCCGGCCGAGTGAAGCATAAATTCGGCTAAGTGCGGCGGCCGAGTAAAGATAAAATTCGGCCAAGTGCCGCCGGGCCGAGTGAAGCATAAATTCGGCTAAGTGCGGCGGGCCGAGTAAAGCCGAAATTCGGCTAAGTGCCGCGCGAGTGAAGCGCGAGAATTGCCGAAACCGTTCAACCGTCATCACTAATATTGTTCGCTTTCAAACTCATTTTCTCTTCGATTAAAGTTTATCTTCTCGTCTCGAACGAAATGGCATCCGAAGGTCAAGTGACTCCTACTCCTGATGGTGCGCCAAACGGGGGACAGACTTCCCATACTACGGGAATTGTAACACAGACGACCACGGTTACTGGTGCAAACCATGAGAGACCGGAGAAGTTCAACGGTTCCAACTTTAAACGTTGGCAACAGAAGATGTTGTTTTACATCACAACACTTGGGCTAGCAAGAATGCTGGTCGATGACCCGCCAATGGCGCCACCTGAAACTCCTAAAAGACGGCTTTTCTTGCTGTAGAAAGCTGGAAGCACAGTGATAAAAAAAATTAGGCCTTTATCAAAAAAGAAAATTAACATATTATATTAAGTTGAATCGGATTAAATCTACACGATTTCTGGATCAGGATAAAGATATCTAGCTATTGATTATGAAGAGGGTTTGATTATTGATATTGTTTTGGGGAGGTTTGGGTTATGGAGCAAAGTATTGAAGGTTCTACTAATGCAGTAAGGGGGTTTCGAGTTCAAGCAACATTGGTAAGTTTTATGTTAAATTGTGGTGTTAAAATTGTTGTATTAATGCCTTTTTTGAGAACCCAGATGCGATATTGTGTTAATAATGAAAACTTTTGGAGTCATATAGCCATTGATTGTTTGAAATGTCAGGTATTGGAACAAGATTTTGGAACATGATACTTTTCATGAGTAGGAATAACTCAACGACCCTTTTCACAATCCGTTGTTTTCTGGTGCTAATAGAGAACTCAAGATCACCCGCGTTCAGCCGGTGAAGCTAGCGGCGGTCATGGTTTGGTAGAATTTTTCTGTGATCTTGCCCTCTTTTTCCTTCTTTTAGTTGAATACGGTTCTTCATCTGTATCGTCTCTGTTGACATTGTTTTATATTTCGTATACAATTTAGATCAGTTTATTCAGAGATCGATGTCGGCGGCCTAGGTATTCCTACTTTCTGTTGAATACGTTCCTTGATCTGTATTATCTCTTTTCATATTGTGTTATTGATGTGTTTCATATACAATTCAGATCGGATGAAACACATCAAAGAAGAATCGTGTAGATTTAATCCGATTCAACTTAATATAATATGTTAATTTTCTTTTTTGATAAAGACCTAATTTTTTTTTACTCTAATTGATAAATGCCCCAATAAAAAAATTTACTTGACCAAAAAAAAAATAGATATATACAAACAAGTTTTATTATTTTTTTGCATTTACGGATGTTAAAAACGCGACAAGTGTTGGAAAAAATGTAGTATTTAGGATTTGACAGAGAATTAGAAACTCCAAGGCACGTTAATAACGTTATCTTTTAAGAGATGTTTTGTCCCACACGATTTGTCACTAAGGGATCAAATGAAAATCTCTTTCGGGATACATGGGGTGTTTGATTCAAACGGTGACTTGTTTGAATCAAACCCGAGAACACTCAAAGTTTTTCTAATGATGTTGTCAAATTTATGGATTTTCGTCTTCATACTTATGTCTTTTATATGTTGCAAGTACCCCATAAACGAATGGATGTACTCCTTGCACGAAAGGGTAAGGTTGTCACTGTTCACCGGATGAAAGCATGCAACCCTTACACGAAA
This sequence comes from Gentiana straminea, assembly GCA_036785695.1. NCBI lineage: Eukaryota > Viridiplantae > Streptophyta > Magnoliopsida > Gentianales > Gentianaceae > Gentiana > Gentiana straminea. The sequence goes on along the minus strand of JAVUPR010000258.1, from coordinate 2,714,305 downwards.
GGGTAAGTACATATCCGTTCAAAAATGCGTGTTTCTGAAAATGCATATCCCTTCATGAACTGATGCATGCATTAGTTTAGGTTTCAGGGGCGTTGCCCCTGAACCCCGTTTCGTTGCGATAACATGAATTCGTACGGCAACTCGTATGCAAATGAAAAAATATCTAACAATAAGTATGTTTTTAAAAAAAAAAATCAACTAAAAGACCCAATTCGGGGACTTTGGTCTTAGACCCATAAAAACGAGGGCCGGCCTTGGTTGAAACGCATTTATACACATCGCCAATACGGTTATCATCCAAAACTACCGGTTGCTATTTCAAGATCAACAAAACTAAACTCCTCAAAACTATTTACAATGGTGTGATGTGGAACATTAGTATTGGATAGTCCATCAACATCAATATTGGATGGTATATTAGTAGTAGTAGTATTGGTATTATGTAATATTCCGATTTTCGAGAAATGACAGACGTGTTATTTGTGAAAACGAAATATTATATTTATTCTAAATATGGATTAAAGAACTATAATTATATATATACTGATAGGAAACACGTGCAATGCACGGAGAACGTTATATTTAAAAAGTCAATCTGAGTAAAATCCGAACCTTGATGCACCACTCCGTATGACGCGGGTATAACACGGGAGTGTTAAAGATAAACAATTGTTGAGAATTTCATAAGCAAAGAGGTTTAATTTTTATTTTTTTTGAATATAAAATTCAAGATATAAAATATATATCAGACATTGGATGGATCCGGTCAGTATATTTAACGTAAGACCATTGATTTATATATTAGTCATAAGTTTGAAAGCAATGTGATTTTTCTTATTTAAACCGTATAACAATAATCAGATCTCTTGAGCACAATTCATCAACAATTTTGTCAAACATGCAATGGATGTGATATAAATGTTAAATAAGTAAATTTTTTTTGTATAAATATATTAAATACCCAAATACCACTTCAACAACGTTCACATTCAGAGCGAAAATTAACCTGGCAAACATATAAGACATTGTTCATCAATTCCAATATACCACAAGTTGCTAAGTAATTGGATGGCAAAACTGAAAACAACACATGACACACACTTACACAACAATGGCCACATTGCCCGTAGACAAAAGTCACCCACCCCCCTCAGCATCTTGTTTCCATGGAAGGGATATAGTATTTATAATTGATGCATGACTGAGAGAATAATATTGTAAATAAAAATTGATGGAAAGCAAAATTGAATCAAAGAAAGAGATGGGTTTGTTATGTATACCTTCAAAAGAGTAGATTTGCCACATCCAGGTGACAACAAAGAAGAATATTTCTATAATTTTGTTGACATCAATGGAGATGAGAAGAAGGTTGATGAGAAATGTAAGAGGACAATGCGGTGAATGAGTAGATATCGCACGGGTTAGCTTGTAGCAGATACATCAACTTAATTGGAGTTAGCTTCTAGTAGAAAGAATGTTTATTCATACCAAAATTGGAGTTTGCTTCTGGCTGATACATCACAGATTCACTTTGAAGAAATATTATGTCTCCAAAAATCAATGAAGGTTTAAAATTGGCATCAAAAGAGAAAAATGAAAAGAGATTTACCTTCAAGAAGAAATAATGCTGATCCAATTGAGTCCACAATGAATACTTTTTCTAAGATTGAGTTGCAAAACCAACTTAGTAATTTTGTGTATGACGGCGAAATAAAAGAAATTTACCTTCAAGATGGAATCCAAATAAAAGAATTAATTAAAAGAGATTTACCTTCAAGATGGAATCCAATTTGGCCTCCTCCGGTGTATTAGGCGAACACTGTTTCATATTCAGATCGGCCGCCACCAATTGCACAATCCTTAATGTTCCCATATGACTGTCATTCCAAAAATAGTAATTTTGTAAATCAAATCAGGAAATGAGCAAACTTTTCGATATACATGTCATTTAGTTACAAAGATCTAGTGCACCATAAAAAAAAAATCTTGTGAGAATTACTTACACTATCTCTCTGTAACGAAGTCTCCATGCTGGAAATCCAAAGTGGCATCTTGTAGATCCGTATATGATGAAGAGATCAGGTTCTTGACCCCTAGAACCTGCACTTATACAATATACATAATAACATATTCATTCCAACCACCGAAAAGGGAATAAAAAACTGGAAAAACGAAAAACAAAAACATGGGTTCTTACCAACTGCTGCTAAAGCGTCTCCCATTTGAGGTTCTGTAAAATTTGATTTTTCCTTTTGGATAGTTGTTTCATAATGGTTTGCAAAAAGATAATTAGCAGCTTTGGCTACTGCTTCTTTTCCATCAGAGAATGATATAAACTCTAGATCCAGATGTTTCCGAGCATCAAGTGCATCACTTTTAGCCTTTTCCTGCAATGAAACCCGCTCTTTTAGATCACCCTTCAAATACTAAAACAAAAAAAATATTCAATGTAAATGGTGGATCATATGTGTGTACCTCATTCGGATTAAAAATTTCTGTGATAACTTCCTTGTGTTTCTTGAGCACCCTGTCACAATATAAATGCTCTAAAAAAACATTGCCACATCAACCACCTCGCCATTCCCGATTTCGTCAAACTCAGCCGTTATATCCTCCTCGGAAATCAAAGGATCTGGAAACTTCTCTTTCTCACCATCTTCACTTTTGATCGCCTCTTTATGCACCTGCATCTCCTTTGATTTCTTAGCAGCTACTACTTTCTGGAGCTCAACGGCAACGTCAGCTATATGATAGAATTTCTGCATCTGTAGAATTGGAAATAAGAATAATATCAATTATGAATAAAGGAAATTTGGAGGGAAATGTATGCAAAGATACCTTGAAATCCTGGAATATTCATATAGTATGCAAAGATACCTTGAAATCCTGAAATCAGTCAAGCCGGATTTGTGAAGAGATTTAGGAGGGCCTTCGGGGAAAACCATCTACGAAAAAAATATACGAACCAAATAGAAAAGGAAGTGTTAATGATCCAGAAACAACGTAGAATATACGTATGCATAAAGAGATTATTTAAAGGTGTCAACATACGTGTCGATCTTTGACTCGTTTTATTCTCTTTTTACTCGGTGAAAGTGTAATATTCCGATTCTCGAGAAAGGGCAGACGTGTCATTTTGCGAGAACGAAATATTATGTTTATCTTTTTATGGAATTAAAGTTTATAATTTAATATAAGTTTATTTATATATATATTTTCGAATATGTACATATATTTTTCCTTGGGACTGAATTGTAATAAGTGGAATTTAAGGGTAGTTAATTCTTTTTTTAATTAGTGGGAGGTTATAATTGGGGAAATAACCTCCCCACTAATCAAAAGGGGTTAACAAGGAGTTCAGAAAGCTTTTACGTTAAATCCTGTGTTTTGAGAGCAAGGAAGAAGGAGAAGAGGCTTCTTCAAATTCACGATTCGTTTCTACTCCGTTTTCAGTTTCGTCTGCGGCAGGAGCATCGTGAGATTTCAAGGATCGTTTTGATACCAAGATATCCAAGTTTTGTCAAGGTAAGAATTTAACCCTAATCTTGGTTTCATCACGTTTGATCACGTCTGGTTGTAGAGAGTTGTTAAATTCGTAGCTTTGAGTGTTAGAAACCTTAATCCTAATCGGTTCTTGGATTGGTTATGGATTGGATAGGGTTTTGTTGGATTCCTTGGGGAGTGCCTGCAATTTTCTGCAGTGTTTCTTGGAGTTGTGCTTTGAAAGGTAAGAAAATCTTCTCCATTGTGTTAATTATGTTTTGAAGAAGTTAGGACCTTCTTTTGGGAGTAATTTGATGTTGAAATCATGTCTAAATGTGGTTATGCAAGTGCTTGGTGCTATGTGATGTTAAAGTAGAGATTTTCTGTTGTTATGATGTTGAGATTGATGTTAAACATGTTTGGTTTGGGTTAGAAATCGAAAAGGGTGAAGAAAAACGTGTTTAGAGAGTTTTGTGCCTTTTGTGTGCGCACATTGACTAGCTGTGTGCGCACATTTTTAAGGCTGAATGTACAGCTTCTGGAGTGTGCGCACATTCCAGGAATGTGCACACACTGGCAGGGCTGAATGTAAATTTTTGCCCAATGTGCACACATTCCCTAGAATGTGCGCACATTGCCCCTGTTTTTGATAAATAGGTTGTTTAAGCTATGGTATGAGTCTTTGATGTTGTTGCATGATTTAATAACATTAATTAAACATGAACAAGCCTCGATTAAGCTTCTGATGCGTTTAGTTCCGGCACCGAATGTACTCTTCCATAGAGTTGAAGTTCGGGACCGTCGGAAGGGTATGAATGTCTTGTGCTTTGATGAATTAGTATTCATCAATGTCTGTGTACGTGTTTAAGGTGTTGTGTCTAGAGTCTAAGTGAGGGAGTAGAATTGCTAAGTGAGCTTTTACCTTGAAAACACTAAAGATGACTAGTTAATGATTAATAAATTACATAAGTGTATAGTAAAAGACTAAACATCGTAACACTCTTGGTAAGGCACTTGTCTATATCGCGATGTGTGGGCGGTCAGATAAAGTGAATAACTCTACTGGCCTATAAACGGCTAAATGGTAGGGGGACTTCGCCGAACGTGCACACTATCGGGTTTTCCCCCGTGGATATTGGTGTGATCCGCCAATATGTTGCAAATGATACCTCGTGGTGGGTAGCACCATGCGTAGTGCCCTTGAGTGCCGGTGTAACAAACCTGAGTTAAGCTAGAAACGTTTAGTCACAACATGTTGATGAGCATGAAGTGAACCCTAGAATTGAGTCGGTCAAATAAAGATAACTTAATAACAATGTAAACCTTTCTTTGTGAAATCTAGTTAATGCAATAGCTTCTGTTTCTTCCTAAGTACGTTTGTACTTACCTCAAATGCATGTTTGTTGTGTTTGGGGATTGAGAAGATGAACAGGTTGAACTGGAGTTCGACGAGGATTTTGAAGACGACCTTTGATGCTTTTATCTTGTTCTTTTGATATTTCTAGACCATGTTATTTCCTTCAAAAATTATGTTGCAATTCCATTCAAGACTTGTTGTATTTCTTTGAATTATTGCAAGATACTAGTTGTTTATCCTTTAAGACACCGTACTGTTGTAAAGTTTATATATCGTGGTTGTAAGATTTCTTTTCTATCTTTAGTATGATTGTGTTTTCATTCTTATCATGTATAAAAAAAAACTATACCCGAGTCTTTTAGCTTCCGTAAATGCGAAACTCGATACGACGTAGTAGAGGCTTACGTATAATATAGAATTTATTTTATATTATACGTGCCGAACGTTCTATTTCCGGGTAAGGACTCAGTATCCGGGAACGGGGCGTTACAGTTGGTATCAGAGAAAAGCGTCCTTTAGAATTCCTCTCTTGAGATAAGTTTCTTTAGATCACTTAGTAGCATTCTGATCTTCTTGATCTTTCGTAATGGTGACAACGAGGAGAGGTGTTCATGGGGGGCCGGAAGTTCGGGAACCGGACCGAGGCGGTAATACTACACCGGTTGTAGGAAGGGGCTTTGTGAGGCAGAATCCTTCGCCTCACCCGAGCTACTCACCACCCCCTCATACTGCGACCCCCACACCGCGATCTCACCCGGAGCAACCTTCACAATGGAATGTGGGATGTTCGGTTCAGTTTACGATGGTAAGTGATATTCCAGCGGGTTTTGTACCACCACCAGTAAGCTATCCTCCAACCACAGCTTACCCTCATTACCAACAAACCTTCTACCCTCCACCTGCAAGTTCCCAACCTCAACCTGCTATCCCTCCATCACCACGATTTGATCACCACCACGGCTTTGGATACCCACCTTATGGACTACATCGCCATACCAAGCTCCACCACACCAACCAAGGTATCACCCCTATCAACAAGCACCGCCCGTGATTCGGCCACAACAACCTCAACAACCATATCCACCACCTTATCCACCTCAAGCACCACATGTACCCTATGGTTACCCACCCGTTTACCCTCCGGCTTATCCACCGGTTTACCCACCCGTTTACCCTCCGGTTAGACCACAAGCGTTTGAGCAGGCACCACCCGTGGATTGGCACACTAGGCTGAAAAGAAACCGTATGCAAGACTTTCATGGAAATGTAGAACCACTCAAGGCTGAGATGTGGTTGAGGAGCTTTGAAAAGGCATGTCGAAATGTGAAGTGCCTGAAACAGAGATGGCTCGGTTAGTCGCGGGTTTTTTGTTGAGTACGGCGGAGAGTTGGTTTGATGCAATAGAGAGCGACCGAGGTAAGATTACGGATTGGAAAGAATTCAAGGAACTTTTCTACAATGAGTACTATCCACCCGCGGTTCAGGCAAATCAAGCAAGTTTGTTTCTAAAACATAGTCAAGGTCAATACACGACCGTGTCTCAATACACCAATCGTTTCAACGAGTTGGGAAGGTTCTATCCTGAAATCATGAGAGTTGAAGAAAAGAAAATGGCCCTCTATAAGAATGGATTATCTCGTGAGATACAAGCCGGTATGATGGGAGCTACACCAAGGAATATGGCGAGAATTATTGAACAAGGCCATCGAAGTTGAAACTTTTAAGAACAGGCCTTCGGTGATAGTTGGTGCTAAGAGAACATTTGGGACGAGTCAAGGAACTAGTCGGGCAGCACCCCAGCAGAATGTGAAGAAGACGTCAGCATCTTTCTCAACAGCACCGTCAGCAAGTGCACCCCCTTGTCAGAAATGCAAGAGACATCATTCGGGTGAATGTAAGGCTAACACAGGCAGTTGTTACTACTTGTGGAGATCCTGGACATTTTGCAAGGAATTGTCCAACCAAGGGAGGTAAAGAAAGTCAGGGTCAAGCAAGCGGAAGAGGAAATTCAAGCCGACCGGTTCGAGTTTTTGCTATGGAGTCAGAGATTGTGGAGCCAGATGACAATGTTATCTCAGGTACGATAATATTAGACAATTTAGCAGTTAAGGCTTTGTTTGATACCGGAGCGTCTAGCACTTTTGTGTCTTCTAAGGTTGCTAAGAAACTAAACATACCCATGGAAGCTTTAAGGAACACTTTGGAAATAACTACACCGTTAGGAAGAGTTACTAAAGTGACAAAGTTGATACCTCAAGTAGACATTCGTGTAGGATCTTACCGTTGCAAGAGTGACCTTACAGTGTTGGACTTTACGGACTTTGATGTTATCTTGGGAATAGATTGGCTGTCCAAGAACTTTGTTCACTTGGACTGTAGAGAAAAGAGAGTAACCTTTAAGGTGCCGGGAAAATCTTCTAAGACCTTTCAAGGTAACATGTACAAGCCAAGTAAGAAGCGTCATCCGATAATCTCAGCGGTTAAGGCTATAAGAGCATGTCAGAAAGGTTGTGAAAGCTACTTGTTGTATGCAATGGATGTAGAGCAAGTTAAGCCTAAGTTGGATGAAACCCCTATAGCAAGAGAATACCCCGAGGTATTTCCGGATGAGTTACCAGGCAATATGCCGGATAGGGAAATTGAGTTTGAAATCAAGTTAGTACCGGGGCGCACCAGTAGCAAAAGCACCATATAGGATGGCACCGGCTGAATTAAAGGAATTGAAAGCTCAGCTAAAAGATATGTTAGAAAGGAATATAATTCAGCCAAGTACTTCACCGTGGGGAGCCCCTGTGTTGTTTGTTAAGAAGAAAGATGGTAGCATGAGAATGCGTATAGATTATAGAGCCTTGAACAACCTCACCATCAAGAACAAGTATCCACTACCAAGGATAGATGACTTGTTTAATCAGTTACAGGGAAAGAGAGTGTTTTCTAAGATTGATCTTAGGTCCGGTTACCATCGCTTGAAGATTAAAGTGGCAGACATACCTAAGACAGCTTTTAGTACAAGGTATGGACATTATGAGTTCTTGGTTATGCCTTTTGGACTCACTAATGCTCCTTCAGCATTCATGGATTTGATGCAACGTGTTTTCATGCCATATTTGGATAAGTTTGTGATAGTATTCATAGATGATATCCTTATCTACTCAAAGGATGAGAAAGAACATGAAGAACACTTAAGAATAGTGTTGAAGACCTTGAAAGAGAAACAGTTGTTTGCTAAGTTTTCGAAATGCGAGTTTTGGTTGAAGCAAGTCAGTTTTCTGGGACATGTGATATCTGGAGATGGTATACAAGTAGACCCTGCAAAGATAGAAGCGGTTGAGAAGTGGCCAAGACCTGCTACAGTTTCAGAAGTAAGAAGTTTTCTGGGGTTAGCCGGATACTACAGGAAGTTCGTGCAAGACTTTTCCAAAATAGCCACACCACTCACCAAACTTACACAAAAGAATGTGAAGTTTGAATGGACTAGTGAGTGTGAGACAGCTTTTCAGACTCTGAAGGATAGATTGACTACAGCACCAGTCTTGACAGTTCCGGAGATCTTTGATAATTATGATGTGTACACCGATGCTTCGGGACAAGGTTTAGGTTGTGTGTTGATGCAAGGGGGCAAAGTAATAGCCTATGCATCTAGACATCTAAAGATACACGAGAAGAACTACCCAACACATGACTTAGAGTTGGCAGCGGTAGTGTTTGCCTTAAAGACTTGGAGGCACTACTTGTACGGAGTCAAGGCAAGAATCTTCACGGACCACAAGAGTTTAAAATATTTCTTCACTCAAGAGAATTTGAATATGAGGCAGCGAAGATGGTTAGAGTTCGTGAAGGATTATGACTTGGATATTCAGTACCATCCGGGTAAAGCAAATGTGGTCGCAGATGCGTTGAGTAGGAAGCCAGTGTTTGCAGTTTCAGGGGTTGAAGATGTGGCAGAGCAGTTAGATGGGCTGAAAATCCGGAGTTTTGCTCAGTTTGGGAATCAACAATTTGTGGCACCGTTGTTGGCTAGGTCAGAGTTGATGGATGATATTCGGGGTAAACAAGATGAAGACCCAGCCTTGGTAGATTTGAAGCGAGTTGCTAAAGAAAAGCCTACAGTTGGCTATGTCCTAGATAAGAATGGGAACCTTTGGTACCAAGATCGATTATGTGTGCCTAACGTTGGAGACTTAAGACAGAGAGTCATGGATGAAGCACATAGGATAGCTTTTGCAGTCCACCCAGGAGCTACAAAGATGTATAGGGATTTGAAGGAACGTTTTTGGTGGCCTTCAATGAAATTGGAAATAGCTAAGTTTGTGGCTGAATGTGATACGTGTCAAAAAGTCAAAGCTGAGCATAGGAAACCAGGAGGTATGCCTTAAACCTTTGGACATCCCCGAGTGGAAATGGGATAAGATTACAATGGATTTTATCACCGGTTTGCCAAGGACTAAGAGTGGGCATGATATGATATGGGTCATTGTGGATAGACTAACAAAGTCGGCTCATTTCTTACCAACCAAAGTGGATATGTCATTGAAGAAGATGACCACACTTTATTTGGACAATATTGTGAAACTACATGGAGTCCCTGTCTCAATTGTATCAGATCGTGACAGCCGGTTTATTAGTCGGTTTTGGAAGAGTTTGCAGAAGGCTTTGGGCACAACGTTGGATTTGAGTACAGCGTTCCATCCTCAAACAGATGGACAATCGGAAAGAACAATCCAAACACTAGAAGATATGTTAAGAGCATGTGTTTTGGAAGTAGGTGGATCATGGGATGATTACCTACCTGTGGCTGAGTTCGCTTACAATAACAGTTATCATGCAAGTTTGGGAATGCCGCCGTTTGAAGCTCTTTATGGTAGAAGATGTCGAACGCCGTTGTTTTGGGATGAAGTTGGAGAGAAGCATCTTACCGGGCCAGAATTGGTTGAACAAGCTAAGGAAAGAGTTTTGTTGGTTAAGAAGAACTTGAAGGCAGCACAAGACCGTCAGAAAAGTTGGGCTGATGTCCGTAGAAGACCTTTAGAGTTCGATGTTGGTGATAGAGTTTACTTGAGAGCTTCACCAATGAAGGGAGTTAAGCGATTTGGACAAAAAGGAAAGCTAAGTCCAAGGTATGTCGGACCTTTTGAGATCCTCGAGAGAGTTGGACCGTTAGCTTATAAGCTTAAGCTACCGGAATCTATGTCAAGAGTTCACAATGTGTTCCATGTCTCGATGTTGAAGAAATGTTTAACGAAGTTGGATGTTGAAGCCACAGTTGATCCGGAGATCCTTCAAGATAACCTCGCATATGATGAAAAACCGGTTAAGATTTTGGATAGGAAGGAAAAGATGATCAAGAGGCGGATGATTCCTTTGGTATTAGTACAGTGGAGCAACCACACAGTAAACGAAGCAACTTGGGAAGTGGAAGATGATATGGTCACAGAGTTTCCAGACTTTTTGAACTTACGAGGTATGTTCAAGTTTCGAGGACGAAACTCCTCTTAAAGGGGGAAGGGGGGAATGTAATATTCCGATTCTCGGGAAATGGCAGACGTGTCATTTTGCGAGAACGAAATATTATGTTTATCTTTTTATGGAATTAAAGTTTATAATTTAATATAAGTTTATTTATATATATATATTTTCGAATATGTACATATATTTTTCCTTGGGACTGAATTGTAATAAGTGGAATTTAAGGGTAGTTAATTCTTTTTTTAATTAGTGGGAGGTTATAATTGGGGAAATAACCTCCCCACTAATCAAAAGGGGTTAACAAGGAGTTCAGAAAGCTTTTACGTTAAATCCTGTGTTTTGAGAGCAAGGAAGAAGGAGAAGAGGCTTCTTCAAATTCACGATTCGTTTCTACTCCGTTTTCAGTTTCGTCTGCGGCAGGAGCATCGTGAGATTTCAAGGATCGTTTTGATACCAAGATATCCAAGTTTTGTCAAGGTAAGAATTTAACCCTAATCTTGGTTTCATCACGTTTGATCACGTCCGGTTATAGAGAGTTGTTAAATTCGTAGCTTTGAGTGTTAGAAACCTTAATCCTAATCGGTTCTTGGATTGGTTATGGATTGGATAGGGTTTTGTTGGAGTCCTTGGGGAGTGCCTGCAATTTTCTGCAGTGTTTCTTGGAGTTGTGCTTTGAAAGGTAAGAAAATCTTCTCCATTGTGTTAATTATGGTTTGAAGAAGTTAGGACCTTCTTTTGGGAGTAATTTGATGTTGAAATCATGTCTAAATGTGGTTATGCAAGTGCTTGGTGCTATGTGATGTTAAAGTAGAGATTTTCTGTTGTTATGATGTTGAGATTGATGTTAAACATGTTTGGTTTGGGTTAGAAATCGAAAAGGGTGAAGAAAAACGTGTTTAGAGAGTTTTGTGCCTTTTGTGTGCGCACATTGACTAGCTGTGTGCGCACATTTTTAAGGCTGAATGTACAGCTTCTGGAGTGTGCGCACATTCCAGGAATGTGCACACACTGGCAGGGCTGAATGTAAATTTTTGCCCAATGTGCGCACATTGCCCTTGTTTTTGATAAATAGGTTGTTTAAGCTATGGTATGAGTCTTTGATGTTCTTGCATGATTTAATAACATTAATTAAACATGAACAAGCCTCGATTAAGCTTCTGATGCGTTTAGTTCCGGCACCGAATGTACTCTTCCATAGAGTTGAAGTTCGGGACCGTCGGAAGGGTATGAATGGCTTGTGCTTTGATGAATTAGTATTCATCAATGTCTGTGTACGTGTTTAAGGTGTTGTGTCTAGAGTCTAAGTGAGGGAGTAGAATTGCTAAGTGAGCTTTTACCTTGAAAACACTAAAGATGACTAGTTAATGATTAATAAATTACATAAGTGTATAGTAAAAGACTAAACATCGTAACACTCTTGGTAAGGCACTTGTCTATATCGCGATGTGTGGGCGGTCAGATAAAGTGAATAACTCTACTGGCCTATAAACGGCTAAATGGTAGGGGGACTTCGCCGAACGTGCACACTATCGGGTTTTCCCCCGTGGATATTGGTGTGATCCGCCAATATGTTGCAAATGATACCTCGTGGTGGGTAGCACCATGCGTAGTGCCCTTGAGTGCCGGTGTAACAAACTTGAGTTAAGCTAGAAACGTTTAGTCACAACATGTTGATGAGCACGAAGTGAACTCTAGAATTGAGTCGGTCAAATAAAGATAACTTAATATCAATGTAAACCTTTCTTTGTGAAATCTAGTTAATGCAATAGCTTCTGTTTCTTGCTAAGTACGTTTGTACTTACCTCAAATGCATGTTTGTTGTGTTTGGGGATTGAGAAGATGAACAGGTTGAACTGGAGTTCGACGAGGATTTTGAAGACGACCTTTGATGCTTTTATCTTGTTCTTTTGATATTTCTAGACTATGTTATTTCCTTCAAAAATTATGTTGCAATTCCATTCAAGACTTGTTGTATTTCTTTGAATTATTGCAAGATACTAGTTGTTTATCCTTTAAGACACCGTACTGTTGTAAAGTTTATATATCGTGGTTGTAAGATATCTTTTCTATCTTTAGTATGATTATGTTTTCATTCTTATCATGTACAAAAAAAACTATACCCGAGTCTTTTAGCTTCCGTAAATGCGAAACTCGATACGACGTAGTAGAGGCTTACGTATAATATAGAATTTATTTTATATTATACGTGCCGAACATTCTATTTCCGGGTAAGGACTCGGTATCCGGGAACGGGGCGTTACAGAAAGGAAATCAACGCATGGTTTGGCGTTGGTTAAGGGGAAAAAATAATAAGGATTCGCAGCAAAACAAAAAAACAAAAAAAAAAAAAAAAAAAAAAAGAGAAGAAGTTGTGTGACATTTTGATGAGAGGGCTTGCTAGGCACCCATCATTGCATGATCCTCACGTCGTCAGTTGCATGACTAAAATAAATAAATAAATAAATAAATAAAGAAATTGGGCAATGCGCTCAGTTTCCGAATCCTTCCAACCAACAACGAATAGTGCTCATTTCCTGTAACCTTGAGTTTCCGAGAAGAAGACCGAGTGTTTGGGAGATAAGTTGAGACATGAGGCTTGTATAATAAGAATCTTTTTATGAATCACAACGACATGACGAGTTATGCACACACGCACATCGGTTTCTTGATATAGGGATGCTTAATGACTTGCTTATGGATTGAAGTTGATTCACATCTTATGTTTGTATCTCGATTTAAGTAGGTACTATTCGGCGTGTAAGACTTTCCGAGAAGTACTTTTCAATGTGATGTTTGCTCGGGACGATCAAAGATTAAGTGGGGGTAGTTGATGCGAATCAACTTTATGACATTTTCTATATCAATTTACCCCCGAAATTGGACTTAAACAAGATTAATTCATGATAAACTATATGTAAAAGTGCTTAATTTGATTCAAGATTAATTTGTTCGCAAAAATCACAACTACACTAGCAAGCGGACTAGGTCAACTGTAGTAGAGCTCAATTCGTGAGCAAGGTCGATCCCACAGGGACTTGTTAGATAATTATGCAAACTTAGTTATAAAATTCAAGATTACGGGTGGTTTGTGGTCTTTGACCAAAATAAATGCGGAAAATTAGGTAAAAAGAACGGTTTATCAAATCAAGACGAGTTTTAACCACTTTTAAGAAAGTAGATCGAACTGAACTAGTTAATTATTCCCTAATCGTTTCCTATATTGATCATACACTTTTGTCATTAAAGTTCCAAGAATCGAATCAATTATTGGTGTATTTTCCTAAAGTGGTTCATAGATCGTGCGCGGACTCTAGAACCCTATGAATAGCTAAACGTCTACCGTGCGCGGGCTAGAACAATATTAACTAAACACGAATTAAGAACTAGAAAATACCGATAGTAATTATCAGAAACCTCGCTACGTAACTACCGTGCATGGGCTAGTTAACTAATAACGATCTAATTGTTTCTTGTCCAATTACTCTTTTCAACCTTAGTTCCTTCAAGAATAATTTACGAAAACATGCAAAGAGTTGATCAAGTTCTAAACATGTAAGTTAAAACGAAAAAATAGAAATAATCAAAACAATTCGTATCCGGGAAACTAAATCGTTAAGGCTTTTCTCCAATATAGACCGTTGGGTACTCTTCCAAAACAAAGTCTTTTCCCCGAGACTGGGCGTTTCTCGTGTATGAATCAATATAAATCACGATTAGGTGCAAATTAACATCGTTCAATTCGATCTACAAATAATTTAACCTAACATGCTTGTAACAACGATAATCATCACGAATTCATAAAACATAGAAGAAAAAGTCAACATGATTACCTAAAAGCACGAGACCAATCTTCTAGCTACTTCCTCCGCGATAAATCACCACTCAAACGAACATGCCTAAGCCAAACTATTCTCAAACAATGAAGAAAACACGAACTTTTATTGAAAATACTTTAAGTAAATTGTCTGCTCTCAAAATCGTGTGTATTCTGATTTATTACATCTTATTTATAGTAAATAAACCGACCTAGGGCTAAACATGGTAAATCTGTAAGTTTTAGGGTTAAGTCGGCTCGCTTAACCGACAGTGTCCCTCGGTTCAGCGTCTGGGCTGATCCTGGACATGTCCAGACACGTCTTGGGCTTGTCCGGGACATGTCCCGGACACACGGGCCGCCGTACCATAGATGTTTCTCGGTTCGGCGTCTTGGTTGTCCCGTGGGCTTGTCTAGAACGTGTCCCGAGTGATCCTGAGCATTCCTTGGGCACCTGGGTTACTTTACCGAGCATTATTCTCGGTTCAGCGTCCTAGGCTTTCCCTGGGCTTGTCCAAGACTGATCCTGGACATGTCTGGGGCATCCTGGACTGATTCTTGGGCATGTCCTGGCCTTGTCTTGGGCATGTCCTGGGCATGTCTTGGGCTTGTCCTGGGCATGTCCTGGGCTTGTCCAACAGCTCGACTTGGTTCTTCTCCGGTTCGATCTTGGTCTTTCAACATGTCTTGGCCCAAATCCACTTCGTCTCAAATTAGTCCACCAGTTATTCCTACAAAGAATCATAAAACGTGTAGTAATACAATTCGGTATAGAAATAAGATAAAAATACGAAATAGTCACGATAAAAGCTCATACGCAGCTTCCAATCAATCACTGCATAAGGTGTCACTTCATAAAATGAGATATCAGAATAAAAAGGACAAAAAAAATATGAATTATAGTGAAGGAATTATGTTAATCAGAGTTTTACACCAAAATATAGCCGTTTGAAGTCGAATTTATAAAGAAAAAAATCGATTTTCTGAAATTAAGTCGGAAAAATATCAAATGAGATATCAGAATAAAGAGGACGAAAAAATATGAATTGGGGTGAAATAATTATTTTGATCGGAGTTTTATATCAAAAAAAATATAGCCGTTTGAAGTCGAATTTATAAAGAAAAAATCGATTTTCTGAAATTAAGTCAAAAAAATATCAAATGTCATCGCGGTGTCGCTTTATCTCGGAGTCTCATCATCAAATGTCACTGCATCGCGATGGTCACTCCATCCCAATGGTTACTGTATCACGGTGGTCACTGCATCCGGGTGGTCAATGCATCGCGGTTGGTCACTGCATCGGGTGGTTATTGCATCGGGGTGGTGAATGCATCGCGATGGTGAATGCATTGGGAAATTTTTGGGTGGTGTGTCCGCACGGTGTGGACACATTTAACTTAAAAACACCCGTGTTTTTAAGTGTAAATTGTCTAAAATTCAAAACACTCTGAAAAACACGGGTGTTTTAAAGACAAATAGGTATATCCGCACGGTGCGGACACACCACCCAAAAATTTCCCGAATGCATTGTGATGGTCAATGTATCGCGGTGGTCAATGCATCGCGGTGGTTAATGCATTGGAGTGGTCACTGCATCGCAGTGGTCAATGCATCGGGGTGGTCAGTGCATCGCGGTGGTTAATGTATCGCGGTGGTCACTACATCGGGGTGGTGAATGCTTCATGATGGTCATTGTATCGCGGTGGCAAGTGCATCGGGATGGTCAATGCATCGCGGTGGTCAATGCATCGGGGTGGTTACTGCATTGGGTGGTCAATACATCAGTGTGGTCACTGCATCGGGGAGGTCAATGCATCACGGTGGTCAATACATCGGGGTGGTAACTGCATCGGGGTGGTCACTGCATCGCGGTTGTCAGAGCATCATGATGGTCACTGCA
Organism: Gentiana straminea; assembly: GCA_036785695.1. Lineage (NCBI taxonomy): Eukaryota > Viridiplantae > Streptophyta > Magnoliopsida > Gentianales > Gentianaceae > Gentiana > Gentiana straminea. The sequence continues at coordinate 2,698,284 of JAVUPR010000258.1, read as the reverse complement.
TCACGGTGTCACTTCATCGCGGTGTCTCTTAATCGCGGTGTCTCTGCATCACGGTGTCTGCATTGGAATAAAGAGGACGAAAAAATATGATATATGATTAAAGAATTACGATAAGCAGAGATATCAAGAAATATAACCATTTGAAATATTGGGAAATTAGGGATAAGGACCAATCTGGAATATTTTTAAGTAGCAGGACAATTACATATTTTTTATAAGGAGAAGGACAACTGCATAATTTTTATAGCGAGAAGGACAAACAGTGAATCCCGAAAATCAGTGTATCTCCCCAGTGAATCCCGAAATCAGTAAATTTCGACAGTGAATCCCGAAAATCAATGAATTTCGACAATGAATTTTGAAAATTAGTGAATTTCGACAGTGAATAAATAGTTTTGTCTTTTATGCAAAAGTTTCAAAAGACTGTCCTTCTACTCAATTGATGAAATATTTATGTCATTCTCCCTTAAAATATTGGGTAAGAAAGAGAAAATAAAAATAAAAAATATTTTCCACATTTCAGCAAAAAAAATAATAATAATAAAAAAAGAAAAAATAAAAATAAATCCTGCGCTGTTTGTAACTTTTTGTTGCATTTTGCAGCGTCCGACGTCCCTGCGTATCCTTTATTTATTTAAAAAAAAAATTTACCCTTCTATTGAAGCTATTTTTGTCTATCTAATTAAACTCATATAACAAATTTATAGCTTTTTTTACCCTTCTGTATCTATTTTTGAAGTTATTGATATACTATTTTTTATCTAATTAAATTTAATATGTGTAACTTTTTTTTTTTTTTTTTATTTTTTGAAAGGAATATGTGTAATTTTGGACCTCGACCCTGTTACCTGATAGTAATAGGTAATACCCTAAAATTAAGAAATAAAATAAAAATAAACTCATAAAACAATCTCATTCCCTCCCCCTTCCGCTCCAGCCTTAATTTCCAACTTCTTCTTCAAGACCTCAACTGGCGTTCGCATCCCCGCCCCTCTTGCCGCCGTGATCCAGCCACGCCGCTGGCTGCCTCCCTCCGACCTCCAACAGTCGACACAACAGCCGAATTACTTGGCTGCTGCAGTGCTGATTCAATTTCAGGTAATTTTCGATTTGTGTTTATATTTTTATTTTATGTGCTTGTTTATGTGTTTAGCATCAGTTTTTTTTTTTTTTCGGAGATATATTTATTCAAAAGTGAAAACCAACACCATCCCAGAATAAATAAATTTCTAGATCCTAATTAATGGCAGAATGTCCTAGGTAGCAACAAGGTCTGGATCTTGGGTCAAATTTAGAAGCACCTGGGCAAGGCATGTGACACTGGCATAAGCTAAGGATCAAAAACTGTGAGATGTTTGTAGTTAGGTAAGTTTAGGAAAAAGAAGCTGACAAGGTGTCTTATTGTTAAGTATATAGGAAAAATTCTACAGCGGAGAGTCCCTTTTACGGAGTCGTTAAGAACACCCGTGTTTTCAAGTGTTGTTAAGGAATTATTAATAAATACGTATCAAACACGGGTGGTTTCAGTTTTCTTAACGAGAGTCTCCGTAGAAAGGAGTCTCCACGGTGGAATTTCCCAAGACGGGGATCTGGATAAAGAAACTGTATTTTGAGCCCTCTTGCAATATATTGAATATGTTTATACTTTCTCTCAACTACAATAATTTTGTTAAGGTGTGTGATTAGAGCTGGTTTGATGAATAACGCCTAACTCGGACATTTTAAGTTCCTTAGCATTATCAGAACGAATGATCTTGATTCTAACGTTAAACTTGAGTGGTAAACATAGCTTATTAGGAACAACAGACTTAAATTTCATGAAGAAAACCAATCAAATCTACCGGGAAATTTGACTAAATTAAGAACATCTTTTGTTTTGTACCTGCATTTTGTTACTTTAGGTTAGCAAAATTGCAATCATCGACTTACTTTACACATTCAGTGGTGTACTACATGTAATTCTAACTGATTATAAGGGTATTTTTGTGATTACAATATTTGTACTAAACCTATACCCTAGTGCCCTGCGATATATACTACAAATTGCAACATCTACAGCAACTCGGATACTGTATTTCATCCTCTTTTAATTGCTGTTCTTCCCCTCTTGCTTAGGTTTTTTTAAATCCTTCTATTTATGAATGTATTCTTCACGCGCAAAATATTCAAAAGCAAAATATTTGTCTTTCATAATGAATAAATCAACCAAACACGATTTTCTCGGTATATTGAAGATATGTTTTATTTATTTTTTAATTCTGTCTTCACGACGTAAAAAAAAAAAAAAAAAAAAAAAAAAAAAACAGAGCTGATAAATAATTAATCTGCCAAACATGATTTTCTGAGTATATTGAAGTTATGTCCTATTTAAATTTTTGATTATATCTTCTTGAGTAATGATTATTTTAACAAATGTAAATGCAGCAGTCATTTCGATTTCTAAATACAAGATTCCAACAACAGAAACATAGTTGTAAGATCGAATTCGATTGGTAGCAAATAAAATATTTGTTCAGATTAGACTATTAGGTAATAGTAATGGCCCCCAATAAGCAACGGCGCATCAAGTCCCAACACCGCTCTCATCGTGGAGCTAGCAGTGGCAAGCAACAAGTTTTTCATTTGCCTGAGGATGAAAGCTCTTTACCGGTTGACCCTGAAGCAACAAATGAAGAGCAGCCGAAGAGTCCGAAAATTCAACTTGCCATGTGGGATTTCGGTCAATGTGATGCAAAAAGGTGCACAGGTCGCAAGCTTGCAAGGTTTAATTACTTGAAAGAGCTGCGTGTCAACAGTGGCTTTGGTGGCATTGTACTAAGTCCAGCTGGACAACAATGTGTTTCAAAAGAAGATCAACCTTTAATTAATAGGAAAGGGTTGGCTGTCGTGGACTGTTCATGGGCTCGGCTAGATGATGTACCGTTTGCTAAGTTGCGGTGTACTGCTCCTCGTCTCTTACCATGGTTGGTGGCAGCAAATCCAGTTAATTACGGCCGTCCATGTCAGCTATCTTGTGTTGAGGCGCTTGCAGCAGCTCTTATTATCTGTGGAGAAGAGGAAAGCGCAAATTTATTGCTAGGAAAGTTCAAATGGGGCCATGCTTTCTTGTCTCTCAACAGAGAACTTTTGAAGGCATACTCGAAATGCAACAACAGCGCTGATATTATTTTTGTGCAAAATGAATGGCTCTCTCGTGAAAATTCACATGCGGTTGAAGTCCACAAAACCGTGAAAGGAAAAAAACCTCAAACGCTTGTAGAGGAAGATGGCTATTCAAACGAATCTGATGATGATGATGGGCTTCCTCCACTTGAAAGAAATATGAATCATATCAACTTGGAGGATAGCGAAGAAGAAAGCGAGTAATTTTTGTTCGACTGATTGATATGTCTTGAAACAGATTCTAATAACGGTCGCCAGTGGCGGACTTACATACAGTTAAGCCCCCTCAATTCGAAATGAATCTACTAATATATGTAGTATGCATCTTGTTTGCCCCCTTAAATTTTTTTTTTTCTGTCCTTAAAATTTTTATTGCCTCCCTCGAGATCGTGCGTCCACCACTAACGGTGGCTGGTGACCTTGCTGAATTGATTGCTTGATCTAATTTTGCGTATTGTACTGGTCATGTTAAAAATAAAGAAAATAAAAACTTAGCTGGAAAAAACCGGGGGAAAAAAAATCATGGCATACGTGATTTAATGTGTTGCACTAATTGTCTTGTTAAAAGTTTCATCTAATAAAATGACGTGAAAAAACTTTGTAAAAGAAAAGAAAAAAGAAAATATAGCTATTGGTCTTCATGACATAAATAATTAAATACGGACACGAAATACAAGATACGTATTTCACTATTTGTATCGTTTTCTTATGCATATAACGGATCTTTATATTACTAGTGGCGGCAACGTGCCCCCGCACGTTTTTGGCCCTCGTTGCCGCCGTTATTTTTTCGATTTTAGTTCAGCCTTATTTGGGTTGAAAAAAGCTAACAGAAAAAAGCTACATTGGTCATACTCGTACATAAACACGTTTAAAATAAAGATAGCCTGTATCGACCATTGAATTACCTTCTGCATAAGTCTTTTTCCACAGTGCAGTCAACTTTTGCCAAAAGAATACGGCCATCCGTTTCAAGGTCATACCTATTAATCATCGTTGCATATGAATCCTTAGATTATCTTTTAAATATAGTGAAAACCAGCAGGCGTTCAACTTTAATTAACGGATAAGAAAAGGAGAAGTAGACATACTTGTCTCTCATTATTTTACCAGCTTTCTCCCATGCAGGTTTCTAGAACAACAAATACTTATTAGCATTAACTCTTCTTTATTCTTAACACCACATGTTGTTGAATAAAAGGACTATAGACTAAAACAGGCGTGTGCACATTTGTACTTTCCAGAAGACAAAAAAGACCTCTTTCTTGCATCAATTGGAAATTTCCCTTGCAATAACTCCTCAATTTCTTGCTTTAACTTAGGTTCAGTTATATCAATTGAAGCATATCTCAAAAGGGTTTCATTAAATGATGGTGATTTCTTGATTGTATCATATTTCAGCTGAAAAGGGATGTGGGGAAGAGTGATATGAAATGTAAGTACCCCTGCAGCTACAACCAATAACAGTATGCTTAATAAAGGACTGACCTTTTTCATTTGGGATTTTCAAACAAGGTGTGATTTTTCTAGTGTTGAGCTAAATCAAGAACAAAACCCAGAAATCTGCTAAATCTAGAAGTCTTTTTTCTACCTAAAAAATCTGGAAAGAGGACATAATGCGCAGGAATTTAGAGAAAAGCAAGATACCAACCTGGTTCATGATGAAACACTAATAGAACAGGATTTTGAGTAAAGTTGAACTGGGGTGTGATTAATGCCTATGCACAAAATGAAGAAATCAAAAACATACCAGCTTATTGCTCCAAGAGCACCAAGGGGCATAAAAATTAACCACCAGTAAATCAAATCTGCAGATACATTCATACCCGTTTTGTACAAATATCAGCAAACTTCTTGCCAACAAAAAAATTTTGTAAAAAAAAATTGATGGTGTGCCCCTCCACTTACCCTTGTGCAACTCTGTCAAAATTACGTCCATTACCTAAAAGTAGCAAAAACTCACCACAAAAATCACTGGAAATAGACATGAACATATCCAATGTTTTTCAATTTCACAGATCCAATCTTCAAACACTCTCATATAACTTAGAAAAGTGCAATCAGATTAATGAATAATCACATCCAGCACATAAAAAGAAAAGACAAAAAGGTGACCACACAATAATGGCTGAAAATGAAAGTTAGAAACAAATGAACAAACACATTTGAAAGCTTAAATGTAAAATTACCAGAATTGGAATGACAAGCTGTGTTGTTGTTGGCTCTATCATAGCTTTGAGTCATTCTCCTCACACCAACAAATGGTTCTCTATCATTCAACGCCATTTCTCTCTCTTTTCTTCAAAACTGTAAGTCATTAAGGAAAACTGTATTCGAAATTCCAATCCAAATGCAGTGAATCTACACCTCGTTTTCTCAATCAGAATCAAACAAACTTACATCAAATGCTTGAAAAATCCGATGAACGACCTGGAAACGAAATTCAAATTATATGATCCACAAAATCGCAGCTCAAAAACGAAAAACTATTACGTTTATTCTTCAAACCTGTTGATTCCACCTCCTATTCCATCTCAAACTCCACGGACGAGCAAATGCAGTAGCTCTCAAAGCTTTTCTCTGCTCAATACTGTAAAATTTTCTACTCTTTTCCTCTTGATGCTCCTAGGAAAATTAGAGGGCCTCAGTTTATTTTGGTGTCAGAGGTTGTGCTTTTCATTCGTTTTGCATTATTCATCTAGCTTACAAAAAAAAGTCCCACTCAAAATTCATGTAAGCATGCAGTGATCTTAATATGTTGGCATATCAATGATGTGTATATTTAGGTATATCAATGATGTGATCCTAATTTTCAGCTATCCTTATAATTGACAAACCGAACCAAACCAAATTTAATATAATTGATACTGGTTTCATATTTATAACCCGAACGGTGTGAATCCTGGTTGCCACTTTTATTCAACGCATAGAGTAGGCGCCGATGTTTGAGGATTTGTGCTTTCTTAGCAGGATCCATATCACCGTATGCTTTATGGCGTCTCTCATTCCTTTCACAATGACCTTCATCTTCCATAAGCCTAATAAGCGAAGGAGCTCACACTTAACATTGCTAGGTGCCTTAGGCAAAAATCAAATATCCTACCCCACTAATGATAGAACTGGAAAAAATCCTCTGGAACTGAATTCCTTAAATAAATACTGGTACAGCTAGATTCCTAAAGTATTGCATATGTTCTACAGAATATGCATGGAAAGGGAGATTTTCTGTACATCTCATAATTACGGGGTTTGCAAAAGATTCACCACCAAGGGCATGAAAAAACAAAATACATATCTAAAGTACAGCTAGATTCCTAAACTACACGTCCATCCTACAGTACCAGTTTATACAAGGCAAAGTATTGCATATATTCTACATAATATGCATGAAAACCGAGATTTTCTATAGATCTCGTAACTACGGGGTTTGCAATAGATCCCCTAACTATTGATGTTTGCAGTAGCACCTCTAACTACACTGACCTTCAACAATGTGCTTCTTTGCCTAGCCAAGTAACCACAACAACTTATTTGGAAGCTGCAAAAAAACGCACCTAAGTAAGCAGAACTGTAAGGTGGAAATACTATATTTGTACTGCATACACTGAAAGCCAAAGTGGAAAACAAGGAACCAGATTTTAACAACTCAGAAGCATAAAAACAACAGAGCACAGTTCCAACGGAAGCAGTTATTGTAGCCATACAAGGTTCTATAAACACATAATCAAGTGTCGTGCTTTTTAAATCAGGAAAGGAAACACAATTGAGAACCCTACTGAGGAGCAACGAATTCACGGAGAAGTTGATGTACAACAATTGGCAGTAGTAGGAAAAAATTACCAAGTGTAGAGTCTAAACATATTTTCATTAGTGTAAAATGAAGTGCAGACCATGTTATTGAGACTTTTGGAGCTAAACAGGTTAGCGAGGCTGTTGGACATCATTGGCAATATTCAGGGAAACGTAAAAACAACAGAGCACAGTTTCAACGGAAGCAGTTATAGTAGCCATAGAAGGTTCTATAATCACATAATCAAGTGTCATACTTTTTAAATCAAGACAGGAAACACAATTCAGAACCCTATTGAGGAGCAATGAATTCACAGAGAAGGCGATGTACAACAATTCGCAGTAGTAGACAAAAAGTTACCAAGTGCAGAGTCTGCACATATTTTCATTACTGTAAAACAAACTTCACGTCATGCTATTGAGACTTTTGGAGGTAAACAGGCTAGTAAGGCTGTTGGAGATCATTGGCAATATCCAGGGAGTTCACATTCACAGGAACACTATACAGAATAATTTGCTACAAATAATTGAGCTTAGAGTTCTACTTTATTTCATTTAGGAACAGAAAGACAGCGTAATGGTTTAAGGTTAGGACCATATTGTTAAATCGCAGCAACAATATTAAGGAGCCTGATTTGCACAACCATCTTTTTACATTACAAAACCCAAAATAGCAAAAACAATAACCCCAATAGACCTCACTTTCAGCTATGAAAACACGAAGAAGGTCTAAACCAAATCTAAACACACATGGTATATTACACTGCCCTTTATAATTTACAAAATGACTTATTGACCTTACATTACTGGAAATTGTATATCATTTTTCCTTCTCATTCTCTCATCCTTCCATTTATCTACATTCTTCTTCTATCATTTTCTTAACAAGCCTTTTTTTCAGAAACAAAAAATGGTTTAAGGTTAGGACCTCATCCTTCCGTTTATCTACATTTTTCTTCTGTCTTTTGTTTAAAAAGCCTTTTTTAAGAAACCAAAAATGGTTTAAGGTCAGGACAATATTGTTAAACAACAGCAACAATATAAAACACCCTGAATCTAAAAATAATGCATAAACAAAAACCAATTACCTACAAAAGCTAAAATGCAGAGGCATTGGAAGGCAAATGAAAACCAGAGGTAAACACGATGTTACACAGATTAAAACCACCACACAACATAAAACAAACATGCAGACAACCTGAAGCATCAAAAGAAGGCAGAGAAGCAGAAAACACACACCTGGATTGAATGCAAGAACAAAACCTTCAACAGCAGAAGTGATGACCAACTGCGAACAACAAACCAAAACAATGTTAGAATTAAATAGAATTAAACAACCCTTGAACCCTACAAAAATGTGCATGCATCTAGAATGCCCAAAACCAAGGAGTCAATAGCACAGCAAAATCAAATAACATAGCAAAACAATTGGCGGTGAGAAAAACCAAATGAAACAAAAGCTAATTAAACTACAGATAACAAGAAACAGAAAGATGGGAGAATCAGACCCACATGCTAAGGAAGCAAACCGAATTACCTGGACAATCCGGCCTTCAGTGCTGAACCGCAGTCAATACACAGAAATTCAACTGCAGAAACAACATGGCAAAAATAGAGATTAGCAAATAGCAACCCACAAGGAAAACATAAGAGAAGGAGAATGAAGATATGAGCAGCCCACCGCAAACAACAAACGAAATGGCAGAAAAATGGGTTGACCGTTGATTACCCATATTTATACAAGAGCGCGAAGCGGTGGTGGAAGAGGGTAGAAATTCAGGCGGTGGTGCTCAGCTGACGTCAGACCACTCACCGTCTAGGGAAGAGAAGAATGAATGATGAACTGGGCAGCTGTTGTTGTCGAAGAAATGGTTACCAAACGTCGCCGTTTCAACCACCATCTGACCAAGCACATGGGTACAAAACGTCGTCGTTTCGCCAGCAAACCCTTTGGTCGTCCTTGGTCGTCCAACAAACAGCAAATTTAATAGATACTCACAAGTATGATAAGGAGATGAAATTGGGCTCCAAAAAAGGAGATGAAATTGCAACCAATCAAACTGAAACATGTTGCATGCTTTTAGTGTTATTGTGGAAGTCTCTTTTGTTTATAGGCTTTTTCATGAAAAGTTTCTTATTTTTAAGAGTCTTCGTAATAAAATTTCTTAAAAAGTATTGCAGATTATAAAAGATAAATAAATTCATTTAATCCTTTGCACCTTAAAACTCCGTGCTATTTTTGTTGTTGTTGTTTTTAGTACTTTATATTTTTCTTACATTAACATTGACACAATAATGAATCTATTGGATCTATCATATTATCGTGTAAAATTCAGATAAGTCAAATTTTAAGGTTAAAATCGACTATGAAATAGTCACGGTCGAATAATTTGAAGCTTCTCTAAGAAATTGCAAGGAAAATATGATGTTCTTGTTGAGGAGGCTTTAGCTATCCTTCAAGCTTTGTCTTTCGCACTCACATGGGGCTTCTTTAATGTGATCATTGAAAGCGACTCCCTCACTCTACATCAGCGACTTCAAAATCACGTAGAAGACATGTCTTCGGTTGGAAGTATTTTAGATGATTGTAGAACACTTATGTCAGCTTTCATTTTCCTATCTTTCTCCTTCGTTAAAAGGCAAGGCAATATACCTACCCATCTTCTTGCTAGGGAAGGCCTCAATCTCGTTGGATGTCTAGAATGTGGTTCTTCTCCACCCGCTCATGTTATTCATGCTTGTATGTCAGACTATGAAAGATTTGAATAAAACACCCTTTACTCCTAAAAATAAAATAAAAAAAACCGACTATGAAAATGTTATTTGATATGGTGTCGATAACTATTTTTCCTTTTTAGGGATAATAGTTATAAAGACAAAAGTGAAGAAAAAATTGTCAAAAAAGATAAGTGGATTTAAAAATGGTGAAAAATAACAAAAGATACATGAAATGACGAAATTTTACCCTTGTCACATTTAACGACTTCAATTTCACTATCAGACAAATCCACTAAAATAATCCCCTATACTTTTTAATATCAACAAATCTAGTACCAAACAAAAGCAACTATCAAACAAATTTATTAATAATAATGCAATATATTTTTTAATATTAAACAAATCTACTACCAAATAAAAACAAAAACAAATAACGTACGAATGACATAATCGTCCAGCAGAATGATAATTAGTCTTTTTTGTCATTATATTCAATGCACTGGATTAAAAATATATTAATACATGATTTTCTCATGTTTAATATTTGTTCATTTTTTCTATTGGCTTTTGTTACTTTATGTCAGCAGCTATCATTGATTTACCCGTCTACTACCGGGAATTTTCGTGGAGACACCGTATGGTTCAGATCGAATCACACGATGTCTCCACACGAATAGAGACAACGCAAGTAAATTTCTCACATAGTACTGTATCTCTTTATTCAATGATGGCTTATTTGTAATTTGAGTGAATAGTTTGGGTATTTTCGTCATTACAATATTAGAACTCAATCTTTAGGCCTAGTGGTATAAATACTACGGGAAATACTTGTGTGGAAAGGGATTCTGATGTGAAGTGACGGGTGAAACGATCACAACCACACAAGAACCTCCCAAATACTACCAATTGCCAAACCAATCTGAAGCTGCCATTTTTCTTTTCCTTCATTCTTCTTCTTCTTCTTTTTCACAAATGCATTCTTCATGGCTCAAAAAATTGAGAAGCAAAATGTGGAGAGTTGATAAAGAATAAATCAAACCGACGCGATTTTCCCTGTATAATGTAGGTATGTCTTATTTAATATTTTAATTATATCGTGTTGAATATAAATTATTATAACAAATTTAGATTTCAACTACCGTTATTATTTTTTGCAAAACTGCCGTTATTATTTGTCAAAATCATTACTCCACAGAAGTAGTTGTCAAAAACATGTAAATTAAGAAAATAATTAATTGTTTTGACTTTGATTAGATAAATGCTATAATATCCTTATGGAGTGCATTGAAGATTGCGTATGGAAAAAATAAAGAGATGGGTAATATTGAATAATACACTAAATATTGTATTGAAATATGTACTGCTTCAGTTATTTTGAAACAATTTTTTTTGGCAATCGTCTTACTTATTTCGTATTATGCAGAATTTCATGGGGATTTTTTACCCCAACATGTGAGAGAACAACTGGTCTTGAGAACGTCACAAACTGTATTGATTTGTTTTGAGAAAAGTGTGCACCACAGGGCCAACGACAACTTGGTAGGCCTTGAGTTGTTTTGAGAAGGATGTGCAGCACAGACCCGATATATGCCAACGACAACTTGGTTTGGAAGGCCGGCCTATCAAAATCACAACAAAACAACGCACCGGAAGCAAGAGTAATATTAAAAACTATAGTTTTGAGTAGTAAATTGTTGAGTTAAGCATTGATTTTAGAGCGAGGATAGAGTTACAATCAATTTGACACAACGGATGACACAACTTAATCTCTCACCCTTGATTTTAATGACTCTCAATTGATTGTGATGTAGACTTATCGAAATCAAGGGTGGAGATTAGATTGTGTCTCCGGTTATATCATATTGGTTGTGCCTCTATCATTACTCTTATTTTAATATTGAAATGGTTAAAAAGTCCATAAGTGATTTTTTTTTTAAAAGTAAAACAAGAAAAAAAAACAATAATTTTATTAGAGAAACATTTATTAAAATGTATTAAATAATGTATTGATTTTTTAAATAAATACTTTTATGTCAAAAAAATTTACTTCTAAAAAGTGACCCTTTTTGTGGGACGACCCTTTTTGTGGGACGAATGTAGTAAGTCATATGAAAATTGTCTCTTTTTATACATGACGTTTCATTTTTGTTGTAATCCGGTTGTAACGCCCCCGGACCCCGGGTCTGGTAGCGCTAAATGAGTCATAAATGTCCAATCAACTGCTTAGACTGCCGTCCTCGCTTGGTCTAAAAGGGTTAACCCGAGTTGACAAGACCTTTATGTCTCACACTTATATGGGGGTGAGCGTTCTACTACTTTTCCAATGTGGGACATGTTGAAATAGTGTCATAAACCCAATCGGGTTGGACCAGATCCGACCGGGTCGGATCATTTCTACTATTTCTTTATGTTTGTACATAGATTAAATGACTTTTCTGTTGTCATATATATGTTCTTTTAAAGAACCAATTATGAATTGTTATATGATAACGTCCTTAGTATTAAACTGTGATAGAGAAACCATGATAGGCGATTATGGTTGATGAGATCTCTAATCACTTTAATAAGTTTGATACTTAAATGTCTCTAGGCTGATGTACTATTAAACAGCGCATTAATAGTATAAACGGACTAGCACGTATTAGATGTCTTCTCGTCTTTAAGGGCGGGGATAGATCTCGTCTATCGAAGTGTAGAGACACTTGGACCGTACGTGGACGTGTATTAGAGAATGTGTACGTTAGGCGACCCACTTACACGGATAAGTGTCACACTATGTGGCGGTTGTGTAATTATCCTTAAGACCGGAGTCTTCGTGGCATCACGGTGTGGATTGTCATGCTTTGACACTATTGAGGTTTCCACAGCCACGGGGCGATCATGCGGTAGTGATTGGGTGTGATACTGAAACATGCGGAGTATACATGATTGGTCGTCCGGGAATCGCGTATCCTATGATTGAGATCGAATATCCGAAATGGTCTTCTTATAAGGAATGTCTTACTCTCGTTAATCTTTGCAAAGTGGGAGTAAACGAGTTACTTCGAGAGAGCATGATATCCGGATTATAAGATACGGTCGTTAATGTTTGACACTCGACGTACGACTGTATGGATATTATTACAGCGATAGGATTGTAACTTACACGGTAATTGTTTCACATGAAATGTAGTAGTCATTGCATTTGACTCTTCCGATGATTGGGGGTCACGGTGTGTTGCTAGACGCTATCCCGTGATCGTTAGGCATGAAGGGCATATTCGTAATTTGCACTTTGTGTCTACGACCAACATATTCGGAAGCCTATCGGGTCACACACATATGAACATCTAGCCGGATTAAAATGTGGTTATGGATGATAACCAAATAAGGAAAGTTTATCTCGAGACTATAAAAGTTATAGTGGTAAATTAATATGGTGGTATTTATTTATTATGAATAAATTAAATACAAGATATTAATAACATTATATTAATTAAAGAATATTCCGGATGCCAAATTATTGGCTAAAGGTGGCGTAATTTGGAGTGTATAAGATACACTTGGATTGTGCAATTTAATTAATGATATTACCTATTATTAATATTAGATATTAATAAAATAAAATAATATATATATATATGTTATGAATGCATGCGTGTGTACATTAAATGCAAATTAAATTTGCATGCATGCGCACCGTGTGTATATATATATATATATATATATATATATATATATATATATATATATATATATATATATATATATATATATATATATATATATATATATATATATATATATATATATATATATATATATATAGATTTATTTATGAATATATATATATGTGATATATACACATGTGTAAATTGATTTATGGTAATATAATAAAAGATAAATATTATCGATATAAGATATTGACAAAATCTTGGAAATATTCAATATGAGATATTGACAATATCCTAGATTTATTTAATATGAGATATTATAATAAATGAGATAAATCAATCAAATATATTTTCCTTATTTTATTGGAAAAAGGTTTTCTTCTCCTCTACTCTATTTGGGGCGCCACTTCTACTATAAATAAGAGGTGGGTGTCAAGCTCTTTTGTACATCATAATTCCAAGAACTAATAGTTCTTGTGTAAAATAGAGAGCATCCTATAGAGAGTTGGAGAGAGGGGAAAAAGGACGGTCTAGCAACCGGAGTTTTCCAATAGCAATCCATGATGGGATTCCGGCCGGTTTGTTCGTGTGGACTAGCGGTAGAGGCCGAACACTCGGGCGGCTCTATGCAGAACTACTCTCCTTAGACGGTCAAAGCGACGATCTTATAGATCAACCAAGGTAACCACCGTCTACTACTTGTTTGTTTATTGCTTAAACGAAGTCGATCTTGGGTCGATAGGAAATAAATTTTTGAATTCCGCTGCGTTCCCGCGTAGATTTCCTAATAGTGGTATCGGAGTGAGGTTCGAGTTTAAGCAATAAGCAGTTTATTATGCGTAGTTAATTTTATCGTTTAAATCACGTGAGCAAAAGTGATACATGAAAAGAAAAAAAAACGAGATTGGGTGGTGCTCGGCCGACTGGCGGCGGCACCACCAGCGGCGGCGGCTGGACGGCGGCGGCAGCAGGGCAACCTGCTGCCGGCAGTCGGTTGACCGGTCAATGCTGGCGGATCTCCAAATTTTTGTTTTGTGTATTTTGTGATTCAATATGGTTAATAATTGTGATTGTTAATTTCCCTTTGTTTAGTTGTGTCGTATGGCTAACCAACGGTTTCAAATAGTTTGGGCGCGTATCGGATGCCACGGCATTAAAATAATAATGGTCTTTCCAAACTTTGTTTGGAATAGGCTAGCCCTTTCCAAATATTTGATTTGGGAAAAGCGCCAGCTGTGCGCCACTTCCAAAATTTTGATTTTGGAAAGTGGCCAGGCCTAAACCAAAATTATTTGGCCTTTCCAAATATTTGATTTGGAATAGGCCTAGGTCTTGGCCACTTCCAAAATTTTTGATTTTGGAAAGTGGTTTTGGAAACCAAAGGCATCCCTTTGATTACGAATCAAAAGGAAAGAAACAAAAGAGAAATAATTTTAATTTTGATTTATTTTGGAATAGTTCTAATTAATTAAAATTAAAATCGTTTAAAATCAATCGTTAATTTTATTTCGATTAAAATCATTTAATTAATTAAATGTTAATTAGTTAATTGATTGGATAAAATTATTTAATAGATTAAATGTTAATTGATTAATTAAGACGCAAATAGTTAAATTTTAATTTTATCTCTTTCATAAGATTTTATTGTATGGATTATATATAGTAGATATAATATGATTATATGGACCCCGATTGATCATGGACTCGACCGATAGGATAGATATGAATGATTTAATTTTTCTGTTGGTTTAAAATTTGTCCTAGGCCGTTATGAAGAACGTGACCTAGTTTATTTTCTGCATTTTATCCCATTCCCGTTAGCCCCCCCCCCCCCCCCCCCCGTGTGCGGCGGGTGTATTTATTTTATTAGATAGAATTAAATGTAGCAAGAATTGAGCAGAAGATGGAGACCAAACAAAGACGAAAATAAAGATCACATTGGAGAATGGAGCATTAAAGATCCTATTGGCGGTTGCAGCTACCCTTAGATTGTGACCCGCGGTTTCGTCAGTTTTTATTCGAAACCGCACCTAGGAAAAGTCCATGATCATACCGGTTACTTTACGTATTTATTTATTTTGTGCTTGTATTTATTTTATATGATACGATAGATGCATGACTAGGCACGATCTAGATAAATGTGTAGGATGTATGTCTATAGAGATAGATATATTTGATGAGACCATAATAAATTAATTAAGAGAATTAATTCGAAATTAATTAAGTGAATTAATTTAAAAATTACTCCCACAACAAAAATCGAGTTATAATATGTCTCCCAATATTATAGTGACGGTGAAGAGCCTTTGTTCGGATCCAACTGATCGGCCCACGTCGGGAGTTGACCTACCACGGGTATATCGTCATTATCGAGATATGATCGTTATGAGATCTCATGAATAATTGGGTTACGACTCGACTAAGAATCTTGCGGTGATTGGCCCACGTCAGGACCGTCTGATTTTAGAGACATAAGGTTGACTATCACATAGACGATGTGAATTGTCAAAGAGTTGACTAGTCAAACCACTGAAAGTCGCGTTAGACGCGATTGGTAAGAAGTACCTACCCGTCGAAATTGACCCGGTCGATCGGCCCACGTCGGGGATCGAGTCAACTAGATAGGATTTCAACCACTAAAGAATTTTGAAAATTCTTGAAAGTCAATTGGGAGTAGTTGACTAGTGGGAGCAAAATCATAATCCCAAAGATCATATTTGATTTTGCGTGTATGGACAACAACACTCTTTTATCTTCATTTTTTATGTTGTAGTTTTTTAGCAAACTTTTATATTTATGTTTTTCTCGATTAGTAAAACCAAATTATGACTGTTTGAGAACGTTCTCAAGAATGGTTAAGTAAATTTAAATCCTTTTAAAATAAAGCAATAACACGAGCAATCCCGTTATAGTAGCTAAAGTCAAGGAGACTACATATTTGATGGAGTCCTCCAAGACTTTAATTATTAAAAAAAACGGTAGCTCATTGGACACGATCCAATATGATCATTCAGTCATATGATGACAATTAATTCAAACGTTGGATAAGAATGACCACATCTAATTTTGGAAAGGTTGTTTTCAAAATTGTAAGATTTAAGTATCGACTTAATTTTATCATTGCTTAAAGGTTAATTAAATAGTCAATGTTTTGAATACGATTCAAAAGGTTAAATAAACTATTTAATAAACTTTAGATTTTCTTTATGAAGGGAAATTGAAAACATAGCTCTTGTGATCTTTCTTAAGTCTTATGAAGACTACAATAAGAAACATTTCTCAAGTGCTTAAAGGATTAAAATGAAAGTTAGGGCATGTGCTTAAATAGAGAACTTATTGAAGTTTCTATTATAGGCAAGTAAGTTGAGATAAATCAATCTAAGTTCAAGTGAACTCTTAGATATATGATATCTTACGAGTGTGATTAAATTAGAAAGGTTAATACAGATATGGAAGGTGAAGCAAACGTTGTAACACTTACCATATTCTGGATCTAGTAAACTGATAAGGGAATTAAATAAATGTTATTATGTTCCGGTTCTTATAAAGAACATGCTTTGAGTTATTTGTTAGGATTTAGTAGACATATTCAATCGTAAAGAATAAATGTTATTCCGATAAAGTTGGAAGGTCACTGAATCTAACATACTAAATTGATGTCACTATATAGATGATATAAGTGATAGGATCTCAACTAAATATTTGTATGGTTATTATCCTTGATTTGTGGTTACTCTAGACATAGTCTCTCTGGAAGGAAAGCGTGTAACTAAACGTCATTCTGATGATGTTGAACCATATGATTATGAATCATGTGGGTAATACGTATCTTACCTAAAGATGACTAAAATACCCTTTTATGAAAAGGCTATAAACTCTAGAAAAATTGTCTAAAGCCTAAACATACCGATGTTTGTTGGCTTATGACAATTAATGCCACAAATAATTGTTTGTTAATCTCTATGACTATTTTTAGAAATAGTCAAGTGTACTCAGTGAAGTGCATAATTCGGAAAGCCCGAAAGGTTCGAGCTAGTACGAATATGAGATTGATGAGTCGCTAGGAATTAATCTTCAATTGGATTGAAGTAATTAATACCTGAAGGGTGTTTCAGAAGTCGTCTGAAAAGGAATAAGATTCTTCCCTTGAAGGATACCATCTTTGGGATACGCAATTAGATTGTGTTCCCAAAATGGAAACAACACCTTATATGATAAAGGTGTGACGAAAGCCATGCAAAGTATCCCTTACCCGTTTCGGGATAGTGCCCTTATACTTAACTGAGTTCCGAAGAATAAAGGTTGAATAAATTCCATAATAGATATGGAAAGCGATAATGTCAAATTTATCTTAACCGATGATTTGAAGTTATCATAGGCAAAGTCAAAAAGGTCTTGGAGCCTAGTACGACATATGCAACTTTGTGGAATGTCTTAGCTAGCACGCTGGATATTATTTACCTGTTCGCGGAGCAAAATGTTTGTCTCCAAACATGCTGTCTTCTAAAGGAAGTGTTTCTTCCAAAACAAACAGTGGGAGTGAATCAGATCTCAAAAGAGTTTGCGAACCACAAAGATACATTCAACCAATGGAGCATGAGCAGACGCCGCATAGCGATGAGGTGTAGGACACTGCTCAGTGCACACAAAAGTTCTGTAAGTCTGTGGATAACCTCAAGCCTGAAAAGGCTGTTGGTATGTTCATCTTGAAGAATGAATATCTCACGACTTATGAAGGAATGTTTGAAAGGCAAGATTGAAAGATATGGCCAGGAGCCATAATATCTGAATTAGATTCTACTAGTGACAACCAGGTTGTGAACCTAGTCTGTCTTACCTAAGGGGAATGTCCCTGAAAGGCTGACATGGATTGTAATATGATTACCATCAGGCTATAGTGACGGCTGAGGGGTACGGGGTGTAAACCTTGTAATTACCTTTATCTTTGCCGCCGAGCCCAGTTCTAATCAGATGATGCTTGTTATAACTTCGTATCATGGCTATATGATAGTGTTGAAGACGTTGGGTAGATAGCTCGATGTTCATAAACGATAACATGATATGTAAGCCCACGAGATCCATTTATGGACTCAAACAAGTTTCTCCAGACAATTTCTTTGTTTGATAATCAAAGGAGTTTGATTTAGTCAAAATAAGGATATGCCCCTTGTGCAATATGGATAGTGGGAGTGTGTTACGATTTTCGATTAAGGTATTGGATATCTCTCTCGAGAATTGTCACCCTATGTCAAAGTCAATTAATGTTTGGTAGTTCAAGTTTTTTTTTTACGAAAGCACTTGGATTGGCAGTTCTTAATTTTGGAAATAATAATCTATAGCGATAGATTTAACTGCTATTAGATTATAGTTTACCTATATAGATGTGATGCTAAAAGAGTTTAGCATAGGTCGCGACGGGGATACTGCTAGTCAGCGTTCTCAAGATCTATCTATGTTAGGACGTTAGTCCTAAAGATGAGGTGAAAGATGATGCTTATGAAAGGTTTCCTTCGCTACTGCGATAGGAACCATCATAAAGGTAATGCCGGATGTTCATAGTCCATGAATAGTCATGAGCAAGTATGAAAGTAGATCTGGTGAATGTCGAGAATATCCTTAAACATGTTAAGGAAAGTTTCCTAGTTTATTGAAACTTGGAATTAAATAAACGTAGATATACAGACGTATATCCTGAGTCTTATGAAGGCGAGTGGGAGCTACAGTCTGGGTTTGCAATCACCTTGATTAAGTGATACAGTGAGCTGGAAATGTTCTAGCATATGGGTCACTGTAAATTCTACAACTAGGCCAAAACACAGTAGTGCCTTAGAGGCGCAGCGGGAGCAGTACATGGATCTAGAAGGTTCATTCCTGAACCTTGTACGGTTCTTCCACCTTTTCTATATAGCTGATATAGTAAGTGGATTCATTGCTTGAAGCAAGGACCAGGGTCTCGTCAGAGATTCATGTGTGTGTTGAGGCGGTTCCATTGACTTGGTCATTTGAAACATGATATGAAGATAGTCTGAGTCCCATGGATAGCGATCCGTTTATGGCTAGAGCTGGTTGCGAGTATTGCATGAGATTCTTGTGTTTCAACTTGGTCTTGTGTGTGCGAGTGATTGGTTTTAGGCCAAGTGGGAGATTGTTGAAATAATGTCCTAAACCCAATCAGGTTGGACCAGATCCGACCGGGTCGGATCATTTCTACTATTTCTTTATGTTTGTACATAGATTAAATGGCTTTTCTGTTGTCATATATATGTTCTTTTAAAGAACCAATTATGAATTGTTATATGATAACGTCCTTAGTATTAAACTGTGATAGAGAAACCATGATAGGCGATTATGGTAGATGAGATCTCTAATCACTTTAATAAGTTTGATACTTAAATGTCTCTAGGCGATGTACTATTAAACAAATACATTGATAGTATAAACGGACTAGCACGTATTAGATGTCTTCGTCTTTTAAGGGCGGGGATAGATCTCGTCTATCGAAGTGTAGAGACACTTGGACCGTACGTGGACGTGTATTAGAGAATGCGTACGTTAGGGACGACCCACTTACACGGATAAATGTCACACTATGTGGCGGTTGTGTAATTATCCTTAAGACCGGAGTCTTCATGGCATCACGGTGTGGATTGTCATGCTTTGACACTATTGAGGTTTCCCCTAGCCACGGGGCGATCATGCGGTAGTGATTGGGTGTGATACTAAAGCATGTGGAGTATACATGATTGGTCGTCCGGGAATCGCGTATCCTATGATTGGGATCGAATATCCAAAATGGCCTTCTTATAAGGAATGTCTTACTCTCGTTAATCTTTGCAAAGTGGGAGTAAACGAGTTACTTCGAGAGAGCATGATATCCATATTATAAGATATGGTCGTTAATGTTTGACACTCGACGTACGACTGTATGGATATTATTACAGCGATAGGATTGTAACTTACACGGTAACTATTTCACATGAAAGGTAGTAGTCATTGCATTTGACTCTTCCGATGATTGGGGGTCACGGTGTGTTGCTAGACGCTATCCCGTGATCGTTAGGCGTGAAGGGCATTTTCGTAATTTGCACTTTGTGTCTACGACCAACATATTCGGAAGCCTATCGGGTCACACACATATGAACATCTAGCCGGATTAAAATGTGGTTATGGATGATAACCAAATAAGGAAAGTTTATCTCGAGACTATAAAGGTTATAGTGGTAAATTAATATTGTGATATTTATTTATTATGAATAAATTAAATACTCCCTCCGTCTCAAAATGTGTGGGACATTTCCTTTTTTAGCCTCTTACGAAAAGTCTAATTAATCCTTGGAATTTCGTTAATTGATGTAATATTATTAGGGTTATGATAAAGTGAAACTTAAAGTACATAAATGTAAAAAGTATTAGATCATTTGATGAAATTCGAAGGATTAATTAGACTTTTCGTAAGCGGTTGAAAAGTCAAACGTCCCAAACATTTTGAGACGGAGGGAGTACAAGATATTAATAATATTATATTAATTAAAGAATATTCCGGATACCAAATTATTGGCTAAAGGTGGCGCAATTTTAGAGTGTATAAGATACACTTGGATTGTGCAATTTAATTAATGATATTATCTATTATTAATATTAGATATTAATAAAATAAAATAATATATATATGTTATGAATGCATGCGTGTGTGTACATTAAATGCAAATTAGATTTGCATGCATGCGCACCGTGTGTGGATATATATATATATAATATATAGATTTATTTGTGTAATATATATATGTGGATATATACACATGTGTAAATTGATTTATGGTAATATAATAAAAGATAAATATTGTCAATATAAGATATTGACAATATCTTGGAAATATTCAATATGAGATATTGACAATATCCTAGATTTATTTAATATGAGATATTATAATAAATGAGATAAATCAATCAAATATATTTTCCTTATTTTATTGGAAAAATATTTTTTCTCCTCTACTCTATTTGGGGCGCCACTTCTACTATAAATAAGAGGTGGGTGTCAAGCTCTTTTGTACATCATAATTCCAAGAACTAATAGTTCTTGTGTAAAATAGAGAGCATCCTATAGAGAGTTGGAGAGAGGGGAAAAAGGCCGGTCTAGCAACCGGAGTTTTCCAATAGCAATCCATGATGGGATTCCGGCCGGCTGTTCGTGTGGACTAGCGGTAGAGGCCGAACACTTGGGCGGCTCTATGCAAAACTACTCTCCTTAGACGGTTAAAGCGTCGATCTTATAGATCAACCAAGGTAACCACCGTCTACTACTTGTTTGTTTATTGCTTAAACGGAGTTGATAAGAAATAAATTTTTGAATTCCGCTGCGTTCCCGCGTAGATTTCCTAACAGGACATTACATTCTCCCCCCTTATAAGGGACTGGCGTCCTCGCCAGGACGGCCAAGACTGTTCCTGGATCGTCCCTACCAGAGGTAACTAGAGGCCATCCTTACACCGTCTTCTTGTACGGAGCAGCGCATAGTTCCGTCTGATAGTCGGCTCTGAATACCATTCTGTAACGCCCCCAGACCCCGGGCCTGGTAGCGCTAAATGAGTCATAAATGTCCGGTCAACTGCTTAGACCGCCGTCCTCACATGGTCTAAAAAGGCTAACCCGAGTTGACAAGACCTTTATGTCTCACACTTATATGGGGGTGAGCATTCTACTATTTTTCCAATGTGGGACATTACACCGGTAAAGTTAGGTCTAACCCGATTTTGTTTGTTGATGAATGATAAAATCAATAATCATTATTGAGTAATCGGCTTTGTTTGGGCAAAGAAAATCGGGTTTGAGTCTGTAGCATTAGGAATTCAGTCGAATTTTGAAAACATCTGAATGATCTTCTATTTCAAAATAGGTTTTGTTGTTCATGGTGCGGACAACGAAAATGGCGTGGATGAACATCTCAATTGCCATAACTGCAGCGGCATAACTGCGACCGCATACGAAAGTCGAATGCCACGGTAGCCGTGTTATATGGAGGTTGAATGCTACGGTAATACACTACAAATCAACGCGAGTATTCCAACCCAACCAACAATAAGGCAACTAAATTAAAACCTTTCCTGACCAAGGTTAGTGTTGGGATTTGAAAGTCACACTATTTACATATATCCGTTATGAGAATATAGCCGTTGAGATTCCCGATAAACTCCACACCCACAACCAAAATGATGAACACATCTCTCGGGAAGAGCTTCCGGTAACGGGAGTGAAAGTCCAGCACTATACACTCTTTCCGACCAACCGGAACACCAACCCACGACGGAAAAATTCATACTGACGCGCATGTGAAACCGAAACCTGCAACAATTGACTCGAATGAATGACTATGATCCCGCTTCCATTCTCACACTCACCGCCCCAACACTTTATTGTGGCACTCGACCTATGGCTCCGTCACGTTACTGTGGCACTCGACTACGTATAACACAAGTATGGCGTTCCCCGTGAACGAGTGAAGAATACTAGAATGCATGATGTGAGGGGTGTCGAGCTAGACATTATCACTGTCTCCTCCACAAACAACAAAAACTATCGAATTAAACTCAAGCATGCATGCGAGCCACCCGGTGATCGTGACCATAGACATGTTCTCGAAATCAGACTCAATATGCGATGCTAGAACCAATGATTGTGACCATAGACATGTTTTCGAAATCAGACACAAAAACTGTCGAATTAAACCCACAAGCATTCGACCCACCCGGTGATCGTGACCATGGACATGTTCTCGAACACAGACTCAATGTGCGATGCTAGAAGATTGCATTCCGGCCTTCTTTTCCCATGTTTGTTTTAATTTTGATCATAAATATGAAGGTTATTGTGGAAATATTATATTATATGTGGAAATATTATATTACATTGTTGTAATTATAAATCGTTACATTGTAACATATTACTTATGTATCAAGAGACATATTAATTGTATTGAATAAACAATTAATATGTCCTAAAGTCATAAAGTAACTCTAGTTTGTCCTATTATGTATTAGCCGACTCTAGCATTTAATACTAGCCGGCTATAGTATTTATACCCTTTCTTCAAACATGAATAAACAAGTTGAAGTTTACTCAAGTAATATTACTTTCTCAAACTTTCTTCATGGTATCAGAGACTTAAAATCCTGAATCCGCTGCAAAATCTCCCTAACCTGCTGAAACATCTCATCTAATATCAAGAATGTCTTCATTATCTGAAGCTTCCTAACCCTCAGTAGAGTCCCAGCTGCCTCAGCAGACTGGGGTCACTGAAAACCATTCATTTACAAATCACAGACTTGATGGCAACAACTACTTGCTGTGGTCAAGATCTATGAAAATGTATATCTCAGGCCAGAGCAAGATGGGATACTTGTCTGGTTTCAAACCTGCCCCTGCTGAAACTGACCCCAAGTTTGAAGCATGGGATACAGAAAATAACCAAGTCATGACCATCCTCACGAGGTCAATGACAAAAGAGATCACTGAGAACTTCATGATGTATGATACTGCAAAGGAATCTGGGACAATGCCAGAGACCTTTACTCAAAAAAGGACAATACATCTGAGGTCTATGATCTTGAAGCTAAAATCCAAAATTGCAGGCAAGGGGATCGGTCTGTAACTCAGTACTTCAACCAACTATCTAAGGCATGGCAACACCTAGATATGTTGGAAATTCACCCATGGAAGGATGTAGAGGATGCTGCCTTATACACGAATATCATGGAGAAGAAGAGGGTATTCAAGTTCCTAACAGGACTGAACTCATCCCTTGATGATGTTAGAGGTAGAGTTCTTTCTACTAAACCTCTCCCCAGTCTCAAATCTGTATTTGATGAAGTCAAACATGAGGAAAGCAGGAGGAAAGTAATGCTGCAAAGCAACCCTGCTGATCACCCTACGATAGCTCGGCAATGTTGGTGGTCAGGAAGCCTACTGAGGTTACTGAGATTTACAGGAACACTACTGAGAAGGCAGGAAAATTGTTCTGTGACCACTGCAAACGCACAAATCACACCAAGGACACTTGCTGGAAACTCTATGGTAAGCCTAACTCTTTTAAACCCTCCAAACCAACCAGGGAGAGTCAGGGCAGGCATGTCAGTGAAGAAGGGAACAAAGATACCAGGTTGGATGCTCAGTTTGCTGCCTTCAAAGCCTTCATTGCTCAACAAAAGGAAGGTAGTTCTATTACTGACATAGCTACTCATGCTAAAACAGGTATATTCCACTCACCTCTCAGTAATGATACTTGGATTGTTGATTCTGGGGCCTCATCCCATATGACTGGTAACAAGAGTCTCATATCTCAGTTTAGGCCCTGTCATCAAACCCACAATATTAGGATTGCTTTGATGGATCTATTTCATGTGCACAAGGTTTTGGAAATGTTAAACTTACGATAAGATATACCTTCGGGATGTCCAATTTGTTCCAAAATTAGATCGTAACCTTATATCACATCGGTAGACTCACTAAAGACCTAAATTGGACGAGTCTTGTTTAATGACAATCGGTGTATTTTCCAGATCTTTCTTCACGGGAAGTGATTAGGAGAGCTAAAGCCTGCTCAGGACTGTTTATGGTAAACCCGGCTGAAGACAGAAGATTGAAGATTGAAACTGCCTCAGCAGCCTGCACCCAAACCTTAGACAATATCATGTTATGGCATTATAGACTAGGTCATCCAAGTTTTGGTTATTTAAAGTCTTTATTTCCTGAATTGTTTAAAGGATGTAACCTCAGTGACCTTCAATGTGATATTTGTCAGTTTGGTAAACTTACTAAGTCTGTGTATACTAAATTACCTTACTTACCTTCCACACATTTCACTCTAATACATAGTGATGTATGGGGACCTTCAAGAGTTAAAAGTATAACAGGGAAGAGGTGGTTTTTCACCTTCACAGATGATCACACCAGGATCACATGGCTGTTTCTGATGAAAGATAAATCTGAAGTTGGAACCATCTTCCAAGAATTCTATAATATGGTATCCACTCAATTTGACACTAAGATTAAAATCTTAAAAACGAGATAATGCCCCGGAATACTATGAGTCCAACCTCGGCACCTTCCCGAATGATAATGGGATTATTCACACCGGTAGGTGTGTGTAGAGACACCTCGGCAAAATGGGGTTGCTTTGAGAGGAAGAACAGAGCACTTACCGGGAGATGGCTAGATCGGTCATGTTCACCACACATGTGCCTAAATATATGTGGGGTGAAGCTATATTAACTGCCACATACCTGATCAACAGGTTACCCAGCAGAGTGTTAGGATTCGAGACTCCCATTCAAACCCTGCTGACAACTCATCCATGTCCTCATCTCATTGCTGACTTGCCTCCAAAGATCTTTGGATGTACTGTGTTTGTATATATTCATGCCCAACACAGAAGCAAACTTGATCCCAAAGCTCATAAGTGCATCTTCCTAGGCTATGCCAAAGACAGGAAAGGTTACAAGTGTTATTCTTCCACTGACAAAAGATTTTACAATTCTATGGATGTAAAATTCTTTGAAAGAACTCCATACTACGGCGAACCTGCGAGACAAATCACGAAGGCAACCTTATTGAAATTGAGATCACTGTAATCCCTCAACCTACTCCTCAGCAGACTCCTGATACTCATCGCCCCTACGCACCTCGGCGGATTCTGAACCTCGGCGGCCCTACCGAGCCTGCCGAACCTCAACGGCCTCACGAGCCTACTGACCCTGCTCATTCTACTGATATTGATGACAGACCCATTGTTGTCCGGAAGGGAAAGAGATCATGCACTAATCACTCTATTCATACTTATGTGTCTTATGATCACTTGTCACCTTCTTTTGCTATGTTTACACAGAACTTGGATACTCACTCTATTCCTAAGAATATACAGGAAGCTCTCCAACATGATAAGTGGAAGGCAGCAGTCAAAACTGAAATGACTGCTCTCCTTGACAACCATACTTGGGACCTCACCACTCTCCTACATGGAAAGAAGACAGTCAGTTGTAAATGGCTGTTCACTATCAAGTACCATGTTGATGGTACTATTGACAAATACAAAGCTAGACTGGTTGCAAGGGGATTCACTCAAACATATGGACTTGACTACAAAGAGACCTTTGCACCCGTGGCAAAGTTAAACACTTGTCGTCGGTACGATCTCACTTGTTGTCCAACTTGATCGGCCTCTCCACCAATTGGATATCAAGAATGCTTTCCTAAATGGTGAACTTACTGAGGAAGTCTATATGAATGTACCTCCTGGTTTTGCCAACACTCACACTTAAGGGAAAGTTTGCAAATTGAGGAAATCTCTATATGGCCTAAAGCGGTCCCTAGAGCTGTTTTGGCAAACTTACTACTTGTGGTTAAAGGCTGCTTGGATATCATCAATGCAACTCGAGATCACACCATGTTTATCAAAACAACCAACCAGAAAAGATCCATTCTTATTGTCTATGTGGATGATATCATCCTTACTGGTGATGACCCTGCTGAGCTCCAATAATTGAAGACCCTGCTGGCCAAAGTATTTCAAGTTAAAGATTTGGGCTCCCTTAAGTACTTTCTTGGTATGGAAATAGCAAGAAACAGTCAGGGTATATCTGTCTCACAGAGGAAGTATATACTAGACTGCTGAAGAAACGGCATGCTAGGCTGCAAACCGGCTATCTCTCCAGTTGACCCCAGTAATCCACTGGTACATGGTAATGTTGCTGTAAGAAAGGAACAATATCAGAGACTTGTAGGGAAACTCATCTATCTCTCTCATACAAGACTTGATATTGCATATAGAGTTAGCCTTGTCAGTCAGTTCATGCATTGCCCTACTGAGCACCATTGGGATGCTGTCTACAGAATACTCAGATACTTGAAGTCCACTCCCTGGCCGGGGCTTACACTTCACTAAGTCTACTGACAGATCAGTGAAGGTCTATACTGATGCTGACTGGGCTGGTTGCCACATAGACAGAAGATCTACCACAGGCTATTGCTCATATGTATGGGGTAATCTTGTCACTTGGAGAAGCAAGAAACAACCTATTGTATCTAGAAGCAGTGCTGAAGCTGAACTCAGGGCACTGGTTTTGGGCATTTGTGAAGCATTATGGCTGAAAAGAGTCCTTACGACCTTCGACGGACCCTCGACAACTTTGTCATACTCTCTGTTGTGACAATAATTCAGCTTTATGCATGACATAGGATCCAGTCCATCATGATAAAACCAAACATGTGGATATTGATAGACATTTCCTTAAAGAGAAGATTGATGCCAAGATCATTCAACTTCAGTATGTTCCCTCACCAGACCAAAATGCTGATATTCTCACCAAGGCAATTCCCCCGCTTTTGTTCAGCAGACTGAGTAGCAAACTTGGCTGTATTGACATATACAACCCAGTTTGAGGGGGGTGTGGAAATATTATATTATATGTGGAAATATTATATTACATTGTTGTAATTATAAATCGTTACATTGTAACATATTACTTATGTATCAAGAGACATATTAATTGTATTGAATAAACAATTAATATGTCCTAAAGTCATAAAGTAACTATAGTTTGTCATATTATGTATTAGCCGACTCTAGCATTTAATACTAGCCGGCTCTAGTAACTTTTACTTTACTAGCTATGACCTTTACATGCTTGTATCTATTTATACCCTTTCTTCAAACATGAATAAACAAGTTGAAGTTTACTCAAGTAATATTACTTTCTCAAACTTTCTTCAGTTATCAATAATCTCAAATCTGTGTTCTGTTATATAAGCATCAAGCATGTGTTAATTTAATCTCAAAGGCGGAGTGGCTGGTGCAGACAGACAGAAATACGAGCTATTTTCACCAGCGGAAACGAAACTCCATTCATCTGCTCCATGATTCCCAAGGGGTTGTTTTGTTGAAATAGTATCCTAAATCCAATCGGGTTGGACCGGATCCGACCGGGTCAGATTATTTCTACTATTTCTTTATAATTATACATATATAATAAATGGCTTTTTTGTTGTCATATATTTTTTCTTTAAAGAACCAATTATGAATTGTTATATGATAACGTCCTTAGTATTAAACTATGATACTTAAATGTCTCTAGCCTGATGTACTATTAAACAGGGCATTGATAGTATGTACAGACTAGCACGTATTAGATGTCTTCTGTCTTTAAGGGCAGGGATAGATCTCGTCTATCGAAGTGTGGAGATACTTGGACTATACGTAGACGTGTATTAGAGAATGCGTACGTTAGACTGACCCACTTACACTGTTAAGTGTCACACTATGCGACGGTTGTGTAATTATCCTTAGGACCGAAGTCTACATGGCATCACGGTGTGGATTGTCATGTTTACCACTATTATGGTTTCCCCTAACCATGGGGCGATCATGCGGTAGTGATTGGGTATGATATTGAAGCATGCGGAGTATACATGTTAGGTCTTCTGGGAATTGCGTACCCTATGAGTAAGAGTGAATATCCGAAAGGGCCTTCTTATAAGGATTGTCTTGCTCTCGTGAATCTTTGCAAAGTGGAAGTAAATGAGTTTCTTTGAGAGATCATGATATCCAGATTATAAGATACGGTCATCAATGATTGACACTCGACATACGACCGTATGGATATTATTGCAGCGATAGGATTCTACACACTAACAGAGCACATGAAAGGTAATAGTCATTGCGTATTGACTCTTCCGATGATTGGGGGTCACGGACGTGTTGCTAGACGCTATCCGTGATCGTTAGATGTGAAGGGCATTTTTGTAATTGCGCCTTATGTCTACGGCCAACATATTCGGAAGCCTATCGGGTCACACACATATAAACATCGAGTCGAATTAAAATGCGGTTATAGTTGATGACCAAATAAAGAAAGAATATATCTCATACTATAAAGGTTATAGTGGTCATTAATATGGTGGTATTTATTTATTATGAATAAATATAGTACAAAATATTAATTATGTTGATTAATTAAATATGTCTATAGATACATAATTTCGAAATATGTATATATGATATACATGTATTTTGTAAATTAATTAGTCATAGTATTACCGGATGCCAATCATGGCTATATGGGGCGCAGTTTCTAGTGTATAGGATACATTTGAATTGTGTAATTTAATTAATAAGATTACTGTAATATTAATATTGGATATTAATTGATTTTTGGAAAATAGATTTATGGTAATAAGATAAAGATAGTCAATATTAGATATTGACAATATCTTGGAAATATTTAATATAAGATATTAAATTAAATGAGATAAATCAATCTAAGGGATTTTCCTTATTTTATTAGGAAAATATTTTCTCTCTCATCATTCTACTAGAAGCTAATCCCAATCAGTTGGGGAGGTCATCTGGGGCGCCATATATGCCTATATAAAGAGAGGTTTGGCTAGTTCTTTTGTACACCATCATTCCAAGAGCTAAATGTTTTTGTGAAAAATAAAAGAGCTTCTTAGAGAGAGATTATAGAGAGAGAAAAAGATGACCTAGCAGTCGAGTTTTTCTAGTAGCAATCCTTGGCGGGATTCCGGTGAGGTGCTCGTGTGGATTACTGGTAGAAGCTGGACACTTGGACGGCTCGTGCACATCTTCTCCTACCGGACGGTCAAAGCGTCAATCTTTTAGATCAACCAAGGTAATATCACTGTCCCCTCTCTTATATGTTTATTGTTTAAACGAAGACGATCCTGGATCGGGAAATCAATTTTTAAATTCCGTTGCGCTACTCGATTGATTTCCTAACATGTTTATGATGAGCCTGCTGACATGGAGCGTGTTGCGGTGGAATATTTTCAGGGCATATACTCATCTAATGGGACTGCCATTAATCTAGATGGGTTGCACTTTGCTGAAATTGACGTTGACCAACAGCAGCTCTTAGCAGCAGCCTTTACTAGGGAAGAAGTTTGGGTGGCTTTGAAACAATTTCCGGGGAGGAAGTCGCCTTCTGCAAAAATTCTGGAGTATAGTAAGGGAAGATGTTCTGAACATAGTGTTGGATGTTTTGAACAATGGTGCGTCTCTTGGAATGTTGAATGAAACTTATATCTCGCTGATTCCAAAGGTTGCTACCCCCACGGTCATGACAGAGTTTCGCCCGATTGCATTGTGTAACTCGATCTATAAACTTATCTCTAGGGTGATAATTAACCGTCTGAAAGGGGTGATTGGTGATGTGATCTCCGATAATCAAAGCGCGCTCGTATCAGGTCGTCTTATCACGGACAATGCAATTATTGCTTTTGAAGCTTTTCATTCCTTACAAGCAGGGGAGCAGGGGTGTGCTAATCACGCGGCTTTGAAGCTGGATATGGGTAAGGCCTTTGACCGGGTAGAGTGGCAATATCTCTGAAGGGTCAGGAGCGCATGAGGTTTCCTTTATCCTTTATTGATGTGGTAAGATGATGTGTGTCGACAGTGTCTTACCGGATGCTGATTAATGGGAAACCCAGTAGCAGAATAATGCCGACTAGAGGGATCCGGTAGGGAGACCCGTTGTCGCTCTTTCTTTTCATCATTTGTGCTGAGGGCTTCACGGCTCTACTTAATGACTATGTGTCCCGGGGGGCTTTGCGGGGTATTAGATTCGGCAGGGAGGGGAAGTCTCTATTTCTCATCTTCTTTTTGCCGACAATTGCATGATTTTCTTTGAGCTTTTAAATGGAACGGCAGAGACGTTGGTTGAGTTGTTTGACAGGTATGGGGCACTCTCGGGCCAAGCAATTAATTTTCATAAATACAGTCTTTACTTCTCAAACGGAGTTCTGGAGGATGATCGTGAGATGATATCGGATCTACTACAGATTCCCATAGGGGATGGCTCGGGTAAGTATCTGGGACTGCAATATATGATAGGGCGGAATAAGCGCCAGATGTTTGCGTTTTTGAGAGATAGAATTCACAAGAATGTTGCTAGATGGAAGGATAAACTACTCTCGCATGCAGGGAAATAGGTGTTCATTAAATCGTCTTTACAGGAAATACCTACATATATTATGCAATGTTTCAAGGAGCCCACCACCCTAATCCGAGAACTTGATAAGGAGATTAGAGGCTTCTTTGGGCGACTCTGAGAATAAGCGCAAGATACATTGGAAGAAGTGTAGACATGTTGTCTGCCAAAGAATTTGGGGGGATTGGGCTTCCGCGATTTGCAGTGTTTTGATCTGGCCTTATTGGCAAATCAGTCATGGAGAATCTTGAGTAGCCCAGGCTCACTGGCGGCATAGGTATTGCATTGCATGCGAAATACTTTGAGGATGGCACAATTCTTGCGGCTGGATTGGGGGCTAGACCGTCTTATTTGTGGCGCAGTATTCTAGAAGGGCGGGACCTTCTGCTCAGCAGGATGAGATGGAGAGTGGGGGATGGAGAGTCGGTGTATATCTTCCGTGATGCCTGGACCACTAGACAACCTTCGTTTCGCATACCTTTTGTAGGACATAAGATTCCAGCGGATTCTACTGTTTCAGAACTCTTCATTCCTGGCTCTAGAGTGTGGGACACGCAGCGGGTGAGGCAGTTATTTAGACCTTGGGAATCTGATGCTATATTGGAGACCACTGTGGACTCTGGGGGCACCCGGATCGACGTATTTGGCACCATGATCGCAAGGGAGTCTATACTGTCCGGTCAGGGTATTTCCTGGCCTTGTCACATTACAGGCCATCGTCTGTGGCAGGCCCATCTATGTCAGGAGAAGAGAACATGATTTGGAGAAGTTGTTGGCAACTTCCTGTTCATCCACGTATTCAGCATTTTCTGTGGCGTTGCATGCATGATTGTCTTGCTATTGGCCAAGGTTTGTAGAGGCGGAACGTGGGGGATGACATTTGCTTGGCATTTGAGGAGACTCTCGAAACAATGCGACATGTGATTTTTGAGTGTGAGATGGCAGACAAGGTTTGGAGGGTGTCGCCATTTTATGGGGCTTTACAGCATCTGCACTCTGCCTCCTTTGCGGAGTTCTTTATGAGGCTGCTTGAGGAACATGATGTTCAGGATGTGGCACAATTTGTGTGGCTTGTGTGGGGAATATGGAAGGCGCGTTGCTCTGCGGTGTTTGATGATCAGGTGGTCTATGTCTCTGTGGTATGTGTAAAATCTCTGGCTGCTTCGGCTGAGTATATGGAGGCCATGGAAATCTTTCGATTACAGGCTTCGGACTGCCACCCACCAGACAGATGGATGAAGCCTTCGACAGATGTGGTGAAAAGTAATGTGGATGCATCAGTCACTGAGGCGGGCGCGGGTATAGGGGTCATTTTCTGCGACTCGAATAGGCTAGTCCTTCACACCTTTGCATATCACTTTGATCCAGGCGACCCGGTTGAGTATATGGAGCTTAAGGCTATTTCATTGGCCTTGGATGAGGCGGAGCACCTAGGGATTTTGAAGCTAGAGGTGGAGAGTGTATGAAAATTATGTCGTGGCTTTTATTGAGCTCGATTAATTTCCTTCCCCGTAATAGTGATCTTATAGGAATTCGTTTTCCTTAGGAAATATGCTATTTATTATTTATTAGTTATTTAAAAGGAGTTTTAATCTCGGCTTTGATGGACGGCCGAGATTAAAGCAAAACCCTAGGTCATTCGGATTTCGGCCCTCTCTCCACCTATAAAAGCAATGCTTTATTCCATCATAAAGCATACGAAAGAAACCAACACATCACGGTTGTAGGCAAGGAAAGAGATATCAGAATCCTCATCAAGGTGGCTACAACAACGGAGCAGAAATCAACTAACAATGGATGTATGGAACGATCCTGATGATTTCTTCCGTTATTCAGGTACTCTAAATTTATCGTTGATTTACAGAGAGTGATTGTTTGACGTGCATTTCGCGGTTTCGACAGCGAGGAGTGGACCTCACAGCTCAGGGCTGTTTAGTTCAGGATTGTTTGGCCCATGTGCCTAGCTTTATATCTGTTTCTTTTTCATTTGTCCGACGCGTGGGGAATATTCCTGTGCATCTTTAGCTAGACATGGTTTGTTTGTTACTACCCGGACACCCTGGGGTTCCTCGCTCTCGGATGACGTTTTAGCCGCTTGTTTGACGGATACTGCTTAATAAAATTATTTATTTCCTAAAATAAATTTAAAAAAAATTAATCTCAAAAGCTGTGTTCTGTTAAGTAATCATGTGTTAATTACGTTTCCCATTAAACGTCTACGGAACATAAAATGCTTATTAAAATGCAACAAACAACAACATTTGTTACCTTCTTGGAGCACAATCACAGACAAAATGTTAGTAATGTAACAAAATGTGCTTCATTAAGGAGTCCATTTGTTATTTTCTTGCAAGTTCATTTTCTGTATTAAATATCACATCAGAACCATTTGACTTTCCAAAAGATGATTTTAAATCTTAAAACTGACTTTCACTCGGTCGATTATGACAACCATCCAGCGAAAAGTCGTTTCCGAGGTCTAAGTTTGACTCTAAAAATATTGGTTTTCACTGTGATGCTACAACAGTAGGTTCTATGTGGTGCTACTACTAAGAATATAACACTAGGCAAATAATTCGAGTTCATTGTGTCAGTACCTATGACATGGTCTGCCAATAACGAATGCGTATTTGCTTAGTTTTAGACAAGCTCTGGTAATAAGCTCATTCATAAAAAATCGAACCATAGCAGCACAAAATGATACCCTGTTGCGTTTTGTTATACTTGTTGTATCACTTCTTATGATATTTTAAATCTACAATGATCACATTCACATACACTCCATAGTTAAATTTTGTTACATTACACTTGTAA
Source organism: Gentiana straminea (assembly GCA_036785695.1). Classification (NCBI taxonomy): domain Eukaryota; kingdom Viridiplantae; phylum Streptophyta; class Magnoliopsida; order Gentianales; family Gentianaceae; genus Gentiana; species Gentiana straminea. The sequence continues at coordinate 2,664,152 of JAVUPR010000258.1, read as the reverse complement.
AGTCAAGTGCTCTATAATTTGAATACTATGACTTGATGTGATATTCCGAATTCGAATTGACTAGTCATGTAATTTTCGGATCCAAGTGCGTCGTAAAAATGTTGTATATTGATAAATGTGTTAGAAATTATATTTAATATATATATATATATATATCATGAATGCTGATGTCATGTGGATCCTAGAAGGTCACTTCCACCGGCTTTGCAACTAGGTTTCACCCGGAATGACGTGGAACCTTGTGATTTTTTTCAGTATCGTAACTCTCTCCGACTTCTGAATCCAGTTTAATAAAATAAGGTTGATTCTGTTTCCACAACGAGTGACACATAATTTGCACTCTTGAACGTGATGTATGATACATTGTTCATAATCCAGGTGTAAAGTCCACATCTGTATAGTAATGTCCTACTCAATTCCATATAAGTGTGAGACATAAAAGTCTTATCAACTTAGGTTAGCCTTTTAGACTAAGCGAGGACGACGGTCTAAGCAGTTGACCGGACCATTAATGACTCATGTAGCGCTAATAGGCCCAGGGTCTGAGGGCGTTACAGAATTGTATTCAGACCCGACTATCAGGGACCTAAGTGCCATACCGGAGAGGCGGTGGGGGCCACCTTTAGACTTCTCTGGTAAGGAACTGGGACAAGTCCTGGCTAACTCTTGGCTAGGACGCCAGTCCCTTATAAGGGGAGGAGAATGTAAAGTCTCACATCTGTAAAGTAATGTCATGCTCACCCTCATATAAGTGTGAGACATAAATGTATTGTTAACTAGGGTTAGCCATTTTAGACCAAGCGAGGACGACGGTCTAAGTTGTTGACTGGACCATATATGGACTAATTTAGCGCTACCCGGTTCGAGGTCTGGGGATGTTACACCAGGTTATCATAATCAAATATATAACAGTGTGTTGTCACTTATAAAAGTGACATCATAAAATGTTGCATCTGGATAAATGTATCAGCTGTTATATTCAATATCATGAATGCTCTTGTATGATGTCATGTTGACCCTAGAAGGTCACTTCCACCGGCTTTGCATGTGGGTTCCACGTGGGATGCCATGGAACTTGTGATTTTCTTCAGTTTTTTAACTCTCTCCAACCTCTGAATCCAGTGTAATAAAACAAAGATGATTCTATTACCACGAGTGACGCATATTTTTGCACTTTTGAACATGATGTATGATACACTGTTTATAATCCAGGCCTATCATAATCAAATATATAAAAATGTGTTGTCACTCATCGTTAAACAACCTTTGTGGCGGTAACTTTTGCCATAAAACGACTTCAAAACTAACATTTTGCTATGCTTTTAGTGTAATTGTGGTGAACTCTTTTCTTTATAGTCTTATTTCTAAGATATTTGAAGAGATGTATCTTATTGTAATTGATTATAAATAAAACTTATCACTAAGAGTTTTTTACTGTAGAATTGTTTTAAATGTAATGGATATTATAGAAGAAAAATCAATTAATCATTTACGTATATATTCCCTTTAAAACTGTTGTACTTCTCTTTTCTTACTTTTTTGTCCATTTCATTTTTCTGACCAGTTGTTGTTACTTTCTGTTAGCACTTTATGGTACAAAGATTAAGTTGTACCAAGTGACATAATTAATAGCCGTATATTTTTATTCTTTTTTCTTTCATAATACACACATATTATGTGGGATAGAATGAAAATGAAAGGCGATAATACTCTTGTATCTCATTACAAATTAATTGGAGGCTTATATGTAATTTAACACACTAGAAGGGCTATTTAATGTAGTTACAATATTACAACTCAACCAATTATACCCTAGTGCTATAAATACTAGCAATCACAACACCAATTTGCAGCTCTAATCATTCTTCTTCCTCTCCTCTAATTTTTTTTCTCGTTAATTTAAGAATACATTCTTGATAATTGTTCATGTATAAAATTCAGAAGCAAAATGTGGGCGTTTTGATAAATAATAAGTTAAACAAACACGATTTTCTCCGTATAATGAAGGTAAAATATATCTTATTTAATTTTTTTCAATTATATCATGTTGAATATAAATTAGTTTAACAATGTTGATGAGAATGACGTATGTCTTCCCCTTTCTCTCTATATATAAAACTTTTTTTCCATTGACCTTTAAAGTTTACTCTATTTGTTGGATGGCGGAATGAGGGAGCAGGTAATAAGTTTTATGGTTAGACATTTTCGGAAGAGCTGCATCTCGAGGGACAAGTTTGGGAAAATGTATGATCCGAGGAAGGCGGGACTGTGAGAAAACTCATAGGGAGTACGTGGTTGATGCTTTGGCTGTGAGTGAACTTACGATGATAGCATTTATGGTGTACTATGGATGATCATCTTTCTGAAAGAACCTACTGCACGTGAATGTGTACCACAATTAGCCTAATGGATCTCCGGCTGCTTGTTGTCAAAAGCCTCATTAGCTCTACTTTTGACATGGTCAAACGAAACATTTCCTCTGTTTTTGACATGCTTTCGAATCGGGATGGATTTTGAAGGATAAGTTTTGTTCATTGTTCAATCTAAAAGATATACCTTCACTCTTGTTTTGATACTTCTGCCCCTCTTGTTATAATTTTGCTTATATAATCATGCTAAGCATGATTATATGCCCAATCCAACATATCTATAGAGGAGGGTCTGGTATGTATTTGCTATTCTTAGTTCACTTTCTTGAATCCTTTGACAATCCTTAAATGAAAAAGCAAGTAGATGTACTCCTCCTGAGAATGAAGCAATATGTCAATTGGCTAATGGAAAAGATGGTAAAAAACCAAAGAGAGCAACAGTGTTTTAACTTCACATTCCAAAATAAGTCGCGTGTTTGCTACTATTTTCTTATTACTTTATGTTTTCTTTCTCCCTTTTTTGTGACTTTCTGTTGGCGTTTTATGATACTATGTACGATTCTTTTTTCATAATACACAACTATTGTGTGTGTGAGAGTGAAAATGAAAGGCGATAAATAATACTCTTGTGTCTTGTTGCAAATTAATTCATTGGAGGCTTATATGTGATTATGTAATCTTTTTGATCCATTAAGAAGAAATTCCTTGTTTCTATGGATTTGGATGGATTTGGAGGTAGATACTTATAGATTTTGTGCCATGGTTCATTCGGTTATTTGCGTCTTCGGTTATTTGCGTCTGAAAAGAAAGAGTGGCTGTGTTTATGAGGTGAAATTTTAAAATACAACCGTTGTAGGAAGGTTTTACCAAGTGGCATACCACTCATTTCTAACCTCTCGCACACGATAAAAATGTATTATGTGAAATAGAGTAAAAATGAGTGGTTCTAATGTATGCCACTTGGTATAACCTTCCTACAACCGTTATTCGATTGAAAATGAGTACAGTACAAGGGCAATTTGCAAGAATACGGCCGGTGTAATTATGTGAGTATAGCCCATACCCTTTGCACCTGTTATTCGAGTATTTGTGTGTAGTGCACATATCATTTTCCAAACTATAGAGAACAATTAGATATTGTGTTCTATAATGGACGGCATCAGCCATGATATACGAAGCATCGATACAGACATTGATATGACTTGCTCAGATGGCTAATATTAGAATTTAAGTGTTCACTAAAAATACTTTCTTTTTATTATTATATTGTGACGCTCATGTCTCGGATACCGAGTCTCTATTCGAAATATAACGTCCGACACGCATATAATTAAAATTTAATCTAATTATACATGTAAGTCTTACGTAAGCAGATATCAGAGAACAAGCGAAAGACAAAAACGCTGAATCGGGTAACTGATACGACTAATAAACGACCGAAAGTAACACGGACTGCAACTATTACATCACCAAGACTATCTTTAACCATAAAATACAATATGTCCTTTACAACTTGATAACCATAAACTCAATTCATCAATTTCTATCAATACAATGATGAGAGGATCTATACCCAGAATGAAATAATGAAAGTAAAAAACAGTAGACGTCATTGGCATCATCTCCGGGTCACTCATCGATGGCCTCGAAAACAACCTACAAAAACACCACATTCTCGGGATGAGGACAAGAGATAAGAGAGGTAAGTACTTAAGTACTTAGTAAATGGTAGAAGAAACGGTCTATATATATATATATATATCTCTTCAATTTCCTGTGCATTGTATTATTTACGCAAATTGAAGTTGACTATCTTGTCTTATTCGTTTGCTCTTTTTTCTTTTTCGGTCCTTTCCTCTTCCCCTAATTTCTTCTCTGGTCCTTGCTTTTCTGTGCCCATTCTCTTTAGTGCTTTCTTCTCCACCTTTCAGTGGTACTGTTAAACGACGCCGTTCATTCCCCGCTCCAGATCATCACGTAGGCTAGGTACGTGGCAGCGTACAGGATACGTGTTCTCTTGTGGTTTTGCCGTCATATTCTCGCTCCAAACGTGGTCCTCCGTGGCGACAGCATCAATGTTCATCGTCATGAGGGTGCCAGATCAACACTCTTTGGGTTTTGATATACTTCAAGAACGGTGGCTTCTCCGGTTATATTGTAACCGACTATGCAATAGAAAATCAGGTTTGCTTCTTCTACCCAGAGATTTTATTAAATTCTTTTTGGTTTTGGTGGGTGACTGCTAATAATTTTGTGTTTGTGTTTATTAACATTCTGATTCTGTCCACTTTAGGTAAATTTTGCTAATAATGGATTTTGGTTTTCAGCTTCCATCATCACACCGCCGTGCTTCTTTACAATTTCGCTTTTCTGACGTTAAGAGGATGATCCAACAGAAAACTTCTCTGATAACTCAATGGCAGAAAGATGTGAATCGACAAACTGGTTGGTAGATTGGATTTTTTTTATAATTAATTTCAACCAGTGTAGCCGATGATGCAATTGTGCAGATGAATATTCTACATATCCGAGACTCAAAATGAATAAATTTATGGTATTTCGGTTTGAATTGAAGTATGACTTTCTCAATATAGATCTCAGTTGTATTTCTTGTTTTCTTCTTTCTGATGTTCTTGGAGCACTGGATTTTTAGTATAGTTGATTTTTTTTCCTTTCATAAAAGGCTATTATTTTCCAGTGTCTTTTATTTTAATTTTTTATCATAGTAGTAGTATTAGTAAGCTTAGAGCAATGGGTTAGAGAAACAGAAAACCGAACAAGCCTTTAGTCGGTGGAAGTTATATTCACAGCAGCCAAATTGGAAAGAAGCGACTCGGTCACTGCTTTCTAAATTTTTTGAACTGAATTTCCCTTTCGGTTACATGGACTATACCTCTGATTACAAGTAAATTTGTGGTTGGTGCTTATACTTTATTCATTGAGTGTACATTGGGTTTTTCCTGGCGTGTTCTATATTTTCAGTGTTATATTTGTAAAATGTATTCTTATGATATCACTCTAGGGTGGTTGTTTTGTTGCCGGTCTACATAAGAAGCAAATAAATCCAGGTCCTTAAAAATGGAGCGTGTTACCTGGTTCGACAAGAACTTTTACACAGTAAATACCTTAATATGTAGAGTAGCCAAATGCTTGATTTCTCAATTTAAAAAGAGCTACTAGATTCAATTTGCATAGTTATTTAATTTGGGATTCACTTATGTTTGGTGCAGCTACTTCCATAATGCTTAGTCCACGTAACCTTAAGCGAGAGAATGAATTAGCTGAAATTGATGGCTCAAATCCATTGTTTGACATAAACATAGTTCCTATATGTCTTGAAGACTTCAATTTTGGAGAAAAGCTCAGGATCCTTCCAAGTTGTCATATTAAGGTACTCAGCTTTCTACTTTGATTACTCCATTGTTTGATTATTGTTCTCTCTTGTCGAGAGATCCAACGTGCTATCTAATCTCTTGTGATAGAAATTTCGGTGGAAACCATGTAATCATATACGAGAGCTCGCATTTTCTACAATAGACTGGCGTCGCCTAATTTCCCGCTAATTAGAGTGCAAATGTTATTTGCGTTATATGCCCTCATTAGATTCTTTTAATCGCAGCCCTGACAGAAGCGCGACAGATCACAATTTACCGTGCTAAATTCTACAACTAATTGGCAATGAGATATGTTGCAGATTGAAGATGCACATAACAAGATATCTGAGAGACAAACCAAGTATAATGATGTGCTAGAAGCGCATAAGAAGTCAAAAGAGCTTGATAAATCTTTCAAAGATGTGACGAAGGAAATTTAGATTCTGAATAAAGTGAAAGAAGCAGTGGAGAAAAAGAGAACAAACACCATTAAGAAACCTGAAAAGCTTGAACTTAATTCAACCAGGTTCTGTTCCAAAGGTGATAATCAGCTTTTCCCTCCATTTGTGAGCTTATACTCAGGTTTAAAACGTGTAAGAGAGCGATCACACTTTGGTTGATAAAATTTATGCTATCTTCCTTTTTTCAATTATAATTAGGTTGTAGTTAATCAATCGGATTCCAACTCGCAAGCATGCGATTCTCAGCACTTACCATAAGCATATCAGTATTTTGAGAATGTCCGGAACTTTTTGGCGGCTATAGAAACACTCAAACTACCTGCATTTGAGGCATCTATATTCGAAAGAGTAAATATTGAATTTCCTAACTTGTTTTGCTTGATTGACATCCTTGTTTTCAGTGGCCAGTGATTTTAATGTGTTATATGCATCATTTTATATTATATTCTGCGTTCCTATGCACTCCAAAGATCTAAATACTGAATTTTGTTAGGAGTACACTATAGTGAGGAAATCAGAGTCTAATATCTTGTTTGATCTAACATTTTAATTTGTTTGTTTGATTTGATAGTGGGTTAAAATGGCTTAAAAGTAATCAAATATTGTTTGTAGGCCAAAAATGTGTTTGAAGCTGTGAGACACTACAAAATCTTAAAAAGAAAGCTTCCAGATGAGTTGCCTAAACTAAAGGCTTTACAACAACAAAGATTTTCTCAGCAACTTATGGCTTCTAGGGCACCTCCTCCCCCTTCTGCTTACAACAAGTGCATGAACTTCTTTACTAATGGTCAAAGGTTATTAATCTTCCTTTAAAAAAAATGTTGATTTGAAAGTTTCGGTAGAAATTATGACGGTGAAATTGAATTTGATTTTTCAATGTTTTTGGTTGGTGGGTATTGTGCTAATAAAGTAAAATGCATGTTTCTTATTTATTGCTAAAAATGCCTCTTAATTTTTTAATGTGTATTTTTTTTGTTGCTAAATGTATGATATTGCATGCATTTTCTGTTCTATGTTTTTTCTGCACATTTTAGTGTCTTTCCAAAGTCACCCCATCTGAAAATTGACCGAGATTCAATCAGGTTTTATAATCGAATATGTTTATTGTGTGAATAGTGTATTTTGGTGGTTTGATCTCAATGATTGGTGTCGCTTTGTAGACCTGTTGCAGCTGCATTGATGATGGGTTCAACAAATTCGTTCGATACCGGCCTTGTCGGAGCGATTTTCAAAATCTGGGATTTGGGGGAAGTAATAGTTGTTCAGCTTCCAGACAAATTTACCTAACCTTTCTTACCGATAGTACTTTCAAGGAAGAAGATGTTTCTAATTACTTTAGGTAATCAGTCACTATCCTAAAAAAACTTGTCTTTTTATCTAATTTCTTCAAGTATTTTATTATGTTACTGGATGTTTGAGTGTTTTTTTTCTCTGTTTCCTTGAAGTATATATGGACCAGTGTATTTGTTGTTGATGTTTTACTCTTGCTTTGCCTGCATATGTGAAAGTATGGGTTGTGCACAAACCAAATAGTCGCGCATTAGTTATTCTATAGATTTTATTACACAATATGCAGGAATTCTCGGGTAATTTCCCCCTTTTTAACTCTCTGTGTAGTTGAAGCCTTTCCTTTCCAGGGTACAAAACTCTATGTGGGATAGCCTTTTCACTTTCCAAGGTACAAAACTATTGTCAATGAGAAACACCATGGCCGTAATTGTATGCTCATGTGCTCATAGTTGACCTTTTCCCGGTACTTTGCTTGTCTTTGGTTGCTGATGTTGTTTGTACCTAAATTGATATTGTTGTGGATGCAATGCAGATCACAAGCTGGTGGAACTTGAACTGTTTCATGATATGACATGCTACGTAGATCCAAGCTTCGACCCGAATGTTAATCAGTTGACGCCAGCCAGAATGTTATTGATTTATTTCGAATTAACATTAGAATTATTTATTCTTTTAAGAGTTCTATTAACTTAAGCCATCATTAGCTCATTTTCTTTTATGTAGCAACCACAGCGCAACTATATTCGATGAACAACAACGTTGTAATATATTTTCTACTTTGGCTGTTATTAATAATGTAATGAGCATCACCTCATTTGCTTTCACATAACAGCTACACCTTGCATAATGGACGTATTCGAAAACGGAAAAAACAACACAACCCGAGGGCCTCATCGTGCAAAGCACGATCATCCCACTAGTATATATATATACATATATATATATATAATATATATATATATATATATATATATATATATATAACATACATCAAGATAAAGTTAACAATCGCTACCACATAGGTTGTAATTGAGATCACACTCTCCCTCTACTAGATCACATAGTACATCCTTGCACAAGTAAGTTTGTTAAGCCAATATCAAAGGACACTACGCATGATGAGAAATGCCCCACAACATGGGCGGCATCACTCATGGGGACACGGGCTCATGATCCATGTGGGAGTTACACGTAGTCCCGTAGGAGCGGTAAGGGTCCCATGCTTGTGTCTCACTAATGATATTGACGTTTTAACTTTTAGACACACATATGTAATTTACGAGTTTAAGTCTAACCACCTGATTCATTCACATACAAAGGCATTTTAGGGACTTCTAGTCCTAGACATCTAATTATGCTACCTAACATGTTGTAAAAGGATCAATGCCTACTAAATCAATGTCCCACAAGGCCTTTCGGTGCTCCCACCTTCTTCCCGCAGAGGATCTCAGTTGTGGTGTTGAGCCAAGGCTACCAGAAATCGCGGTTAGACATTGCAAATTAACATATAATGTCCCACAAAGACATGCATACCAAACCATAACACATTGTACACCAATAATATCGCCACAATGTGAATATTATCATATTAAATAATATTTGGAAACATAAACACCACCTTTATATTTTATTATCATTATCATTATATCATCCGGAAACACCATATAACACGGTTCCCCCTTTTTTTCTTCTTGCTAGAAAATAAAATGTAAATAATAGTACACCCCTTGACTTGCCGGAAACTTACTTGCATACAGGGGCGGATGTACATGGGGTTTACGGGGCAATCGCCCTCCCTCGGATACGGAAAAAGCACCATTACGAATGTTGTGTATTTTTGCCCCTCCTAAAAATTTACACTCGTCCATAGTATCGTACTCCTCACACGAGATCCTGCGTTCGTCCCTACTTGCATAGGTACTATTCAATCATATAATAAAATATAATATTGTATCAACTTAAAGCTGAACAAAAGTATATTTCAATCATATAATAAAATATAATATTGTACCAACTTAAAGCAAAACAAAAATATATTTCCAGAGGTTTGGCCCACTTCTTCTTTTTCCCCTTTCTTTCGTTCCCCCATTTTATACCATATACTAGTGGTATTTAACACCGTGCAAGGCACGGTGACGCCCAATAACGCCCGGTATCTGCATATACATACACATTACATCAACAATTTGAAGGATATTAAAATATATACATAATACACTTTCAGTATGACTGCCTTTAGTGTTAAATAACATATAATTAATTAGTTAGTCGAAAATATACATGATGTTAAAGCAGATATGTCTTTATATTCGATAACCAGCCATGCTCGTACATTGACGCTTCCACCCTTATATATTTGCATATTGTGTTTCGTTTGTGTACAACTGCAACATTTTTGCTTACCCATGAAGGGCCTATCAAAGTACTTCAAAAAGCAAACCAATTTTTTATTGTATATTGTATTTCAACATCCTAAATCAATACTTGACCCTGTAATTTAATTTTATGTAAATGTTATAACCAATAGGAATATTGATTACAAACACACGCACACAAAACATGCATTATTCAAGCACAATAAACTCTAGCCACAATTTGAAGTTGGTTAACTGTAGGTAGGAAACAATAATAAAAAAAAACACTCAATAGCATATAACATGTTTGAAGTTGTATAGCATTTATGTACCAAGCGTTCACTTGCATTAGTGTCTAGACATAAAGAAGATTTAGATTCAAACATATTTCTCTTTTGTTTCCTTCTATCAGAATCATTATTGAAAACCTTCCTCTCCATTCAGGAGCTCAAGGCCTGGATGAACATAAACCATTATATTTCATCCGATAAAGAAACGAATTAAAGGAGACAATTGTATAGGATATAGCAAGAGAATAAATCTATAATTCATCAGAACATTAAGAAAGGGCCAACTACGTACTTAGCTGAAATGTAAATCTTGAAGGGTGTTAGATGCAACATAACCGATTTGAGAAATTGATGAGTCTTTATGTAAAGGGTCTTCTATGAGATGATAATTGTTTTGTGGTTGGTGGGTAAGGCCCATCTATCTTTTATACACTATCTTGTTATATTTCACCATTTGACTAAGAGTGACATATTTTCTTAAACCTACATCCTAAGAAAACCAACAATCGATGGTAGCATTCTGGTATTTCTAAGAAAACACGGTACTTAAGTTATTAGTGAGCAAGCACCCAAAACAATAATAAAACAATAATAATGAAAAAATAAAAACCATACACTTTTGAGTGAACTGAAGAGAAGACAATTATATAGCCTTACAAGTATAAAAATCTAACAAAAGGTCCTTGCAATTGCCATCAGACTATAGGTAGACCCTTTCAGAATGATGAGCCAAACTTTAGCAAGAAAATTTACCAAAAGAAATAAAATACCAAAAAATTATACTTTACCAGAAAACAACAATATGCATCATTTGACCAATGTATAAAGTCTCAATACGTAAGCAACATATATATGGCCCAAAAGCTAAAACTAATCCCAAGAACGTAGCCAACATTGAAAGCTTAAACATAATCATCTTCCTTATGCAATTACAGGAACATAAAACACAATCGATGCAAGTAAAACAACCTACCACCTTAGCAATGAATTTACATAGACAAGAATGAAGTAGACAAACATTATTACAATCACCTGCAACAGAGAGACTAACAAAAAGGGAAAATATATATATATTTTTTGTTTTGAAAAGGGAAGATATAACATTATTACACTTACGTGCTAACCATAACATATCCTAACTGGAAAAAAAAACATCAATTTGATACATAAAACAACACCAAAAGAAGCAGGCATTATGATTCCTTGTGTTCTTTCCAGGTAAAGTAGCAAACCTTTACATTAAATTCAACACAAGGCAAGACATCAACAACTTTCTATGTAAGTCTATTGGCCTATATTTAATAGTAGATATGAATGACTTATAGACTCTAATGCTTATTAAAAAAAATATGAGCGCCCTTAAAACATGAATTCATACAACAAAGGGGAACAAGGGTTGAAATATTACTCATAAACCATGTGTAAGATGGAATATTGAAATCTCTAAATTTCTGCACAAACCTATCACTTAAGAGAGCACAACCTACATAAGATGATTTACAGCAGTGGCAGGTCTCACTTCATCTTTATATCTTTCTTAAGTTACCTCAATTAATTAAAAGAAAGCATATATATCACTCTTAAGTTACATCAAAGAGGTAGTAGTGAAATACCTCGGGAGGTCGTATTTCTTGAAAAAGATTGCAATGATTTAAGGATTTGTTGTCCAATTGTCCATTGCCTGCATAATATGAGGACACCAAATGTCCTCAACGTATTCAAATATTAGAACTCAGAGAGAGAGAGCGCTAAACATACCTGTTGCCTGAACAGGTCAGCCTTGGAAGCATTTCTGGCTAAAATAAGGAGTCATGGGACAAGGCGATCACGACGATGAACCGCTGTTGAAGTTGAGGAAATGTCTACAACATATACACGTACACTAACACAAGCTATGAAGAAAAGTCCCACAAGTTGCTACTCAAAGCTGCCAAGAAAAAGCAGGATACGGAACAGAGGTGACAAGTCATGCTCAGCCTGAAGGATGCACAGCCTGAAGGATGCCGAGAGGTGCCAGCTTTCAAATGAGAAGCAGACTGAGGTGTAAAGATTTGTGGTGGGCACATTGTGCCAATTGAGACATTAGGCCATCAAGGTAAAAAGGAAACAAAAACTGAAATGCATAACACACTTGAAACAGCAGAGCCAAAAATAAAAAGACAGAATAAGGTGTGTTGGTCTGTGAGGTAGAAGACAACAATGGGGGTTTAGGATATTTTCGAGAGAGCATTGTATAGAAATGCGAAGAGGAAGTAGAGAAATAGTTTTAAAAAATGAAAATAGGAGGCCATAATTTGATCGGAAAGGCCTGTTAAAGAATATAATGAGTTTTCGAGCACTTGTTCAAATAGGGCAAGATTGTATCACATGCTGCCTTTTGTTCTTTCTTAGAAGATGGAACAAAATTTAAAATTTATTTGAACAGATGGAAACTTTGCTTGCAAATACAGTGATACCATAACAAATACAGTGTATCGCATACTAACAGTGCTTCACTTTCAAACATAAAGTGACTTACAGGAACTGATGCCGGCTTACAAATGGTTAGTACTTCTGCTTCTTTCTGTAATATCTCAACAACCAATGCCATCACAGGTGGTTCATAACTACGTTTTTTCTTGAGGAGAAGTTCTGTTCACACTTGCAAGCAAACTATGGACCGTTTTAGCGCAGAAAACATCATCATATCAAGATCGTCTAAAGTCTATTAAGGAAAGTAGCATGAAAGGCAAGGGAGAAATACAGTAGCAAATACACATCCCCAACAATTAGCATCAGAGTCCTCGTACTCGTAGCAATCAAGGGATGGGGAATAAGTGTATTGAGTGAACAAAATAAAATATACTCCAAAATATTCGAATCATTACGAAAGGAATAACAATCCATAGGGCAAATAAACAATTAGTCACAAAATCCATCCAAATGGTAATCTTCCATCCAGCTCTAGCTCTCCACCGCAGGCCATTCAATCGTAGGACTTAAAATAAACAACCCATACAGCAAAATCATGCTTAACACACAGATATTTAAGAAAATAAGCCATATTCCACGGATAATATTTCTAAAATCCAGATCTTTGAATATACCGAAATGCGGATCATCATATAAATTGGGAAAAAAAAAAAAAAAAAAAGAGATCGATGAAAGCATACAGTGGGTCCATAATCCTTTCTTTCTTTCTTTTTTCTTCCCGGAAATATAACAATTCTTTTTCGTTTTTTTTTTCATTATCATATAGTTAGTCATATATAGTAGTATGCATATTAAATTTGCAACCTTTGGTACGACCAAAACTTTTGTCGTCTTGTGGCTTCCAATTCTGTTTGTGCGCTATATAGACATCATCCCCCTTTGGTACGACCACCGCCTTCCCTGGGAGTCTCTTCCTATAAATCATATATGCTGCCGAATCAATGGACATTTTCCAGGTTTCACTTCTATTCTCCGGTAGCTCGGTTGCTTCGTTTCTCTTCTCCGGTGGGTTGGACTGTTCTTCTATAAATACGCTTGCTACTCGATCAATGAACCATTTCGCGATTTCAGTTGTCTTCTCCGGTGAGTCTTTATTTTGGTTTGTCTTCTCTGTCGTTCTTTTGTTGCTCGGTCTTGACATAGTCATGATATTGGTTGCTATTGCGGTTTCTGCAAGCTAGCTTCTTCCATGAGAAACCATCTGTGGTTTCGAATAAAATTCTTCTCTTTCCCACCATAAATCTATATATAGACGTGAAGCCTTTGCAACGCCTGGATGTATGTTTCTGATGAAAAGCATGTTCCTTTGAATGGTATATGAGAAGAAGCTTCGTTCTGTGAAGGTAGAGGTCGTTTTCTTCTGATGAATATATGGAAGTGAGGCCTATGAAGGAATATCTGAGGCCTATGATGTCCAAATCAAACAATCAAGCCGTTGATCTGCCATATCAGGGAAGATTGTATTCGATTTTATGGTTTTGTGTCTTTATATTCTCATCTTCAGATTCCGATTTGTAAAAAGATTCAGCCTATTATTGGGGATTTCGTTCCGTGAAGGTAGATGTCGTTTTAATCTAAGGAATATGGAACTGAGGCCTATGAAGGAATATCTGAGGCCTATGATGTCCGAATCAAACAATCAAGCCGTTGATCTGCCATATCAGGGAAGATTTGTATGCGATTTAATGGTTTTGTGTCTCATGTTGACATTCTGATTTGCAAAAAGTTTCAGTCTTTATTGGTGATTCGATTTACCAGTGAAAGAGGGGTGTTAGTAGAGTAAAAAAAATGCGATTTTGATGAATTTATATTAGATATTCAGAAATTGCAGGTTATGTGATTTTGATTTTTTGTTTACTTGTTCAGTGATTTTCTGGTACAAAACCAAACGAAACACATATGTTAACATAATAGGGACATTGTAGGTGGTGTAATGATTGTGATGTGAATTTGGAAAATGCTAATCTTTTATTAAAAAACAAAATAAATACTGGAATGGATTCAAGTTAATAATTTGATTCATTACCATTGCACTCCCTCTGTGATTAGTACAGGGTTTTCTTTAAGAATTATAGGCTGTTTCACTTGAATTGAGTTTGAGATACACTTGCATGTAATGATTGTCATCTGAATTTGGAAAAGGATTATCTTTCATTAAAGCAGAAGATAAATACTGCAAACAAATGTTGGATTGGATTCGAATAAATAGTTTGATTCGTTAGCATTGCAGTAACTCTGTGATTTGTACAGGGTTTTGTTTTACAGTGCTACTATTCCGGAGAAAGAAGTTAGAGAACGTAGAGCTGAACATCGTATGACACATTTGGAAACAACAACGATAGGCAATATTTTTGGTATCTGACCATAAGAATTGCTCATGTTGCTTGCTTTCGTCAGTGTTCGTCCGACTTTGCATATCCTACAATCGGTTTCGTACGTGTCTTTCTTGGTGTCTTTCTTGCTTTCGGTAAATCTGTGTTAGGATGGTCTTTAGGGGTAGGAATCTGAGTCTATTACAGTGTAAATGGGTGGATATGATTAAATTGGCTTTGATGTTTCTTTACCTCCCTAAATAGGTTTTGCAGTTCACAATTTAATACTTTCCATGATGTCTTCTGTGGTTCTTGCTTTTGTTTTCTGATTGGGAGAAGCCTTCTTCATCACAGTAGTTGGGTTTTGTCGGAGATTGTTGCTGCTGTTTCTATTGTGTTCTTGGTGAGTTTTTTTGTTTTACATATGAGCTTTGTCAGCAGTGAGGTGATTCAGTGTCAGTGGGACCAAACCACTCTAATATTTGTGTTCTCTGAGCAGTTTCTCGCTTCATTCTCAGTATGATGAATCAGTACTTAATGATTGTGAATTAATTTCTTCTCAAAATGGATATCTGTGTATGTGAAATATGGGTTTGTCTGTGAACTTGGATCCTTGAGTAGTTTAGTTGTCATTTTGAGGTTGCCAAAGTGAAGAACATGTTGTGAAGTTTGGGCTTAGATATTTTTATGCATTCAGGGTCTATCATTTTTGCCTTGCTGAATCTTTACACTTCAGAATACCGCATATTAAATTGTTAGTCTAAAGTGGCATGCTGGTTAAGAGCTGAAATCATACACTTTGAGTGATTGAATATCTTGCATCTGCTTGATTAAAAGTTTGAATTGATTCTTCTCATGAGTGGTTCAAACTTTAATTTTCCTTTATACTTATTCTTAGGTTAACAAGTGTCCATATCTACGTCGCCCCTAACATTAGCGATTGTGACATATTGAAGCGGTCTGTCGCTTTATCCGGTGGTATGTAGCCTGAATTTGCATCGATGTCTATTATTGGTCTTGGTTATTATAATTTCCTATGGTCTTGCGGCTGCCACGCAATTGAATGA
Organism: Gentiana straminea; assembly: GCA_036785695.1. NCBI lineage: Eukaryota > Viridiplantae > Streptophyta > Magnoliopsida > Gentianales > Gentianaceae > Gentiana > Gentiana straminea. The sequence goes on along the minus strand of JAVUPR010000258.1, from coordinate 2,648,163 downwards.
TGGAATATGATCCCTACGGGTGTGGAAGGTGCTGCTATTATCCACCGGAATTTGCCATGAAACCGGTGAAGCTTTGGGTTAAAGGGATTTATCCGGGCAAAGCCCGGCAACAAAAGAACGGAAACCATCACACTTGGACTTCATCAGCTCTTGTTCTCATTGAATTTCATGGTATGTTATTCTCCTTGATTTGACTTCAATTTTTTTTTTCACCTTTTAGAACTTGAAATTGCTGTATTAATCCAATTATGAATGGGGCTATGATTGTTTAAATATTTTGTATGCTGTGAACCTTAGGTTTTGAATCCACATCTGGGATCTAGGTTCTGTCGCCATTTTTTTAAAAGAGAAAGGAAAAGCGTATTTTTGTCACGAAGATTGATTTGAGAACTTCTTAAAAGAGAAAGAAAAGCTGAAAAGACTTTTTTGGCATTCATGACTTATTTTTCCTGAGTATTAACGACCAAAAGTGGATTTCATTGACAATATTACCTTTTATTAACCTAGATGCACATATCTAGATACAAAGCAACTGCAATGAATTGTAGTGCATGATTTTCATTCATTTCTTTACCCAATTTTTTTGTATGAAGAACACTGGGTGCTTTTTCCGCTATTTTTCATAGATCATTGTCAATATCACTTCATTCATATACAGATCTATAGATACAACACAGGGCCTGATAAACTGCCAGGAATTTAGGCTCATTACTGGTTTTATTTCCAATCAATTTGTTTACATGATTTACCGGATTTATTGGTAATTGTTCTGGTTATTGTTTGGCTTAGTCGATCATAGGAAGTCAATTTTTGCGTTGTTGCCGCTTTTATATCGATGGAAGCACCAACTGCCAACTTTTTACAGGTTATGTTGGACGACGTGCAATTATCGGAAGCAAATGCTTCAACGTTAATGGTTGAAACTTTGCTGGGGATCAACCAGCCACACAACGATTTGCATGCGGTATCAGAAACGAAGGCCACTTCTTCATCGGGTTAGTTGTGTTTCATTGGATATATGATATGAAAAACTGAGGTATGTAGTGTTTGCTACTAAATTTTTTATTTTGTTTGCCATTTGTAGAAGAGGGAAACGACCGAGACATGTGAAGGGTTCGTTTATAGGAAGGGTTCGTTTAAGGTGGGCAGCTCCGCCAACAGAAGGATGGAACCAGCAAGGACGCAGGTGCCTCAGAGACAGCCGCCAACGGTCATGAAATCCCCACACTAAGAACAACAAAGGCGGGTCTGACGACCGACCCAGAACCACCGGCAACACCCTAAAGAAAATGAAGTTGTAGGGCGACAAACCAACACACAAACGGTTACGAAACACAAACTATTTAGCCTAAAACACACTTTAGCATGTTTTGTAACTGTTTTGATATAAGCTTAGTACATCAGTTTTAACAATGTAAATGCGTTTATTCATGTCTAACCAAAGCCTTGCAATTACATATATAATTTATGCACGTGAAGATTCATCAAACTGGAGGGCAAAAACGTGCATAGCACGTTGCCTCCACTAGTATACTATTAAATTTGCATGTTTGGTCGTCCGGCTTTTTTCGACGCTTTGGTCGTCCGGCTTTAGCGACGTTTTGGTCGTCGCTATACCAAAATTTTTGTCTTTTCCCTTTTTTTTGGTTAGGTAAAACGAAGTCGTATGATTTGGTACGGTGTTATCACATCAACGTGTTTATCACTAGGGTTTTTATTTGAAGCATTCAATTCTCTGATTTTAGTTTCGAAAATTTTAATTGTGTTATTATGTAGTTTCTATTGGTACACTGAAACTCTGGTTTGACTTTTTGTGCACGAATGTGCATTTCGATCTTCAGAATTTTTTGGTTAAGTAAAACAAAGTCGTATGATTTGGTACGGTGCCACAAAAACTACTAGAAAATAAAATATTGTTAGTATACTATTAAATTTGCATGTTTGGTCGTCCGGCTTTTTGCGACGCTTTGGTCGTCCGGCTTTAGCGACGTTTTGGTCGTCGCTATACCAAAATTTTTGTCTTTTCCTTTTTTTTTTGGTTAGGTAAAACGAAGTCGTATGATTTGGTACGGTGTTATCACATCAACGTGTTTATCACTAGGGTTTTTATTTGAAGCATTCAATTCTCTGATTTTAGTTTCGAAAATTTTAATTGTGTTATTATGTAGTTTCTATTGGTACACTGAAACTCTGGTTTGACTTTTTGTGCACGAATGTGCACTTCGATCTTCAGAATTTTTTGGTTAAGTAAAACAAATTCGTATGATTTGGTACGGTGCCACAAAAACTACTAGAAAATAAAATATTGTAAAAATTAGATAAGAAATGAGAATGTTCATTCGATCTATGATACATAAAAGATACATAAATATAAAAAACGAGATCCAACTCCCATTTATCTTACTTATCCTTCGGTTAATTTACTTCGATAAAAGATAAGAAAATGAAAATCTTCCGAACATTTTCTTTTCTAGTTTGACTTTTTTTGCACGAATGTGCATTTTGATATTCAGGATTTTTTCCCCACATGTAACCTTTCTTGCTGCAACACGCAGGCATTTTGTCACCTCTAAAGGATGGTTTAAATGTTTTTCTAAGCATTGAATTAGGTTGATATCTTCTTTATTTTTGCTAAAATAAATTTATTGCAGACATAAAAACTATAATCGGTGCATAAAAAAGTGAAGGCACACCGTGCATCGCACGGTGGCCCCCACTAGTTATTTTATAAAACAGCACCTTTCGTCGGCATACATATAGGAATATGAACCCACCGTTACTTCCAAAAGAATAGTAACAATAATAATTAATATAAATACACGTATACAACCAAACAACAAAAAGTGAAATTAAGAAAATTAACAACACCACCGTATTTGCATCGATTAAGAACACCCTCTTATCTTTTAGCAATCTAAAATTGATTCGAAAGAGAAAACGGAAGCAAAAGGCCTGAATTCTTGAATCAAACTCCTCTACGAATAACCTACGATAATTAAACATTAATTCCACGATTAGGCAACATTCCAATCCACAAAATTCAGGTTTTTCTCTCAAGAACGTAGGAATCTAGATTTAGGGCTAAGAATTGAGAACTTACCGTTTTGCAAATGATCGGTATGGGAACGATCGTCTCCTAGTAATCAATTTTTTCTACCATCGTCTGCACCGGAAATCAACCTTTAAGCCACACGAATCTAAAGTTAGTTCTCCCTTTTTCCCACGTTGATGCCGTCGACTGCTCTAGAGCTTTTAAGAAAATTTACCGTAACGCAACTAATGGAATTAATTTAGGTGATATTATCCTTAAATACCTTCTCAATTAAATCCCCAAAATCCAATAGTTAATTCCTCTTAATTATTCCTTTTAGGTTAATAAGATAAAAATAATAATTTAAATTCCAGTTTTACTTTTATACCCTCATTTTATTTTTGGGGTATTACATCCCTCCTCTGTTAGAACAAGTTTCGTCCTCGAAACTGAACATGCCTGGGAGGTACTTGAACTCGGGAATTTCACAAAGCACTTCGTCTTCTAACTCTCATGTCGTCTCTGCCAAAGTATGACTGCCCCACCAAGCCAAGGGTAGTTGTACATCTTCCTTCTTAACTTTCTTCCTCTTCCGCTCCGAGGTGCAAATGATTCTTCCTTGCAGATCATGTTCTCTTCAACAATTTCAAGGTCAATGCTTGCTTGCACATCAATGTCGGTTGAGCATTTCCCTTATCATTGACACACGAAGGACGCCATGCACTCGTGAAAGGGATTCTGATAACTCCAAACGGATAAGCTAAATGTCCGACGTTAGCCAAGATCACGTAAGGGTCTTCATAACTGAGGCTTAGTTGCATTTCTGCCCAAGCCGTATTACTCCTTTATTTCGGAACGTCTTTAGATACACTTTATCTTTAACTTCAAATTCTAGCATTCTTTCTCTTCCATCTTCCCAACTCTTCTACCTGTCTTGAGCCATCTCGAGGTTGCGACGGTTCACTTCAATCTCATCTCTGTCATGCCGTATCAACTCTGGTTTTATATTCTGTCACTAATCCACTTCATCCCAGAAAACTGGTGTTCCACGCTTCTCCCATACAGAGTTTAAAATGTGGCATCTGGATGCTGGCGTGGTAGCTGGTGTTGTGGGCAACACTGCAATTTGTATCTTCAGGAAAGGCCATGAGTAGCATTGTTTCAACTCTCTGTACATCTTGGTTGTTCTGGGACCAACTACAACGCTATCTTGTGGGCTTCATTCTCCGCCGTCTTTCTCAAATCTTCCACATTCAGAACACAAAGGCCGTTTTTTATGCCAATGGTCGTCGTCTTCATCTAACTCGTTAACCCTTTGCTGGTTTGGTCCTGACCACTCGCTTGTAACCAACAACAGCTGGATCTTCATCATGTTCCTTCACCATCTCATCAACAGTCTCGAATCTTGCAATCAGCAGAATGACATCCTTAACTTGCTCCTGCTGGCCTATTCCCGGAAAGCTGAAACTTCCCAGTTGATCCACATCTTTTGGCATAATTGACTCCTTTTGATCTCGACTTCCATTACTGCGGCACAAAATTGTTGTAGAACTGCAAGGATCCCAGGTGAAGGATTTCTGAGACTTTTCAGGGATGGAGAACATGCATTCGCCAAACTTCCTCTCTGACGGTGATTGCGTGCAAAGCACTTACTAGCAATAGGACTAGGTCTATCATAGTAGAGTACTGGCGAGTCAAGGTCGAATCCCACAGAGACTCGTAAGAACATCCAATTATCAAGATCGAGTTGTCACGATAACGGTCTACGACCAACTAAATAAATAGACAGTAGTATTGGTGCCTCAAACTAACAAGAATATGCAAGTTCAACTAAGCAACAAAAGTTTCTAATGTATTAGTTCAATTATGAGTAATTAGTTATTTCCCCCACACATGCAACAGTCCTCCCCATTGGCGAATTTATTCATTGTTCAGCTACAGGTACAACTCCTAACCCTATCTACTCCGACAATGGCAGTAGACAATCTATACGCAAGCTACTCTCCTTAATTGGTCCGTAATAGCCCATACGCATAAAGAACTAGAGCTGCCGATATTGAGAGTTACCTCATACCGCTAACCCGGCTAGACAGCTGTCGACACTGACCAGCACGTTCCTAGGGTCCATCTAGATAATGTCCTAATTAACACTTCACTTGCGGTCCTTCATGTTAATTTACGATAACATGCAAATAGTTGATCAGGCTACTAACATGTAAATTAAATCTATCAATCAACGTAGCTGGTGCCGATTATCATGAATTAGTAATTTACTAGGTATTCAGATCTAGAGATATAGACCATCACAGATCTGAAGAACGCAACTACTATTGCATGATTTCTTCACCAACGAATCAGATCTATAACACATGGGGTAAAATAAACTAACCACTACATAATTAAACTAAATAAGCAATCGAAACATACTAATCGAATAGAACAACGATAGATCTGCTTCTAGGAAAAGACAGAAAATCATACCCTCGAAGACGAGTGTAGATCTCCTTCGGATCTCTCCCTAGGCGGCGACTCCTTCGTCTCTCCGACCAGAACTCATAAAATAAAGAACAAAGAACTTTTATTGCATAATTTCCTTGAATAATTTGAGTACATTGAGTTCTGAGGCGAAGCCTCTTATTTATAGCTATCAAAACCGACTTAGAATCATCTAGTTTGACCTCTCGTCCAAGAAAAAGCGTTTCGGAAGATTCTGGACCCTCGGTAAGTCCGCACCGCCCCTCGGGTTACCGAGGGCATTTTTGTCCTTTTTCTTCAACCGACTTAACTCGGATGCTTCTAGAATACCCTAGGCCCATTCCTTTCGTCCAGTCCACTCCAGATTCGTCCATCATGCTCAGCCCAATATTTCATATCCTGAAAATCATCAAATAATGCACGAAATAATATCGAAATAGGGAAAATAAACGCTAAGTGCAGATTTCTCGACTCACGAACCTGACATATGATATTCAACGTAAATGGTTCACTTTTATTGGTCGAAACAACTATTTTTAGCTCATAATGGATAGAATGTTGATGCCGTAGGATAGACTATTTTAACCGTCATCAACTACCCCTCACTAGCCTTCTGCTCGTCCGCGAGCAGAGTATCAAGGCGGAATGTACCTCCAAGAACAATCCCCATCAACTACCACATATTCAATAAAGATTTTCTGCAGAAACATACATTGAGCCACAATCCATAAGCTCCCCATTAAGCACTACTTATCATGCATCAATGTGTCATGTGATGAATCAGTCGTGATAGCGTGTTCGTGAGAAGAATCAAGTTGTATTAACCACACAATCTTAACTTTCTTGTACATACACTCGCTCATCTTGTCGATCTTCAGACTCGGTTACACAACATGGTACCGATATTGGTTCGGGCGGACTCAGGGACTGAGCATCGCTCTTAAGTCCTCGTTTGTTTCTTTTTATGCGAGGGTCATGCCCTTTTTACACAAGTTCGCTTCCCTCACTGCCTTTATTGCATGTTTTTTTTTCCAATTTTTCTTTCCTTTCTTTTTTTCTATATAATTTTTCTGGCAGATTTCCTCACTTTTTTCTCTCGATCACAAGTCCGTTTGTCCCGGTTGCCTTTCGTCATCCAAACTGCTTCCCTTGTCTTACAACAAGTTGTTAAAGTATATAGACAGACAAATAATGATTCCCGGTTAAAACAACTCATCATCTAATCTTAAACACTTCTCACTCAGATTATGTGCTCAAATATTGATTGCAATGATAGAATAATAATTAATAAGTTACTACTTCACGCAACATAACATATGCTCGTTCTTCCATACTAAATTGAATATGTTATAGCTCACTTCAAATTGAACTTGGGCTCCTTTTCTACCGATTCCTTACTCGAAAACGTGCAAATAGCAAGCTAAAAACAGTGTTAATTTTTCAAAAATATTCCCTTTTTCCGACTACCCAGCTAAGACGCCTTACCCCCCACTTATTATAGACATTGTCCCCAATGACTAATAATAAAGAGAAGAAAAAGTACTTAGCTCTGGAAATGTTGGCTGAGTCAAAAAGAATCCGGGAGCAGAATCATTAGCTCCTAGGTTATTCCTCTTCCAAGTTTATACCTGCTTTCCAAAATTCTTCCAAAAACTGGGAGAAACATGCGAAGGGCAACAGGAAAATAAGGTGGCAGTAAATGTTCATACTAGAGGAATGCGCAAAAACAGTTTAAGCCACTTTATTCTGTCATTGGCCTAAGCAAGATGCGAAAACTTTTACGAGGGCATCACATGAGAATCGTGAAGGAAAAAACCACATATATCTCTAGCCAGATGACTGAAGATATATGTGATGAAAAAAACCTTGCGATTGTCATGCTACTTTATTGACTCAAAATAAAATAAACAAAATCAATAAATAAGGGTTTAGAAATAGTCCTGAGTTTATAGTCGTCAGTTCGACTGTACTAATAGGGCTCCTTCATTCATATTCTGGCTCATCTAACGCAAAGACTTCCAATTCAGGGTTATAATTGTGCTCTAGGTAATGTTTCAGCCTGTGCCCGTTAACTGTGAAAGTTTGCCCAGAGCGTTCATTTCTTACTTCACATGCACCTGAATCGAAGACGTTTGTGACTACATATGGTCCATACCATCTAGACTTCAACTTCCCAGGAAAAAGACGAAGACGCGAATTGTACACCAGCACTTTATCTCCCACTTAAAATGTGCGGTTCAAAATCTTCTTATCATGCAGGCGTTTCGTTCTTTCCTTGTAAATACTTGCATTCTCATACGCTTGATGTCGAAACTCTTCCAATCTATTCAGCTCTAGCATTCTCTTTTCACCGGCTAAATCCTCATCCATGTTTAGAAACCTCATAGCCCACAACGCTCAGTGCTCGAGTTCTATCGGTAAATGACATGCTTTTCCAAACACTATCATATATGGTGACATCCCAATCGTGGTCCTATACGTTGTTCTATACGCCCACAGAGCGTCATTTAATTTCAAAGACCAATATTTCCTCGTGGGATTCACAGACTTCTCTAAGATCCTCTTAATCTCTCTATTCGTGAATTCTACTTGTCCACTTGTCTGGGGGTGATATGCTGCTGTAATCTTATGTCTAATCCCATATCTCATCATCAACTTCTCAAACAACCTATTACAGAAATGACTCCCACCGTCACTAATTATGGCTCTGGGCACACCAAACCTCGTCAACATGTTTTTCTTAAGTAATCTCAGGACAACCCTGGCATCATTAGTAGGTGAAGCCACTGCTTCCACCCATTTGGAAACAAAATCGACTGCTACCAGGATGTAACGATTTGGTTCTGACAATGTGAATGGTCCCACAAAATCAATTCCCCATACATCGAATACTTCTACTTCTAAGATACTCTGCAGTGGTATCTCGTTCCGCTTAGAAATGTTACCAGTCATTTGGCAGGAATGACAAGCTCTTGAAAACTCGTAAGCAGATTTATGAATTGTTGGCCAATAGAATCCACATTGCAGTACCTTTGCTGTTGTCTTGTCTGGTCCATAGTGACCTCCAGCTTCTCTCACATGACACATGTGCAAAATACTTGGAATCTCATCATCGTGGACGCATCTCCTCAGAATGGCATCAGGGCACAATTTGTATAGGTAGGGATCGTCCCAATGATAATACTTCAGATATGAAATTGAATTCTGGTGGTAGGTACCTTCCTGCTAAATAATTGACAATGTTAGCAAACCAAGGGTATACCTTGCCCACTCTTGATGTATGGTATCGGGTCTGAGATTCAACTCTAGCGACCACTGAGACGGCAAACAGTTGTTCATCAGGAAAGCTTTCCTTGATCTCAGTCGGTTGCTCTTCTTCTAGTAAAGTTAATCTCGACAGGTGATCAGCCACCTGGTTCTCAGATCCCTTTTTATCTTTAATTTCCACATCAAACTCTTGTAAGAGTAGAATCCATCTCAATAATCTCGTCTTGGAGTCTTGTTTGGTTAGAAGGTATTTCAAAGCTGCATGGTCAGTGCGGTGACTTTCGATCCTATCAAATAAGGTCGAAACTTGTCAAATGCAAATATGACAGCTAAGAGTTCCTTCTCTGTAGTCGCATAATTCCTCTGGGCACTGTTAAGGGTACGGCTGGCGTAATAGATAGGCTTAAAGATTTTATCCTCCCTTTGTCCCAGAGCTGCTCCAACTTCCGTGTCGCTTGCATCACACATAAGCTCAAAAGGTTTATTCCAATCTGGTCCTACTAGAATTGGGGCGGTTATAAGCATTCGCTTCAATGTGTTGAATACTTTCTTGCACTCTTCTTTGAATATGAAAGGTACATCTTTTGCAAGTAATTCCGTCAACGGTCTAGAAACTTTAAAGAAGTTCTTGATAAACCTCCTATAGAATCCTGCGTGACCAAGAAAGACTCGCAACATTTTCAAGTTTGTTGGAGGGGGTAACTTCTCTATCACCTCTATCTTTGCTGTATCAACTTCCATTCCTTTCTTTGAAATCCTATGTCCCACTATTCCTTCTGTAACCATGAAATGGCATTTTTCCCAGTTAAGTACAAGGTTGGTCTCCTCACATCTTTTCAACACTTTACTCAAATTGTCCAAGAATTTATCAAAGCTATCTCCAAATACAGAGAAATCATCCATGAAAATCTCCAGAAAATCTTCCACCATGTCCGCAAATAATGACATCATGCACCTTTGGAATGTTGCTGGTGCATTACATAACCCAAAGGGCATGCGATTGTACGCAAATGTTCCATAGGGACATGTGAAAGTTGTTTTCTCGCGGTCCTAGGGGGCAATATGGATATGATAATAACCAGAATATCCATCTAAGAAACAATAAAACGCATGACCGCTTAATCTTTCTAACATCTGATCAATGAATGGTAAGGGAAAGTGATCTTTACGAGTTGCATCATTCAGCTTCCTGAAGTCTATGCAAACTCGATGTCCAGTAATTAATATCACAGGGATTAGCTCATCAAACTCATTAGGTTGTACAGTGAATCCTCATTTCTTAGGCACCACATGAATCGGACTTACCCATTCACTGTCTGCAATTGGGAAAATGATTCCCATCTTCAACATCTTTATGATTTCTTCCTTAACAACATCCTTCAATTGTGGTGTCAACCTCCTTTGAGGTTGTGCTACCGCTTTATTTTCAAGGTTTATAGAGATCTTATGCATGCACACTGATGGGCTTATTCCTCTAATATCTGCAATTGTCCACACAAATGATCCCTTATGCTCTCTCAGTACTCTTAACAGTTTCTCCTCCTCTAAAGGTGATAATGACGCTAAAATTATAAGGGGGAGAGTATCATATTGTAAGTACACGTACTTCAGGTAAGAAGGCAAAGGTTTTAACGTTAAGTTCCTTGGTGGCTCTTGTGGAAATATTACATATCAAATATTTTGTAATATTTATTTATTTCGTGTACACATTATTTGTACACTTTATTTGTAAAAGGACATATTAATTGTGGTACATATAAACAATTAATATGTCAAACTCTAGTTTACTTTATGTCATAGACATAGCTTTTACTTTTACATGCATGCTTGCCGCCCATAGCTATATACTCTAGTGGCCGCCCAAGCTAGCTAGTCTCTCCCCTCAATTGTAACTATTTATACTTCTTTCATTTTATGAATAAACTAAGTTGAAGTTTACTCTAGTGTTTATCACTTTCTCAAACTCTCTTCACGGTATCAGAGACTTACTGAGTTCTAAAATCCGCTGCAAACTCACTTCTGTTTATTCCAAAAAAAAATGTCTACTTTAACTGACGTTTCATCTTCATCAGTAGACTCCCAGCTGCCCCAGCAGACTGGGGTCACTGAATCTTCATCATACACAAATCATAGACTTGATGGTAACAACTACTTGTTGTGGTCAAGATCTATGAAAATGTACATCTCTGGACAAGGTAAGATGGGATACTTGTCCGGCTCTAAACCTGCCCCTGCTGAAGATGACCCCGGATTTGAAGCATGGGACACTACTAATAATCAAGTCATGACCATTCTCACAAGATCAATGACAAAAGAAATTAGTGAGAGCTTTATGATGCATGATACTGCAAAGGAAATCTGGGATAATGCCAGAGATCTTTACTCCAAGAAAGACAATACATTAGAAGTATATGAACTTGAAGCTCAGATTCAAAACTGCAGACAAGGAGATATGTCTGTAACTCAATACTTCAACCAACTATCTAGGGCATGGCAACACCTAGATATGTTGGAAACTCACCCCTGGAATGATGTTAAGGATGCGGCCCTTTATAAGGACATTATTGAGAAAAAGAGAGTATTCAAGTTTCTTACTGGACTGAATCCTACTCTTGATGATGTTAGAGGAAGAATCCTTGCCACAAAACCTCTCCCCAATCTCAAATCCATGTTTGCCGAGGTCAAACATGAGGAAAGCAGGAGGAAAGTGATGCTGTTGAACTCCCCTGCTGACAACCCTTCTGAAAGTGCTACCCTGCTGACTGTCAGGAAACCTGCTGAGGTTACTGAGACATCTAGGAAGCCTACTGATAGAACTGGAAAGTTGTTTTGTGAGCACTGCAAGCGCACAAATCACACCAAGGACACTTGCTGGAAGCTACATGGCAAGCCTAACTCCTCCAAGCCTACCAGGGAAAGTCAAGGCAAGCATGTCAATGAAGAGGAGAATGATAACAAGTTGAATGCTCAGTTTGCTGCATTCAAAGCTTTCCTCACTCAACAAAAAGAAGGTAGTCCCTCTACTGACACGGCTACTCAGGCTAGTGCAGGTAAATTCTACTCTTCTATTAGTAATGAAACATGGATTGTTGATTCTGGGGCCTCCTCCCATATGACAGGCAATAAAAACCTCATAACTCACCTTATGCCATGTCATCAAATTCACAATGTTAAGACTGCTGATGGATCTATCTCGTGTGCAAAAGGTTTTGGAAATATTAAACTCACTAATAAGATATGCCTAAAGGATGTCTTATTTGTTCCAAAATTAGACTGCAATCTGCATATCTGTCGGTAGACTCGCAAAAGATTTGAATTAGACTGTTGTTTTTAATAAGAATCAGTGCACTTTCCAGGACCCTTCTTCACAGGAAGTGACTGGGAGGGCTAAACCCTGCTCAGGATTGTATGTGGTCAACCCTGCTGAAGACAGAAGACTGAAGACTAAATCTGCCTAAGCAGCCTGCACTCAAACCTTAGACAATATCATGTTATGGCATTATAGACTAGGACATCCAAGTTTTGGTTATTTAAAGTCTGTGATTCCTGAATTATTTAAAGGATGTAATATCAATGATCTTCAATGTGATATTTGTCAATTTGCCAAACTTACCAAATCTGTGTATACCAAACTACCTTATTTGCCATCCACACCTTTCACTTTAATTCATAGTAATGTATGGGGACCTTCAAGAGTAAAAAGTATAACAGGAAAAAGGTGGTTTGTCACTTTCATTGATGATCATACCAGGAACACATGGTTATTTTTAATGAAGGATAAATCTGCAGTTGGACCAATTTTTCAGGAATTTTACAACATGATCTCTACTCAATTTGACACTAAGATCAAGATCTTAAAGATCGATAATGCACTTGAATACTATGAGTCTAACCTCGGTAATTTCTTGATAAATAAGGGGATTGTCCATATCGGTAGTTGTGTGGAAACACCTCAACAAAATGGGGTTGCCGAGAGAAAGAACAGCACTGCCGGGAGATGGCTAGATCAATCATGTTCACCACACATGTTCCAAAGTATATGTGGGGTGAAGCTATATTAACGACCACATACTTAATCAACGTACTTCCCACAGAGTGTTAGGCTTCAAAACTCCTATCCAAACCCTTCTGACCACACACTCCTGCCCTCATCTTATTTCCCAATTACCTCCAAAAATCTTTGGTTGCACTGGTGTTTGTTTATATCCATGCCCAACACAGAAGCAAACTTGATCCCAAAGCTCACAAGTGCATTTTCCTAAGATATGCAAAGGACATGAAAGGTTACCGGTGTTATTCTCCTTCTGAATAGAGATTTTACAATTCTATAGATGTAAAATTCTTTGAAAGGACTCCCTACTACAGCAAGTCCACTGAGGCAGTCACTGATGGAAACCCGATTGAAATTGACCTAAATCCGTTCCCTCGGAAACTTTAACCCTCGAACCTGCGATTCTCGGCGGACCGAACCTCGGACCCTGCGACTCTCGGCGGCCTGCGACCCCGAGCCTACGATACTCGGCAACCTGCCGACTCTCAACAACTGTCGACATTGATGATAGGCCTATTGCTATCAGGAGGGAAAGAGATCTTGCACTACTGATCATTCTATTCATAATTATCTATCTTATGATCAGTTATCACCTGCTTTTGCCATGTTTACACATGACTTGGACTCTTACTCCATTCCCGAAAATATTCAGGAAGCTCTTCAACATGATAGGTGGAAGGCTGCGGTAAAAACAGAAATGACTGCCCTCCTGGACAATCATACTTGGGATCTAACAGCTCTCCCCAAAGGCAAGAAGACAGTCAACTGCAGGTGGTTATTTACTATCAAATACAATGTTGATGGTACAATTGACAAGTATAAGGCCATACTAGTTGCAAGGGGTTTCACTCAAACTTATGGCATTGACTACAAAGAAACTTTTGCACCAGTGGCAAAACTGAACACTATCAGAATACTGATATCTCTTGTTGTCCAACTTGACTGGCCTCTTCACCAATTGGATATCAAAAATGCTTTTCTCAATGGTGACCTTACTGAGGAAGTCTACATGAATGTACCTCCTGGTTTTACCAATCCTCACACTCAAGGAAAGGTTTGCAAATTGAGGAAATCTCTATATGGCCTAAAGCAATCCCCAAGAGCCTGGTTTGGGAAACTCACTACTGTGGTTAAAGCTGCTGGATATCATCAATGCAACTCAGATCACACCATGTTTATCAAGACCACTAGCCAGAAAAGCTATTCTTATTGTATATGTGGATGATATCACCTCACTGGTGATGACTCTACTGAGATCCACAATTTGAAGACTCTACTGGCAAAGGTTTTTCAAGTCAAGGATTTGGGCTATCTTAAATACTTCCTTGGTATGGAAATTGTAAGAAACAACCAGGGTATCTCTATCTCTCAAAGGAAATATGTGCTGGACCTGCTGAAGGAAACTGGTATGCTGGGATGCAAACCTACTGTATCCCAAGTAGACCCAGTAATACCCTGCTGCATGGTGACATTGCTGTCAGGAAGGATCAATATCAAAGACTTGTAGGGAAACTCATTTATCTGTCCTATACAAGACCTGATATTGCATATGGAGTCAGTCTGGTTAGCCAGTTCATGCATTGCCCTACTGAGCAACATTGGGATGCTGTGAATAGGATACTGAGGTACTTGAAGTCCACCCCTGGCCAAGGCTTACATTTCACCAAGTTTGCTGAGAGATCTATCAAGGTTTACACTGATGCTGATTGGGCTGGCTGTCACACAGACAGAAGGTCTACTACAGGCTACTGTTCTAAATCTTGTCACCTGGAGGAGCAAGAAACAACCTACTGTCTCTAGAAGCGGTCTTGAAGCTGAACTCGGGGCACTAGTTTTGGGTATTTGTGAAGCTCTATGGATAAAAAGGGTCCTTACTGAACCTCAGCAGCCTATCACACTCTGATGTGACAATAACTCAGCCTTATGCATGGCAGAGGATCCCGTCCATCATGATAAAACCAAACATGTGGACATTGACAGACACTTCCTGAAGGAGAAGATCGATGCCAAGATTATTCAACTCCAGTATGTTCCCTCAGCAGACCAGAATGCTGATATTCTCACCAAGGCCATTCCGCCACTTATGTTCAGCAGACTGAGTAGCAAACTTGGCTGTATAAACATATACAACTCAGTTTGAGGGGGTGTGTGGAAATATTACATATCAAATATTATGTAATATTTATTTATTTCGTGTATACATTATTTGTACACTTTATTTGTAAAATGACATATTAATTGTGGAACATATAAACATTTAATATGTCAAACTCTAGTTTACTTTATGTCATAGACATAGCTTTTACTTTTACATGCATGCTTGCCGCCCATAGCTATATACTCTAGTGGACGCCCAAGCTAGCTAGTCTCTCCCCTCAATTGTAACTATTTATACTTCTTTCATTTTATGAATAAACTAAGTTGAAGTTTACTCTAGTGTTTATCTTTCTCAAACTCTCTTCAGCTCTTCTAACGACGATCTTAACAACTTACCAGTCAATTGCAAATCAAAGAACTTGTGCCATGAAGGTCTATGAATGTTTCCTCCTAAATCCATAGAAGATATAGGCTCTATTTTTCACACTTGACCTTCACTACACCCAGGCCAGGTTCCCTCATAACTTTCTTCATCCTTCAGGAGTAAAGTATCTGCTACTTCAGGGTCTAGTGCCACTTGCTGATATAATTCTAAAACAAGTTCGTCTACATCTAGCATGTAGCATGCTTCTCCTTCATCTTGAGCATATCTCATTGAATTCATCACATTGAACACTACTTTGTCCTCATTCACTCTCAGAATCAGCTCACCTTTATGAACATCTATGAATGTTTTGCTTGTAGCTAGGAAAGGTCTTCCTAAGATCAGTGGAACATCGTGATTAGCTTCCATGTCTAGCACCACAAAGTCTACAGGGAATACAAACTTATCAACTTTCACTAAAACATCTTCCACCACTCCACAAGGTTGCTTCATAGACCTATCTGGTAATTGAAGGGTTATAGATGTTTCATTCAACTCCTTCATGCCTAACTTATGAAAGATGGAGAGTGGCATCAGATTGACACTGGCTCCAAGATCACATAATGCTTTGTTCATGCATACTCCTCCAATTGTGCATGGTATGAGGAAGCTCCCAGGATCTTTACACTTAGGAGGCAGTTTGCGGTGCAAAACTGCCGAGTATTCCTCGTTAAGGCATATAGTCTCAAGGTCCAACAATTTCCTCTTGGTAGAGATGGCTTCTTTCAAGAATTTTGCATATTCTGGCATTCCGGCCAGAGCTTCTACCAAGGGTATTCACTTGCAACTTTTTAAACATCTCTATAAACTTTTTATAACGCGCATCATCATTATTCAGATTATATTTCCTAGGGGGATATGGTAAAGTAGCAGGATTAATAGTTACAGTTCGTGAAGACTTACCTGCCCCGCCGCCGCCGTCGCTCGCTTTCGCGCCTTGTCCGCTTGCGTTCGCTCTCGATCGCTTTCGATTCTACCTGGATAGTTGGTTTAATTGGTCCAGGCAGCTCCTTTCCGCTTGTAGTCATGATTGCATTCACGTCCTTCGGGTTCTTCTCAGTATTACTTGGTAATCCTCCCAGAGGACGGGCTGAGACTTGTTTTGTAATCTGCCCTACTTGGTGCGACAGATTCTGCACTAATGCCTCTTGATTGGTCAGTCTGGTATCATTTTTCTGACAATATGTGGTGAATTTTGTGTTCAGCTCAGTCATGGATTTCGTAAGTTGATTGACCGTGTCGGTCACAGTTGAGCTCATTTTATCCATGGCTGCTTCCCAACCACCGGACTTGTTGAATTGAGGTAGGAATCCACCAGTTTGTATCGGTCTCTCTCCACCGTTTGAATCACTTTGTCGAAAACCCCTATTAGGTTCGCTCAGTCTAAAACCAGGGTGGTCGTGAGAACCTGGGCGATATCCGCCCTTATAAGGATTTCCTTGCCTCCCTATATAGTTCACGTCCTCAGTGTTGGTCGTTTCAATCTCTTGAAATTTCTCAACCTTGGCTATGTGATCTTGCATGCCATCTATCTTTTCGTTCATTTCCATTAGCTGGTATAAGATCTTTTGAGAAGTATCTTCTTAAAATATGCCTTCAGCTACTTTGGCCGTTTCAATTTGGTGTGTTCCCCATTGACTTGTAAGCGCAATTTGCTCCAATTTCTCTTCGGCTTCTTCAGGTGATAGCAACGCAAAACATCCATTGCTTGATGCATCAACTCTCATTTGTTCACTTGGCCGCAATCCGTGATAAAAACTATGCATTTGTACGGGCAAAGTGATGTCATGATTAGGGCATCTCCTCTATGCTTCCTTAAATCTTTCCCATGCTTCTTCAAAGGTTTCAGTGGGTTTCTGCTTGAAATTCATAATGTCTTGTCTCATCTATAGTGACTTCCCAGGTGGGCAGTACTTATTCATAAATTTCTGCAACAGAGCGGTCCAAGTTTGGATTGATCCCGGTGCTAGAGACAATAACCATATTTTCGCTTTGTCTTTCAGAGTGAATGGAAACAATTTCAGCTTGATATTGTCTCTTGGTACTCCTGCTGACTTAACCGTACTGACTATTTCCAAAAAGTTGGTGACATGTACACTAGGATCTTCGTTCATTATTCCGTGAAAGGTAGTGTAGTTAGTCACCATCTGTATAACATTTGGTTTAGGGTGAAATACCTCAGCTGCATCCTCAGGCTGAACAATTGCTGGTACGAATTGCTCAATCGTAGGCATTGCATAACTCTGTAGAGTTCTCCTATCTGCTTGTACCACAACTCCTGCTCCATTCTGTCCATTCTGTCCGTTCAGTGCCATAGTATCTTCCAAAGGTGGAATCTCTTCTTCTCTCTCGCTGTGATCTCCTTCATTCGAAATCACGTCGTCTGCCAGCCTAACAGATCTCTCTCGAGTTTCCTTTCTCTTTTGTTTAGCAAACTTTTCAATCTCAGGTATGAATCTCTCGAGTTTGGTTGCTGAACTACGTGTAGCGTACTACAAGACACAAAAAGAAAATAAAAAGGTTAGTAACTTGCCTCAGCAGCTGTTACACTCGCCTGACAAACTCAAAAATACAGACTCTGACTACTGACCTGACACTGAATTAACAGAAACGAAATCTGGAAAATCGGGACCTCGGTTCATCGGAGGTAACCCTCGGTAAACCGGTGGCACTTTTCTTCCAGAATTCACAGAACTGACTCTGTACGACTCTAGTATAAACAGACTATAAAACAGACTCGATTAAATAGACACAAATATATACAACAAGCTCAATCTTAGATAAAAAGTATTCTTGACACGAGTCCCCGGAAACGGCGTCAAAAATCTTGATCGCGTGCAAAGCACTTACTAGCAATAGGACTAGGTCTATCGTAGTAGAGTACTGGCGAGTCAAGGTCGAATCCCACAGAGACTCGTAAGAACGTCCAATTATCAAGATCGAGTTGTCACGATAACGGTCTACGACCAACTAAATATATAGACAGTGGTATTGGTGCCTCAAACTAACAAGAATATGCAAGTTCAACTAAGCAACAAGAGTTTCTAATGTATTAGTTCAATTATGAGTAATTAGTTATTTCCCCCACACATGCAACAGTCCTCCCCATTGGTGAATTTATTCATTGTTCAGCTACGGGTACAACTCCTAACCCTATCTACTCCGACAATGGCAGTAGACAATCTATACGCAAACTACCCTCCTTAATTGGTCCGTAATAGCCCATACGCATAAAGAACTAGAGTTGCCGATATTGAGAGTTACCTCATACCGCTAACCATCATAGACAACTGTCGACACTGACGAGCACGTTCCTAGGGTCCATCTAGATAATGTCCTAATTAACACTTCTCTTGCGGTCCCTCATGTTAATTTACGATAACATGCAAATAGTTGATCAGGCGACTAACATGTAAATTAAATTTATCGATCAACGTAGCTGGCGCCGATTATCATGAATTAGTAATTTACTAGGTATTCAAATCTAGCGATATAGACCATCGCAGATCTGAAGAACGCAACTACTATTTCATGATTTCTTCACCAACGAATCAGATCTATAACACATGGGGTAAAATAAACTAACCACTACATAATTAAACTAAATAAGCAATCAAAACATACTAATCGAATAGAACAATAGATCTACATCTTGGAAAAGACAGAAAATCATACCCTCGAAGACGAGCGTAGATCTCCTTCGGGTCTCTCCCTAGGCGGCGACTCCGTCGTCTCTCCGACCAGAACTCATAAAATAAATAAATTAAAGAACAAAGAACTTTTATTGCATAATTTCCTTGAATAATTTGAGTACATTGAGTTTTGAGGCGAAGCCTCTTATTTATAGCTATCTAAACCGACTTAGAATCATCTAGTTTGACCTCTCGTCCAAGAAAATACGTTTCGGAAGATTTTGGACCCTCGGTAAGTCGGCGCCGCCCCTCGGGTTACCGAGGGCATTTTTGTCCTTTTTCTTCAACCGACTTAACTCGGATGCTTCTAGAATACCCTAGGCCCATTCCTTTCGTCCAGTCCACTCTAGATTCGTCCATCATGCTCAGCCCAATGTTTTGTATCCTGAAAATCATCAAATAATGCATGAAATAATATCGAAATGGGGAAAATAAACGCTAGGTGCAGATTTCTCGACTCACGAACCTGACATATGATATTCAATGTAAATGGTTCACTTTTATTGGTCGAAACAACTATTTTTAGCTCATAGTGGATACAATGTTGATGTCGTAGGATAGACTATATTAACCATCATCAGACGGTCTAATTCAATTCTTATGCCAAAAGGGTTAGTTTGGAGTACGAATAAAGTTGAAAGTGACAAATTGGGTACCAGGGTGATATGTCAACTTGGTAAGCCGAAGAAGAGGCAATAAGTTTTCAAAATAAGGGAGGTTGCATGGGTTACTACCAAAACCATATGATTCCAGGTTGATGTAAGTAAGAGATTAGTTCCAGATTGAAGGATGGGCGTTGTATCGTAGTATAAAAGATAACCACCAAAAGAAAAGAAAAAAGATTATCTTGTAGATGAAATTATTTTAAGAAAGTGGAATTCTGCAAGATACGGTGGTCTGCAAAGGAACTCCGACCGTCTAAAAGGGAGATAACAAGCTATTACATAGGCCCTTAAAAGCTGGGACGTAATTATTATGTGCTTAATTTCATACAAATGTGTGGATAGTAATTATTATATAAAACATCATATTTTGATAAACCGGAGTGTCGTTTCAGGTTTCGCTTGGTATTTTAGTAATTTATTGCAGGATTATAGGTTTACCAAGACCCCGAGTGACGACACGTGTAAACACATCTTTGGAGGACTAGAAGAGTATGCCGGAAGCTATCGAATTCAAACGGATCTTTTGTCTTTTGTGTTTCTACCGTAGCAAATCTTCAACGGACAATTTCCCCCATCCCTTAGAGGCATTTTATGGAGAATACTCATTCATGAGAGTTGTATATCAGGAAACGATATTTCCAACGCATCTTGAATTGCATCAATCGGAGGTCTACAACTCAAGTTATCGCCATTTACTGAGCTGATGTTAAATTTGCGTACGCCAACTTATAGTAGCGTTCGCCAAACGTCACTATAGCTATACAAAGAGTTTTTCTCCTTAATTGGCGCACTCCAATGCATAGTAGAAACAGATTTTTCAGCATATAAACCTCATTTTGGATCTATTTTACACATCTTCTTCCACCCTCTCTCTCAAGCTTGAAGGCACCTCCACTCTCAAGGATTTTCTAGCCTAAATCCACCATAATTTAACATCTAATTCCACTTGTAAACATCAAGAATTCTTCGTTTTGATTTCTAGAATCATTTAATGAAACCGATTTTCCATCTTTTTGGGTGTGAACTCCATTGGAGCAAGTTTCCTTCTTCAAGTTAATAGATTTTGGTTAATAGATTTTGGTTGGTAAATTTTTGCATTTACTTGTGATTTGTTTTTTGTCATAACTATGAAATCCATTCTTGACATGTTTCATAGCTATGAGTGGCTAGTTCTCTTACTAGCCAAGATGATGCATTTTTTTATAGTTTAATCTCTATTAGTTGATTTTGAATGTTAGTTTGTGATTCATAGCTTCATATGTGTAGTATATCTTTTCCTATCTTCATTGTATTGCTTTTTTGTGTTGGATTGATCACCTAGCACTTGCACACACACACGCACACATACACACACACACACACACACACACACACACACATAGTTTAGACCGAATGAGATGCTTGGTGTGGGAGAAATGATAGGAAAACCGAAAGGTAAAATCGACCTTACGTGGAACTCGATTTCTTATCCGGGGGTTGTTGTTTATTCATTGCATTCAAGATCTTAATCATGTTGAATCATTAGTTCTAGGGTTCTTTGACCAAAGAAGAGGCATAAAGTAGTTCCGTACACTCGTATGATGGGGAATTGCTAGTTTAGAAGTGCACCGATAACACACACTTGAACACCATTGGAAGGTTGGTAGGGTGTTCATTCCCATGATACTATTAGAGATTGGCTTGATCATTGCATTGTCTTGGCTAGGCCTTTTATCATTTGATCTCCCATTTTTAGCATAATTGATCTTTAGACTATTTACTTTCTTGTTTGTTGCGACTTAGATCAAGAGAATCATAGCTTTTCGGTGTTTGACCTCACAATTCTCATGGGATACGACAAAGAAAATTTGATCAATTTACAACAAAGAATAACCTTGTCCTAAAAGGTTTTACAAACAGTGATTGGGCTGGTTGTCCTGAAACAAGAAAAAATCGGTATCAGGCTACATGATGTTTCTAGGAGATACCCTTATCTCTTGGAAGGCAAAGAACCAAACTACTATAGCCAGAAGTTCTTCAGAGGCTGAATATAGAGCTTTGACAAATGTAGTTTGTGAAATTCAATGGTTGATTTATATTCTACCAGACTTGAAGGTTCCAGTTCAGTTGCCTGCTGTATTATTTTGTGATAATGTCAGTGTCATTCACATTGCTCATAATCCTGTCTTCCATGAAAGAACAAAACGTATAGAGATTGACTGTCATGTTGTAAGAGACAAAGTAAAATCTGGACTTGTCAAATTACTTCCAGTCAACACAAAAGAACAATTAGCTAACATTCTCACCAAAGCCTTGGATGCACCTATTTTCTCCTGTCTGCTAGACAAATTGGGAATTTCAAAGATATTTCAGAGTTCCAGTAGCTGAAGGGAATGCTGAGTGCAAGTTGTTCATGTACCAATCTCAGCTTGAGGGGGTGTTACCGTATAAAGGCCGAAGGGAATGCTGAGTGCAATATGTCTGCTGAACTCAGCAGGCTGCTGAGTAGTGTAGTAGAGAAAACGGTTATTCAGTTATAGTTTGTTGTAACCGTTTGTAACTTACTTTCAATTGATTCATGAGGCGTATTATAAATACCCCATGATCAGCTATATCGAAAAGCAACTTGTATCTTTCAGTTCATCATTAATATTTCCGTATTTTATTTTCTGTTTGTAATTCTACAAACTTCATCGGCAATATATAACTTTTGCCATTAAACAAATTCAAAACTTGTGGCATGCTTTTAATGTTATTGTGGTGATCTTTTTGTTTTTAGGCTTATTTTTAGTAGTATATTTGATGACATGTATCTTATTTAAATTGAATACAAGTAAAATCTATTAATATCCGTCTTTCCGGTAGAATTCTTTTAAATGTAATACATAAAAGGAAAAATCATCTAATCATTTACTCATCCGCTTTAAAATTGTTGTACAGTACTACTTTTTTTCTTTACTTTATGTTTCTTTTCTTTTTCCGTTTTTATTTGGACCTTTTCTTTTTCTTTTTTGTTACTTTCGGTTGGCATTTGATGGCACCATCTATGATTCTTTTTTCACAACACACACCTATTGTGCGGGAGAGAATGTAAATGGAAAATAATAATACTCTTGTATCTCGTTGCAAATTAATCCATTCGAGGCTTATAAGTAATTTAACACATTAGAAGGGCTATTTAATGTAATTACATTATTACAACTCCAACCACATTATACCCTATTGGTATAAATACCAGCGATTGCCACACCAATCTGCAGTTCCGATCATTCTTCTTCCCCTCCACTTTTGTTTTTTTTTTTCCTCTCCTTAATTTAACAATACATTTTTTTATAAACGACAATGCATAAAATTCAGAAACAAAATGTGGGCTTTGATAAAGAATAAATCAAACAAACATGATTTTCTCCGTATATATAAGAAAGGTACATTTTATTTTTAATTATTTAATTATATCTTGTTGAATATAAAAATGTTTAACTGTTGGGACAAATTGCTCACACTCTTTAATGATAAGGAAATAAAGTAGCGTATTTATTAACACCAATTGTTCTTAGTAAAATGATAAGCTATTGATCCTTAATATGGTATCAGAGTCAGAGGTCATGAGATCAAACCCTGGTTGGAACAATATTTATAAAAAAAATTATGCAAGTGTGGACATTGCCCACACTTAAAGAAGGTGTTGGGTAAAAAATTGTGCAAGTGTGGACAGATTGCCCACACTTAAGAAGGGTGTTGGGTAGATTACCCACACTCTTGAAAAAAAAATTGTGCAAGGAAGGGGTTCTGTTGGAACAGATTGCTCACACTCTTAAAATGATAAGGAAATAAAATAGCGCATTTACTGGCACCAATTGGTTTTAGTACAACGGTAAGCGCTTGATCCTTATCAGAGCCAGAGGTCACGGGATCGAACCCTGGTTGGAACAATAGCTAGTTGGAACAATATTTTTAAAAAAAATGCAAGTGTTGGGAGAGAGCAAGGAAGGGGTTCTGTTGGAACAGATTGCTCACACTCTTAAAATGATAAGGAAATAAAATAGCGCATTTACAGGCACCAATTTTTAGTGCAACGGTAAGCGCTTGATCTTTATCAGAGCCAGAGGTCACGGGATCAAACCCTGGTTGGAACAATATTTTAAAAAAAAATGCAAGTGGGATCAAACCCTGGTTGGAACAATATTTAAAAAAAAAAAATGCAAGTGTTGGGAGAGATTGCTCACACTTGAGGGAGGTGTTGGGACAGATTGCCCACACTTTTGAATTGTGCAAGTGTTTGACAGATTGTCAACACTTGAGGGGTGTGTTGGGACAGATTGTCTACACTCTTTAATGATAAGGAAATAAAGTAGTGCATTTATTAACACCAATTGGTTTTAGTACAACGGTAAACACTTGATCTTAACATGGTATCGGAGCCAGAGGTTAGACTTGATCTTAACATGATATCGGAGCCAGAGGTTACGAGATCGAACTCTGGTTGGAACATTATTTAAAAGAAAATTATGCAAGTGTTGGGCATTGTGCAAGTGTTTGACAGATTGTCAACACTTGAGGGGGGGGGGGACAGATTGTCCACACTCTTTAATGATAAGGAAATAAAGTAGCACATTTATTAACACCAATTGGTTTTAGTACAACGATAAACGCATGATCTTAACATGGTATCGGAGCTAGAGGTTACGAGATCGAACCCTGGTTGGAACATTATTTATAAAAAAAAATTGTCCAAATGTTAGGATAGATTGCCCACACTTGAGGGGGTGTTGGGCAGGTGTTGGGACAGATGACCCACACTCTTGAATGCATAAAGAAATATGATAGCGTCTTTACTGGCACTAATTGGTTTTAATACAACGATAAACGTTTGATCCTAACATTAACAAATGTAGATTTCAACAACTGTCATTATGATATCAACTCTTTTATTGACAACATTTTTATTGACTTTGAATAATTTATGAATAAAATATAAATGAAAAAACTACTACATTTCTCCCTATAATTTATGAAGGTGTGTGTTAAAAAAAATGATGAAGGTGCATTTTTTCATTTTTTTTACATGTTTGAAAATATACCAAGTAATGTGATGGACTCATATCTACAGTTACAAACAGTATGCGACGGACTGTATCCGAGGGACCATAAAAAAAATGATGGACATGGAGGTATGATAGTCGGACACGGCTATGAGGGCAAACGACACTTCTACATCGTAAAGAATTGCTGGGGCATGGAATGGGGATACGTTTAACGAAGGTTTGATACCCATTTGCAGTATGTTTTTAAATAAATATAGGGTAGACTAATTATAGGGTAAATTAAGTTTTTTCTCCTGGTTCACTAGACAAACAGCCGTGTTGTGTTATTTTAATTGAATACAAATCAAAGTTATTATTAAGAGTTTTTGTGGTAGAATTATTTTAAATGTAATGCATATTAGAAAAAGAAAAATTATTTAATCATTTAAACATCTGTTTTAAAGATATTGTACTACAATTTTCTTACTTTAAGGTTTTTTTAAAGCATTTTATGGTACAACCGATGTACCAAAGACGGACCTAGCCTATTGGGTGGTTAGTCGCCTCTTCAGATCCCGAAAAGACACTACAATACATGTTTATATTTTTTCATCGATTATTCACCATGGTTACCCTTTTCATCAATTATCCTTATTTTATTATACAACTAACAACTCTACAAACTTTAAGAGCACTTGCGGTAGATACTGTAAATCCTTTAAAAACTATTGTAGAGATTTCAACAGGAAAAATGACAGATACTCTATTTTTTACTGTAAAGTACATATTCTTTAAAAATTTTTTACATCTACCGCATTCATCCAGATTATGTAAATTTTCATTTATATCTACCACATTATGTAAAATAGAGAGTCTGATGCATTTCATTTTGAATAAAGATTCTGTAAACTTAAAAAACATGTATTTAATATTGTATAATAGAATATTCGTTAAGATTATCTAATTCGAGTGCTCTAAATCTATCCATGGTTGATAGTAAAGTAGTCAAATTTTAGACTTTATGATGAAAATTAGTAATTTTCATTCACTTACTTAATGTGTATGAAAAGCCGAGAACTACTATATATTATTGGGGACCGATATCCGTAGTATACAATAGAGCTTAAAATAAAATAAAAAAAACCCAGCCATTCCACGTATTTGTATAGGTTGGACCCTCAATATCTATATTTATATTTCATTATATTATATACAATAACTTCATTCAAAACTCATATGTATCTATACATTCATACAAATATACATAACACAATAATAACATTTCGGTATATATTTCCAGAATTTAAAACTTGATTATAAATTTTCAACAAAAAAATAGGTCCAATTTCGGGTCAATAAATATGTATCACAACACAAAGTAAAATGAAGTACGTACTATTGAACCAAATGACCGACCTGAATAATATGCTTCAATTTGTACATTGGGCAAAAGAAACCGATTGTGGTGTTTTAATTGATTTTGGAGATTCTTCCAATTGGGTTTTTCCTTGAGGGCCCCGGGTCCGAATATATAGCCTGTATTCATCAAATGTCATGGTCGGGTATTGTGCGGGTCGGTCCGGAGTTATTAGCTCATTTACTGGTCCAAGCGGTAAATCACTCTTCGGGTTGTAGAAGAAAGCCATAGAGATTCGTTCTCGGTCTGAATTCACTACCACACGATGCTCAACGCTTTTATATATAGCATTGCTTAGTATCTACAATTAATCAAACTTAAATAAATTAATTCGGAAGAAAAACATGCAATAAATACTAAATCATTCTGACCATCAAATATTACAACATCTAATGTCTCAAGATGATCGCTTATGATGTAGCAGTGAGATTTCTTTTTAAATATATGCCACATCATGTATGAGAGACCTCAATATCATATCATCTCGTGACATTTATTATATCAGAGTAAAATTGCGACAATAACATGACTCAAATAATTGTTTGAACTATAAAACAACGCATAAATAAAAGGTCTCACTGCCAAACAATAAAATAGCGAATAATACTAATATCACAACAATTATCACACAACAAGGTATCACCCGATGTGTTAATAGAACATTCATGGTGTGAAGGTGATACTTCACTTTAAATAGATGTCACGTAACTAGAGGATTCAGGCCTCATCATGTTATGATATTTGTTGTGTCAGGATGATTGTGATGTTACTTAAAAAACTAATGTAGTTTTATTAAACAAGTTAATAAACTCATGCATTTCTTTGTAAAATTATAACCTAAAGTAGTTTTAAAAATTGATGCACTAACAACTATTAATTGAATATCAAATCAATCTAATTAATTCAAATATAATCATAGTCAATTCTTAAACCTAACAATCAGATCATAAAAATGGAAAGAAAGCAAAGCTATTTAGCCACAAATATTCCACCAAATTATTTCATTTTAGGTTGGAATGATGTTTCTTTCTCACCCAATATTGAAGAACAAATATTTAAAAAAAAATATTGGGCCGCCTAAATTTTTTATTTTTATTTTTTTACATGCCCTGAAAAAAATTCTAGAAAATAATAATAATATTGAATATAATATAATAACATCTTATAATTATATTTCTCCACCATATGCATATGTTTCATAGAAACCAATCAACCACTTGGGGCTATATTTTACAAGAATAACATATATAGAAAGAAAAACTTTCCCAAATTAGAACATTAATTCCTAATAAACCCAAAATCATGTTTATTTTACATTTAAAACGTAAATATATATGCATTATAAAACTATATATCTCCCCATTCAAAGATAACACATAAAATTATACGAATATATACGTATATTTCAAATTTAAGCTTAAGTATTCATGTTTCATGTGACAATCTCCAAGGGAAACCGATTAATGGGTGAACAGTATGTTGTGAAATTAACATTTCTAAAAAAAAAAAATCACCTGCATTTGATCACCGATGTTGACAATGAAAGCATGTGGAGCCGGTTTCACGGTGATCCACTGGCCGTCTTTCTTGACCTGAAGTCCGGCGACATTCTCGTCCGGCAGCAGCACCGTCAAGCCGCCGGGGTCGGAATGGGAGGAGAGGCCAAGGGTCAACTCCGGCTGAGGGCATTTTGGGTAGAAATTTACTCTTAGACAAGCTCCTATGTTTTCTCCTCCAAATGCATTTTGAAGAACATCCTCTTTCAATCCAAGGTTTAATGATAATATCTTCATTAATTTGCCACAAAACTTGATAACTTGTTCTGAATATTCATCAATTACTTGCCTAATGACATCATAATTACACCAATTAGTAAAGCTGGATATATATAAAAATATGACGGAAAAGATATTAATCAAACCAAAGTAGCCGGCTTAAATGTGGAAGAAAATAAAGACAAACGACTTGTCAACCTAAACTTGAGAAAAGAAAAGGAATATCGCAACATTTAGGTATATAAAGACCGGGATTATTTTTTCCACGGACAACGTTAATTGCACAACATGCAATCTACTCATACACCATATTTTAGAAAAAATAATTGACTTTATAGAGTTTGAATTTTGTGTATAAAATCAATTCTGAAGAGGTCGAATTTCAATGCCATTAACATCGTATTTTTTCAATTATTTATATTTTTAAACAATCTATTTAAGAGGGAAAAAAACTGTCTTGTATCCGGGATCTGCGTTTGCCACCATTCACCAACACACAAACGTGAACACATGGTCCACTTAGTCAAACGTTATACTCATGTAACCTTCTTTCCCCCCCCCCCCCCCCCCCCCCCACCTCCTCCTCTATATATATCTATATATATATATATATATATATATATATATTTGTTTGTTATGGCTGCCGAAAAGTTGGTTCCCCACCGTCATGTTAGGACACACTATGGACATCCTAAGGAGAAAAAGGGGAATGCACAGAAGCGGCCCCACTCTTTAGGTGCACTATTCGAGTTATGAAGCGGTCATCTCTTTAGGTGACCTATGTTTGTTATCTCTCTCTCAATTTTTTCGGTTCGGTTCGTGTATCGTTTGTTATAAGCTTTTTCAATACAAAATGAAACATACAATATTATAGGTAACAACTTTCTTCAACCTACATGGGCATTAGCACATGTACATTCTATTTTTACAAAATAAAATGTCATACCTACTATGCCCACTTGATAATCAAGATAACTAGGGCCGCCATGAGTTTTGAGCCTATACAGACCCTAGGCTAAATAATCAAGCAGAGCTAGCTGAAATAAACGAACGGTTCTTAAAAGATGTCATTCATGCTTATGCTGATAAACTTATTTGACCAAAAAAAAAAAAAAATTTTGTGACCATAAATTTTGATCATTTTCTGAAGGTCCTAAGTCGTGATCTTGTTGGCCTATGGCTAGGGACGGGCATGAAGATAAGCTAGAGGTGTAAACCGATTGGAGTTGAATCGAATATTGCTGTTACCGAGTCATATGTACATTAAATTTTACGAACTCTCGAATCCAAGCATGTATTTGATATGATATTTAAGCTTAAACTCAAACAAAAACACCTTCAAACTCGAGTCAATTTTGAACTGATTTCAACCTTGTTTTTAAGTCAAAAACACATTATTTTCATATGGCTCTACCACTGATCACCTCATTTCTTACATCAAATATTAAGACACGTTTATATGGCTCTACCACTGATCACCTCATCTGTCACATCAGTAGATGTGTACATTTGTACATAAATGAATTGGTTATATAAAAATTAACCTAAATGACAACTTGACATAATCTTACATCAATAAATTTTGTAACTTATAAATTTAAAATCCAAGTTCACTCCATAGGTTGACTGAGTTAATAAACACCCACCCTATGTAGGGAACAAAAAACCTAATAAATAGAGTAATGATACAGACACAACGATTGTTCCACAACGAATTACACAACGGTATTCTCTACCGGTGGTCGTTTAGATTTACATGGTTATCAATTTAAACTCACGATGATCAACGGTGCATATCATCGTTGTGTCTCTTGTTGTAGCACAATCGTTATGTCGGTACTACTCAATAAATTAATAAAGTAAAACAATGCTAGATTATTAAGAGCACGTGGCCTATAACATAGTGGAATTATTATTATTGGGAATTTTTTTGGATCACTCGTGGACTTTTTCATAAAGTGATAAACTAGTTAAACATAAGATTACCTGAATATCCCTTCTATTTAACTCTTTCCTTTAAATTAGGTGATTTAGTAATTATACTGTTGCAATCAGATTGATGTTATTAATTATAATCATATCACAATATTACGAGATATCGACTATCATGACATACTTTAATGTATGTAATGTCTAAATGAAACGATTCAATTGACACCACGATTTAATGTCACAACATGCAGTTATGACAGTTATAATGTTAATATGGTTGTGACAATATTGTTACTATAGCCCAGATTGACAATATGGTCATAATACAAAGTTTAAATGCCACATCCCTTATCATATCATCTTATGACAAGTATAGTATCAATCTTGATAGTAGCAATAATACTAACACAAAGAAGATTGACACTACTAGATCCACCGTCACTACATGCGGTCTCAACGTCATATCAACTATCATTTCATGGTGTAACATTTGAAATATCAATCTAATTATAAGAATATCGTTAAGAATAAAAGCAATGCTTCCTACACAACAAAATACTTATAATAAAATGACACAACACAGTTTACAGTATTAATAATGGTGTATGACCTAATGATCGATGTGAGTCATATCATGATCAATGTTGTTGTATCATTTTACTGTGACAAATTTGCTCTGGTACTAACATTTCCCTAAACATAATTAGACTCTCACAACTACTCTAACACAACAAATATCACCACCTGATGTCAATAAATGGGGGCACTAAGTGGGACTCTCGGTGAGATCGCTCGTGATGTGGTAGTGAGATTATTAATGAGTCAATATACCGGTTATTGTGTCAGAATTATTATAAGAGTACTTTATCACAATCACTATTCAAAGGTTCTTTTGTATTACCTGAGATTGGAAGGAAGAGAAGGCCACTTGTTATGATCCTTCAAATTCAAAGGCAAACAATGAAGAAAATAATAATCACCCCAATCAAGTTTAGCACCTTTTTGTACCCCTAATCTACTCCCATAACCTTCATAAGTCTTTGGTGTATTAGCATAACTTTGCTTAATCTCCATTGGTTGATGAAAAAAACCAGACCAAACCTCTCTTGCTTTATCCATAACCTCATGATCCACACCATGATTCAACACTTGAAAAAATCCCCAATCTTTACATGCTTCATATATCTTGTTCATAATAATAATATCATTTTCTTGATCTTTGACCATCAACCCTTTAAAGTCAATGACTGGAATGTTGACATTTGCATGGCTAAATGTGGCGGCGGCGGTGGTGGAGGAAATGAAACATGGCCGGTCGGAGATGGGCTTGATATAGATTTCTGGGATTTTGGGGATTCCACTTTCAGACAAGGATTGAACACGAACTATTGGTTCAGGCCAATCAATTGGAGGATGATTATTATCTTTCATTATCTTTTTTTGTTAGGGACAAAGAAAAATATGATTCACAGAGAAAGAAAGAATGAAAAGAGCTTTTTTTTATATTGAGTTCGTACATAACCACAAAATTCTGAACACAATTTTTTTATTTTGGGAAATAATTTGTTTATTATGTATTGAGTCATAAATGTATTGGTATATTTTTTTTTTATTATGATTAATCAATCATTGATTTGTAGAATCATAGATTGATATGAGTTTTTGTTATAATTAATTGTGATTAAATTTTGTAGTATAAGATGACGAGCGTATTTGTAGTGGATGAATCATCTTCTAATTATGAAATATGTTTCTAATTAAGAAATTTCTTGGTCGGGCGCTTCTTTCTCCTAAAGTAAGAGTCGAGGCTACTGCAGACGACGACGACGGGAACTCGGATTAGTCGGATCAGTGGGTTCCGGATACCGGGGGTTTAAAGCCAAAAAAAAAATTTAAAAAATTTAAGTGGTGGTTAAGTTTAGTGATGTTTGATAATGATTTGAAGCATAACTTAATTAATTCAGTGTGTCTTAATTGACTCTTCAGATTTTTAGCGGTCTACTATGTGCTTAACGTTGAAAATCTACAATCGCTTCTCTTCCTCTATTTTTGGTGAGAACGTGGAGCATAAATGGACCGCACTCCAATTCTTCTTAAATCAATTTTTTTTCTTTTTCTTTTTGCAATGTAATATTTTTGTTGTTTTATTTATTTTAGCGTTACCATACAATATTCTTTGGTAAAGTAATAATTTGGTACTTCTAATGTATTTATTATTAAAATTTTGCTTTAACTCATTAAATATCTTGGATGTTGCTATTTTTTTTGTAACAGAAATATGAGATTGTATCAAAAGATAAGGTATCCAGCAAAATGTAGTACGAAGTAGTATATTAATTAGTACACATTACTATTATAAAAATAAGTATACATAAATTTGTAGTAATTTGTATAAAAGTATATGTCTACTTTGTATGTATTGTATGTTTTAATTTCTAATATATAAAATGGTTTTAAGAGCTAAATCAAATAGTTAAACATTTTCAGCTTTCTGATTAATATAGTTATCAAACAATCTAATTATTTTCAGATTTCAGTTTAATTATTATTTTCAGATTTCAGATTTCAGACTTCTGATTTCACAAATGGGCCCTAAGAATAGAAATATTAATTATTATCATATAAGATAGTCGTGAGGTAGGAAACATGTACATCATTGATTATAGGGGTGTTGTAATTAAATGAGACAAACAATTTATGAGCACTTCGAGTTAGGTTTGATTTTGATCGAATAGTTGGGTTTGATGTGGTTTGAAATCGAAAAATAGATGCGACTCGAACAGTGATCGAATACTAAATGAGTCAATCTAAAATATTCATATCTTTGACTCGTAATTTCTCGAGCATGATCATTAATAATGTTAGATATTTTATTCACAATTAAAGTCTGTTTTTTTATTTATGTTTTTAATATGTTGTTGCACACTGAGTGCGACAGGTGTCGCCGAAAATAAACTGGATTATGGATTGGGACACACCATTTCGCAGAATGGATTTTTCATTGGGACACACCATTTCGGTGGTGCATGTTCATTGGGACACATCTTTTGAAGACGAACTGGTTTGTTCTTTCGTGAAAAGGTACAGTATCTTTTCGTTGTCTATATATAGGGAGACACCAGCATTCGGTGTAAAAAAAACACGAAGTTTATTTTTAGAATCATCATCAGTACAAATATATTGTGTCTCTAAAGTAGTACTCCAATGAATCTTGAGAGAGATTTTAAAACATCTCTTTAAAGAAACGTTTTATACGTGTCTTGGAGATCATTCAATTCTGTTTGTTTTATCACATTTTTTCTAACAAATAATATTTGTGAAAATTATGTATATG